>OU026148.1:14963121-16163121 GCA_907269125.1 Eristalis pertinax
CATTTGAAGACATCGAAATTTTCCACTAAAAATCATATAGCCGGCATGGTCAAATTTGAGGTTTTTCCTCGTTCATCTTCCAACTGCCATAGTGGCCCATTATGACCTACCGACGACTTCTGTACACCTCTGGTGATGTTTTCTCACGTATATCAATCGATTCAGGCACAATGGAGACCATTTGAAGACATCGAAATTTTCCACTAAAAATCATATAGCCGGCATGGTCAAATTTGAGGTTTTTCCTCGTTCATCTTCCAACTGCCATAGTGGCCCATTATTACCTACCGACGACTTCTGTACACCTCTGGTGATGTTTTCTCATGTATATCAATCGATTCAGACACAATGGAGACCATTTGAAGACATCGAAATTTTCCACTAAAAATCATATAGCCGGCATGGTCAAATTTGAGGTTTTTCGTCGTTCATCTTCCAACTGCCATAGTGGCCCATTATGACCTACCGACGACTTCTGTACACCTCTGGTGATGTTTTCTCACGTATATCAATCGATTCAGGCACAATGGAGACCATTTGAAACCATCGAAATTTTCCACTAAAAATCATATATCCGGCATGGTCAAATTTGAGGTTTTTCGTCGTTCATCTTCCAACTGCCATAGTGGCCCATTATTACCTACCGACGACTTCTGTACACCTCTGGTGATGTTTTCTCATGTATATCAATCGATTCAGACACAATGGAGACCATTTGAAGACATCGAAATTTTCCACTAAAAATCATATAGCCGGCATGGTCAAATTTGAGGTTTTTCCTCGTTCATCTTCCAACTGCCATAGTGGCCCATTATGACCTACCGACGACTTCTGTACACCTCTGGTGATGTTTTCTCACGTATATCAATCGATTCAGGCACAATGGAGACCATTTGAAGACATCGAAATTTTCCACTAAAAATCATATAGCCGGCATGGTCAAATTTGAGGTTTTTCGTCGTTCATCTTCCAACTGCCATAGTGGCCCATTATGACCTACCGACGACTTCTGTACACCTCTGGTGATGTTTTCTCACGTATATCAATCGATTCAGGCACAATGGAGACCATTTGAAGACATCGAAATTTTCCACTAAAAATCATATAGCCGGCATGGTCAAATTTGAGGTTTTTCCTCGTTCATCTTCCAACTGCCATAGTGGCCCATTATTACCTACCGACGACTTCTGTACACCTCTGGTGATGTTTTCTCATGTATATCAATCGATTCAGACACAATGGAGACCATTTGAAGACATCGAAATTTTCCACTAAAAATCATATAGCCGGCATGGTCAAATTTGAGGTTTTTCCTCGTTCATCTTCCAACTGCCATAGTGGCCCATTATGACCTACCGACGACTTCTGTACACCTCTGGTGATGTTTTCTCACGTATATCAATCGATTCAGACACAATGGAGACCATTTGAAGACATCGAAATTTTCCACTAAAAATCATATAGCCGGCATGGTCAAATTTGAGGTTTTTCCTCGTTCATCTTCCAACTGCCATAGTGGCCCATTATGACCTACCGACGACTTCTGTACACCTCTGGTGATGTTTTCTCATGTATATCAATCGATTCAGACACAATGGAGACCATTTGAAGACATCGAAATTTTCCACTAAAAATCATATAGCCGGCATGGTCAAATTTGAGGTTTTTCCTCGTTCATCTTCCAACTGCCATAGTGGCCCATTATGACCTACCGACGACTTCTGTACACCTCTGGTGATGTTTTCTCATGTATATCAATCGATTCAGACACAATGGAGACCATTTGAAGACATCGAAATTTTCCACTAAAAATCATATAGCCGGCAGGTCAAATTTGAGGTTTTTCGTCGTTCATCTTCCAACTGCCATAGTGGCCCATTATGACCTACCGACGACTTCTGTACACCTCTGGTGATGTTTTCTCACGTATATCAATCGATTCAGGCACAATGGAGACCATTTGAAGACATCGAAATTTTCCACTAAAAATCATATAGCCGGCATGGTCAAATTTGAGGTTTTTCGTCGTTCATCTTCCAACTGCCATAGTGGCCCATTATGACCTGCCGACGACTTCTGTACACCTCTGGTGATGTTTTCTCACGTATATCAATCGATTCAGGCACAATGGAGACCATTTGAAGACATCGAAATTTTCCACTAAAAATCATATAGCCGGCATGGTCAAATTTGAGGTTTTTCGTCGTTCATCTTCCAACTGCCATAGTGGCCCATTATGACCTACCGACGACTTCTGTACACCTCTGGTGATGTTTTCTCACGTATATCAATCCATTCAGGCACAATGGAGACCATTTGAAGACATCGAAATTTTCCACTAAAAATCATATAGCCGGCATGGTCAAATTTGAGGTTTTTCGTCGTTCATCTTCCAACTGCCATAGTGGCCCATTATGACCTACCGACGACTTCTGTACACCTCTGGTGATGTTTTCTCACGTATATCAATCGATTCAGGCACAATGGAGACCATTTGAAGACATCGAAATTTTCCACTAAAAATCATATAGCCGGCATGGTCAAATTTGAGGTTTTTCGTCGTTCATCTTCCAACTGCCATAGTGGCCCATTATGACCTACCGACGACTTCTGTACACCTCTGGTGATGTTTTCTCTCGTATATCAATCGATTCAGGCACAATGGAGACCATTTGAAGACATCGAAATTTTCCACTAAAAATCATATAGCCGGCATGGTCAAATTTGAGGTTTTTCGTCGTTCATCTTCCAACTGCCATAGTGGCCCATTATGACCTACCGACGACTTCTGTACACCTCTGGTGATGTTTTCTCACGTATATCAATCGATTCAGGCACAATGGAGACCATTTGAAGACATCGAAATTTTCCACTAAAAATCATATAGCCGGTATGGTCAAATTTGAGGTTTTTCCTCGTTCATCTTCCAACTGCCATAGTGGCCCATTATGACCTACCGACGACTTCTGTACACCTCTGGTGATGTTTTCTCATGTATATCAATCGATTCAGACACAATGGAGACCATTTGAAGACATCGAAATTTTCCACTAAAAATCATATAGCCGGCATGGTCAAATTTGAGGTTTTTCCTCGTTCATCTTCCAACTGCCATAGTGGCCCATTATGACCTACCGACGACTTCTGTACACCTCTGGTGATGTTTTCTCACGTATATCAATCGATTCAGGCACAATGGAGACCATTTGAAGACATCGAAATTTTCCACTAAAAATCATATAGCCGGCATGGTCAAATTTGAGGTTTTTCGTCGTTCATCTTCCAACTGCCATAGTGGCCCATTATGACCTACCGACGACTTCTGTACACCTCTGGTGATGTTTTCTCACGTATATCAATCGATTCAGGCACAATGGAGACCATTTGAAGACATCGAAATTTTCCACTAAAAATCATATAGCCGGCATGGTCAAATTTGAGGTTTTTCCTCGTTCATCTTCCAACTGCCATAGTGGCCCATTATTACCTACCGACGACTTCTGTACACCTCTGGTGATGTTTTCTCACGTATATCAATCGATTCAGACACAATGGAGACCATTTGAAGACATCGAAATTTTCCACTAAAAATCATATAGCCGGCATGGTCAAATTTGAGGTTTTTCCTCGTTCATCTTCCAACTGCCATAGTGGCCCACTATGACCTACCGACGACTTCTGTACACCTCTGGTGATGTTTTCTCATGTATATCAATCGATTCATACACAATGGAGACCATTTGAAGACATCGAAATTTTCCACTAAAAATCATATAGCCGGCATGGTCAAATTTGAGGTTTTTCCTCGTTCATCTTCCAACTGCCATAGTGGCCCATTATGACCTACCGACGACTTCTGTACACCTCTGGTGATGTTTTCTCATGTATATCAATCGATTCAGACACAATGGAGACCATTTGAAGACATCGAAATTTTCCACTAAAAATCATATAGCCGGCATGGTCAAATTTGAGGTTTTTCCTCGTTCATCTTCCAACTGCCATAGTGGCCCATTATGACCTACCGACGACTTCTGTACACCTCTGGTGATGTTTTCTCACGTATATCAATCGATTCAGGCACAATGGAGAGCATTTGAAGACATCGAAATTTTCCACTAAAAATCATATAGCCGGCATGGTCAAATTTGAGGTTATTCCTCGTTCATCTTCCAACTGCCATAGTGGCCCATTATGACCTACCGACGACTTCTGTACACCTCTGGTGATGTTTTCTCACGTATATCAATCGATTCAGGCACAATGGAGACCATTTGAAGACATCGAAATTTTCCACTAAAAATCATATAGCCGGCATGGTCAAATTTGAGGTTTTTCCTCGTTCATCTTCCAACTGCCATAGTGGCCCATTATTACCTACCGACGACTTCTGTACACCTCTGGTGATGTTTTCTCATGTATATCAATCGATTCAGACACAATGGAGACCATTTGAAGACATCGAAATTTTCCACTAAAAATCATATAGCCGGCATGGTCAAATTTGAGGTTTTTCCTCGTTCATCTTCCAACTGCCATAGTGGCCCATTATGACCTACCGACGACTTCTGTACACCTCTGGTGATGTTTTCTCATGTATATCAATCGATTCAGACACAATGGAGACCATTTGAAGACATCGAAATTTTCCACTAAAAATCATATAGCCGGCATGGTCAAATTTGAGGTTTTTCCTCGTTCATCTTCCAACTGCCATAGTGGCCCATTATGACCTACCGACGACTTCTGTACACCTCTGGTGATGTTTTCTCACGTATATCAATCGATTCAGGCACAATGGAGACCATTTGAAGACATCGAAATTTTCCACTAAAAATCATATAGCCGGCATGGTCAAATTTGAGGTTTTTCGTCGTTCATCTTCCAACTGCCATAGTGGCCCATTATGACCTACCGACGACTTCTGTACACCTCTGGTGATGTTTTCTCGTGTATATCAATCGATTCAGACACAATGGAGACCATTTGAAGACATCGAAATTTTCCACTAAAAATCATATAGCCGGCATGGTCAAATTTGAGGTTTTTCGTCGTTCATCTTCCAACTGCCATAGTGGCCCATTATGACCTACCGACGACTTCTGTACACCTCTGGTGATGTTTTCTCACGTATATCAATCGATTCAGGCACAATGGAGAGCATTTGAAGACATCGAAATTTTCCACTAAAAATCATATAGCCGGCATGGTCAAATTTGAGGTTTTTCCTCGTTCATCTTCCAACTGCCATAGTGGCCCATTATTACCTACCGACGACTTCTGTACACCTCTGGTGATGTTTTCTCACGTATATCAATCGATTCAGGCACAATGGAGACCATTTGAAGACATCGAAATTTTCCACTAAAAATCATATAGCCGGCATGGTCAAATTTGAGGTTTTTCCTCGTTCATCTTCCAACTGCCATAGTGGCCCATTATGACCTACCGACGACTTCTGTACACCTCTGGTGATGTTTTCTCATGTATATCAATCGATTCAGACACAATGGAGACCATTTGAAGACATCGAAATTTTCCACTAAAAATCATATAGCCGGCATGGTCAAATTTGAGGTTTTTCCTCGTTCATCTTCCAACTGCCATAGTGGCCCATTATGACCTACCGACGACTTCTGTACACCTCTGGTGATGTTTTCTCACGTATATCAATCGATTCAGGCACAATGGAGACCATTTGAAGACATCGAAATTTTCCACTAAAAATCATATAGCCGGCATGGTCAAATTTGAGGTTTTTCGTCGTTCATCTTCCAACTGCCATAGTGGCCCATTATGACCTACCGACGACTTCTGTACACCTCTGGTGATGTTTTCTCCTGTATATCAATCGATTCAGACACAATGGAGACCATTTGAAGACATCGAAATTTTCCACTAAAAATCATATAGCCGGCATGGTCAAATTTGAGGTTTTTCCTCGTTCATCTTCCAACTGCCATAGTGGCCCATTATGACCTACCGACGACTTCTGTACACCTCTGGTGATGTTTTCTCACGTATATCAATCGATTCAGGCACAATGGAGAGCATTTGAAGACATCGAAATTTTCCACTAAAAATCATATAGCCGGCATGGTCAAATTTGAGGTTTTTCCTCGTTCATCTTCCAACTGCCATAGTGGCCCATTATGACCTACCGACGACTTCTGTACACCTCTGGTGATGTTTTCTCACGTATATCAATCGATTCAGGCACAATGGAGACCATTTGAAGACATCGAAATTTTCCACTAAAAATCATATAGCCGGCATGGTCAAATTTGAGGTTTTTCCTCGTTCATCTTCCAACTGCCATAGTGGCCCATTATGACCTACCGACGACTTCTGTACACCTCTGGTGATGTTTTCTCACGTATATCAATCGATTCAGGCACAATGGAGACCATTTGAAGACATCGAAATTTTCCACTAAAAATCATATAGCCGGCATGGTCAAATTTGAGGTTTTTCCTCGTTCATCTTCCAACTGCCATAGTGGCCCATTATGACCTACCGACGACTTCTGTACACCTCTGGTGATGTTTTCTCATGTATATCAATCGATTCAGACACAATGGAGACCATTTGAAGACATCGAAATTTTCCACTAAAAATCATATAGCCGGCATGGTCAAATTTGAGGTTTTTCGTCGTTCATCTTCCAACTGCCATAGTGGCCCATTATGACCTACCGACGACTTCTGTACACCTCTGGTGATGTTTTCTCACGTATATCAATCGATTCAGGCACAATGGAGACCATTTGAAGACATCGAAATTTTCCACTAAAAATCATATAGCCGGCATGGTCAAATTTGAGGTTTTTCCTCGTTCATCTTCCAACTGCCATAGTGGCCCATTATGACCTACCGACGACTTCTGTACACCTCTGGTGATGTTTTCTCATGTATATCAATCGATTCAGACACAATGGAGACCATTTGAAGACATCGAAATTTTCCACTAAAAATCATATAGCCGGCATGGTCAAATTTGAGGTTTTTCCTCGTTCATCTTCCAACTGCCATAGTGGCCCATTATGACCTACCGACGACTTCTGTACACCTCTGGTGATGTTTTCTCACGTATATCAATCGATTCAGGCACAATGGAGACCATTTGAAGACATCGAAATTTTCCACTAAAAATCATATAGCCGGCATGGTCAAATTTGAGGTTTTTCCTCGTTCATCTTCCAACTGCCATAGTGGCCCATTATGACCTACCGACGACTTCTGTACACCTCTGGTGATGTTTTCTCATGTATATCAATCGATTCAGACACAATGGAGACCATTTGAAGACATCGAAATTTTCCACTAAAAATCATATAGCCGGCATGGTCAAATTTGAGGTTTTTCGTCGTTCATCTTCCAACTGCCATAGTGGCCCATTATGACCTACCGACGACTTCTGTACACCTCTGGTGATGTTTTCTCACGTATATCAATCGATTCAGGCACAATGGAGAGCATTTGAAGACATCGAAATTTTCCACTAAAAATCATATAGCCGGCATGGTCAAATTTGAGGTTTTTCCTCGTTCATCTTCCAACTGCCATAGTGGCCCATTCTGACCTACCGACGACTTCTGTACACCTCTGGTGATGTTTTCTCACGTATATCAATCGATTCAGGCACAATGGAGAGCATTTGAAGACATCGAAATTTTCCACTAAAAATCATATAGCCGGCATGGTCAAATTTGAGGTTTTTCCTCGTTCATCTTCCAACTGCCATAGTGGCCCATTATGACCTACCGACGACTTCTGTACACCTCTGGTGATGTTTTCTCATGTATATCAATCGATTCAGACACAATGGAGACCATTTGAAGACATCGAAATTTTCCACTAAAAATCATATAGCCGGCATGGTCAAATTTGAGGTTTTTCCTCGTTCATCTTCCAACTGCCATAGTGGCCCATTATGACCTACCGACGACTTCTGTACACCTCTGGTGATGTTTTCTCATGTATATCAATCGATTCAGACACAATGGAGACCATTTGAAGACATCGAAATTTTCCACTAAAAATCATATAGCCGGCATGGTCAAATTTGAGGTTTTTCCTCGTTCATCTTCCAACTGCCATAGTGGCCCATTATGACCTACCGACGACTTCTGTACACCTCTGGTGATGTTTTCTCACGTATATCAATCGGTTCAGGCACAATGGAGACCATTTGAAGACATCGAAATTTTCCACTAAAAATCATATAGCCGGCATGGTCAAATTTGAGGTTTTTCCTCGTTCATCTTCCAACTGCCATAGTGGCCCATTATGACCTACCGACGACTTCTGTACACCTCTGGTGATGTTTTCTCATGTATATCAATCGATTCAGACACAATGGAGACCATTTGAAGACATCGAAATTTTCCACTAAAAATCATATAGCCGGCATGGTCAAATTTGAGGTTTTTCCTCGTTCATCTTCCAACTGCCATAGTGGCCCATTATGACCTACCGACGACTTCTGTACACCTCTGGTGATGTTTTCTCATGTATATCAATCGATTCAGACACAATGGAGACCATTTGAAGACATCGAAATTTTCCACTAAAAATCATATAGCCGGCATGGTCAAATTTGAGGTTTTTCCTCGTTCATCTTCCAACTGCCATAGTGGCCCATTATGACCTACCGACGACTTCTGTACACCTCTGGTGATGTTTTCTCACGTATATCAATCGATTCAGGCACAATGGAGAGCATTTGAAGACATCGAAATTTTCCACTAAAAATCATATAGCCGGCATGGTCAAATTTGAGGTTTTTCGTCGTTCATCTTCCAACTGCCATAGTGGCCCATTATGACCTACCGACGACTTCTGTACACCTCTGGTGATGTTTTCTCACGTATATCAATCGATTCAGGCACAATGGAGACCATTTGAAGACATCGAAATTTTCCACTAAAAATCATATAGCCGGCATGGTCAAATTTGAGGTTTTTCGTCGTTCATCTTCCAACTGCCATAGTGGCCCATTATGACCTACCGACGACTTCTGTACACCTCTGGTGATGTTTTCTCACGTATATCAATCGATTCAGACACAATGGAGAGCATTTGAAGACATCGAAATTTTCCACTAAAAATCATATAGCCGGCATGGTCAAATTTGAGGTTTTTCCTCGTTCATCTTCCAACTGCCATAGTGGCCCATTATGACCTACCGACGACTTCTGTACACCTCTGGTGATGTTTTCTCACGTATATCAATCGATTCAGGCACAATGGAGAGCATTTGAAGACATCGAAATTTTCCACTAAAAATCATATAGCCGGCATGGTCAAATTTGAGGTTTTTCCTCGTTCATCTTCCAACTGCCATAGTGGCCCATTATGACCTACCGACGACTTCTGTACACCTCTGGTGATGTTTTCTCATGTATATCAATCGATTCAGACACAATGGAGACCATTTGAAGACATCGAAATTTTCCACTAAAAATCATATAGCCGGCATGGTCAAATTTGAGGTTTTTCCTCGTTCATCTTCCAACTGCCATAGTGGCCCATTATGACCTACCGACGACTTCTGTACACCTCTGGTGATGTTTTCTCATGTATATCAATCGATTCAGACACAATGGAGACCATTTGAAGACATCGAAATTTTCCACTAAAAATCATATAGCCGGCATGGTCAAATTTGAGGTTTTTCCTCGTTCATCTTCCAACTGCCATAGTGGCCCATTATGACCTACCGACGACTTCTGTACACCTCTGGTGATGTTTTCTCACGTATATCAATCGGTTCAGGCACAATGGAGACCATTTGAAGACATCGAAATTTTCCACTAAAAATCATATAGCCGGCATGGTCAAATTTGAGGTTTTTCCTCGTTCATCTTCCAACTGCCATAGTGGCCCATTATGACCTACCGACGACTTCTGTACACCTCTGGTGATGTTTTCTCACGTATATCAATCGATTCAGGCACAATGGAGACCATTTGAAGACATCGAAATTTTCCACTAAAAATCATATGCCCGGCATGGTCAAATTTGAGGTTTTTCGTCGTTCATCTTCCAACTGCCATAGTGGCCCATTATGACCTACCGACGACTTCTGTACACCTCTGGTGATGTTTTCTCATGTATATCAATCGATTCAGACACAATGGAGACCATTTGAAGACATCGAAATTTTCCACTAAAAATCATATAGCCGGCATGGTCAAATTTGAGGTTTTTCCTCGTTCATCTTCCAACTGCCATAGTGGCCCATTATGACCTACCGACGACTTCTGTACACCTCTGGTGATGTTTTCTCACGTATATCAATCGATTCAGGCACAATGGAGAGCATTTGAAGACATCGAAATTTTCCACTAAAAATCATATAGCCGGCATGGTCAAATTTGAGGTTTTTCGTCGTTCATCTTCCAACTGCCATAGTGGCCCATTATGACCTACCGACGACTTCTGTACACCTCTGGTGATGTTTTCTCACGTATATCAATCGATTCAGGCACAATGGAGACCATTTGAAGACATCGAAATTTTCCACTAAAAATCATATAGCCGGCATGGTCAAATTTGAGGTTTTTCGTCGTTCATCTTCCAACTGCCATAGTGGCCCATTATGACCTACCGACGACTTCTGTACACCTCTGGTGATGTTTTCTCACGTATATCAATCGATTCAGACACAATGGAGAGCATTTGAAGACATCGAAATTTTCCACTAAAAATCATATAGCCGGCATGGTCAAATTTGAGGTTTTTCCTCGTTCATCTTCCAACTGCCATAGTGGCCCATTATGACCTACCGACGACTTCTGTACACCTCTGGTGATGTTTTCTCACGTATATCAATCGATTCAGGCACAATGGAGACCATTTGAAGACATCGAAATTTTCCACTAAAAATCATATAGCCGGCATGGTCAAATTTGAGGTTTTTCCTCGTTCATCTTCCAACTGCCATAGTGGCCCATTATGACCTACCGACGACTTCTGTACACCTCTGGTGATGTTTTCTCACGTATATCAATCGATTCAGGCACAATGGAGACCATTTGAAGACATCGAAATTTTCCACTAAAAATCATATAGCCGGCATGGTCAAATTTGAGGTTTTTCCTCGTTCATCTTCCAACTGCCATAGTGGCCCATTATGACCTACCGACGACTTCTGTACACCTCTGGTGATGTTTTCTCACGTATATCAATCGATTCAGGCACAATGGAGACCATTTGAAGACATCGAAATTTTCCACTAAAAATCATATAGCCGGCATGGTCAAATTTGAGGTTTTTCGTCGTTCATCTTCCAACTGCCATAGTGGCCCATTATGACCTACCGACGACTTCTGTACACCTCTGGTGATGTTTTCTCACGTATATCAATCGATTCAGGCACAATGGAGACCATTTGAAGACATCGAAATTTTCCACTAAAAATCATATAGCCGGAATGGTCAAATTTGAGGTTTTTCGTCGTTCATCTTCCAACTGCCATAGTGGCCCATTATGACCTACCGACGACTTCTGTACACCTCTGGTGATGTTTTCTCACGTATATCAATCGATTCAGGCACAATGGAGACCATTTGAAGACATCGAAATTTTCCACTAAAAATCATATAGCCGGAATGGTCAAATTTGAGGTTTTTCGTCGTTCATCTTCCAACTGCCATAGTGGCCCATTATGACCTACCGACGACTTCTGTACACCTCTGGTGATGTTTTCTCACGTATATCAATCGATTCAGGCACAATGGAGACCATTTGAAGACATCGAAATTTTCCACTAAAAATCATATAGCCGGCATGGTCAAATTTGAGGTTTTTCCTCGTTCATCTTCCAACTGCCATAGTGGCCCATTATGACCTACCGACGACTTCTGTACACCTCTGGTGATGTTTTCTCACGTATATCAATCGATTCAGGCACAATGGAGACCATTTGAAGACATCGAAATTTTCCACTAAAAATCATATAGCCGGCATGGTCAAATTTGAGGTTTTTCGTCGTTCATCTTCCAACTGCCATAGTGGCCCATTATGACCTACCGACGACTTCTGTACACCTCTGGTGATGTTTTCTCACGTATATCAATCGATTCAGGCACAATGGAGACCATTTGAAGACATCGAAATTTTCCACTAAAAATCATATAGCCGGCATGGTCAAATTTGAGGTTTTTCGTCGTTCATCTTCCAACTGCCACAGTGGCCCATTATGACCTACCGACGACTTCTGTACACCTCTGGTGATGTTTTCTCACGTATATCAATCGATTCAGGCACAATGGAGACCATTTGAAGACATCGAAATTTTCCACTAAAAATCATATAGCCGGCATGGTCAAATTTGAGGTTTTTCGTCGTTCATCTTCCAACTGCCATAGTGGCCCATTATGACCTACCGACGACTTCTGTACACCTCTGGTGATGTTTTCTCACGTATATCAATCGATTCAGGCACAATGGAGACCATTTGAAGACATCGAAATTTTCCACTAAAAATCATATAGCCGGCATGGTCAAATTTGAGGTCTTTCCTCGTTCATCTTCCAACTGCCATAGTGGCCCATTATGACCTACCGACGACTTCTGTACACCTCTGGTGATGTTTTCTCATGTATATCAATCGATTCAGACACAATGGAGACCATTTGAAGACATCGAAATTTTCCACTAAAAATCATATAGCCGGCATGGTCAAATTTGAGGTTTTTCGTCGTTCATCTTCCAACTGCCATAGTGGCCCATTATGACCTACCGACGACTTCTGTACACCTCTGGTGATGTTTTCTCACGTATATCAATCGATTCAGACACAATGGAGACCATTTGAAGACATCGAAATTTTCCACTAAAAATCATATAGCCGGCATGGTCAAATTTGAGGTTTTTCCTCGTTCATCTTCCAACTGCCATAGTGGCCCATTATGACCTACCGACGACTTCTGTACACCTCTGGTGATGTTTTCTCACGTATATCAATCGATTCAGGCACAATGGAGAGCATTTGAAGACATCGAAATTTTCCACTAAAAATCATATAGCTGGCATGGTCAAATTTGAGGTTTTTCGTCGTTCATCTTCCAACTGCCATAGTGGCCCATTATGACCTACCGACGACTTCTGTACACCTCTGGTGATGTTTTCTCACGTATATCAATCGATTCAGGCACAATGGAGACCATTTGAAGACATCGAAATTTTTCCACTAAAAATCATATAGCCGGAATGGTCAAATTTGAGGTTTTTCCTCGTTCATCTTCCAACTGCCATAGTGGCCCATTATGACCTACCGACGACTTCTGTACACCTCTGGTGATGTTTTCTCACGTATATCAATCGATTCAGGCACAATGGAGACCATTTGAAGACATCGAAATTTTCCACTAAAAATCATATAGCCGGCATGGTCAAATTTGAGGTTTTTCCTCGTTCATCTTCCAACTGCCATAGTGGCCCATTATGACCTACCGACGACTTCTGTACACCTCTGGTGATGTTTTCTCACGTATATCAATCGATTCAGGCACAATGGAGACCATTTGAAGACATCGAAATTTTCCACTAAAAATCATATAGCCGGCATGGTCAAATTTGAGGTTTTTCCTCGTTCATCTTCCAACTGCCATAGTGGCCCATTATGACCTACCGACGACTTCTGTACACCTCTGGTGATGTTTTCTCACGTATATCAATCGATTCAGGCACAATGGAGACCATTTGAAGACATCGAAATTTTCCACTAAAAATCATATAGCCGGCATGGTCAAATTTGAGGTTTTTCGTCGTTCATCTTCCAACTGCCATAGTGGCCCATTATGACCTACCGACGACTTCTGTACACCTCTGGTGATGTTTTCTCACGTATATCAATCGGTTCAGGCACAATGGAGACCATTTGAAGACATCGAAATTTTCCACTAAAAATCATATAGCCGGCATGGTCAAATTTGAGGTTTTTCGTCGTTCATCTTCCAACTGCCATAGTGGCCCATTATGACCTACCGACGACTTCTGTACACCTCTGGTGATGTTTTCTCACGTATATCAATCGATTCAGGCACAATGGAGACCATTTGAAGACATCGAAATTTTCCACTAAAAATCATATGGCCGGCATGGTCAAATTTGAGGTTTTTCGTCGTTCATCTTCCAACTGCCATAGTGGCCCATTATGACCTACCGACGACTTCTGTACACCTCTGGTGATGTTTTCTCACGTATATCAATCGATTCAGGCACAATGGAGAGCATTTGAAGACATCGAAATTTTCCACTAAAAATCATATAGCCGGCATGGTCAAATTTGAGGTTTTTCCTCGTTCATCTTCCAACTGCCATAGTGGCCCATTATGACCTACCGACGACTTCTGTACACCTCTGGTGATGTTTTCTCACGTATATCAATCGATTCAGGCACAATGGAGAGCATTTGAAGACATCGAAATTTTCCACTAAAAATCATATAGCCGGCATGGTCAAATTTGAGGTTTTTCGTCGTTCATCTTCCAACTGCCATAGTGGCCCATTATGACCTACCGACGACTTCTGTACACCTCTGGTGATGTTTTCTCACGTATATCAATCGATTCAGGCACAATGGAGACCATTTGAAGACATCGAAATTTTCCACTAAAAATCATATAGCCGGCATGGTCAAATTTGAGGTTTTTCGTCGTTCATCTTCCAACTGCCATAGTGGCCCATTATGACCTACCGACAACTTCTGTACACCTCTGGTGATGTTTTCTCACGTATATCAATCGATCCAGGCACAATGGAGACCATTTGAAGACATCGAAATTTTCCACTAAAAATCATATAGCCGGCATGGTCAAATTTGAGGTTTTTCGTCGTTCATCTTCCAACTGCCATAGTGGCCCATTATGACCTACCGACGACTTCTGTACACCTCTGGTGATGTTTTCTCACGTATATCAATCGATTCAGGCACAATGGAGACCATTTGAAGACATCGAAATTTTCCACTAAAAATCATATAGCCGGCATGGTCAAATTTGAGGTTTTTCCTCGTTCATCTTCCAACTGCCATAGTGGCCCATTATGACCTACCGACGACTTCTGTACACCTCTGGTGATGTTTTCTCACGTATATCAATCGATTCAGGCACAATGGAGACCATTTGAAGACATCGAAATTTTCCACTAAAAATCATATGGCCGGCATGGTCAAATTTGAGGTTTTTCGTCGTTCATCTTCCAACTGCCATAGTGGCCCATTATGACCTACCGACGACTTCTGTACACCTCTGGTGATGTTTTCTCACGTATATCAATCGATTCAGGCACAATGGAGACCATTTGAAGACATCGAAATTTTTCCACTAAAAATCATATAGCCGGAATGGTCAAATTTGAGGTTTTTCCTCGTTCATCTTCCAACTGCCATAGTGGCCCATTATGACCTACCGACGACTTCTGTACACCTCTGGTGATGTTTTCTCACGTATATCAATCGATTCAGGCACAATGGAGACCATTTGAAGACATCGAAATTTTCCACTAAAAATCATATAGCCGGCATGGTCAAATTTGAGGTTTTTCGTCGTTCATCTTCCAACTGCCATAGTGGCCCATTATGACCTACCGACGACTTCTGTACACCTCTGGTGATGTTTTCTCACGTATATCAATCGATTCAGGCACAATGGAGACCATTTGAAGACATCGAAATTTTCCACTAAAAATCATATAGCCGGCATGGTCAAATTTGAGGTTTTTCGTCGTTCATCTTCCAACTGCCATAGTGGCCCATTATGACCTACCGACAACTTCTGTACACCTCTGGTGATGTTTTCTCACGTATATCAATCGATCCAGGCACAATGGAGACCATTTGAAGACATCGAAATTTTCCACTAAAAATCATATAGCCGGCATGGTCAAATTTGAGGTTTTTCGTCGTTCATCTTCCAACTGCCATAGTGGCCCATTATGACCTACCGACGACTTCTGTACACCTCTGGTGATGTTTTCTCACGTATATCAATCGATTCAGGCACAATGGAGACCATTTGAAGACATCGAAATTTTCCACTAAAAATCATATAGCCGGCATGGTCAAATTTGAGGTTTTTCCTCGTTCATCTTCCAACTGCCATAGTGGCCCATTATGACCTACCGACGACTTCTGTACACCTCTGGTGATGTTTTCTCACGTATATCAATCGATTCAGGCACAATGGAGACCATTTGAAGACATCGAAATTTTCCACTAAAAATCATATGGCCGGCATGGTCAAATTTGAGGTTTTTCGTCGTTCATCTTCCAACTGCCATAGTGGCCCATTATGACCTACCGACGACTTCTGTACACCTCTGGTGATGTTTTCTCACGTATATCAATCGATTCAGGCACAATGGAGACCATTTGAAGACATCGAAATTTTTCCACTAAAAATCATATAGCCGGAATGGTCAAATTTGAGGTTTTTCCTCGTTCATCTTCCAACTGCCATAGTGGCCCATTATGACCTACCGACGACTTCTGTACACCTCTGGTGATGTTTTCTCACGTATATCAATCGATTCAGGCACAATGGAGACCATTTGAAGACATCGAAATTTTCCACTAAAAATCATATAGCCGGCATGGTCAAATTTGAGGTTTTTCCTCGTTCATCTTCCAACTGCCATAGTGGCCCATTATGACCTACCGACGACTTCTGTACACCTCTGGTGATGTTTTCTCACGTATATCAATCGATTCAGGCACAATGGAGACCATTTGAAAACATCGAAATTTTCCACTAAAAATCATATAGCCGGCATGGTCAAATTTGAGGTTTTTCCTCGTTCATCTTCCAACTGCCATAGTGGCCCATTATGACCTACCGACGACTTCTGTACACCTCTGGTGATGTTTTCTCACGTATATCAATCGATTCAGGCACAATGGAGACCATTTGAAGACATCGAAATTTTCCACTAAAAATCATATAGCCGGCATGGTCAAATTTGAGGTTTTTCGTCGTTCATCTTCCAACTGCCATAGTGGCCCATTATGACCTACCGACGACTTCTGTACACCTCTGGTGATGTTTTCTCACGTATATCAATCGATTCAGGCACAATGGAGACCATTTGAAGACATCGAAATTTTCCACTAAAAATCATATAGCCGGCATGGTCAAATTTGAGGTTTTTCGTCGTTCATCTTCCAACTGCCATAGTGGCCCATTATGACCTACCGACGACTTCTGTACACCTCTGGTGATGTTTTCTCACGTATATCAATCGATTCAGGCACAATGGAGACCATTTGAAGACATCGAAATTTTCCACTAAAAATCATATGCCCGGCATGGTCAAATTTGAGGTTTTTCGTCGTTCATCTTCCAACTGCCATAGTGGCCCATTATGACCTACCGACGACTTCTGTACACCTCTGGTGATGTTTTCTCACGTATATCAATCGATTCAGGCACAATGGAGACCATTTGAAGACATCGAAATTTTCCACTAAAAATCATATAGCCGGCATGGTCAAATTTGAGGTTTTTCCTCGTTCATCTTCCAACTGCCATAGTGGCCCATTATGACCTACCGACGACTTCTGTACACCTCTGGTGATGTTTTCTCACGTATATCAATCGATTCAGGCACAATGGAGAGCATTTGAAGACATCGAAATTTTCCACTAAAAATCATATAGCCGGCATGGTCAAATTTGAGGTTTTTCGTCGTTCATCTTCCAACTGCCATAGTGGCCCATTATGACCTACCGACGACTTCTGTACACCTCTGGTGATGTTTTCTCACGTATATCAATCGATTCAGACACAATGGAGACCATTTGAAGACATCGAAATTTTCCACTAAAAATCATATAGCCGGCATGGTCAAATTTGAGGTTTTTCCTCGTTCATCTTCCAACTGCCATAGTGGCCCATTATGACCTACCGACGACTTCTGTACACCTCTGGTGATGTTTTCTCACGTATATCAATCGATTCAGGCACAATGGAGAGCATTTGAAGACATCGAAATTTTCCACTAAAAATCATATAGCCGGCATGGTCAAATTTGAGGTTTTTCGTCGTTCATCTTCCAACTGCCATAGTGGCCCATTATGACCTACCGACGACTTCTGTACACCTCTGGTGATGTTTTCTCACGTATATCAATCGATTCAGGCACAATGGAGACCATTTGAAGACATCGAAATTTTCCACTAAAAATCATATAGCCGGCATGGTCAAATTTGAGGTTTTTCCTCGTTCATCTTCCAACTGCCATAGTGGCCCATTATGACCTACCGACGACTTCTGTACACCTCTGGTGATGTTTTCTCACGTATATCAATCGATTCAGGCACAATGGAGAGCATTTGAAGACATCGAAATTTTCCACTAAAAATCATATAGCCGGCATGGTCAAATTTGAGGATTTCCCTCGTTCATCTTCCAACTGCCATAGTGGCCCATTATGACCTACCGACGACTTCTGTACACCTCTGGTGATGTTTTCTCACGTATATCAATCGATTCAGACACAATGGAGACCATTTGAAGACATCGAAATTTTCCACTAAAAATCATATAGCCGGCATGGTCAAATTTGAGGTTTTTCCTCGTTCATCTTCCAACTGCCATAGTGGCCCATTATGACCTACCGACGACTTCTGTACACCTCTGGTGATGTTTTCTCACGTATATCAATCGATTCAGGCACAATGGAGAGCATTTGAAGACATCGAAATTTTCCACTAAAAATCATATAGCCGGCATGGTCAAATTTGAGGTTTTTCGTCGTTCATCTTCCAACTGCCATAGTGGCCCATTATGACCTACCGACGACTTCTGTACACCTCTGGTGATGTTTTCTCACGTATATCAATCGATTCAGGCACAATGGAGACCATTTGAAGACATCGAAATTTTCCACTAAAAATCATATAGCCGGCATGGTCAAATTTGAGGTTTTTCGTCGTTCATCTTCCAACTGCCATAGTGGCCCATTATGACCTACCGACGACTTCTGTACACCTCTGGTGATGTTTTCTCACGTATATCAATCGATTCAGGCACAATGGAGACCATTTGAAGACATCGAAATTTTCCACTAAAAATCATATAGCCGGCATGGTCAAATTTGAGGTTTTTCGTCGTTCATCTTCCAACTGCCATAGTGGCCCATTATGACCTACCGACGACTTCTGTACACCTCTGGTGATGTTTTCTCACGTATATCAATCGATTCAGGCACAATGGAGACCATTTGAAGACATTGAAATTTTCCACTAAAAATCATATAGCCGGCATGGTCAAATTTGAGGTTTTTCGTCGTTCATCTTCCAACTGCCATAGTGGCCCATTATGACCTACCGACGACTTCTGTACACCTCTGGTGATGTTTTCTCACGTATATCAATCGATTCAGGCACAATGGAGACCATTTGAAGACATCGAAATTTTCCACTAAAAATCATATAGCCGGCATGGTCAAATTTGAGGTTTTTCCTCGTTCATCTTCCAACTGCCATAGTGGCCCATTATGACCTACCGACGACTTCTGTACACCTCTGGTGATGTTTTCTCACGTATATCAATCGATTCAGGCACAATGGAGAGCATTTGAAGACATCGAAATTTTCCACTAAAAATCATATAGCCGGCATGGTCAAATTTGAGGATTTCCCTCGTTCATCTTCCAACTGCCATAGTGGCCCATTATGACCTACCGACGACTTCTGTACACCTCTGGTGATGTTTTCTCACGTATATCAATCGATTCAGACACAATGGAGACCATTTGAAGACATCGAAATTTTCCACTAAAAATCATATAGCCGGCATGGTCAAATTTGAGGTTTTTCCTCGTTCATCTTCCAACTGCCATAGTGGCCCATTATGACCTACCGACGACTTCTGTACACCTCTGGTGATGTTTTCTCACGTATATCAATCGATTCAGGCACAATGGAGAGCATTTGAAGACATCGAAATTTTCCACTAAAAATCATATAGCCGGCATGGTCAAATTTGAGGTTTTTCGTCGTTCATCTTCCAACTGCCATAGTGGCCCATTATGACCTACCGACGACTTCTGTACACCTCTGGTGATGTTTTCTCACGTATATCAATCGATTCAGGCACAATGGAGACCATTTGAAGACATCGAAATTTTCCACTAAAAATCATATAGCCGGCATGGTCAAATTTGAGGTTTTTCGTCGTTCATCTTCCAACTGCCATAGTGGCCCATTATGACCTACCGACGACTTCTGTACACCTCTGGTGATGTTTTCTCACGTATATCAATCGATTCAGGCACAATGGAGACCATTTGAAGACATCGAAATTTTCCACTAAAAATCATATAGCCGGCATGGTCAAATTTGAGGTTTTTCGTCGTTCATCTTCCAACTGCCATAGTGGCCCATTATGACCTACCGACGACTTCTGTACACCTCTGGTGATGTTTTCTCACGTATATCAATCGATTCAGGCACAATGGAGACCATTTGAAGACATCGAAATTTTCCACTAAAAATCATATAGCCGGCATGGTCAAATTTGAGGTTTTTCGTCGTTCATCTTCCAACTGCCATAGTGGCCCATTATGACCTACCGACAACTTCTGTACACCTCTGGTGATGTTTTCTCACGTATATCAATCGATTCAGACACAATGGAGACCATTTGAAGACATCGAAATTTTCCACTAAAAATCATATAGCCGGTATGGTCAAATTTGAGGTTTTTCCTCGTTCATCTTCCAACTGCCATAGTGGCCCATTATGACCTACCGACGACTTCTGTACACCTCTGGTGATGTTTTCTCACGTATATCAATCGATTCAGACACAATGGAGACCATTTGAAGACATCGAAATTTTCCACTGAAAATCATATAGCCGGTATGGTCAAATTTAAGGTTTTTCCTCGTTCATCTTCCAACTGCCATAGTGGCCCATTATGACCTACCGACGACTTCTGTACACCTCTGGTGATGTTTTCTCACGTATATCAATCGATTCAGGCACAATGGAGACCATTTGAAGACATCGAAATTTTCCACTAAAAATCATATAGCCGGCATGGTCAAATTTGAGGTTTTTCCTCGTTCATCTTCCAACTGCCATAGTGGCCCATTATGACCTACCGACGACTTCTGTACACCTCTGGTGATGTTTTCTCACGTATATCAATCGATTCAGGCACAATGGAGACCATTTGAAGACATCGAAATTTTCCACTAAAAATCATATAGCCGGCATGGTCAAATTTGAGGTTTTTCCTCGTTCATCTTCCAACTGCCATAGTGGCCCATTATGACCTACCGACGACTTCTGTACACCTCTGGTGATGTTTTCTCATGTATATCAATCGATTCAGACACAATGGAGACCATTTGAAGACATCGAAATTTTCCACTAAAAATCATATAGCCGGCATGGTCAAATTTGAGGTTTTTCCTCGTTCATCTTCCAACTGCCATAGTGGCCCATTATGACCTACCGACGACTTCTGTACACCTCTGGTGATGTTTTCTCACGTATATCAATCGATTCAGGCACAATGGAGACCATTTGAAGACATCGAAATTTTCCACTAAAAATCATATAGCCGGCATGGTCAAATTTGAGGTTTTTCGTCGTTCATCTTCCAACTGCCATAGTGGCCCATTATGACCCACCGACGACTTCTGTACACCTCTGGTGATGTTTTCTCATGTATATCAATCGATTCAGACACAATGGAGACCATTTGAAGACATCGAAATTTTCCACTAAAAATCATATAGCCGGCATGGTCAAATTTGAGGTTTTTCCTCGTTCATCTTCCAACTGCCATAGTGGCCCATTATGACCTACCGACGACTTCTGTACACCTCTGGTGATGTTTTCTCACGTATATCAATCGATTCAGACACAATGGAGACCATTTGAAGACATCGAAATTTTCCACTAAAAATCATATAGCCGGTATGGTCAAATTTGAGGTTTTTCCTCGTTCATCTTCCAACTGCCATAGTGGCCCATTATGACCTACCGACGACTTCTGTACACCTCTGGTGATGTTTTCTCACGTATATCAATCGATTCAGACACAATGGAGACCATTTGAAGACATCGAAATTTTCCACTAAAAATCATATAGCCGGCATGGTCAAATTTGAGGTTTTTCCTCGTTCATCTTGCAACTGCCATAGTGGCCCATTATGACCTACCGACGACTTCTGTACACCTCTGGTGATGTTTTCTCACGTATATCAATCGATTCAGGCACAATGGAGAGCATTTGAAGACATCGAAATTTTCCACTAAAAATCATATAGCCGGCATGGTCAAATTTGAGGTTTTTCCTCGTTCATCTTCCAACTGCCATAGTGGCCCATTATGACCTACCGACGACTTCTGTACACCTCTGGTGATGTTTTCTCACGTATATCAATCGATTCAGACACAATGGAGACCATTTGAAGACATCGAAATTTTCCACTAAAAATCATATAGCCGGCATGGTCAAATTTGAGGTTTTTCCTCGTTCATCTTCCAACTGCCATAGTGGCCCATTATGACCTACCGACGACTTCTGTACACCTCTGGTGATGTTTTCTCACGTATATCAATCGATTCAGACACAATGGAGACCATTTGAAGACATCGAAATTTTCCACTAAAAATCATATAGCCGGTATGGTCAAATTTGAGGTTTTTCCTCGTTCATCTTCCAACTGCCATAGTGGCCCATTATGACCTACCGACGACTTCTGTACACCTCTGGTGATGTTTTCTCACGTATATCAATAGATTCAGACACAATGGAGACCATTTGAAGACATCGAAATTTTCCACTAAAAATCATATAGCCGGCATGGTCAAATTTGAGGTTTTTCCTCGTTCATCTTGCAACTGCCATAGTGGCCCATTATGACCTACCGACGACTTCTGTACACCTCTGGTGATGTTTTCTCACGTATATCAATCGATTCAGGCACAATGGAGAGCATTTGAAGACATCGAAATTTTCCACTAAAAATCATATAGCCGGCATGGTCAAATTTGAGGTTTTTCCTCGTTCATCTTCCAACTGCCATAGTGGCCCATTATGACCTACCGACGACTTCTGTACACCTCTGGTGATGTTTTCTCACGTATATCAATCGATTCAGACACAATGGAGACCATTTGAAGACATCGAAATTTTGCACTAAAAATCATATAGCCGGTATGGTCAAATTTGAGGTTTTTCCTCGTTCATCTTCCAACTGCCATAGTGGCCCATTATGACCTACCGACGACTTCTGTACACCTCTGGTGATGTTTTCTCACGTATATCAATCGATTCAGGCACAATGGAGAGCATTTGAAGACATCGAAATTTTCCACTAAAAATCATATAGCCGGCATGGTCAAATTTGAGGTTTTTCCTTGTTCATCTTCCAACTGCCATAGTGGCCCATTATCACCTACCGACGACTTCTGTACACCTCTGGTGATGTTTTCTCATGTATATCAATCGATTCAGACACAATGGAGACCATTTGAAGACATCGAAATTTTCCACTAAAAATCATATAGCCGGCATGGTCAAATTTGAGGTTTTTCCTCGTTCATCTTCCAACTGTCATAGTGGCCCATTATGACCTACCGACGACTTCTGTACACCTCTGGTGATGTTTTCTCACGTATATCAATCGATTCAGACACAATGGAGACCATTTGAAGACATCGAAATTTTCCACTAAAAATCATATAGCCGGTATGGTCAAATTTGAGGTTTTCCGTCGTTCATCTTCCAACTGCCATAGTGGCCCATTATGACCTACCGACGACTTCTGTACACCTCTGGTGATGTTTTCTCACGTATATCAATCGATTCAGGCACAATGGAGAGCATTTGAAGACATCGAAATTTTCCACTAAAAATCATATAGCCGGCATGGTCAAATTTGAGGTTTTTCGTCGTTCATCTTCCAACTGCCATAGTGGCCCATTATGACCTACCGACGACTTCTGTACACCTCTGGTGATGTTTTCTCACGTATATCAATCGATTCAGACACAATGGAGACCATTTGAAGACATCGAAATTTTCCACTAAAAATCATATAGCCGGTATGGTCAAATTTGAGGTTTTTCCTCGTTCATCTTCCAACTGCCATAGTGGCCCATTATGACCTACCGACGACTTCTGTACACCTCTGGTGATGTTTTCTCACGTATATCAATCGATTCAGACACAATGGAGACCATTTGAAGACATCGAAATTTTCCACTAAAAATCATATAGCCGGCATGGTCAAATTTGAGGTTTTCCGTCGTTCATCTTCCAACTGCCATAGTGGCCCATTATGACCTACCGACGACTTCTGTACACCTCTGGTGATGTTTTCTCATGTATATCAATCGATTCAGACACAATGGAGACCATTTGAAGACATCGAAATTTTCCACTAAAAATCATATAGCCGGCATGGTCAAATTTGAGGTTTTTCCTCGTTCATCTTCCAACTGCCATAGTGGCCCATTATGACCTACCGACGACTTCTGTACACCTCTGGTGATGTTTTCTCACGTATATCAATCGATTCAGACACAATGGAGACCATTTGAAGACATCGAAATTTTCCACTAAAAATCATATAGCCGGTATGGTCAAATTTGAGGTTTTTCCTCGTTCATCTTCCAACTGCCATAGTGGCCCATTATGACCTACCGACGACTTCTGTACACCTCTGGTGATGTTTTCTCACGTATATCAATCGATTCAGGCACAATGGAGACCATTTGAAGACATCGAAATTTTCCACTAAAAATCATATAGCCGGCATGGTCAAATTTGAGGTTTTTCCTCGTTCATCTTCCAACTGCCATAGTGGCCCATTATGACCTACCGACGACTTCTGTACACCTCTGGTGATGTTTTCTCACGTATATCAATCGATTCAGACACAATGGAGACCATTTGAAGACATCGAAATTTTCCACTAAAAATCATATAGCCGGTATGGTCAAATTTGAGGTTTTTCCTCGTTCATCTTCCAACTGCCATAGTGGCCCATTATGACCTACCGACGACTTCTGTACACCTCTGGTGATGTTTTCTCACGTATATCAATCGATTCAGGCACAATGGAGACCATTTGAAGACATCGAAATTTTCCACTAAAAATCATATAGCCGGCATGGTCAAATTTGAGGTTTTTCGTCGTTCATCTTCCAACTGCCATAGTGGCCCATTATGACCTACCGACGACTTCTGTACACCTCTGGTGATGTTTTCTCACGTATATCAATCGATTCAGGCACAATGGAGAGCATTTGAAGACATCGAAATTTTCCACTAAAAATCATATAGCCGGCATGGTCAAATTTGAGGTTTTTCGTCGTTCATCTTCCAACTGCCATAGTGGCCCATTATGACCTACCGACGACTTCTGTACACCTCTGGTGATGTTTTCTCACGTATATCAATCGATTCAGACACAATGGAGACCATTTGAAGACATCGAAATTTTCCACTAAAAATCGTATAGCCGGCATGGTCAAATTTGAGGTTTTTCGTCGTTCATCTTCCAACTGCCATAGTGGCCCATTATGACCTACCGACGACTTCTGTACACCTCTGGTGATGTTTTCTCACGTATATCAATCGATTCAGGCACAATGGAGAGCATTTGAAGACATCGAAATTTTCCACTAAAAATCATATAGCCGGCATGGTCAAATTTGAGGTTTTTCGTCGTTCATCTTCCAACTGCCATAGTGGCCCATTATGACCTACCGACGACTTCTGTACACCTCTGGTGATGTTTTCTCACGTATATCAATCGATTCAGGCACAATGGAGACCATTTGAAGACATCGAAATTTTCCACTAAAAATCATATAGCCGGCATGGTCAAATTTGAGGTTTTTCGTCGTTCATCTTCCAACTGCCATAGTGGCCCATTATGACCTACCGACGACTTCTGTACACCTCTGGTGATGTTTTCTCACGTATATCAATCGATTCAGGCACAATGGAGAGCATTTGAAGACATCGAAATTTTCCACTAAAAATCATATAGCCGGCATGGTCAAATTTGAGGTTTTTCGTCGTTCATCTTCCAACTGCCATAGTGGCCCATTATGACCTACCGACGACTTCTGTACACCTCTGGTGATGTTTTCTCACGTATATCAATCGATTCAGGCACAATGGAGACCATTTGAAGACATCGAAATTTTCCACTAAAAATCATATAGCCGGCATGGTCAAATTTGAGGTTTTTCGTCGTTCATCTTCCAACTGCCATAGTGGCCCATTATGACCTACCGACGACTTCTGTACACCTCTGGTGATGTTTTTTCACGTATATCAATCGATTCAGACACAATGGAGACCATTTGAAGACATCGAAATTTTCCACTAAAAATCATATAGCCGGCATGGTCAAATTTGAGGTTTTTCCTCGTTCATCTTCCAACTGCCATAGTGGCCCATTATGACCTACCGACGACTTCTGTACACCTCTGGTGATGTTTTCTCACGTATATCAATCGATTCAGGCACAATGGAGAGCATTTGAAGACATCGAAATTTTCCACTAAAAATCATATAGCCGGCATGGTCAAATTTGAGGTTTTTCCTCGTTCATCTTCCAACTGCCATAGTGGCCCATTATGACCTACCGACGACTTCTGTACACCTCTGGTGATGTTTTCTCACGTATATCAATCGATTCAGGCACAATGGAGACCATTTGAAGACATCGAAATTTTCCACTAAAAATCATATAGCCGGCATGGTCAAATTTGAGGTTTTTCCTCGTTCATCTTCCAACTGCCATAGTGGCCCATTATTACCTACCGACGACTTCTGTACACCTCTGGTGATGTTTTCTCATGTATATCAATCGATTCAGACACAATGGAGACCATTTGAAGACATCGAAATTTTCCACTAAAAATCATATAGCCGGCATGGTCAAATTTGAGGTTTTTCCTCGTTCATCTTCCAACTGCCATAGTGGCCCATTATGACCTACCGACGACTTCTGTACACCTCTGGTGATGTTTTCTCACGTATATCAATCGATTCAGGCACAATGGAGAGCATTTGAAGACATCGAAATTTTCCACTAAAAATCATATAGCCGTCATGGTCAAATTTGAGGTTTTTCCTCGTTCATCTTCCAACTGCCATAGTGGCCCATTATGACCTACCGACGACTTCTGTACACCTCTGGTGATGTTTTCTCATGTATATCAATCGATTCAGACACAATTGAGACCATTTGAAGACATCGAAATTTTCCACTAAAAATCATATAGCCGGCATGGTCAAATTTGAGGTTTTTCCTCGTTCATCTTCCAACTGCCATAGTGGCCCATTATGACCTACCGACGACTTCTGTACACCTCTGGTGATGTTTTCTCACGTATATCAATCGATTCAGGCACAATGGAGACCATTTGAAGACATCGAAATTTTCCACTAAAAATCATATAGCCGGCATGGTCAAATTTGAGGTTTTTCGTCGTTCATCTTCCAACTGCCATAGTGGCCCATTATGACCTACCGACGACTTCTGTACACCTCTGGTGATGTTTTCTCACGTATATCAATCGATTCAGGCACAATGGAGACCATTTGAAGACATCGAAATTTTCCACTAAAAATCATATAGCCGGCATGGTCAAATTTGAGGTTTTTCCTCGTTCATCTTCCAACTGCCATAGTGGCCCATTATGACCTACCGACGACTTCTGTACACCTCTGGTGATGTTTTCTCACGTATATCAATCGATTCAGGCACAATGGAGACCATTTGAAGACATCGAAATTTTCCACTAAAAATCATATAGCCGGCATGGTCAAATTTGAGGTTTTTCCTCGTTCATCTTCCAACTGCCATAGTGGCCCATTATGACCTACCGACGACTTCTGTACACCTCTGGTGATGTTTTCTCACGTATATCAATCGATTCAGGCACAATGGAGAGCATTTGAAGACATCGAAATTTTCCACTAAAAATCATATAGCCGGCATGGTCAAATTTGAGGTTTTTCCTCGTTCATCTTCCAACTGCCATAGTGGCCCATTATGACCTACCGACGACTTCTGTACACCTCTGGTGATGTTTTCTCACGTATATCAATCGATTCAGGCACAATGGAGAGCATTTGAAGACATCGAAATTTTCCACTAAAAATCATATAGCCGGCATGGTCAAATTTGTGGTTTTTCCTCGTTCATCTTCCAACTGCCATAGTGGCCCATTATGACCTACCGACGACTTCTGTACACCTCTGGTGATGTTTTCTCACGTATATCAATCGATTCAGACACAATGGAGACCATTTGAAGACATCGAAATTTTCCACTAAAAATCATATAGCCGGCATGGTCAAATTTGAGGTTTTTCCTCGTTCATCTTCCAACTGCCATAGTGGCCCATTATGACCTACCGACGACTTCTGTACACCTCTGGTGATGTTTTCTCACGTATATCAATCGATTCAGACACAATGGAGACCATTTGAAGACATCGAAATTTCCCACTAAAAATCATATAGCCGGCATGGTCAAATTTGAGGATTTCCCTCGTTCATCTTCCAACTGCCATAGTGGCCCATTATGACCTACCGACGACTTCTGTACACCTCTGGTGATGTTTTCTCACGTATATCAATCGATTCAGACACAATGGAGACCATTTGAAGACATCGAAATTTTCCACTAAAAATCATATAGCCGGCATGGTCAAATTTGAGGTTTTTCCTCGTTCATCTTCCAACTGCCATAGTGGCCCATTATGACCTACCGACGACTTCTGTACACCTCTGGTGATGTTTTCTCACGTATATCAATCGATTCAGACACAATGGAGACCATTTGAAGACATCGAAATTTTCCACTAAAAATCATATAGCCGGCATGGTCAAACTTGAGGATTTCCCTCGCTCATCTTCCAACTGCCATAGTGGCCCATTATGACCTACCGACGACTTCTGTACACCTCTGGTGATGTTTTCTCATGTATATCAATCGATTCAGACACAATGGAGACCATTTGAAGACATCGAAATTTTCCACTAAAAATCATATAGCCGGCATGGTCAAATTTGAGGTTTTTCCTCGTTCATCTTCCAACTGCCATAGTGGCCCATTATGACCTACCGACGACTTCTGTACACCTCTGGTGATGTTTTCTCATGTATATCAATCGATTCAGACACAATGGAGACCATTTGAAGACATCGAAATTTTCCACTAAAAATCATATAGCCGGCATGGTCAAATTTGAGGTTTTTCCTCGTTCATCTTCCAACTGCCATAGTGGCCCATTATGACCTACCGACGACTTCTGTACACCTCTGGTGATGTTTTCTCACGTATATCAATCGATTCAGACACAATGGAGCCCATTTGAAGACATCGAAATTTTCCACTAAAAATCATATAGCCGGCATGGTCAAATTTGAGGTTTTTCCTCGTTCATCTTCCAACTGCCATAGTGGCCCATTATGACCTACCGACGACTTCTGTACACCTCTGGTGATGTTTTCTCACGTATATCAATCGATTCAGACACAATGGAGACCATTTGAAGACATCGAAATTTTCCACTAAAAATCATATAGCCGGCATGGTCAAATTTGAGGTTTTTCCTCGTTCATCTTCCAACTGCCATAGTGGCCCATTATGACCTACCGACGACTTCTGTATACCTCTGGTGATGTTTTCTCACGTATATCAATCGATTCAGACACAATGGAGACCATTTGAAGACATCGAAATTTTCCACTAAAAATCATATAGCCGGCATGGTCAAATTTGAGGTTTTTCGTCGTTCATCTTCCAACTGCCATAGTGGCCCATTATGACCTACCGACGACTTCTGTACACCTCTGGTGATGTTTTCTCATGTATATCAATCGATTCAGACACAATGGAGACCATTTGAAGACATCGAAATTTTCCACTAAAAATCATATAGCCGGCATGGTCAAATTTGAGGTTTTTCCTCGTTCATCTTCCAACTGCCATAGTGGCCCATTATGACCTACCGACGACTTCTGTACACCTCTGGTGATGTTTTCTCACGTATATCAATCGATTCAGACACAAAGGAGAGCATTTGAAGACATCGAAATTTTCCACTAAAAATCATATAGCCGGCATGGTCAAATTTGAGGATTTCCCTCGTTCATCTTCCAACTGCCATAGTGGCCCATTATGACCTACCGACGACTTCTGTACACCTCTGGTGATGTTTTCTCACGTATATCAATCGATTCAGACACAATGGAGACCATTTGAAGACATCGAAATTTTCCACTAAAAATCATATAGCCGGCATGGTCAAATTTGAGGATTTCCCTCGTTCATCTTCCAACTGCCATAGTGGCCCATTATGACCTACCGACGACTTCTGTACACCTCTGGTGATGTTTTCTCACGTATATCAATCGATTCAGACACAATGGAGACCATTTGAAGACATCGAAATTTTCCACTAAAAATCATATAGCCGGCATGGTCAAATTTGAGGTTTTTCCTCGTTCATCTTCCAACTGCCATAGTGGCCCATTATGACCTACCGACGACTTCTGTACACCTCTGGTGATGTTTTCTCACGTATATCAATCGATTCAGACACAATGGAGACCATTTGAAGACATCGAAATTTTCCACTAAAAATCATATAGCCGGCATGGTCAAATTTGAGGTTTTTCCTCGTTCATCTTCCAACTGCCATAGTGGCCCATTATGACCTACCGACGACTTCTGTACACCTCTGGTGATGTTTTCTCACGTATATCAATCGATTCAGACACAATGGAGACCATTTGAAGACATCGAAATTTTCCACTAAAAATCATATAGCCGGCATGGTCAAATTTGAGGATTTCCCTCGTTCATCTTCCAACTGCCATAGTGGCCCATTATGACCTACCGACGACTTCTGTACACCTCTGGTGATGTTTTCTCATGTATATCAATCGATTCAGACACAATGGAGACCATTTGAAGACATCGAAATTTTCCATTAAAAATCATATAGCCGGCATGGTCAAATTTGAGGTTTTTCCTCGTTCATCTTCCAACTGCCATAGTGGCCCATTATGACCTACCGACGACTTCTGTACACCTCTGGTGATGTTTTCTCACGTATATCAATCGATTCAGGCACAATGGAGACCATTTGAAGACATCGAAATTTTCCACTAAAAATCATATAGCCGGCATGGTCAAATTTGAGGTTTTTCCTCGTTCATCTTCCAACTGCCATAGTGGCCCATTATGACCTACCGACGACTTCTGTACACCTCTGGTGATGTTTTCTCATGTATATCAATCGATTCAGACACAATGGAGACCATTTGAAGACATCGAAATTTTCCACTAAAAATCATATAGCCGGCATGGTCAAATTTGAGGTTTTTCCTCGTTCATCTTCCAACTGCCATAGTGGCCCATTATGACCTACCGACGACTTCTGTACACCTCTGGTGATGTTTTCTCACGTATATCAATCGATTCAGACACAATGGAGACCATTTGAAGACATCGAAATTTTCCACTAAAAATCATATAGCCGGCATGGTCAAATTTGAGGTTTTTCCTCGTTCATCTTCCAACTGCCATAGTGGCCCATTATGACCTACCGACGACTTCTGTACACCTCTGGTGATGTTTTCTCATGTATATCAATCGATTCAGACACAATGGAGACCATTTGAAGACATCGAAATTTTCCACTAAAAATCATATAGCCGGCATGGTCAAATTTGAGGTTTTTCCTCGTTCATCTTCCAACTGCCATAGTGGCCCATTATGACCTACCGACGACTTCTGTACACCTCTGGTGATGTTTTCTCACGTATATCAATCGATTCAGACACAATGGAGACCATTTGAAGACATCGAAATTTTCCACTAAAAATCATATAGCCGGCATGGTCAAATTTGAGGTTTTTCCTCGTTCATCTTCCAACTGCCATAGTGGCCCATTATGACCTACCGACGACTTCTGTACACCTCTGGTGATGTTTTCTCACGTATATCAATCGATTCAGACACAAAGGAGAGCATTTGAAGACATCGAAATTTTCCACTAAAAATCATATAGCCGGCATGGTCAAATTTGAGGTTTTTCCTCGTTCATCTTCCAACTGCCATAGTGGCCCATTATGACCTACCGACGACTTCTGTACACCTCTGGTGATGTTTTCTCACGTATATCAATCGATTCAGACACAATGGAGAGCATTTGAAGACATCGAAATTTTCCACTAAAAATCATATAGCCGGCATGGTCAAATTTGAGGTTTTTCCTCGTTCATCTTCCAACTGCCATAGTGGCCCATTATGACCTACCGACGACTTCTGTACACCTCTGGTGATGTTTTCTCACGTATATCAATCGATTCAGACACAAAGGAGAGCATTTGAAGACATCGAAATTTTCCACTAAAAATCATATAGCCGGCATGGTCAAATTTGAGGATTTCCCTCGTTCATCTTCCAACTGCCATAGTGGCCCATTATGACCTACCGACGACTTCTGTACACCTCTGGTGATGTTTTCTCACGTATATCAATCGATTCAGACACAATGGAGACCATTTGAAGACATCGAAATTTTCCACTAAAAATCATATAGCCGGCATGGTCAAATTTGAGGTTTTTCCTCGTTCATCTTCCAACTGCCATAGTGGCCCATTATGACCTACCGACGACTTCTGTACACCTCTGGTGATGTTTTCTCACGTATATCAATCGATTCAGACACAATGGAGACCATTTGAAGACATCGAAATTTTCCACTAAAAATCATATAGCCGGCATGGTCAAATTTGAGGTTTTTCCTCGTTCATCTTCCAACTGCCATAGTGGCCCATTATGACCTACCGACGACTTCTGTACACCTCTGGTGATGTTTTCTCACGTATATCAATCGATTCAGACACAATGGAGACCATTTGAAGACATCGAAATTTTCCACTAAAAATCATATAGCCGGCATGGTCAAATTTGAGGTTTTTCGTCGTTCATCTTCCAACTGCCATAGTGGCCCATTATGACCTACCGACGACTTCTGTACACCTCTGGTGATGTTTTCTCATGTATATCAATCGATTCAGACACAATGGAGACCATTTGAAGACATCGAAATTTTCCACTAAAAATCATATAGCCGGCATGGTCAAATTTGAGGTTTTTCCTCGTTCATCTTCCAACTGCCATAGTGGCCCATTATGACCTACCGACGACTTCTGTACACCTCTGGTGATGTTTTCTCACGTATATCAATCGATTCAGACACAAAGGAGAGCATTTGAAGACATCGAAATTTTCCACTAAAAATCATATAGCCGGCATGGTCAAATTTGAGGATTTCCCTCGTTCATCTTCCAACTGCCATAGTGGCCCATTATGACCTACCGACGACTTCTGTACACCTCTGGTGATGTTTTCTCACGTATATCAATCGATTCAGACACAATGGAGACCATTTGAAGACATCGAAATTTTCCACTAAAAATCATATAGCCGGCATGGTCAAATTTGAGGATTTCCCTCGTTCATCTTCCAACTGCCATAGTGGCCCATTATGACCTACCGACGACTTCTGTACACCTCTGGTGATGTTTTCTCACGTATATCAATCGATTCAGACACAATGGAGACCATTTGAAGACATCGAAATTTTCCACTAAAAATCATATAGCCGGCATGGTCAAATTTGAGGTTTTTCCTCGTTCATCTTCCAACTGCCATAGTGGCCCATTATGACCTACCGACGACTTCTGTACACCTCTGGTGATGTTTTCTCACGTATATCAATCGATTCAGACACAATGGAGACCATTTGAAGACATCGAAATTTTCCACTAAAAATCATATAGCCGGCATGGTCAAATTTGAGGTTTTTCCTCGTTCATCTTCCAACTGCCATAGTGGCCCATTATGACCTACCGACGACTTCTGTACACCTCTGGTGATGTTTTCTCATGTATATCAATCGATTCAGACACAATGGAGACCATTTGAAGACATCGAAATTTTCCACTAAAAATCATATAGCCGGCATGGTCAAATTTGAGGATTTCCCTCGTTCATCTTCCAACTGCCATAGTGGCCCATTATGACCTACCGACGACTTCTGTACACCTCTGGTGATGTTTTCTCATGTATATCAATCGATTCAGACACAATGGAGACCATTTGAAGACATCGAAATTTTCCATTAAAAATCATATAGCCGGCATGGTCAAATTTGAGGTTTTTCCTCGTTCATCTTCCAACTGCCATAGTGGCCCATTATGACCTACCGACGACTTCTGTACACCTCTGGTGATGTTTTCTCACGTATATCAATCGATTCAGACACAATGGAGACCATTTGAAGACATCGAAATTTTCCACTAAAAATCATATAGCCGGCATTGTCAAATTTGAGGTTTTTCCTCGTTCATCTTCCAACTGCCATAGTGGCCCATTATGACCTACCGACGACTTCTGTACACCTCTGGTGATGTTTTCTCATGTATATCAATCGATTCAGACACAATGGAGACCATTTGAAGACATCGAAATTTTCCACTAAAAATCATATAGCCGGCATGGTCAAATTTGAGGTTTTTCCTCGTTCATCTTCCAACTGCCATAGTGGCCCATTATGACCTACCGACGACTTCTGTACACCTCTGGTGATGTTTTCTCACGTATATCAATCGATTCAGACACAATGGAGACCATTTGAAGACATCGAAATTTTCCACTAAAAATCATATAGCCGGCATGGTCAAATTTGAGGATTTCCCTCGTTCATCTTCCAACTGCCATAGTGGCCCATTATGACCTAGCGACGACTTCTGTACACCTCTGGTGATGTTTTCTCACGTATATCAATCGATTCAGACACAATGGAGACCATTTGAAGACATCGAAATTTTCCACTAAAAATCATATAGCCGGCATGGTCAAATTTGAGGTTTTTCCTCGTTCATCTTCCAACTGCCATAGTGGCCCATTATGACCTACCGACGACTTCTGTACACCTCTGGTGATGTTTTCTCACGTATATCAATCGATTCAGACACAATGGAGACCATTTGAAGACATCGAAATTTTCCACTAAAAATCATATAGCCGGCATGGTCAAATTTGAGGATTTCCCTCGTTCATCTTCCAACTGCCATAGTGGCCCATTATGACCTACCGACGACTTCTGTACACCTCTGGTGATGTTTTCTCACGTATATCAATCGATTCAGACACAATGGAGACCATTTGAAGACATCGAAATTTTCCACTAAAAATCATATAGCCGGCATGGTCAAATTTGAGGTTTTTCCTCGTTCATCTTCCAACTGCCATAGTGGCCCATTATGACCTACCGACGACTTCTGTACACCTCTGGTGATGTTTTCTCACGTATATCAATCGATTCAGACACAATGGAGACCATTTGAAGACATCGAAATTTTCCACTAAAAATCATATAGCCGGCATGGTCAAATTTGAGGATTTCCCTCGTTCATCTTCCAACTGCCATAGTGGCCCATTATGACCTACCGACGACTTCTGTACACCTCTGGTGATGTTTTCTCACGTATATCAATCGATTCAGACACAATGGAGACCATTTGAAGACATCGAAATTTTCCACTAAAAATCATATAGCCGGCATGGTCAAATTTGAGGTTTTTCCTCGTTCATCTTCCAACTGCCATAGTGGCCCATTATGACCTACCGACGACTTCTGTACACCTCTGGTGATGTTTTCTCACGTATATCAATCGATTCAGACACAATGGAGACCATTTGAAGACATCGAAATTTTCCACTAAAAATCATATAGCCGGCATGGTCAAATTTGAGGATTTCCCTCGTTCATCTTCCAACTGCCATAGTGGCCCATTATGACCTACCGACGACTTCTGTACACCTCTGGTGATGTTTTCTCACGTATATCAATCGATTCAGACACAATGGAGACCATTTGAAGACATCGAAATTTTCCACTAAAAATCATATAGCCGGCATGGTCAAATTTGAGGATTTCCCTCGTTCATCTTCCAACTGACATAGGGGCCCATTATGACCTACCGACGACTTCTGTACACCTCTGGTGATGTTTTCTCACGTATATCAATCGATTCAGGCACAATGGAGAGCATTTGAAGACATCGAAATTTTCCACTAAAAATTATATAGCCGGTATGGTCAAATTTGAGGATTTCCCTGGTTCATCTTCCAACTGCCATAGTGGCCCATTATGACCTACCGACGACTTCTGTACACCTCTGGTGATGTTTTCTCACGTATATCAATCGATTCAGGCACAATGGAGAGCATTTGAAGACATCGAAATTTTCCACTAAAAATCATATAGCCGGCATGGTCAAATTTGAGGTTTTTCCTCGTTCATCTTCCAACTGCCATAGTGGCCCATTATGACCTACCGACGACTTCTGTACACCTCTGGTGATGTTTTCTCATGTATATCAATCGATTCAGACACAATGGAGAGCATTTGAAGACATCGAAATTTTCCACTAAAAATCATATAGCCGGCATGGTCAAATTTGAGGTTTTTCCTCGTTCATCTTCCAACTGCCATAGTGGCCCATTATGACCTACCGACGACTTCTGTACACCTCTGGTGATGTTTTCTCACGTATATCAATCGATTCAGACACAATGGAGACCATTTGAAGACATCGAAATTTTCCACTAAAAATCATATAGCCGGCATGGTCAAATTTGAGGTTTTTCCTCGTTCATCTTCCAACTGCCATAGTGGCCCATTATGACCTACCGACGACTTCTGTACACCTCTGGTGATGTTTTCTCATGTATATCAATCGATTCAGACACAATGGAGACCATTTGAAGACATCGAAATTTTCCACTAAAAATCATATAGCCGGCATGGTCAAATTTGAGGATTTCCCTCGTTCATCTTCCAACTGCCATAGTGGCCCATTATGACCTACCGACGACTTCTGTACACCTCTGGTGATGTTTTCTCATGTATATCAATCGATTCAGACACAATGGAGACCATTTGAAGACATCGAAATTTTCCATTAAAAATCATATAGCCGGCATGGTCAAATTTGAGGTTTTTCCTCGTTCATCTTCCAACTGCCATAGTGGCCCATTATGACCTACCGACGACTTCTGTACACCTCTGGTGATGTTTTCTCACGTATATCAATCGATTCAGACACAATGGAGACCATTTGAAGACATCGAAATTTTCCACTAAAAATCATATAGCCGGCATTGTCAAATTTGAGGTTTTTCCTCGTTCATCTTCCAACTGCCATAGTGGCCCATTATGACCTACCGACGACTTCTGTACACCTCTGGTGATGTTTTCTCATGTATATCAATCGATTCAGACACAATGGAGACCATTTGAAGACATCGAAATTTTCCACTAAAAATCATATAGCCGGCATGGTCAAATTTGAGGTTTTTCCTCGTTCATCTTCCAACTGCCATAGTGGCCCATTATGACCTACCGACGACTTCTGTACACCTCTGGTGATGTTTTCTCACGTATATCAATCGATTCAGACACAATGGAGACCATTTGAAGACATCGAAATTTTCCACTAAAAATCATATAGCCGGCATGGTCAAATTTGAGGATTTCCCTCGTTCATCTTCCAACTGCCATAGTGGCCCATTATGACCTAGCGACGACTTCTGTACACCTCTGGTGATGTTTTCTCACGTATATCAATCGATTCAGACACAATGGAGACCATTTGAAGACATCGAAATTTTCCACTAAAAATCATATAGCCGGCATGGTCAAATTTGAGGTTTTTCCTCGTTCATCTTCCAACTGCCATAGTGGCCCATTATGACCTACCGACGACTTCTGTACACCTCTGGTGATGTTTTCTCACGTATATCAATCGATTCAGACACAATGGAGACCATTTGAAGACATCGAAATTTTCCACTAAAAATCATATAGCCGGCATGGTCAAATTTGAGGATTTCCCTCGTTCATCTTCCAACTGCCATAGTGGCCCATTATGACCTACCGACGACTTCTGTACACCTCTGGTGATGTTTTCTCACGTATATCAATCGATTCAGACACAATGGAGACCATTTGAAGACATCGAAATTTTCCACTAAAAATCATATAGCCGGCATGGTCAAATTTGAGGTTTTTCCTCGTTCATCTTCCAACTGCCATAGTGGCCCATTATGACCTACCGACGACTTCTGTACACCTCTGGTGATGTTTTCTCACGTATATCAATCGATTCAGACACAATGGAGACCATTTGAAGACATCGAAATTTTCCACTAAAAATCATATAGCCGGCATGGTCAAATTTGAGGATTTCCCTCGTTCATCTTCCAACTGCCATAGTGGCCCATTATGACCTAGCGACGACTTCTGTACACCTCTGGTGATGTTTTCTCACGTATATCAATCGATTCAGACACAATGGAGACCATTTGAAGACATCGAAATTTTCCACTAAAAATCATATAGCCGGCATGGTCAAATTTGAGGTTTTTCCTCGTTCATCTTCCAACTGCCATAGTGGCCCATTATGACCTACCGACGACTTCTGTACACCTCTGGTGATGTTTTCTCACGTATATCAATCGATTCAGACACAATGGAGACCATTTGAAGACATCGAAATTTTCCACTAAAAATCATATAGCCGGCATGGTCAAATTTGAGGTTTTTCCTCGTTCATCTTCCAACTGCCATAGTGGCCCATTATGACCTACCGACGACTTCTGTACACCTCTGGTGATGTTTTCTCACGTATATCAATCGATTCAGGCACAATGGAGACCATTTGAAGACATCGAAATTTTCCACTAAAAATCATATAGCCGGCATGGTCAAATTTGAGGTTTTTCCTCGTTCATCTTCCAACTGCCATAGTGGCCCATTATGACCTACCGAGGACTTCTGTACACCTCTGGTGATGTTTTCTCACGTATATCAATCGATTCAGACACAATGGAGAGCATTTGAAGACATCGAAATTTTCCACTAAAAATCATATAGCCGGTATGGTCAAATTTGAGGATTTCCCTCGTTCATCTTCCAACTGACATAGGGGCCCATTATGACCTACCGACGACTTCTGTACACCTCTGGTGATGTTTTCTCACGTATATCAATCGATTCAGGCACAATGGAGAGCATTTGAAGACATCGAAATTTTCCACTAAAAATTATATAGCCGGTATGGTCAAATTTGAGGATTTCCCTCGTTCATCTTCCAACTGCCATAGTGGCCCATTATGACCTACCGACGACTTCTGTACACCTCTGGTGATGTTTTCTCACGTATATCAATCGATTCAGGCACAATGGAGAGCATTTGAAGACATCGAAATTTTCCACTAAAAATCATATAGCCGGCATGGTCAAATTTGAGGTTTTTCCTCGTTCATCTTCCAACTGCCATAGTGGCCCATTATGACCTACCGACGACTTCTGTACACCTCTGGTGATGTTTTCTCACGTATATCAATCGATTCAGACACAATGGAGACCATTTGAAGACATCGAAATTTTCCACTAAAAATCATATAGCCGGCATGGTCAAATTTGAGGTTTTTCCTCGTTCATCTTCCAACTGCCATAGTGGCCCATTATGACCTACCGACGACTTCTGTACACCTCTGGTGATGTTTTCTCACGTATATCAATCGATTCAGACACAATGGAGACCATTTGAAGACATCGAAATTTTCCACTAAAAATCATATAGCCGGCATGGTCAAATTTGAGGTTTTTCCTCGTTCATCTTCCAACTGCCATAGTGGCCCATTATGACCTACCGACGACTTCTGTACACCTCTGGTGATGTTTTCTCACGTATATCAATCGATTCAGACACAATGGAGACCATTTGAAGACATCGAAATTTTCCACTAAAAATCATATAGCCGGCATGGTCAAATTTGAGGTTTTTCCTCGTTCATCTTCCAACTGCCATAGTGGCCCATTATGACCTACCGACGACTTCTGTACACCTCTGGTGATGTTTTCTCACGTATATCAATCGATTCAGACACAATGGAGACCATTTGAAGACATCGAAATTTTCCACTAAAAATCATATAGCCGGCATGGTCAAATTTGAGGATTTCCCTCGTTCATCTTCCAACTGCCATAGTGGCCCATTATGACCTACCGACGACTTCTGTACACCTCTGGTGATGTTTTCTCACGTATATCAATCGATTCAGACACAATGGAGACCATTTGAAGACATCGAAATTTTCCACTAAAAATCATATAGCCGGCATGGTCAAATTTGAGGTTTTTCCTCGTTCATCTTCCAACTGCCATAGTGGCCCATTATGACCTACCGAGGACTTCTGTACACCTCTGGTGATGTTTTCTCACGTATATCAATCGATTCAGACACAATGGAGAGCATTTGAAGACATCGAAATTTTCCACTAAAAATCATATAGCCGGTATGGTCAAATTTGAGGATTTCCCTCGTTCATCTTCCAACTGACATAGGGGCCCATTATGACCTACCGACGACTTCTGTACACCTCTGGTGATGTTTTCTCACGTATATCAATCGATTCAGGCACAATGGAGAGCATTTGAAGACATCGAAATTTTCCACTAAAAATTATATAGCCGGTATGGTCAAATTTGAGGATTTCCCTCGTTCATCTTCCAACTGCCATAGTGGCCCATTATGACCTACCGACGACTTCTGTACACCTCTGGTGATGTTTTCTCACATATATCAATCGATTCAGGCACAATGGAGAGCATTTGAAGACATCGAAATTTTCCACTAAAAATCATATAGCCGGCATGGTCAAATTTGAGGTTTTTCCTCGTTCATCTTCCAACTGCCATAGTGGCCCATTATGACCTACCGACGACTTCTGTACACCTCTGGTGATGTTTTCTCATGTATATCAATCGATTCAGACACAATGGAGAGCATTTGAAGACATCGAAATTTTCCACTAAAAATCATATAGCCGGCATGGTCAAATTTGAGGTTTTTCCTCGTTCATCTTCCAACTGCCATAGTGGCCCATTATGACCTACCGACGACTTCTGTACACCTCTGGTGATGTTTTCTCACGTATATCAATCGATTCAGACACAATGGAGACCATTTGAAGACATCGAAATTTTCCACTAAAAATCATATAGCCGGCATGGTCAAATTTGAGGTTTTTCCTCGTTCATCTTCCAACTGCCATAGTGGCCCATTATGACCTACCGACGACTTCTGTACACCTCTGGTGATGTTTTCTCATGTATATCAATCGATTCAGACACAATGGAGACCATTTGAAGACATCGAAATTTTCCACTAAAAATCATATAGCCGGCATTGTCAAATTTGAGGTTTTTCCTCGTTCATCTTCCAACTGCCATAGTGGCCCATTATGACCTACCGACGACTTCTGTACACCTCTGGTGATGTTTTCTCATGTATATCAATCGATTCAGACACAATGGAGACCATTTGAAGACATCGAAATTTTCCACTAAAAATCATATAGCCGGCATTGTCAAATTTGAGGTTTTTCCTCGTTCATCTTCCAACTGCCATAGTGGCCCATTATGACCTACCGACGACTTCTGTACACCTCTGGTGATGTTTTCTCATGTATATCAATCGATTCAGACACAATGGAGACCATTTGAAGACATCGAAATTTTCCACTAAAAATCATATAGCCGGCATGGTCAAATTTGAGGTTTTTCCTCGTTCATCTTCCAACTGCCATAGTGGCCCATTATGACCTACCGACGACTTCTGTACACCTCTGGTGATGTTTTCTCACGTATATCAATCGATTCAGACACAATGGAGACCATTTGAAGACATCGAAATTTTCCACTAAAAATCATATAGCCGGCATGGTCAAATTTGAGGATTTCCCTCGTTCATCTTCCAACTGCCATAGTGGCCCATTATGACCTAGCGACGACTTCTGTACACCTCTGGTGATGTTTTCTCACGTATATCAATCGATTCAGACACAATGGAGACCATTTGAAGACATCGAAATTTTCCACTAAAAATCATATAGCCGGCATGGTCAAATTTGAGGTTTTTCCTCGTTCATCTTCCAACTGCCATAGTGGCCCATTATGACCTACCGACGACTTCTGTACACCTCTGGTGATGTTTTCTCACGTATATCAATCGATTCAGACACAATGGAGACCATTTGAAGACATCGAAATTTTCCACTAAAAATCATATAGCCGGCATGGTCAAATTTGAGGATTTCCCTCGTTCATCTTCCAACTGCCATAGTGGCCCATTATGACCTACCGACGACTTCTGTACACCTCTGGTGATGTTTTCTCACGTATATCAATCGATTCAGACACAATGGAGACCATTTGAAGACATCGAAATTTTCCACTAAAAATCATATAGCCGGCATGGTCAAATTTGAGGTTTTTCCTCGTTCATCTTCCAACTGCCATAGTGGCCCATTATGACCTACCGACGACTTCTGTACACCTCTGGTGATGTTTTCTCACGTATATCAATCGATTCAGACACAATGGAGACCATTTGAAGACATCGAAATTTTCCACTAAAAATCATATAGCCGGCATGGTCAAATTTGAGGATTTCCCTCGTTCATCTTCCAACTGCCATAGTGGCCCATTATGACCTAGCGACGACTTCTGTACACCTCTGGTGATGTTTTCTCACGTATATCAATCGATTCAGACACAATGGAGACCATTTGAAGACATCGAAATTTTCCACTAAAAATCATATAGCCGGCATGGTCAAATTTGAGGTTTTTCCTCGTTCATCTTCCAACTGCCATAGTGGCCCATTATGACCTAGCGACGACTTCTGTACACCTCTGGTGATGTTTTCTCACGTATATCAATCGATTCAGACACAATGGAGACCATTTGAAGACATCGAAATTTTCCACTAAAAATCATATAGCCGGCATGGTCAAATTTGAGGATTTCCCTCGTTCATCTTCCAACTGCCATAGTGGCCCATTATGACCTACCGACGACTTCTGTACACCTCTGGTGATGTTTTCTCACGTATATCAATCGATTCAGACACAATGGAGACCATTTGAAGACATCGAAATTTTCCACTAAAAATCATATAGCCGGCATGGTCAAATTTGAGGTTTTTCCTCGTTCATCTTCCAACTGCCATAGTGGCCCATTATGACCTACCGAGGACTTCTGTACACCTCTGGTGATGTTTTCTCACGTATATCAATCGATTCAGACACAATGGAGAGCATTTGAAGACATCGAAATTTTCCACTAAAAATCATATAGCCGGTATGGTCAAATTTGAGGATTTCCCTCGTTCATCTTCCAACTGACATAGGGGCCCATTATGACCTACCGACGACTTCTGTACACCTCTGGTGATGTTTTCTCACGTATATCAATCGATTCAGGCACAATGGAGAGCATTTGAAGACATCGAAATTTTCCACTAAAAATTATATAGCCGGTATGGTCAAATTTGAGGATTTCCCTCGTTCATCTTCCAACTGCCATAGTGGCCCATTATGACCTACCGACGACTTCTGTACACCTCTGGTGATGTTTTCTCACGTATATCAATCGATTCAGGCACAATGGAGAGCATTTGAAGACATCGAAATTTTCCACTAAAAATCATATAGCCGGCATGGTCAAATTTGAGGTTTTTCCTCGTTCATCTTCCAACTGCCATAGTGGCCCATTATGACCTACCGACGACTTCTGTACACCTCTGGTGATGTTTTCTCATGTATATCAATCGATTCAGACACAATGGAGAGCATTTGAAGACATCGAAATTTTCCACTAAAAATCATATAGCCGGCATGGTCAAATTTGAGGTTTTTCCTCGTTCATCTTCCAACTGCCATAGTGGCCCATTATGACCTACCGACGACTTCTGTACACCTCTGGTGATGTTTTCTCACGTATATCAATCGATTCAGACACAATGGAGACCATTTGAAGACATCGAAATTTTCCACTAAAAATCATATAGCCGGCATGGTCAAATTTGAGGATTTCCCTCGTTCATCTTCCAACTGCCATAGTGGCCCATTATGACCTACCGACGACTTCTGTACACCTCTGGTGATGTTTTCTCACGTATATCAATCGATTCAGACACAATGGAGACCATTTGAAGACATCGAAATTTTCCACTACAAATCATATAGCCGGCATGGTCAAATTTGAGGTTTTTCCTCGTTCATCTTCCAACTGCCATAGTGGCCCATTATGACCTACCGACGACTTCTGTACACCTCTGGTGATGTTTTCTCACGTATATCAATCGATTCAGACACAATGGAGACCATTTGAAGACATCGAAATTTTCCACTAAAAATCATATAGCCGGCATGGTCAAATTTGAGGTTTTTCCTCGTTCATCTTCCAACTGCCATAGTGGCCCATTATGACCTACCGACGACTTCTGTACACCTCTGGTGATGTTTTCTCACGTATATCAATCGATTCAGACACAATGGAGACCATTTGAAGACATCGAAATTTTCCACTAAAAATCATATATATATACATGGTCAAATTTGAGGTTTTTCCTCGTTCATCTTCCAACTGCCATAGTGGCCCATTATGACCTACCGACGACTTCTGTACACCTCTGGTGATGTTTTCTCACGTATATCAATCGATTCAGACACAATGGAGACCATTTGAAGACATCGAAATTTTCCACTAAAAATCATATAGCCGGCATGGTCAAATTTGAGGTTTTTCCTCGTTCATCTTCCAACTGCCATAGTGGCCCATTATGACCTACCGACGACTTCTGTACACCTCTGGTGATGTTTTCTCACGTATATCAATCGATTCAGACACAATGGAGACCATTTGAAGACATCGAAATTTTCCACTAAAAATCATATAGCCGGCATGGTCAAATTTGAGGTTTTTCCTCGTTCATCTTCCAACTGCCATAGTGGCCCATTATGACCTACCGACGACTTCTGTACACCTCTGGTGATGTTTTCTCATGTATATCAATCGATTCAGACACAATGGAGACCATTTGAAGACATCGAAATTTTCCACTAAAAATCATATAGCCGGCATGGTCAAATTTGAGGTTTTTCCTCGTTCATCTTCCAACTGCCATAGTGGCCCATTATCACCTACCGACGACTTCTGTACACCTCTGGTGATGTTTTCTCACGTATATCAATCGATTCAGACACAATGGAGACCATTTGAAGACATCGAAATTTTCCACTAAAAATCATATAGCCGGCATGGTCAAATTTGAGGTTTTTCCTCGTTCATCTTCCAACTGCCATAGTGGCCCATTATGACCTACCGACGACTTCTGTACACCTCTGGTGATGTTTTCTCATGTATATCAATCGATTCAGACACAATGGAGACCATTTGAAGACATCGAAATTTTCCACTAAAAATCATATAGCCGGCATGGTCAAATTTGAGGTTTTTCCTCGTTCATCTTCCAACTGCCATAGTGGCCCATTATGACCTACCGACGACTTCTGTACACCTCTGGTGATGTTTTCTCACGTATATCAATCGATTCAGGCACAATGGAGAGCATTTGAAGACATCGAAATTTTCCACTAAAAATCATATAGCCGGCATGGTCAAATTTGAGGTTTTTCCTCGTTCATCTTCCAACTGCCATAGTGGCCCATTATGACCTACCGACGACTTCTGTACACCTCTGGTGATGTTTTCTCACGTATATCAATCGATTCAGGCACAATGGAGAGCATTTGAAGACATCGAAATTTTCCACTAAAAATCATATAGCCGGCATGGTCAAATTTGAGGTTTTTCTCGTTCATCTTCCAACTGCCATAGTGGCCCATTATGACCTACCGACGACTTCTGTACACCTCTGGTGATGTTTTCTCACGTATATCAATCGATTCAGACACAATGGAGACCATTTGAAGACATCGAAATTTTCCACTAAAAATCATATAGCCGGCATGGTCAAATTTGAGGTTTTTCCTCGTTCATCTTCCAACTGCCATAGTGGCCCATTATGACCTACCGACGACTTCTGTACACCTCTGGTGATGTTTTCTCACGTATATCAATCGATTCAGGCACAATGGAGAGCATTTGAAGACATCGAAATTTTCCACTAAAAATCATATAGCCGGCATGGTCAAATTTGAGGTTTTTCCTCGTTCATCTTCCAACTGCCATAGTGGCCCATTATGACCTACCGAGGACTTCTGTACACCTCTGGTGATGTTTTCTCACGTATATCAATCGATTCAGACACAATGGAGAGCATTTGAAGACATCGAAATTTTCCACTAAAAATCATATAGCCGGTATGGTCAAATTTGAGGATTTCCCTCGTTCATCTTCCAACTGACATAGGGGCCCATTATGACCTACCGACGACTTCTGTACACCTCTGGTGATGTTTTCTCACGTATATCAATCGATTCAGGCACAATGGAGAGCATTTGAAGACATCGAAATTTTCCACTAAAAATCATATAGCCGGCATGGTCAAATTTGAGGTTTTTCCTCGTTCATCTTCCAACTGCCATAGTGGCCCATTATGACCTACCGACGACTTCTGTACACCTCTGGTGATGTTTTCTCATGTATATCAATCGATTCAGACACAATGGAGAGCATTTGAAGACATCGAAATTTTCCACTAAAAATTATATAGCCGGTATGGTCAAATTTGAGGATTTCCCTCGTTCATCTTCCAACTGCCATAGTGGCCCATTATGACCTACCGACGAGTTCTGTACACCTCTGGTGATGTTTTCTCACGTATATCAATCGATTCAGGCACAATGGAGAGCATTTGAAGACATCGAAATTTTCCACTAAAAATCATATAGCCGGCATGGTCAAATTTGAGGTTTTTCCTCGTTCATCTTCCAACTGCCATAGTGGCCCATTATGACCTACCGACGACTTCTGTACACCTCTGGTGATGTTTTCTCACGTATATCAATCGATTCAGGCACAATGGAGAGCATTTGAAGACATCGAAATTTTCCACTAAAAATCATATAGCCGGCATGGTCAAATTTGAGGTTTTTCTCGTTCATCTTCCAACTGCCATAGTGGCCCATTATGACCTACCGACGACTTCTGTACACCTCTGGTGATGTTTTCTCACGTATATCAATCGATTCAGGCACAATGGAGAGCATTTGAAGACATCGAAATTTTCCACTAAAAATCATATAGCCGGCATGGTCAAATTTGAGGTTTTTCCTCGTTCATCTTCCAACTGCCATAGTGGCCCATTATGACCTACCGAGGACTTCTGTACACCTCTGGTGATGTTTTCTCACGTATATCAATCGATTCAGACACAATGGAGAGCATTTGAAGACATCGAAATTTTCCACTAAAAATCATATAGCCGGTATGGTCAAATTTGAGGATTTCCCTCGTTCATCTTCCAACTGACATAGGGGCCCATTATGACCTACCGACGACTTCTGTACACCTCTGGTGATGTTTTCTCACGTATATCAATCGATTCAGGCACAATGGAGAGCATTTGAAGACATCGAAATTTTCCACTAAAAATCATATAGCCGGCATGGTCAAATTTGAGGTTTTTCCTCGTTCATCTTCCAACTGCCATAGTGGCCCATTATGACCTACCGACGACTTCTGTACACCTCTGGTGATGTTTTCTCATGTATATCAATCGATTCAGACACAATGGAGAGCATTTGAAGACATCGAAATTTTCCACTAAAAATTATATAGCCGGTATGGTCAAATTTGAGGATTTCCCTCGTTCATCTTCCAACTGCCATAGTGGCCCATTATGACCTACCGACGACTTCTGTACACCTCTGGTGATGTTTTCTCACGTATATCAATCGATTCAGGCACAATGGAGAGCATTTGAAGACATCGAAATTTTCCACTAAAAATTATATAGCCGGTATGGTCAAATTTGAGGATTTCCCTCGTTCATCTTCCAACTGCCATAGTGGCCCATTATGACCTACCGACGAGTTCTGTACACCTCTGGTGATGTTTTCTCACGTATATCAATCGATTCAGGCACAATGGAGAGCATTTGAAGACATCGAAATTTTCCACTAAAAATCATATAGCCGGTATGGTCAAATTTGAGGTTTTTCCTCGTTCATCTTCCAACTGCCATAGTGGCCCATTATGACCTACCGACGACTTCTGTACACCTCTGGTGATGTTTTCTCACGTATATCAATCGATTCAGGCACAATGGAGAGCATTTGAAGACATCGAAATTTTCCACTAAATATTATATAGCCGGTATGGTCAAATTTGAGGATTTCCCTCGATCATCTTCCAACTGCCATAGTGGCCCATTATGACCTACCGACGACTTCTGTACACCTCTGGTGATGTTTTCTCACGTATATCAATCGATTCAGGCACAATGGAGAGCATTTGAAGACATCGAAATTTTCCACTAAAAATCATATAGCCGGCATGGTCAAATTTGAGGATTTTCCTCGTTCATCTTCCAACTGCCATAGTGGCCCATTATGACCTACCGACGACTTCTGTACACCTCTGGTGATGTTTTCTCACGTATATCAATCGATTCAGACACAATGGAGACCATTTGAAGACATCGAAATTTTCCACTAAAAATCATATAGCCGGCATGGTCAAATTTGAGGTTTTTCCTCGTTCATCTTCCAACTGCCATAGTGGCCCATTATGACCTACCGACGACTTCTGTACACCTCTGGTGATGTTTTCTCACGTATATCAATCGATTCAGACACAATGGAGAGCATTTGAAGACATCGAAATTTTCCACTAAAAATCATATAGCCGGCATGGTCAAATTTGAGGTTTTTCCTCGTTCATCTTCCAACTGCCATAGTGGCCAATTATGACCTACCGACGACTTCTGTACACCTCTGGTGATGTTTTCTCACGTATATCAATCGATTCAGGCACAATGGAGAGCATTTGAAGACATCGACATTTTCCACTAAAAATCATATAGCCGGCATGGTCAAATTTGAGGTTTTTCCTCGTTCATCTTCCAACTGCCATAGTGGCCCATTATGACCTACCGACGACTTCTGTACACCTCTGGTGATGTTTTCTCACGTATATCAATCGATTCAGGCACAATGGAGAGCATTTGAAGACATCGAAATTTTCCACTAAAAATCATATAGCCGGCATGGTCAAATTTGAGGTTTTTCCTCGTTCATCTTCCAACTGCCATAGTGGCCCATTATGACCTACCGACGACTTCTGTACACCTCTGGTGATGTTTTCTCACGTATATCAATCGATTCAGACACAATGGAGACCATTTGAAGACATCGAAATTTTCCACTAAAAATCATATACATGGTCAAATTTGAGGTTTTTCCTCGTTCATCTTCCAACTGCCATAGTGGCCCATTATGACCTACCGAGGACTTCTGTACACCTCTGGTGATGTTTTCTCACGTATATCAATCGATTCAGACACAATGGAGAGCATTTGAAGACATCGAAATTTTCCACTAAAAATCATATAGCCGGTATGGTCAAATTTGAGGATTTCCCTCGTTCATCTTCCAACTGACATAGGGGCCCATTATGACCTACCGACGACTTCTGTACACCTCTGGTGATGTTTTCTCACGTATATCAATCGATTCAGGCACAATGGAGAGCATTTGAAGACATCGAAATTTTCCACTAAAAATCATATAGCCAGCATGGTCAAATTTGAGGTTTTTCCTCGTTCATCTTCCAACTGCCATAGTGGCCCATTATGACCTACCGACGACTTCTGTACACCTCTGGTGATGTTTTCTCATGTATATCAATCGATTCAGACACAATGGAGAGCATTTGAAGACATCGAAATTTTCCACTAAAAATTATATAGCCGGTATGGTCAAATTTGAGGATTTCCCTCGTTCATCTTCCAACTGCCATAGTGGCCCATTATGACCTACCGACGACTTCTGTACACCTCTGGTGATGTTTTCTCACGTATATCAATCGATTCAGGCACAATGGACAGCATTTGAAGACATCGAAATTTTCCACTAAAAATTATACAGCCGGTATGGTCAAATTTGAGGATTTCCCTCGTTCATCTTCCAACTGCCATAGTGGCCCATTATTACCTACCGACGACTTCTGTACACCTCTGGTGATGTTTTCTCACGTATATCAATCGATTCAGGCACAATGGAGAGCATTTGAAGACATCGAAATTTTCCACTAAAAATCATATAGCCGGCATGGTCAAATTTGAGGTTTTTCCTCGTTCATCTTCCAACTGCCATAGTGGCCCATTATGACCTACCGACGACTTCTGTACACCTCTGGTGATGTTTTCTCACGTATATCAATCGATTCAGGCACAATGGAGAGCATTTGAAGACATCGAAATTTTCCACTAAAAATCATATAGCCGGCATGGTCAAATTTGAGGTTTTTCCTCGTTCATCTTCCAACTGCCATAGTGGCCCATTATGACCTACCGACGACTTCTGTACACCTCTGGTGATGTTTTCTCATGTATATCAATCGATTCAGACACAATGGAGAGCATTTGAAGACATCGAAATTTTCCACTAAAAATCATATAGCCGGTATGGTCAAATTTGAGGATTTCCCTCGTTCATCTTCCAACTGACATAGGGGCCCATTATGACCTACCGACGACTTCTGTACACCTCTGGTGATGTTTTCTCACGTATATCAATCGATTCAGGCACAATGGAGAGCATTTGAAGACATCGAAATTTTCCACTAAAAATCATATAGCCGGCATGGTCAAATTTGAGGTTTTTCTCGTTCATCTTCCAACTGCCATAGTGGCCCATTATGACCTACCGACGACTTCTGTACACCTCTGGTGATGTTTTCTCATGTATATCAATCGATTCAGACACAATGGAGAGCATTTGAAGACATCGAAATTTTCCACTAAAAATTATATAGCCGGTATGGTCAAATTTGAGGATTTCCCTCGTTCATCTTCCAACTGCCATAGTGGCCCATTATGACCTACCGACGACTTCTGTACACCTCTGGTGATGTTTTCTCACGTATATCAATCGATTCAGGCACAATGGAGAGCATTTGAAGACATCGAAATTTTCCACTAAAAATTATATAGCCGGTATGGTCAAATTTGAGGATTTCCCTCGTTCATCTTCCAACTGCCATAGTGGCCCATTATGACCTACCGACGACTTCTGTACACCTCTGGTGATGTTTTCTCACGTATATCAATCGATTCAGGCACAATGGAGAGCATTTGAAGACATCGAAATTTTCCACTAAAAATCATATAGCCGGCATGGTCAAATTTGAGGTTTTTCCTCGTTCATCTTCCAACTGCCATAGTGGCCCATTATGACCTACCGACGACTTCTGTACACCTCTGGTGATGTTTTCTCACGTATATCAATCGATTCAGACACAATGGAGACCATTTGAAGACATCGAAATTTTCCACTAAAAATCATATAGCCGGCATGGTCAAATTTGAGGTTTTTCCTCGTTCATCTTCCAACTGCCATAGTGGCCCATTATGACCTACCGAGGACTTCTGTACACCTCTGGTGATGTTTTCTCACGTATATCAATCGATTCAGACACAATGGAGAGCATTTGAAGACATCGAAATTTTCCACTAAAAATCATATAGCCGGTATGGTCAAATTTGAGGATTTCCCTCGTTCATCTTCCAACTGACATAGGGGCCCATTATGACCTACCGACGACTTCTGTACACCTCTGGTGATGTTTTCTCACGTATATCAATCGATTCAGGCACAATGGAGAGCATTTGAAGACATCGAAATTTTCCACTAAAAATCATATAGCCGGCATGGTCAAATTTAAGGTTTTTCCTCGTTCATCTTCCAACTGCCATAGTGGCCCATTATGACCTACCGACGACTTCTGTACACCTCTGGTGATGTTTTCTCATGTATATCAATCGATTCAGACACAATGGAGAGCATTTGAAGACATCGAAATTTTCCACTAAAAATCATATAGCCGGCATGGTCAAATTTGAGGTTTTTCCTCGTTCATCTTCCAACTGCCATAGTGGCCCATTATGACCTACCGACAACTTCTGTACACCTCTGGTGATGTTTTCTCATGTATATCAATCGATTCAGACACAATGGAGACCATTTGAAGACATCGAAATTTTCCACTAAAAATCATATAGCCGGCATGGTCAAATTTGAGGTTTTTCCTCGTTCATCTTCCAACTGCCATAGTGGCCCATTATGACCTACCGACGACTTCTGTACACCTCTGGTGATGTTTTCTCACGTATATCAATCGATTCAGACACAATGGAGACCATTTGAAGACATCGAAATTTTCCACTAAAAATCATATAGCCGGTATGGTCAAATTTGAGGTTTTTCCTCGTTCATCTTCCAACTGCCATAGTGGCCCATTATGACCTACCGACGACTTCTGTACACCTCTGGTGATGTTTTCTCACGTATATCAATCGATTCAGACACAATGGAGACCATTTGAAGACATCGAAATTTTCCACTAAAAATCATATAGCCGGCATGGTCAAATTTGAGGTTTTTCCTCGTTCATCTTCCAACTGCCATAGTGGCCCATTATGACCTACCGAGGACTTCTGTACACCTCTGGTGATGTTTTCTCACGTATATCAATCGATTCAGACACAATGGAGAGCATTTGAAGACATCGAAATTTTCCACTAAAAATCATATAGCCGGTATGGTCAAATTTGAGGATTTCCCTCGTTCATCTTCCAACTGCCATAGTGGCCCATTATGACCTACCGACGACTTCTGTACACCTCTGGTGATGTTTTCTCACGTATATCAATCGATTCAGGCACAATGGAGAGCATTTGAAGACATCGAAATTTTCCACTAAAAATCATATAGCCGGCATGGTCAAATTTGAGGTTTTTCCTCGTTCATCTTCCAACTGCCATAGTGGCCCATTATGACCTACCGACGACTTCTGTACACCTCTGGTGATGTTTTCTCACGTATATCAATCGATTCAGACACAATGGAGACCATTTGAAGACATCGAAATTTTCCACTAAAAATCATATAGCCGGCATGGTCAAATTTGAGGATTTCCCTCGTTCATCTTCCAACTGCCATAGTGGCCCATTATGACCTACCGACGACTTCTGTACACCTCTGGTGATGTTTTCTCACGTATATCAATCGATTCAGACACAATGGAGACCATTTGAAGACATCGAAATTTTCCACTAAAAATCATATAGCCGGCATGGTCAAATTTGAGGTTTTTCCTCGTTCATCTTCCAACTGCCATAGTGGCCCATTATGACCTACCGACGACTTCTGTACACCTCTGGTGATGTTTTCTCACGTATATCAATCGATTCAGACACAATGGAGACCATTTGAAGACATCGAAATTTTCCACTAAAAATCATATAGCCGGCATGGTCAAATTTGAGGTTTTTCCTCGTTCATCTTCCAACTGCCATAGTGGCCCATTATGACCTACCGACGACTTCTGTACACCTCTGGTGATGTTTTCTCATGTATATCAATCGATTCAGACACAATGGAGACCATTTGAAGACATCGAAATTTTCCACTAAAAATCATATAGCCGGCATGGTCAAATTTGAGGTTTTTCCTCGTTCATCTTCCAACTGCCATAGTGGCCCATTATGACCTACCGACGACTTCTGTACACCTCTGGTGATGTTTTCTCACGTATATCAATCGATTCAGACACAATGGAGACCATTTGAAGACATCGAAATTTTCCACTAAAAATCATATAGCCGGCATGGTCAAATTTGAGGATTTCCCTCGTTCATCTTCCAACTGCCATAGTGGCCCATTATGACCTACCGACGACTTCTGTACACCTCTGGTGATGTTTTCTCACGTATATCAATCGATTCAGACACAATGGAGACCATTTGAAGACATCGAAATTTTCCACTAAAAATCATATAGACGGCATGGTCAAATTTGAGGTTTTTCCTAGTTCATCTTCCAACTGCCATAGTGGCCCATTATGACCTACCGACGACTTCTGTACACCTCTGGTGATGTTTTCTCACGTATATCAATCGATTCAGACACAATGGAGACCATTTGAAGACATCGAAATTTTCCACTAAAAATCATATAGCCGGCATGGTCAAATTTGAGGTTTTTCCTCGTTCATCTTCCAACTGCCATAGTGGCCCATTATGACCTACCGACGACTTCTGTACACCTCTGGTGATGTTTTCTCATGTATATCAATCGATTCAGACACAATGGAGACCATTTGAAGACATCGAAATTTTCCACTAAAAATCATATAGCCGGCATGGTCAAATTTGAGGTTTTTCCTCGTTCATCTTCCAACTGCCATAGTGGCCCATTATGACCTACCGACGACTTCTGTACACCTCTGGTGATGTTTTCTCACGTATATCAATCGATTCAGACACAATGGAGACCATTTGAAGACATCGAAATTTTCCACTAAAAATCATATAGCCGGCATGGTCAAATTTGAGGATTTCCCTCGTTCATCTTCCAACTGCCTTTGTGGCCCATTATGACCTACCGACGACTTCTGTACACCTCTGGTGATGTTTTCTCACGTATATCAATCGATTCAGACACAATGGAGACCATTTGAAGACATCGAAATTTTCCACTAAAAATCATATAGCCGGCATGGTCAAATTTGAGGTTTTTCCTCGTTCATCTTCCAACTGCCATAGTGGCCCATTATGACCTACCGACGACTTCTGTACACCTCTGGTGATGTTTTCTCACGTATATCAATCGATTCAGACACAATGGAGACCATTTGAAGACATCGAAATTTTCCACTAAAAATCATATAGCCGGCATGGTCAAATTTGAGGATTTCCCTCGTTCATCTTCCAACTGCCATAGTGGCCCATTATGACCTAACGACGACTTCTGTACACCTCTGGTGATGTTTTCTCACGTATATCAATCGATTCAGACACAATGGAGACCATTTGAAGACATCGAAATTTTCCACTAAAAATCATATAGCCGGCATGGTCAAATTTGAGGTTTTTCCTCGTTCATCTTCCAACTGCCATAGTGGCCCATTATGACCTACCGACGACTTCTGTACACCTCTGGTGATGTTTTCTCATGTATATCAATCGATTCAGACACAATGGAGACCATTTGAAGACATCGAAATTTTCCACTAAAAATCATATAGCCGGCATGGTCAAATTTGAGGTTTTTCCTCGTTCATCTTCCAACTGCCATAGTGGCCCATTATGACCTACCGACGACTTCTGTACACCTCTGGTGATGTTTTCTCACGTATATCAATCGATTCAGACACAATGGAGACCATTTGAAGACATCGAAATTTTCCACTAAAAATCATATAGCCGGCATGGTCAAATTTGAGGTTTTTCCTCGTTCATCTTCCAACTGCCATAGTGGCCCATTATGACCTACCGACGACTTCTGTACACCTCTGGTGATGTTTTCTCATGTATATCAATCGATTCAGACACAATGGAGACCATTTGAAGACATCGAAATTTTCCACTAAAAATCATATAGCCGGCATGGTCAAATTTGAGGTTTTTCCTCGTTCATCTTCCAACTGCCATAGTGGCCCATTATGACCTACCGACGACTTCTGTACACCTCTGGTGATGTTTTCTCACGTATATCAATCGATTCAGGCACAATGGAGAGCATTTGAAGACATCGAAATTTTCCACTAAAAATCATATAGCCGGCATGGTCAAATTTGAGGTTTTTCCTCGTTCATCTTCCAACTGCCATAGTGGCCCATTATGACCTACCGACGACTTCTGTACACCTCTGGTGATGTTTTCTCACGTATATCAATCGATTCAGGCACAATGGAGAGCATTTGAAGACATCGAAATTTTCCACTAAAAATCATATAGCCGGCATGGTCAAATTTGAGGTTTTTCTCGTTCATCTTCCAACTGCCATAGTGGCCCATTATGACCTACCGACGACTTCTGTACACCTCTGGTGATGTTTTCTCACGTATATCAATCGATTCAGACACAATGGAGACCATTTGAAGACATCGAAATTTTCCACTAAAAATCATATAGCCGGCATGGTCAAATTTGAGGTTTTTCCTCGTTCATCTTCCAACTGCCATAGTGGCCCATTATGACCTACCGACGACTTCTGTACACCTCTGGTGATGTTTTCTCACGTATATCAATCGATTCAGACACAATGGAGAGCATTTGAAGACATCGAAATTTTCCACTAAAAATCATATAGCCGGCATGGTCAAATTTGAGGTTTTTCCTCGTTCATCTTCCAACTGCCATAGTGGCCCATTATGACCTACCGAGGACTTCTGTACACCTCTGGTGATGTTTTCTCACGTATATCAATCGATTCAGACACAATGGAGAGCATTTGAAGACATCGAAATTTTCCACTAAAAATCATATAGCCGGTATGGTCAAATTTGAGGATTTCCCTCGTTCATCTTCCAACTGACATAGGGGCCCATTATGACCTACCGACGACTTCTGTACACCTCTGGTGATGTTTTCTCACGTATATCAATCGATTCAGGCACAATGGAGAGCATTTGAAGACATCGAAATTTTCCACTAAAAATCATATAGCCGGCATGGTCAAATTTGAGGTTTTTCCTCGTTCATCTTCCAACTGCCATAGTGGCCCATTATGACCTACCGACGACTTCTGTACACCTCTGGTGATGTTTTCTCATGTATATCAATCGATTCAGACACAATGGAGAGCATTTGAAGACATCGAAATTTTCCACTAAAAATTATATAGACGGTATGGTCAAATTTGAGGATTTCCCTCGTTCATCTTCCAACTGCCATAGTGGCCCATTATGACCTACCGACGACTTCTGTACACCTCTGGTGATGTTTTCTCACGTATATCAATCGATTCAGGCACAATGGAGAGCATTTGAAGACATCGAAATTTTCCACTAAAAATTATATAGCCGGTATGGTCAAATTTGAGGATTTCCCTCGTTCATCTTCCAACTGCCATAGTGGCCCATTATGACCTACCGACGAGTTCTGTACACCTCTGGTGATGTTTTCTCACGTATATCAATCGATTCAGGCACAATGGAGAGCATTTGAAGACATCGAAATTTTCCACTAAAAATCATATAGCCGGCATGGTCAAATTTGAGGTTTTTCCTCGTTCATCTTCCAACTGCCATAGTGGCCCATTATGACCTACCGACGACTTCTGTACACCTCTGGTGATGTTTTCTCACGTATATCAATCGATTCAGGCACAATGGAGAGCATTTGAAGACATCGAAATTTTCCACTAAAAATCATATAGCCGGCATGGTCAAATTTGAGGTTTTTCCTCGTTCATCTTCCAACTGCCATAGTGGCCCATTATGACCTACCGACGACTTCTGTACACCTCTGGTGATGTTTTCTCACGTATATCAATCGATTCAGGCACAATGGAGAGCATTTGAAGACATCGACATTTTCCACTAAAAATCATATAGCCGGCATGGTCAAATTTGAGGTTTTTCCTCGTTCATCTTCCAACTGCCATAGTGGCCCATTATGACCTACCGACGACTTCTGTACACCTCTGGTGATGTTTTCTCACGTATATCAATCGATTCAGACACAATGGAGACCATTTGAAGACATCGAAATTTTCCACTAAAAATCATATACATGGTCAAATTTGAGGTTTTTCCTCGTTCATCTTCCAACTGCCATAGTGGCCCATTATGACCTACCGACGACTTCTGTACACCTCTGGTGATGTTTTCTCACGTATATCAATCGATTCAGGCACAATGGAGAGCATTTGAAGACATCGAAATTTTCCACTAAAAATCATATAGCCGGCATGGTCAAATTTGAGGTTTTTCCTCGTTCATCTTCCAACTGCCATAGTGGCCCATTATGACCTACCGACGACTTCTGTACACCTCTGGTGATGTTTTCTCACGTATATCAATCGATTCAGGCACAATGGACAGCATTTGAAGACATCGAAATTTTCCACTAAAAATTATATAGCCGGTATGGTCAAATTTGAGGATTTCCCTCGTTCATCTTCCAACTGCCATAGTGGCCCATTATTACCTACCGACGACTTCTGTACACCTCTGGTGATGTTTTCTCACGTATATCAATCGATTCAGGCACAATGGAGAGCATTTGAAGACATCGAAATTTTCCACTAAAAATCATATAGCCGGCATGGTCAAATTTGAGGTTTTTCCTCGTTCATCTTCCAACTGCCATAGTGGCCCATTATGACCTACCGACGACTTCTGTACACCTCTGGTGATGTTTTCTCATGTATATCAATCGATTCAGACACAATGGAGAGCATTTGAAGACATCGAAATTTTCCACTAAAAATTATATAGCCGGTATGGTCAAATTTGAGGATTTCCCTCGTTCATCTTCCAACTGCCATAGTGGCCCATTATGACCTACCGACGACTTCTGTACACCTCTGGTGATGTTTTCTCACGTATATCAATCGATTCAGGCACAATGGACAGCATTTGAAGACATCGAAATTTTCCACTAAAAATTATATAGCCGGTATGGTCAAATTTGAGGATTTCCCTCGTTCATCTTCCAACTGCCATAGTGGCCCATTATGACCTACCGACGACTTCTGTACACCTCTGGTGATGTTTTCTCACGTATATCAATCGATTCAGGCACAATGGAGAGCATTTGAAGACATCGAAATTTTCCACTAAAAATCATATAGCCGGCATGGTCAAATTTGAGGTTTTTCCTCGTTCATCTTCCAACTGCCATAGTGGCCCATTATGACCTACCGACGACTTCTGTACACCTCTGGTGATGTTTTCTCATGTATATCAATCGATTCAGACACAATGGAGAGCATTTGAAGACATCGAAATTTTCCACTAAAAATTATATAGCCGGTATGGTCAAATTTGAGGATTTCCCTCGTTCATCTTCCAACTGCCATAGTGGCCCATTATGACCTACCGACGACTTCTGTACACCTCTGGTGATGTTTTCTCACGTATATCAATCGATTCAGGCACAATGGAGACCATTTGAAGACATCGAAATTTTCCACTAAAAATTATATAGCCGGTATGGTCAAATTTGAGGATTTCCCTCGTTCATCTTCCAACTGCCATAGTGGCCCATTATGACCTACCGACGACTTCTGTACACCTCTGGTGATGTTTTCTCACGTATATCAATCGATTCAGGCACAATGGAGAGCATTTGAAGACATCGAAATTTTCCACTAAAAATCATATAGCCGGCATGGTCAAATTTGAGGTTTTTCCTCGTTCATCTTCCAACTGCCATAGTGGCCCATTATGACCTACCGACGACTTCTGTACACCTCTGGTGATGTTTTCTCACGTATATCAATCGATTCAGGCACAATGGAGAGCATTTGAAGACATCGACATTTTCCACTAAAAATCATATAGCCGGCATGGTCAAATTTGAGGTTTTTCCTCGTTCATCTTCCAACTGCCATAGTGGCCCATTATGACCTACCGACGACTTCTGTACACCTCTGGTGATGTTTTCTCACGTATATCAATCGATTCAGACACAATGGAGAGCATTTGAAGACATCGAAATTTTCCACTAAAAATCATATACATGGTCAAATTTGAGGTTTTTCCTCGTTCATCTTCCAACTGCCATAGTGGCCCATTATGACCTACCGACGACTTCTGTACACCTCTGGTGATGTTTTCTCACGTATATCAATCGATTCAGGCACAATGGACAGCATTTGAAGACATCGAAATTTTCCACTAAAAATTATATAGCCGGTATGGTCAAATTTGAGGATTTCCCTCGTTCATCTTCCAACTGCCATAGTGGCCCATTATTACCTACCGACGACTTCTGTACACCTCTGGTGATGTTTTCTCACGTATATCAATCGATTCAGGCACAATGGAGAGCATTTGAAGACATCGAAATTTTCCACTAAAAATCATATAGCCGGCATGGTCAAATTTGAGGTTTTTCCTCGTTCATCTTCCAACTGCCATAGTGGCCCATTATGACCTACCGACGACTTCTGTACACCTCTGGTGATGTTTTCTCATGTATATCAATCGATTCAGACACAATGGAGAGCATTTGAAGACATCGAAATTTTCCACTAAAAATTATATAGCCGGTATGGTCAAATTTGAGGATTTCCCTCGTTCATCTTCCAACTGCCATAGTGGCCCATTATGACCTACCGACGACTTCTGTACACCTCTGGTGATGTTTTCTCACGTATATCAATCGATTCAGGCACAATGGAGAGCATTTGAAGACATCGAAATTTTCCACTAAAAATCATATAGCCGGCATGGTCAAATTTGAGGTTTTTCCTCGTTCATCTTCCAACTGCCATAGTGGCCCATTATGACCTACCGACGACTTCTGTACACCTCTGGTGATGTTTTCTCACGTATATCAATCGATTCAGACACAATGGAGACCATTTGAAGACATCGAAATTTTCCACTAAAAATCATATAGCCGGCATGGTCAAATTTGAGGTTTTTCCTCGTTCATCTTCCAACTGCCATAGTGGCCCATTATGACCTACCGACGACTTCTGTACACCTCTGGTGATGTTTTCTCACGTATATCAATCGATTCAGGCACAATGGAGAGCATTTGAAGACATCGAAATTTTCCACTAAAAATCATATAGCCGGCATGGTCAAATTTGAGGTTTTTCCTCGTTCATCTTCCAACTGCCATAGTGGCTCATTATGACCTACCGAGGACTTCTGTACACCTCTGGTGATGTTTTCTCACGTATATCAATCGATTCAGACACAATGGAGAGCATTTGAAGACATCGAAATTTTCCACTAAAAATCATATAGCCGGCATGGTCAAATTTGAGGATTTCCCTCGTTCATCTTCCAACTGCCATAGTGGCCCATTATGACCTACCGACGACTTCTGTACACCTCTGGTGATGTTTTCTCACGTATATCAATCGATTCAGGCACAATGGAGAGCATTTGAAGACATCGAAATTTTCCACTAAAAATCATATAGCCGGCATGGTCAAATTTGAGGATTTCCCTCGTTCATCTTCCAACTGCCTTTGTGGCCCATTATGACCTACCGACGACTTCTGTACACTTCTGTAGATGTTTTCTCACGTATATCAATCGATGCAGACACAATGGAGACCATTTGAAGACATCGAAATTTTCCACTAAAAATCATATAGCCGGCATGGTCAAATTTGAGGATTTCCCTCGTTCATCTTCCAACTGCCATAGTGGCCCATTATGACCTACCGACGACTTCTGTACACCTCTGGTGATGTTTTCTCATGTATATCAATCGATTCAGACACAATGGAGACCATTTGAAGACATCGAAATTTTCCACTAAAAATCATATAGCCGGCATGGTCAAATTTGAGGTTTTTCCTCGTTCATCTTCCAACTGCCATAGTGGCCCATTATGACCTACCGACGACTTCTGTACACCTCTGGTGATGTTTTCTCATGTATATCAATCGATTCAGACACAATGGAGACCATTTGAAGACATCGAAATTTTCCACTAAAAATCATATAGCCGGCATGGTCAAATTTGAGGTTTTTCCTCGTTCATCTTCCAACTGCCATAGTGGCCCATTATGACCTACCGACGACTTCTGTACACCTCTGGTGATGTTTTCTCACGTATATCAATCGATTCAGACACAATGGAGAGCATTAAAAGACATCGAAATTTTCCACTAAAAATCATATGACCGGCAAATCCTTACTATACACTGTCAATTTTTTTAGATGAAAAATTCGATGTCATCGTTAATACACATACATAATTTTTTTAGGTGAAAAATTCGATGTCGTCGGATCCACTCCAGTCTTTGGATTTCGTTAATACACATCTCAACACATAACCACAGGTGCGCACAGGTCGTAGGTACGCCTAGTTGGGCCGCTGTGGCAGTTGGAAGATGAGCAATGGAAAGGCTCCAAAATCCTTACTATACGCTCTACATTTTTTTAGGTGAAAAATTCGATGTCGTCGGATCCAGGATTTCGTTAATACACATCTCAACACATAGCCACAGGTGCGCACAGGTCGTAGGTACACCTAGCTGGGCCGCTGTGGCAGCTGGAAGATGAGCCATGGAAAGGCTCCAAAATCCTTACTATACACTGTACATTATTTTAGGTGAAAATTCGATGTCATCGGATCCACTCCAGTCCAGTTGGAAGAGTTTCTAAGAGAGATGAAGGCAAGCTGGTTGACGAGGTTAATTCCGAGTTTATGTACCAATCGACGACGATCTTGTTCATGCCCCTATCGGAGGCAGTCTATTTTTTGGTTGGAGTCTTGCTAGAAGGGGCCAACGCTTGACACCACCGGCCAGGTTCAACAATCCAGGGTCCCTAACTCCGAGATTATGAGAATTTGTCACCGACATCGACTTGAAATTGCCGAATAAAAGTATGTCTCGGGCTAAAACTTCAACGAAACAAGAACACAATCGTGTATCGTTTCCTTTTATTCCTTATCTAACTAGAACATCTTCTGATTTAATATTTACTGACTACATTTAAGATTCTCACAGAAATCACCAGACACAAAGATCTAAAGCAAAGTTGCCTCAAACGAACCAGGTTTGAAGTGTACGCATCAGGGCACACAGCCGTCCACTTGGCCGAAGAGGACCTTATATTCGGGAACAATTTCCTTCCGAATCACGACGTTCATCTTGCGAACGTGACTCTCGCGAACCAGATCCCGCTTGAACGACTTGATGCCCGGACTGTGGACCAGAAAGGCGTTATTCAGGACGTGGAACTCGTAGTTTAGCAGGCACATTGCGTAACCCTGAAAGGAACAGGAATGCGAAACTAGGTGACGGCCCTCTGTGCGTGGATGTCAAAGCACTCACCTGTATGCGCTTGTTGCTCTGTCCCTCCCACGTGACGCGCTCGTCGAACAGCGGCTCCTGATTGTCGCTCACATAGAACGGCTCCCAGTACTTGTACTTTGACTTCCTCTCGCCCACACTGAACACATCTAGGCTGCCGGTCTCCTCGGTCTTCATCCATTCGGTGAGGTTGGGGACCGTGTGGCAACTCCGGCAGACCTTCTGATGGAAGGGTATAGCGCTTTTGTTCGCCAACAGCACCTGCAACTCGGTTTTCGTCTCTGGGATGATCATCGACTTGTCCACTTCGAAGACAGCTAGTGGAAACACCCTAAGGCGACGGAGGTTAGAGCGGGAAATGTGATATGGTTTCCAAAAGGCTGACTTACTTTGGCCGGGAACCGATGAGGACGCTGGTATTGCTCACCACCATCTCAACGAACTGCCAGACGAATCCCGGATTCGGATAGAGTTCGATGTCGGAGGCCAGGATGAAGTGGGTGATGGCGGCCTTGCGGGCGATATTCCTGCCTACGTTGATGGGATACAGCAGCTTTGACTTGTATCTGTACATTTCGGTGCGGTTGACATTTTCGTAGGGCGGCAGGCCGGAGCAGTTGTACGGCCACTGAATGGCTTCTGTTTCCGTGACTGGAATTGACGACGGCATGTGCTTGTTCTCGAAGTAGATGTGAAACGTCACGTAGTATTGGATCAATTCACTTTCCGGGAGGCAGTGCCGGACGTACTGAATGGACTCGAGCGTTTTGTAGAAATCAGTGCTGGGAGCGAAGAGCGCAAAGCTCACCGGTGATTGCCATCTAAAAGGAGAAAAAGACGAGAGGCGGTTAGTGTTTTTTGGGACACCAGGTCGACCGAGTATAGAGTATGCATTTGAAAGAGTGGATAAAAGGCTTAATCAACAAAGCATCCAATCCACCAACCTAACTCCGAGGACCCTGACTTCAAATGTGCTGGAATGTCTCAAGTTCAGTCGTTCATCTCATCTAAAGGGGTCGCGGGGTCAAAGCAATGTTGGTCCTTTGTAAAAAAAAAACATCCACCTCGGCTTCGATTCCCACGATCATTTGCAATGACAGCTGTAAGCTCTTTGGACACAGCTAGGTGGTGATCTGCACGCCAAGCGTACCTGCTTGTTGCGAATTTCGCAGTCTGCTCAAAGCTGTCAGCTGTCTGCTTTGGCTCCGCTTGTATGTCCACATCCGCTAGTCCGGATGGTATCCGCCCGACAATTGTGAAGACGTGATATCCTTCATCTATCCTACCTCTCAGGTCTCTTTTCGATCAGATCGAGGACTGCATCTGTCGAGCCCGTGCCTAAAGAGGGAGGATAATCGTCACCCTCTTCATATCGACCCATAGCACTGACGTTCCTTCTTTGTTAGGTCACAAAAACGCCAGCTTATGAATTATCTCGAATCGCGGAAGCTTCTTAATCACCGGCAGTATAGTTTCCGCATTTGGTGATATGCTCGCATGTCTCACCGAATAGTGCAACACACAATGTAGACAAAGGCAAGATCATTGCTATCATTGGCGTCAAGCTCTTTCCTCGAAAATGCTTGCATATAGCATCGACGGATATCTTCTTCTTCAATGGATTAGAAATTACCTTTCGAACCGTTTAGTTCAAGTTGTTTTGGATGAGATCAAATAAGACCACAAAGTTTACGCTGGTATGCCCCAGGGCTCTATTCTACGCCCGACACTCTTTCTCATTTTTTTTTTTCAAATGATCTTCTGTGTGCTCATCTCTCTCCTTCGCTGAATACAGTGCTCTAAGCTTTTCATATTCGCTCCAAGACACACGATCATGCCCTTCGGCCGTAGAATTGGAATGATAGCATAGAAATCCGATCTTGACTGTCATGTACAGGGTGGGCCATCTAGTGTTTTTTTTTTTTAAATCATATGTTATTTTTGACACTGCCAATGAAATCGGCTCGAAATCATGGCAGAAAGCCAGTATCACAACTCCGCGTTGGCATCAGTGTCCTATTATATGACGCTAAATTTCAATTTTGTGTGGTATACGCTTTATATACTGTCGACCAAGAATCCGTTCCGTCAGACCCAACCTGACGCAAAAGATCACAACAGCTACAATTTTGAGGCAGTAAAGAAGTTTATCTACCTCGGAGTCGAAAATGCAATAATCTGGCGATTTCACTGGCTGTACAGTCCAGTGCATGGACATCAATTCTCGATCAAGGCTCTTCGAATCCGAGACTCGCCGTTCGAGAAGAACAGGAGGACCGAACCTCCGGTATAAATACCAAATCATCGCGGACTCAAGACAGATTGGTCCTGATGTCGTGCCCATTACCATCGAGCTGATTGTGGCTTAGATCGCTCATGGAGTTTATAACGCATGCCAAGAAGTGTCCAACTCTGTGATGGCATCAGCAAGAGCTCCATCAGAACTGGAGGAACCACCCGTAAATCATGAATTCAATTCAGTGTATTTGAGTGCCGACTTCCAGACGTTTGTTGGGCACTTCTGAAGCCAATGTCTGAATGGAAATCGCGACATAAACATTAAGGCGGACGATCACGTCCACTTCCCGACCATGGCCGCACCCTTTGCAACAACCTTGGCTGCACTCACGTTGCCCATTCGATTGCAGCTCAATAAAATATTCTATATGTCTCAATAAAGGCATAGAACTGGGAATTGATTACATTTATGGCACTAGCACTAAGCCATGCACGACTATTTCTTTGATATCTCCCCGAGCTGTGTCTTGACTGCGGACACTTAAGGCGATAAGCAATAAAAGAAACAAATACCCCACCACCCTGACTTACTAGATCGCTAAAATAACTTTTGTAACGCGATTAGTTCCCAAGTCGTCATTAACGAATGCGTTTATCAGTGTTTATTAGCCCTTAGTGGCGTGGAATTGGCCGGTAAACCGCAGTTATCGCACGTTACCAAATTTCGCTGGGCAATATATCATATCTCTGCGTTCCCGTCTACGCAATGGAGAGACTGCGTGTGTGTCTGTGGCAGACAAGGCTATCGAAATATTAGTTCTTGATGGACGATAACGAATGCCATTTATTTGGATTACATTTCATTTGCATAGAAGGCGAGGACGGCAAACCTTCTCATTTCATTGGGACGGGGTCGAGTTTTTATAAGTGGCGCTGTATGCTTGATATTCGTTATGTGCGTGTACGCATGTCGATAAGCCGTCCGCCTTGATGGGTTCTTGTCAGATAGTCGGTGGCTCTTGACATCTATGAGTAATGGCACTTCAAATTCGCATTTAGGACACTGCGAGGGCGTGGCGCGCTTCCGAAGTTGGTAGATTATCATTGGTGCAGGCAACGATGTCAACATCTTGGGTGGAATTTGTAGAAGCGGTTAGCTGCAAGATGTGCACAGCGGTTAGCACAGGTACACCACAGGGTGGAGGGGTCTTTCTTCTCCTATGGAACGTAGCACTTCAAGTGAATGAGTTTCCACTGACCATGGAAAAGACGGGGTGCAGGGTGGAAGACGATGTTGCCACGAACAGGGATATTCTGTAGTCGGCCCTCTTCGAAGTAGTGAAATGGATGAATGTCTGATGCCTAGACTTTCTAATTAAAAGTCTGTATTTTCTATACAAAATTTGCATGAATTATGGAACAGGAGTATGGGATTGATGGTAATCTTTTGAGGACCATTGAGTCTCAGCAGCTGTTTTCGGGTTAACGGTGATAAATCAACACCTTTCACCTGACTTCGCCAAGGGTGCGTCTTGTCACCTCTCCTTTTCATTATATATATGGACGGGATGTTGCAGCGCAGACGTGAAATGGACTTATGTCTGCTGCCTAGGCGTCAATCCGCAGAAAACACAACTAGATCTCTTTACCAGGAAGTACAAAATTTCTCTCCTTGGACCTTGACCCTCCCACCATATGCGAAATTCGTCTGGAACTTAGTAACAGAACTAAATATCTAGGTCTGAAAATGCTTCCTGGGGATGCTGTCGATGTATATACTATATAGCTATTGTTAGACCCACAATTACCTTGGAGGGAATTGCATAGAGTAAGAGATCAACGCGAGGGAGTTACTCAACAAAGTTTGGCATGGATAGAGAGAGAACTTGCCCAACTGCCGCCATGAGGTGCTGTTGGAGCTGACTCCTTTGCATCTGGTGGCTGCAGAATGTACAAACAAAACAATCATGAGAATGGCAAAAGAACAGATAGGAAAAGACAGGTGAATTACATCGAGAAATTCGATGGGCTAGCCAAATTACCACTCCTGGCCACGCCGAAGGATGACGTAATTAGGAAATTCTATTTCAAAAAGAATCTCCAAAAAGGACTGGAGCTGCGCTAAAATATTCAGACGGATCAAGAACCGATGAAGGAACTAGGGCAGGGGCAATCGGACACAGATCAAAGTACTTCGAACCCATGGGCAAACGCACTAGCATCTTTCAAGCGGAAATCTATGCCATAGACAGATTTATCGAAATCAGTTCTGACAGAAACTCTACCAATTGCGACATATGTAGCAATAATGTCGGATAGTCGAGATGCAATCATGGCACTAGACTCCTACATCATCAAATCTAAGCTTAAAGAGCTGAATAGGAGAACAAAGTAAGACCTGGCCACACGGGGATAGAAGGCGACCCCCTAGCTAAGAAAGAAGCATCAGAACCCTTCACAAGCCCCGAACCAATTTGCGCTGTAGGAGATCATGTCCTCAGGGAAGAATTCAGGGAACTAGAAAGAAGGAACCCGACAGAAACCTGGAACAAAACTCATGACATGAAGCAGATCAAGAAACTCTTAGGCCAATATTACCGAAAGAGGTTTGAGGGATGTATTAAAATAAGCAAGGACAACCTCCATATCCTAACAGGCTTCCTAACATGTCACTGCAGACTCAGAGAGCACATAGGGAAGCTGATTTTGTGGGGAATCAAATGGAATTCCAGAACACAATCTGAAACTAGCCCACAAAAGACAAAGATACCTGGTCAAGCACCTACTATCAGAGGAAGAAATGAAGTCGCTAGAACCATGTCCCATTCTCAGATTCCAAAAGGAAACTAGTTAAGAGAAAATACTCTATAATGAACTTCTTCCAGTTATGCCCAACAGGAGTCCATAACCCTCAATATAACTCTGAGAAGAACTGTATGCGGGGGGAACTCGAAAGAGACCAAATGCCTCAGAAGGGAGCACAATAGACCTATACGAGTAGGTCGCAGGTATAATAATCTCTCAACAATCATAATAATAACATCCAGGAACGTGTCAAAAAGGCCTCCACAGTTCTATACTACAGCAAAAAGAAGCTATAGGGTGCAAATGGGGACTACAGCGCCGCGTGGTCCACTGTCTATCTGTATTTGTATGACGCCTCCATCCAGCGAACCGCACCAGATAAAAGTATTAATTACAAAACCACACGAGAGAGTGCAAAGAATCAGTGGGGCGTTAAGATCAACCCCGTCCGCAGTCTTCAATACACTCCTTTAACTTCCGCCCATAGACCAATTCCGCAGACTATTCTTGGCAGCATCGGATCCATACCCGTTTACTGAGAAGCCTCTAAGGGCTGTACCGCCATCCATATGATTATTATTCGGATCCATATCAGAAGAGCTCATCTTCGAGAAGAATTTCTCAACCAGCTTGGCAGTAATTCCGACTACCAAATCACTGTAGCATCTTTTAAGCAGAGACTATAGCGAAAAGGGAAGCTGTGTTCTGGCTTTGACAAAAAAACAGTGCAATGCACAGACATAGTCATCTTTAGCCACTTTTAACTCGAAGACTTTCCTGAATTACTGCCTATTTCTCAACGAGTTGTCTAAATATTTTAGCATCCAACGTACGTGGGTGCCAAGTTGGATGGTACTCCACTCAAACTCAAGACGGAAGCACAGCAATCATCAGACCCATTATAACTCATGGGGCCCTAGTCTTGTGCACTGCTGGAGCAACACAAAAACCTACACGAGCATGCTCAACAAAGTGCAAAGGTTAGCCGCTGTTTGTGCAACGGGAGCTATAAGAGAGACGACGCAAGCAGACGATACTTCATCTTCTTCCTCTGGACTTTTTCATAAAAGGCTGCTCCGCAAAAAGCACTCTCAGACTAAGAGAGTCCTCCTTGTGAAAACAAGCCAACTATGAACATGCGGCTATAATCAGAATAATAGATGACCTGGGAAAGAAACATTGTTCCAGTAGCCTCACAGCTACAACCGACTACACACACACACTGACTGACTTCTCTCACAAATTACCAATCCTATTCCCCGACAGAGACTAGCCACTCGTTATAAACGACCACGAGACTGCCCTCTTCACCGCCGGATCGAAAGTGGACACATGTACTGGGGCCGGATTCTATTTGGACACTCTACACAAACCGGAATCTTTTAAACTCCCTGATATGTGAAATAGAGAAAGCAGCCAAGAACTTACAAGAAGCGGAAATCCCACCCCCACGACTGCCAGGCAGCACTGGAGCCAATAGGATCCTGCACAACGAAATCAAAGGCTGTCATGAAATATTGTGACTCACTAAAGTCCATCAGTCATCACAAGGTCAAACTCTGCAGGGTCCCGGGCCATAGCTCAGTAGCAGGGAACGAAAGAGGGGCGAATTACCCAGACAAAGGTGTGAAATGGACATTTGCGAAGCGGAAGCCAACTCGTCTTGGCTTGCAAGGAACGACTGTCACACGACAAGATCAGAGTGGAAAGAGCTTAATAACGGCAAAACAAATAAGCTTCTGGCGTTCGACCAGAACTCGATCCGTATGCTCGTCGGTGTGATCACGGGACGCTGACCGACAATGCTCCGAAAATGGAACCAGGAGTCCAGCGACATTTGCCATTTGCCGAAAACGAGACGGTCCAACATATGCTTTGCCACCGGCAGTCAGCCACTCCAACTTAACCTAATCCAACCTGTTCCTGGCTTAAAATTTGTGATTTCTTAACCGTGACAAGGATTCCACACAGTGGTAGCCTTGTTTTGTTCTTCTCTCATTTCCGGGTGCCCTAGTGGCTGCCGGCAAGCTGCAAGCACCTTCGATGCATTAAACTCCTTATCAACTCGGGTGATGAATTTTTGACTCAAAAACATTGAGCGATGGTTTTCACTTGATTTGAGGGCACTTGAAGCGAAATGAAAAGCTTATTTATGCAGACTCGCGCCGTGGTCAAGTCGAATTAAAATGCACGGCATTCGATGCTGGCTAGAGACAAGGCTGCAAGCCACCAAACATGCACTTCCCCCGCAAAAAATAAGTAAGAACACACAGCTGCCACTCGAGGTCAAAACCAACTGCTTCACTAGCTCTGAAGATTCCGCTCGAAAACCGGAAAGAAACGCTGTCGCTCATTGAAACCGACACAACCGCCTGCGAGCAGATAGAGCGCATTCAATGGCGGGTAAATATTTGCAAATTAGGTCTATTAGATGTCCCCTTAAAGAGCCACTCGGCACTTGGCACTCTCTTCATTCGAGAACAACACACAAGCACACGCACAAATGATAAAACAAATGACAAATCGAAAGCAAACCTCTGCACCAGCACCGGCAAGTTATCGAAAAACGTGTAGTCCCCGTGGGTTGTGTAAGTGATGCCATCGCCGCAGCTCAGCGGACCGTGCCCGGCACGAATGTAATTCTTCAGTATCCAGTAGGAGCCGTCTTGGACCTTCTCCAACTCGAACGGCTTGTCAACACAATTCACTAGCAACTTAAGGCCGTCCTTCAAGCTGATCTCCTCGACGACGACCGGCTGGAGCACATAATCGCTGTCACGCGAATGGAATAGCACAAGACCGATTATGGAAATGAACACCAGAAGCGGTAGGATGTGATGCATACTCCTGCACCTTCGCTTAACGTCTCTTTTTACCGAACCCATGGGTGTGCTGCGACAACGAACAATCCATTGGGCAGACCGCTATCGACGCAAGCAGTGGCGCGCGAACTTGTTACTGGCGTGGATGTTCGGCGTGAAAATGGCTAGTTAGACGACACTAGCTGACGGCCTATGCGGTGTGCGGTTTCAATGTGTGCGAGGGCTTTTTTTTGCTTTTTAAGTGCCATAGGGGTGCACAGTGTGGCTGGAAAGAAGGGGAATACCGAGATTAGCCAGGCCTAGATTAGATACAAATGCCAACTGATACGGCCCTATGGAGGGTTGATAAGGTGGATTTCACATTAAGATTGGTTGGCTAGTTCCTGGAATTGGGCCAAAAACACACAGTCGTTGTGGATTTCGCGATATCCGACTGGCTGCCGATTGCGCGCCTCTTAAGTCAAGAGGTTATCAAAAACATTTGATTTCCGATACCGGGACGGGCACTGTTTTACCTCGATTCACATAAGTAGTCTGCTTGGGATGGTTGATAAGGGTTGAAGTAGCCAAATACTGATTGGCTTTCGATGTCTGAACCAACTGTGGAAATAGTTTTGACAGGGTAGCGAAACGAAATCACCTCATAATCTAGAAAATTGGTTAATCTTCCAGACAAGACCCACCGAATGCCGGGGACTTGCCAATGGGCCATTCATTCAGCATATGAGTTACAGTCAATGGCGGAGGATCGAGTGGCCTGCCACTGAAGATGTACCTCTTGCGGCGACTTGAAGAGGCAGACGTCATTGTTTGTTGACGCTTACGAATCTCCGTTTGAAAAGTCATAAATTACTTTAAAGAGTATTCAACTTTCTAAAATTTGTAAACACAATTGGTTACCTTCGTGCAGAGCAACTCCATAATCACCCGCTCTAATTGCTGGGATTCATTCATTACTGCAATCATGTCTGTTTTTTTGTCTATAATTTTGCAGATTGTGAGCCATTTATTTAATTATGTAGTTGCTTCGAAATGTGAGCAAATATCCAGCTCATGTCAATAACTGATTAAGACTTATGTACGGCCTGTCACACTATTTGCTATTCACTGTGAGATCGACTGTCTTTCGCACACTGTGCTTACGAAACTCGAACTGGTAGTTCCGTGTTCGTCAGACCGTTGGCTGGTTAAGTGAGCGAATTCATTAGTGGAAGGCTACTACGTTACGAGTGTGGTAAGTGCTACACGATTAACAACACATTTCTGCAAAATTTGTTCGCTTTGCAGCTTCTTTTCGGTCATTAAGTGGTGGGGACATGGAGCACGACCCACAGGCAGCATTATAGTTCGCAGCTCCACAGTCCCAGCTGGTTCAGTTCCTTACTAGCTTCTTTGCTCTACTGTTGCATTGTACATCGCAATTAGTTTCGTATACCGAAGGTTTCTCATGACGCCGTGTCATTCTGTTTTTTAAGGTCTTTTGAGGTGAACTGCTCCGTTTTTCTCTTACCGCATTGATTAAGTAGCGAGACACCTCTCCGCTGTCGTCTAGGCCTTCAAGGTATACCTAGTCTCCATGCACGTTGTCAAATTCAGATGAATTGGATGAATACGTGTTGCTGTCCTGTTTAGAACTCCTGGGTGTTCGCCGCTATCGTTCGATTTGAATAGAGACAATCTTCCTGCGTCCTTTTTGTTGCACGGACTTCTCCAATCACCAAAAGACGCAATGAGAAAAGAGGACAGCTTCACAAAAGGCAAGTGAACATGCAAGTTGAGTTCCGCCATTGAATTCCAATCTAAACGACAAAGAAAATGCCACCTCACGTAGTTCTAGTCCTAACAACCTGAAGTCATACACCTCTGTTCTGTGATCGAAATGTCCACAGTAAAAGGAAGAATCTCCAGCAGACGCTATGCGAATGAACAACTAATCCAAAAGAGCCATCCACTCCCCTTAAGTCAGGCAAAGTCAAAGTGCAAGACGGAAGAATGCCTTCCGGCCAGACTGTACGCAATGCTTTCTGTCAATTCAATGCCATCGAAACCATCATTATGCACACACATTATGTGCAATTAAATATTACAAAAGCTCATAATGGAATGATACTGCATCTCATTACTCGGATGTGTCCATTTTTACGATTAGCTGTCCCCACATGTGCCCCCCATGTGTTGTCACTAAATGACTATTGCCCATTTCGCCCTCCCCGTGGGTCGCATTCAATTGGTTCTATGCGCAATCGATAGAATGACAACGGAGATTTGAGTGAAGATAAACATTTGAATGGAAAAAGACGCTTGTTGAGGTGGTTACTTGAGCCGACTGTCGGATCTGGCACACAAATCATGCTTTACGATGGATCTCTGGTGCCGTGCCATGTGAGCGGTGTCGATTCGCTTGGGTGTTGGTGGACGCGGTTAGGATCCGATGAATGGCCATGAATGTACTGTCGATGAATTGGCACACCAGCTGTGCTGGGAGATGACGAGTGTAATGAGACCTTGCAGATGCAGTGCTTGCGCGGCCGCCGATAGTCGGTGGGAGACGTGTGACTCGGGTGTCAAGCCTAATGAGGTGGGAAATTGAAAATAAAACGAATGCATTTTAGTGCCAAGGGAAGTTCTATTGCCTTCCCACATCAAGGCAGTAGCCAACTTGTCACTGAAAAATAATGACAATATTTCGAAAATGGTGCTATAGATTCCACATACAATGACGCTTCTTTAGAGCCCTCAACCATTTCGCAACGAATAGTAGGAAGTGGCGAAAAATGCCGGAGAAGATGACCCGAAATGGTGAATTTTTCAAAATCTGCCGTATCTCGAAAACTGTGCGTTTTTCGGCGATCTGGTTTATCTCTTATGCAATTTTACGCATATCAACGCGCAGATAAGCGTAAATATGAGAAAGACACTTCTTGAGAGACCTCAACCATGCCACTACGACAAGAAGGTCAGAAGTTGTTAGGAAAAAATTTCGGATAAAGTGACCTGAAGTAGTTTACTTTGACAAATCGGCCATATCTTGAAGATGGTTTGTTTGTTTTGAATGCGGTTTGTTGCAATAGATTCAGCATGCAAAGACGCCTCTTTGTGCCCCCAACCATGCTGACCTACGATCAGTAGAAAGTTGGGGGAAATGCCGGCGAAGGTGACCTGAAACGGCGTTTTTCGACTATTTTCCGGAGTTATGCGGAGTTATACGGAGTTATGCAGAATACAACGACGCTCCCATTGCAAAGACGTTGTTATAATGGGGACATATCTTGAAGGGGTGTGAAAGCCGAATGGTCTACGCGTGTCCGTAATCTGCCACCATAACCAGACATCAAATATATGAATCATTCAAAGTCAGGCAACGATTGGTGAGACCTAGACACGTTATGGCAATCAATTGAATTCAACTTTCATTGATGTGACTGACAGCCACGAAAATTGCTAATCAAGCCTCCTTTGATACCACACGCATTCCAGATAAGAAGGTGATCAGTCTCCAGAGACGGAAGTCTTCGAAAATTATACTTAGATATGAATTCAGCACGATAACTCGATGACTTAGACTACGCGGCCGATACTTGTCCACTCTCGCACAAGCTCAGCGACATCCAAGCTAAATTAGAACACCTCACAAAGTTAGCACGATGCGCCAGATTGAAGATAAATACCCAGAAGACTAAGGCCATGAGAATCAACACCTGCAACAGAGGAGACATTACCATCGAAGGAAACCCCGTCGAATATATAGCATCTGTTATCTAGCTAGTCTCGGCACTTACCAGTGCGGCTTCCGGCACACTAAGACAAATCCTGGAGAAGACCAGTTAGTTTCAAATCGATACGCACCACCTTTTCATCGATTTCAAAGCCGCATACGACAGCATTCATCGCAAGGAGCTATTCGATGCGATGGCCGAATTCGGGATCCCGGGAAAACTGATCCGGTTGTGTCGCACCACGCTTACACATACGCGATGCACCGTGCAGTCCGTTTGAAACTTGCACTGGATTTCGGCAAGGAGATGCGCTGTCGTGTGATTTCTTCAATCTGGTACTGGAGAATATAGTGCGGAGGGCAGCTGTAAACACGGAAGGCACTATCTTCTACAAGTCGGTCCAACTGTTGGGGTACGCAGATGACATCGACATCGTCGCGCGTTCTCTACGTTTGAAGAACAGGCGAAACGAACTGGTCTCGAGGTCAATGAGGACAAAACGAAATATATGCTGTCGACCAAAAAACGTTCCGTCAACACCCTTGGACAAAATTTCACGATCGACAGCTACAGTTTGGAGGTAGTAAAGGAGTTTGTCTACCTCGGGGCAAACGTAAACTCCACAAACGACATCACAGTGGAGATCCGTCGTAGGCAATCGGCAAACTCCTGACTCGAAGGACCAAAATCACGCTCTACAAAACTCTTATTTTACCAGTCCTGCTCTATGGAGCCGAAAGCTGGACGCTAAGCAAAACTGCAGAGCTGATTCTGGGTACCTTCGAAAGAAAAGTTCTACGTCGGATATATCGTCCCGTCTGCGAGGAAGGCGAATGGAGGAGAAGCCATTACCGCGAACTCTACGAGCTGTACCAGGATGTGGATGCAGTCCGGAAGGCAAAAATCCGTCGACTGCACTGGCTCGGCCACATCGAGTGTATGGACAACAATGCTCCAGCAAAGAGGCTCTTTAAATCCGAGCGTACTGGTTCGAGGCGGAGAGGAAGACCGAATATCTGGAAACAGCGTCAACGATGGAAGGCAGCAATTGCTCAGGCTCTTGCTCGGACCCTCCATGTCATGGCCTGATAAGTAAGTAGTATCTAGCTAGTATAATAACAGACGGCGGCGCAGAAGCAGATGTTGGTAACAGACTTCGAAAAGCAAGAGCACCATTCGGACAGCTACCACCTATATGGAGGAGTTCACAGATTTCCAGAAACAAACAAAATACTGATTTATGGTAGCGAAGCCTGAAATTACAGACTTTCGTACCATATGCCGAATATTCTGGCCAAATACCATCAAGAACGTGGATCCTGTTAGAAGTGACAAGAGAGGAACCAATTGTGGTACACATCCCGATTACGAAAGTCGTTTAACGCCTTGTGTCGAATCGCCTCGGTAAAGTAGACGTTTTACGCTATAGAACGACATCTGGCGATAAGCTCATGTGGAACTTATTTTTTGTGTGACACTGGTATGGAAGGACGTCGCAGTAATTTTGAATAGTTTGAGGCCACCTGTAAAGGGACGTTCATATGACGTCGCTACCAATTGCGAACTTCACAAACACTGACAATTCATTCATATGGAGTTTTTTTTTTTATTTTCAGGAGAGAATATATGAAAATTGACACTTCATTGCGAATTTTTTTGGTCGTGAATTTGTGGATCGCGTTTGCCTCTTTGTGTATTGGGAATTGTCCTGGTGTTTGATCACCTCAAAGGGCTGTTGGTCAAATAAGAAGCCCAGAACATGTCCGGTTCCCTCATCGCGACCATACAGCACCTTCCACAATTTGGTGTTTATACCCTCATTTGTGCTCCTGTCCGGCGCTTTTTGGGAAATAAACGGCAATGGAACAGAATCGTGGTATATCCTTCCCACATTTAGTAGTCAGGCCCACTCCCTTCCAGTTACCTAATTTGTTTTACCCACTCTACAGTTTGCAGAGTTTCGCATTCTACCAGTAGCATCCCATGCTTGAAATTTGAGCTTATGCTCCCATCATCGGGCCCTTTCAATAACTAGGACTCCTCTAGGCTGTTCCGGTCTTTAGCAAACAGCATCTCCCTTGGATATTCACAAGGAAGAACTGCTACCCTATCGGCCACCGTCGACCCCGTGGGCTTTCTGCTAGCGCCCCCAGCTTTTGCAATGGTTGAAAGCTTCTGTCGAGGTAGCAGTTTGCTTCGAGGGTCCCGCCTTCGACATGTCCTGCTTCGGAGACACCCTTCGTTTTTTTATGTGCCTCATATACCGGTGGAGAAATGAAGCGACTGCTCCTTTTTTCTGCGGTGGAATGTTCCAAGCTGGCCTGGGCCCTATGCTCGTCTGCCATCTTACTCGCTTCCTCAGGCACTAGGTCCTTCTACAGGTAGCGAAGATACCACCTGACGCTAGCAACACTGAGCCCCCTCCTGACTGGATCGTCAAATCCACCTGGTTGTCCCGGAGCGGACGTCGGTGGACAATTGCACTTCATTCTCTTTGCCTCTGCTTTAGAGGACTGAGGTGTCGCAGAGTTCTTAATCTGCACTTCCCTTCTCTCCTTTTCTGCCTCGGCTAGAGGTAGGGCAGCTAGAGCTTTACTCCCGCTTGCACCGTCGGCAGTTTGCGTGCCCTTGCTTATCGGTTTTTTAAGGGGTTTCGTAGCTTTCCGGCTGGTGCTGGGTTGCACCATCCTTCCGACACCCCTGCTGGCCGCTTCAGGCTTAGCACTTTTCATTTGTCTGTCGAGCCCCTGCTCAAAATGGCTCTCTGCTACTTCAGAGGTTATACCCTGAAGCTTTTTTAGCTCGCCTTTAATTTGTTTGTTTTTGTTTTCTGGTTTAATTTTGATTCTCAGGAGCAGCTAAGGAAATTACAGTCCGCCACGCTAGAGCCTCGCATTAGCGTGATAGGGCCATTTTTACTCTCCGGAAAGTGACCCGGCTAAGGAGAGGTACCGTTAGAACACAGCACAGTATTACCCTCTGGCTGCGAACTTTATCCAGTGGGCACGGTTCACATAACACCCTGGATTAGGTGATCGACTTGGTTAGTCGACATCGCATTCCTTCTGGTAACGGCATCTCTGTTCAGGCTATAGCTGGGCTATGTCTGTCAGAGTCACCCTTTCAGCAGGCATTAGGCCGCCGACTCAAGCCCCCGCACCACGCGAAGGTGTCCATTCCGCGGAGATGGGATGTCAATCCTTCTGGAAATGTTTTTGTGTGTAATCAAATTCCTCCCAAACCACCACTTAATATAGACCTACCATCGGAGGTTTCAATAGACAACATTCATTCGACGAAGTTCTTCAAAGGCGGCAAGAACACCAAATTGACAGTATGATTTTGACAGTTTTAGTGGCAGCTTTAGAGCCCATCAAGGTTAGTAATACCGATGCTCAAACGCCTATAAAGTGAGTCGACTCTCAATACGCCTTGTATCGTTCAAGTAAAACTACTTTCGTCATCGAGGTGACAGATTAGGAGACGCAAATGGGAGTGTAGCGTACATACCATCAGGAAAAAAGCCGACAGCATTAGCAGAATGGCGTTAGAGTGAAACCCTCAAGGCAAAAAGAGCCAGAGGCGGTCCCAAGAACACCTAGAGACGATCGAAATGCAACGTCACTCGGGTTAGTGTAAAACCAGTTGCAAGTAACCGGGTGAGATGGAGATGCCAAGTGGAATCCCTATGCTCCCAAGATGAGTGATAAAGGAAAAAAATGGCCCGAAAATGATCTTAAGTGAGTCTTTTACATTCAATTCTATTCACAGAATTCTTCCAGTTAAAAGTGACTGCATCCGGAGACTTAAAATCTTCGCAACTCCAGGTGTAGTTGGCATGACCGCGAGTTATCTTATCCGGTAATTGGACGAACTTGCTTTCATTGAAACGGAAGAGCTTCAAATAGATCTGTCTTCGAGCAAGCACACTCAACATCCAAAGCGAAGAACCAGCCAGCTACATTGGCTTACTTTCTTTGTGTCCTCAACCATGCAACCGCGACCAGTAGAAAGTATTGAAAAATGTCGCAGACAGTGATGCAGTTAACTGCGTAGTGCTTATAGCTTTCGAGAGCTTTCGAAAGATGGCTCGTTAAATGTTGAATTGTATGTCCATACTATTAGGGATCGACATCAAGACAGCACCTCATAGCCGTGGAGAAGCTGAACAACAAGTCTGTTCCTTCACGACATGACTTCCATTTCAAATTCAAACGCAATTCGGGAATACTTTGTCTTGTTTTATTTTTTGTCAACACTGTCAACCAGACACAGCTCTCTCTATTGTCAAGCCCAGGGAGGTGGGGGTCCAGTTCTTCAGGTTGCCATCGCTCAACAACACCACATTCCGATCGATGTAGCAGAACAGTTTCCCGACTCGGTAGACCTGCAAAGACGCGATTAAGTACCCAAAATTAAGGACACATCCCAATGAATGCCATACCTGTTTGCCAAACTCTCTGCGGCCCGGCATGGGCGCGAAGATGATGCCACGCTCGGCACACTTCTGAGACACGAGCTCCTTGAACTCCAACTGCGTTGGCGGAGCTATTTGCAGATCCATCAGCGCCGGTGGGACCGCTGATGTCGCACCAACTGCGGCAACTTGTGGCGGCGCAACCGGGGTTGGTGTTGGCATTGCGGACGAGACCGTTTCCGTTGCCCTCTGCATTATTTCCAGAGCGCGTCGCAGGTGCTCCTTGATCATGGGTTGCTTCAGCAGCTCATCGCCGAGAACTGTCTTCCAGCCGGTGTACCATCGTGAGATTTGATCAAAGTCTGGCGACTGGTTGAGCCACAGCACCAGCACTTGCATCCACTTGGGGAAGAAGTACTTGTCGAGAATCTGGCCCATTAGCGTGGAAGGCACCACTTCATTCCATTCCCACACTTGGTTCCAAAGTTCTGGAAAAAAAAGGAAAGATGTTGGACGACTTGGGTGACGCCAAGGATTCATCGCGGACTTACCTAAGTCCTGTTGCAGCGGGTTGATGGTCATCTCGTTGAGTGCCATTTGGAGTTTCGGAATGATGTGCTTCAGGAGGAAGGCTTGCATTTCGGCCTCTTCGAATGCCTCCTTCCACGGCGTGAGCATGGCTCTTGCCGATCGATCCTGAGGCATCCAAGCTTGCAGCGCGCAGCCCAGCTTTTCGCGGATCGTCGGAAAGATGAACTCCTCCATTTTGTGGCCCAGAATCGTGTGCCACGGCAGTATCCAGCTGTGGATGGGGACAGTGTCTGTAAGCGGATCCCACTCCTTGACGCCATTGACAAGCCGCGGCAGGATTAGTTGTTCGAGCACGTTGTCCAGCACCCAAGTGGGAAACAGCGGAGCCCAGCTGTCCAGGAGTGCAGCCATTTTCTGATGCTGCTTCGGATTCCATGCGTTCACGGTGGACCGGAAACTGGGAATCACTCCCGCCCAGACGAGCGACGAGTACGGGTCAAAGACGTTGTTTCGCTCCTCCGACTGGTGCATATCCAGAATGGTTCGCCACTTCTTGATGGTGTCGACGAATTTCGTGGGCTCTTCAAGTGGCCTCCACGACCTGAGCTCGTGGTTGACAAGGGGAGCTATGACTCCAGCTGCTAGGTCGCCCAGAGCGAACTCCTTGTACTCAGCGGCAAAGTCGCGCTGGAGTTCAATGAAAATGCTCTCCGCCCGAGGTAGATTCAAGTCATCTGTTCCGGCCGAGAGCTCTTCCACCAGCTCCAGCGCTCTCTCGAGTGTATCAATGTGATCCTTCTCCAGCTTCACGATCTTCTCCAGGTTTCGCTTCTCGTGCTCTAGTGCATCCTGCTTGTCTGTTGCTTCGCGCTCCGTCTTGTCCAACGCAATGATGTCCTGCTCACACAGATTCACTATCAGATTGAGGTTATGCACCAGTTCGGGCATTGCGAACCCCGTCGACTTTTTGCTTGCCTGTGCGTCGAACAGATCGTCGTCTACGATCTTCGCCTGCCCCAGAGCGTGATAGCCGCTGAGGACACGTTTCTCGGGGCCGGTCATGTCGATTACCGGCACATTGCCGAGCTTCTTGCTCAACTTGTCGGGAATTATACCGCAGGACGACTTCTTGCCCTTCTCGATCACCTCCTCCACGGACCGGTAATAGTAACGGTTCTTCTTTGAGTCCTTCTTCCCATCGTCCCTCTTCCATTTGTTCAGCTTCTCCTTGAATTCCTTCGCCTCCCGTGTGTCCTCGTCTTCCTTTAGCTTCGTGTGGCCGCCGTCGCCTATGGTTGCGGGTGTCTCCGGTCCATACGCGCCAATAGCCCCTCGACCCTTTCGCAAATGCGCCTGTACTGGCTGCGCTATACCCTGAAGATCCTTGCCCAAGCCCATGCCCGGTTTGTAGCCCATCTGAAGCAGCAATTTCGCGCCGATGCCCTTCGTATGCTGCTCCCATGCACCAACTGGTTTACCACTGCCCGACGCAGGTCGTCGAGGCATGCCGAAGCCCATGCGCTGCGGATTGGCCGCTTGCTCTTCCTCTGACGATTCATTTGAGCTTTTCGCCTCGTTATCCTTGACCCCGCTGTGCGATGGACGTTCATCCTCTGGAGGAGTACAACGAATTTTCATGCGGGAGTAGAGATTGACTATATTCGTTGTACACCTACCTTCGTCTGTGATCTGATTGTCGTCGTCTTTGTCCTTTTCATCTTTCTTTTGGCTACTCGACTGCTGTATGCCGCCGGTGACGAAGTTCACTGGACCAGAACTTCGGCCTTTGCCCCGGCGACCGGTCATTTCCACCTCACTGTCATTGTCACTGTCGCTATCCGCCCAGATTCCTGAAAAAAAGTTGCGATTGTGTTAGCTTTTGATGTTACACCGATGAGGGGTGGTTTGGTGGAATGAGTTATCCTAGACTAACAAGGCAATCCACGGATCACAACATGTCGGTTGAGGTCCTTCATCAGGAGGAGAGATGTGCCAGAGAAAAAAGAAGAATGCCTTGGTGTGTGGTTTGCACTACATTACGAGCGCCAAACGTTCCGTGGTGCGTACGATTGTGGATTTTCGAGGAAAGTCTTCATAATGGTTTCATGATAGGCTCTCAACGATGTGTCCCAGTCCGAGCACTTGCGGCGAACGTGTCAAAAAAGAAAGATGCCAAAAGTTTGCAGTGCTTTCCAACAATGTTGGAGGTGCCATGCTGCATGCAAGAACGTTTTTGAGGAAGAAATTGTCGGGACTTGGCCCGAATGGTCCACAAGAGGCTGTTGGATGTACGGCAGAAGCAAGTGACATCATTTCTTGAACGTCGTGTCCGTGTTTAAAACTCTAAATGAGATGGGAGGCTTGTTTTACAAGGGAAAACTCTGTCAATCTAAGAGTTCATCAACTCAGTTCTCTATAAACGAAAGGAGCATCTAACAATCCATCGCCAAATCAACTCCACGCACTTGAACAATCGCCTTTACACCGATCGACGACAGAAAACGTTTTCAAACGTGCTTCCGCTCATAGAGGAACCCACCAAACTGAGAAAAGGGAAGCTAAAGAGCTCTGCATGCATGGAGAACACCGTCTATTACTGAATTTCTTTGGATTTACCATAAATTTGCTGATTTTTAGTCAGTTTCCGCCTGGGACGATTCGGATTGAATTCGTTTGCCAAATCAAAGTCGGTTATCTCGAACGCTTCATACTCATTGTCCGACATTTTACACAACCCAGACTTCGGAGTCTAATCCCAGATGAACGTCTTAAAAGATGTATTCTTTGCTTTTGGCGATAAAATTGCAAACAAACAACTGCACGGCATCGAAAATGTTACTTGGTGACAGGAGTAAACGTCAGAAACGTCAAAAACAGCAAGAAAAAGTGTATTGTTTACTGCTGCTCTCAAACTGTGCGCTGAATGGTGAAAATTGGTTCCCACTGTTGGTGAGATGGTTGAGTGTGAAGTTGTGGTGTTGCAGCGCGGTTAGGGTAAGGCTGCATCGTGATGAGCAGTGTGGTGGGTATTTTCGTTGCTTGTCGGAGTGGAGCTTGCACCAAAAGGGTGGACTTGAGGACCTTATGTGAAGCTCATTATTGCACTTAAGCACAAGACAAGTCAACAAACATTTCCCATCAACCGGAGAATCAAGAAATATGTAAAAATTCCCACCAACCAGCAATCAGCTGCGAAGCAAAGATACATTCAACAACGTCCCGCTGGTGAATATGTCAGAAAGAGAACTACAAAAACTAACCCACCACACTGTACGTTGCATTGAAGAAGAACAGCAAGGTATGGCAAGGCAAGGCAGCCATCATCATCATCATAAAACTTCTTAATCACTTGTCATTTGTTGTTGCTGTCAAAACGAGATTGCACGTCGTGCGAACAACAACTCGCGCGCTACCCCCGGGAAAATGAATTCAAAAATTTTGTAATCCAAAGTATCAGCCACCACCACCACCAGCAGCAGCAAGCAGAGCCAACCACAGCAGAAGTGTAGAAGCAAAACCATAAGCAAGGCGATAGATACAAGGAAGTGCCCCACAAGAGCAACATTAGCACGTGTAGTGAATAATTTAGAGAACGTGTCGCAAGTGTGAATAGTTTGCGCAGAGTTTTCCGCGGTACTCCCTATGGGATTGTTTTGAGTGCGGGGGCAGCAGCATAAATTCCCGAATTGTGGACTTTCAAAAAAAGTGTTCAGTTTGTTTGATTTCTTATTTTCATCTTTGATTTTCGAGTTCGAAAAAAAAATATCAATTGGTTTTAATTAATTTGAAAGCGTTTACGTTTCGTGTGTTCCTGTTTGTTCTGCGTGTTCATCAGCGTTTCGATCAGCATCAGAAACAGAAGCAGAAGCAGCAGCGTCTCTCGAATTCAATTTTTGGTGCAAATTGATAGGAAAGGGAACGAAAAATTACACCCCGACAACCATGGTGCAGGTAAGGATAGCATTTCGATTTTGTCTTAACCATTAGGATTGTAAGCATCCCATTTCGGAATATGGACACACAATTCGTACCACGAAGCAACCCCTTTTGTGAAAAAGCCTCGGTTGGCACCCTCCGTTGTGAACCCTTAAAAGACACGCATGCTGCGTCAAGTATTTTCCATTCCACTTTTAATTCGCGCTGTCCCAAAACGGAATCAGACCCAAAAACTACCACCAACACCCTATCCTCCTTCCTCCCTCTTGCTTTCTCTGTGGATTTGCGATTGTGTGTGTGTGCGTTTCTGTGTGACGGTGGGGGAAGAGAACTTTACGTTGCTGCCTCATGCCTGGCCTGGCCTGGCCTGGCCTGGCCTGCCTGCCTGCCTCGTGCTGTTATGATAGCCAAGCTGAACTGGTGGTGATGTTGGCGGTGTTCTCACCCTCCTCCCCCCTGTCCTGTCACAGGATAATGTTTAGGACTACTACTATACAACTTTCTAGGATTTATTGCGTTTTTCATAAATTCACAATGTTAGCTAGGGGGTGAGCGGTGCGGCGGTAACCGGAGTACGTACTGTACAAGGGGGAACAGCAGAAGCGGCGTGTTAGAGAGTTAACAGTGGCTGGGGGTACAGGGCAGTACTAGAAACACGTCGCGTGAGCTCATTCTTCGGGCTCTGGGATGTTGCCGTTGGATCCGGGGCTGTTCGACTCGATTCAAGTGAACGCGACTCGACCTGAACCGAGTACCGACCCGACCGCATACCGTCCAGCCTTGCCGGATGGGGAGACTAGGCCTGTTTCGCGGATAACCGTTTCACATTTTCCGGAGTTTCCTGTGTGTGTTCGGTTGTTCGGCTCTGTTCGGTTATTCGCCATCATCATCCACCTTCTGCCAGCCCACCTAGGCCATCCGGTCTAGTGTAGTGGGCAAGCAAAGAAAGCCAACAAAAACAAAACGGAAAAATGAAACCAAAATCAGCCCAAAGCCCGGAGAATGAAAATGGAAACGAGAATTTGTGTGTATTATCGATTTTGTGTTTGTCATATTGTTTCTATTGGCCTTTGTTTTTGTCGACTCTCCTCCAAACGGTTTTTCACAAATTTTTCCTTTTCTGCTCTGTTTTTTTTTGTGCCTTCTCATTTCCTGGTCGTTTTTTTTCCCTTCATTTTTTTGCTTCTATTCCTCGTTCACTGGTTGCCTGCCCCACGAATCCCAGAATGTGTTATGCTGTTTTCGGCTGTCCCCACACACACAGGACACACAGAGAGTGGAAGAAAAAAAATATAACACAGCAGAAGCCACCCTCCTCGGTGAGTCTCGCTGACTCTGACTCTGACTCTGACTCTGCAGTGGATAGATGTTTTTTTGATGTCCTCGTTGTTATAACGATTTTTTTTTTGTTTCTATTTTTTTCCTTTTGCCCTGTTTTATATATAAATTTATATACAGTTGGCTAGAAAACCACTTAGTCACTTACGGGGATACACGAGCCGGGCCGGAGTATGTACTGATTGATGTGGGTATGTGTGGGACTCTGGGTTTGCACGCGGGCGAGCGGCGGATTTTACATGGTCTTCGTTTGAATACAGTCTTGGTTGCTTGCGCAATGGATTTATGCCAAAGTTTAGAATTTGTTCTCCATTTTTTGTTCGGTGTTGAGAGAGAGAGAGCGAGAGCGAGAGTCCTGACACAAAATCATGGGGTTAGGGTCAATCTGGAATCTGTTTGGGCTAAAATCTGGCTAAGAACTCTTTTGTTGACTGCGAATTCGATTGCAATTCAGATGGAGGCAATGGGGGGCATGCTCCGCTAAAGGGGCGAGTGGGACTGCCATTGATTCTGGGAAGGATGACGAGTGTGCCGCTCTAATTGGACTTTGAATTCCATTCACTGTTCTTCTGAAAAGAACTGGCTCCAGGATGTGCCAGTCCCCAGGCAGATAGTTGCCCAATTCGTTTAGGCATCGTCAAACTTTTTCCCAGGCTCCGACAGTCACTCGGCATCATTAGCCTTTCTTCTGCTGAATGACAGAGGAATCCTTCAGTGATCCTCCCAGTTAATGACAGTGCAGCAGGATTTTTTATTCTTCTCAGAAACCTTCTTTCACCCCTTGGGCGTCCTCTTCGATTCTGAGAGCTATCATTAGGCCCTTTCTTGGGGACGCCTCGCTCTGTCATTTGAAGGATTAATATCAAATTTCACTTCAATCCCCCTTGCAGTCACAATCTTAAGATGGGAAACCCTTTGATAGAGTGCTCCTCCTCCTTCTCCCTAAACTGACACTGTTCATTTGCATTTCAAATCTCAACCTTCGCCCAAGACGAACAGATGATTGCATTGAATCCCACACATGAGAGGAGGCGTGTGTGTGTCTGGCCTGGCCTAGCCCACCCTTAATTCGTTTGTCGTCGTCGTCTTCGTCGTCGTTTTCTGTTTCGCCACTCATATCGTATTTCGTATTTTGTCCTGTCCTTGAACATGTACTACTCCGTCGTCTGCATGCACTCGGGGAACGCAGGCTACGGATGGCTGCCAATGAATTATTCAAATCAATTACGTAGTGGATTAGCCACAAGAAGGAAGTTAAACCTTCAATTGTCCGTAAAGAAACTTGAGAGTGTAAGACAAAGCGCTCGAAATTCCACAACGGAAGTGGTGGATTGAGACCAATCAAGACGGAGCGCTACAGTTGGTTTTTTGGCTTTTGTTTTTATTACTCCGTGATGTTGAAGTGGGGGAGGAGAGGAGTGCTCTAGATTTTGGCTTTCTTTTCACCTTGTCTGTGCCCTACTGCTACTGCGGATGTGCGGATGAGGTTGAAAAGTTTTCCGTTGCTCTGAGGAAGGGTGTGTTTGTGAGTTTTGGGGTGGGTTTGTTGCACTGGTGAGACGGAGACGGTGTGCATTCTTGAGAAGTTATTGTTTTGCAAATGAAAACAAGGCCAATTTCTTGATCCTTTTTTGGGGTCTCTGAAGTGTACATTTCGGCGTTGACATGGGGCGCGACCAACAAAAGATATCGTTCTACCTGCTTCCAATTGTTAACGTTGAGTTTGTTGCTGTCCTTCGTCATTTTTGTGGGCTGCCATGAAGACGGGCACCCTCTGCTGCCTCTCGGAGTCAAAGAGACATCGATTGGTTTCCATAAAAGGACCAAATCGGATCAGAATACAACGCAGAGGCTTTCGTCACAGATCAGCGTTTAGGGTTGTCCTCTTTTTCAGAGGCATCCAATTGATCTTTCATCGTGACATGCACACGAATCATTCAGAGATTGTGAAAACCCCGTCGTCAGACCCATTCTCGAATATGCCAGCCAAGTCTGGTGTTATCTCACCTAGTTGCATTGAAGTTGTCCAGCGCAGGTCTCTACACTTCGTCCTTAGCGATCTTGCCTGGATTGATAGAAAAAATCTACCCCCAATTCTATACGCCATAAATTTGTTCGCCTTGAGGCGCCTTGATTTGCATTGAGTTGCCTTGATTCGCCTTGAGCCCTTCCCGGCGATCAGCTTTACGTCCACTGACAACACTGACAGCCTCTTAGCCTTTCTCAGCGCCAATAGTAGTGGGGGCAACACCCCCAATTTATTAAGCTTAATACAAGCAGATAATGCCCGCAACATTCGCTCCACATCTCTCTTCCCTATTAGATCACGACGTACAATCCACCGTCTTCAATCCACCTTTGTCAAGAATGTTCCGCTTGGACACACGGTCGTTCTTTCGTTCCATCTCAGTGTTCAACCCCATTTCGCAGCAATCTCCAGTTCCGCTCTGAATCCTAGTCCTGTCTTTCTTTCACTCATTCCTGGCTCACTCCCTAAGTTAGTTGCTCGTGTTAATTGGGTGTGTTGAACCCCAGTAAACTAAACACAATTATTACCATGTACTTAGCATTGGCTTGGGTCTCTGGAAGGGTGTTGAAAAGATCGTCACGCATCCTTTTGGGATTTGTGAGCTCAATTGCCGCTTCAAGAACTTGAAAGCGCGGTTATCATGGAACATTGAACAACTTGAACAATTCCACGGTTCTCTCCTCGTCGTCGGTTGTTTTTCAAAGACGAGATCTCTTATGAAGTTCGATGTTCCTTGGGCGACAGCCACGAAGTCCGTTGACTTTCTTGTCGACGATCTGTTTTGTTGTGTTTCTTATGGGCTCACGTTGGTCTCAGTGAGCCATGGCCACACGGGCACTCCCTTACCTACCTACCCACCTACTTATTGGCGTCATGGGCAGAGATTTGGACCTTAGTTCCTACTGGGAAGTAGAAGAGCACCACGTTGTCGTTGTCGGTTTTTATAACGCACTCAATTCGGATCGCCAGAAAAGTGCTGACAGCTACTAATAAATGTCCGCAAGGAGTGCGTTCGTAAAGCGACTCCTCAAAGAAGTATCTCGAGTATATTTTCTGATTTCTAGACTTAAGTGACACTCCTTCACACACATCCACCGCTAGTTTAGTGTTTTGTTGAGAGCTATGCAGTGCTACAGTGCAAGGTGAACCGCATTTTCTTGTACTATCTCTGAATTTATCGTGGATTGTGATCGACAAAGCTTTTTATTTGTTCTTGGTCTATATTGGCTGTTGAATGATGGTTGTGGTCTACGTGGGCGTTCTAGATTTGATTCAGTCTCTCCTCAAAGTATTAATCTTTCCGAGATATGAACAATGAACTCTGCTCTCCATTGCTGTTGCCATGACGTATGGTGCTTGAGTGTTATTCTCCATCCATTAAAGCGGCATTCTGGACCACCTTTGGGATGATCTGCACTTTAGCAGGTAGCACACATAACCACTTAGTACGCCCACAGATCATCCGATGCCTTCTTGTTAGGCAGGTCTTTCATGTGCCGAAGGAGTTGTGATTGCTTTCTGTACCCAAGTTCAATTTCGGACAAGAATTTTTGGGAAGCTGGCGTTCAAATGAATCAGTGAGCCTCTCAATGAGATGGTATTGTGTATCTGTCTTCGTTGGGTGCCACCGTGATCACGTCCGGATCACCAATGTGGTTAATGAAATGTTATGTACGCGTCGTTAGTACCATATTTAAATATCAATCGTTTTCGAGAATCGTCCAGCACAGACGGCAACAAAGGAAGTCTGTTATATTTAAACAAAAAAAGCTTAAACAAAGTACAAATTTGTGAATAAAAACTTTTGATTGTCTTTCTTTTTTTATAACCTCCACAACCATAGCGCTCGCATTGAATTGTTTCGTTCGTTCATATCGTTCCGAGCGAAATGACTGAGATGATTACCTTTCGTCTGTCCCTTCCTTCATTCGATGACATTAGAAAAAATATCCAACACCACCACTGCTACCAAAAAGTGCCATTTTATGGTCATGACTGCCACAAACGGAAATACACTGGACATCCAGTCTAACGAAAGATGTAATGCTCAGCCAATTCGTTATATGGAAACCAATTTTATCGACCGTAAAAAAAACACACAACATTTACTGATCATATAAAAAGGTTTTAATAAAACATCAACTTTTTTATATTCCACAAATTGAATCAATTTTGAGAAGAAAAGAAGGTAATTTATTTCAGTTCAGAAGATTTTTGCTTGTTCATACCACCTGTGGACAGAAATGATAGAATCAATATTTTGTGGCAATCTTGTTGGTTTTCTTTCGCCCATTTGATACATGTTTTGAAGCAACCACTAGCGTCTTGGTGTTTGGTTCATTTGAACAAGCCCATCAGCATTTGTGTCTTCATCTTCCTCTTCGTTGATGTTGATGACTGTCGCATCCTCGTCGTCTTCAACTATTGGGCCTTCACCTTTGTCGGCTCTCCACATCCAGGTCAAAGATGACTTTTGAGACATGTAAGAAAAGAATAAGGCTTCTCATGTTTTGTTTCGTTTCTTTTCCATGAAATTGAACAGCATTCGTTGCATAGAGTAGTAAAATTTGTCCTTACTCGTTATTTAGAGATATCAAATGACTTGGTGATTCATTATACTGGACATTCGTCTTTCGGCATTCGTTGTACTTTACCGTCCCGTCTCTATTTTGTCACAAAGCTTGGTTTTCCTTCCAAATTTTGCCAAAAAGGCGTTGTTTTTTTCTCCAAAAGGAGGATCAATATGTTGAACGATGAGAAACATTTTTAAATTACATTTTTTATTAAAGAACTGGATACGAAATATATACATTGTATGCATCTTATTCTAAGTCCATTTCCTCAAAATCAGCTTCGTCGCTGGCCACTTTACACTTTGTTTTCGATGAGATTTAGCGAAGTATATCCGGCTGCGATTTGATGAAAGAATAGAATTCCAGACACGAAAGAGTTAAATTTATTGTAATGATCAGAATGGCTCTTAGTGTGTTGACTTGTAGTCGAGTTTTTTTTCTGTTGTCCACGTCTTATTTATCGCTGCAAAAGCTGTTGAGCCGGCCAAGCAAAGAATGTACTCCAATATTCTACCAATTTCCTTGCCAATTGACTCGCACAGAACGTACACTGAGTGAGTGGTAGTGTGTTGTGCTCTGTTTTTGCCAAGGCTCCTTGCGAAGTTTACAGCGGCGCAAGAGAAAAATTTGATTATAGTTTCGATATGAAGATGACTGGAGGTTAAAAGGAGGCTTTAGGACGAGAAAGGAGGTTTTGAAATTGTTTGCTTTACAAAGGAGGACCATTCTCCCAAAAGGAGAATCCATGGATATCCACTGCACGTCCAGTGTATACATAAAGCACCATTTACATATGCAGTGGACTCTTTCTAAGTCGAACTCCCCTTAAGTCGAATTTCCCTCTAACTAGAATGTTTTGTTCCGCATATTTTGGCATTTCCCTCAATTTTCCATAAAAAAAACCATCCTCTGAGTCGAACTGACTTTTATATCCCATGAGAAATCGACTTAGTAGACTCCCTCACTGTACATATTCACCAAAACTCAACGAGCATTCAACTCTTTCGGAAGGTAGCTGTAATCAATGCTTCGGTTGTGTATAGACGTTGATGTAATCGTTCTTCATCTTCTAGTGCCGCTACAGTCCAGGGTGGACCTGGGCTTTAGTCAACAAGCTTCTCCAGCTGGCACGATCTTTAGCCAGCTGCCACCAATTTCTTGCTGAGGCCCTTCTCCACTTGTGTGCGCCATCTCGTTCGAGGACGTCCTCTATTGCGTTGTCCCACTGGTTCGGAGTTGAAGATTCTTCGGGCTGGAGCCGTGTTGTCCATGCGCTCTACATTACCTAGCCATCTTAGGCGTTGAATCTGTAGACAGCCCGTATAGTTCATGGTTGAAACTTCTTCTCTAAAAATCTCCATCAACGCAAACAGGACCAAAGATGGAGCGCAGAACTTTTCTCTCGAAAAGACCAAGGACTTCTTCATCTGCTCTTGCGATTGTCCAGGCTTCTGCGCCATAGAGCAGGACAAGGATGATTAGGGTCTTATATAATGTTAGCTTGGTCCTTCGAGAGTGGGCTCGACTACTCAATTGCCTCTTGAGCCCAATGAAACAGCGATTGGCAAGAGTTATTCTGCGTTTAATCTCGGTACTGATGTTGTTCATACTGTTTACTTGCGAGCCGATTTGATGTAATTATGTTCATTTTAACAGAGTGCCCTATTCAAACATAAATGAAAATCTGCCATAATGACACGATCATGCCACATCGGCAACCCTGATACTACTTGTATTCTTGTTTCGCAATTCCATTCCCTCTCTATTGGTTTGTTCAAGAAAGTGTCGATGGGGAAACTATTGTGTACACAGGGAACATTTATTTCGTATGGGTGTACAAACAATCTTCCAGCAGATTAGTGTTTCCTGATCGTATACCCGAATACAATGAATGTTGTTGTCGAATGACTGTCTGTTGTTCAAACAACGATCGATTGGTTGGAACCGTGAGGGGTTGCTATCGTTCTTTATCTTTGAATGGACGATTGATTGAAATGATCGACTCTGTTTTGAAATCAATACTTGAACGACTCGTTCGTTAGCTATCTCTCGTGGCTCTAGTGGTAGATGCTGGTCATTACTACGACGCCCGACGGCAGCAAACATCGAAAAATTTCATTCATAAGTTATATTGGACAATATTGGAAGTTTGAATTCACGATGCGTCGACTCCTTGACCGAGGGTGCCAGGTTCAGTCCCCGAATTTACCGACTTTCATAATTCACGGCATTACGTCCTTCGAGTTACTGACAATGATCAAAACGATGTCCCTGTCTAGAGACCTGCCACTCAAACTTCGCCGTTCGGAGTCGGTAGAAAACTGTATGTGGTCCACTCCTAATAGAACATTAGCACGCACAACACGAGTGGGTTCTGTAGAAGCTATGGCCCGGCCCAACATCGGCTGTCGCTCCACTTATTTTCTTAAAATTACCAGCATTCTATGTGTAGTCATTCTCTCACTAACAACTTGCATTTTTTTATCCCGCAGAGCTGTAATATTCTCAATCGATTTGACAATGTTTTTCAGTAACTTTCATTGGCCCTGATTAGACCCATAAATCGATAATTCCGTATCGACAGCTAATGGGTCGTTCATTAAGTTAAATACAACAAAGTGTGCGTGAGTTATCATCGAAATGTTTTAATCGTTTGCAAGCCCTATCGATGCCATTATTTGTGAAATGTAACATCGTTCAAATGCCGGCCGCGGCTTATCTGGGTTGCGTGCATTCGAAATGTAAAATTTTCCATGACTTTGGCGCATGAATTCGGCTGAATTTGACCGATGTCATGGCATGTTGGCATGTTTTGTTGGCTTTAGGTGCCACTGTGGTTCGTGGCTTATTCGCATAGACCTGCGAATTTAGAAAACCCCACAAGAAAAACGGTGTCAAATCAGACGATCTCGGTGGCCAGTTCGCATCACAGCCACGTGAAATGACCATGCCCTCGTATCGCTCGTGCAGAATTTCCAATGTGGCGTGCGCAGTGCGGCACATAGTGCCGTGCTGTTGAAACCCCATGTCGTTGGTGTCCATATCATCCAATTCAGGCCAGGAAAAGTTGGTAATCATCGACCTTCAGCGCTCGTCGTTGACGGTTATGGCCTGACCAACGTCGTTCTTAACGCCGCCAACCCAAAATCCACATCAAACAATGACACCAAACAATGACTTTTTCGGGATGCCTTGGACACTCTTGGAACTCAAGTAGTTTCACATCGTTCCAAATTGAACAATTTTCTTTGTTGGCATACCCATTCTTATGGCGACCGTAAAATGGGCGAAGCGCGTGGTATATTGCTGAAACAGAACGCACATTTTGATAAAATAGTTTTGTCACTTGTACGTGCTGCTGAACGCTGTGTCCGTCCATGGTGATTTGGCAAAACAGAATAAATAATAGCCAATTTGGCAGATTAGCCTCAACAATATGGCCGCTATCGACTGTCAAAATTCGGACGTCCCTACTGGAAGACCCTTTATTTAACGCTTCCTGAAGCGGTGAAGCCAATTCACTGACTTTGAATAGCTCATGACTGGATGTTCAAAAAGTTCCTAAAACTTGCGTGCACCAATGCCTCCTGCTATAGAGAAAATAAGTTTGACACAATTTATTTCATTAATCGTAGATAGCATCTCATGCCCTACTCTAAACAGTCTTAAGTGGTCTGATCATGGCAGCAATTAGGGCCCCTATAAGCGTCATAAATAGGCAGTGAGTCACGTCTGCAGCATTGATCGCTTTTGAAGCCACGTGTGGAGAAGTTACCGAGATGAGAAGGGCTATTACACATCTCGTCCGCTTTTGTAGGGCACTCTCGCCTGGAAGATGAATCCACTTAGGAACCTTCTTCTTTCTACAATCTGGACGAGGAAAGCAAAGCTAGGCTCAGTTAGCTTCCATCTCAACCGCTTTTTATGAGACAAACTGGTGTACAGAATAGGAGTTGTCTGATCCTCGACGAAGTGTGCCAAGCTACCTTCCCTCTTGCTGTCCAATCACGTTCTTGTCGACAGAGAGCAACTGCCTCAGAGAGCATGTATCGGAAAAGAGTAATATTCTTATCCACGAATGGAGTGAATCAAGCGCTGTAAGCTTAGGCCTCAGCGACATTCTACTTAAATCCGGGGGTTCATCTGGATTTGTGATGCAATTGGGGAAAATGTCGTCAGTCCTCAATGCTCCTCCCCTTATTTATATTCGCGAGCGATGTTCAGTCAACCAGAAGTTGTTTATGTGAACCGCTGTACATTCGCCGAACTGACAACTCACTCGTGGGCGCATTCAAGCGAAAAGTTTAAACCACAAGCTTGAAGCAATTTAATGGGATTGCGGGGAACGAGTCATTTTCAAAGAGTTTCATCCATTTTCTGGCCCGAAATGCAAAGGTGGTCGAATTGCGGAGACAACGACCAAGTCGAATTTGATTTCCAACCAACCCGGACCAACGTGACAGTCAAGCCTAATCAAACCCGGGGACGTTTTCACTTTTCAGGCCTGGCTAACTCAGTTTTTCTGCTTCAGCAGATTGTTCATCGCCTCTGTCTAGCATGAGCAGACACCGTCCCTCGTCGACACAGACAACAAAATTCCGAGAACGAAGAGGACACCATAACCGAACTTCTCACACATTGCAGGTCCCTTGCGAGTTTCATTGTTACGCCTTCGACCATTTCTCATTGTCATTTAAGTCGTTAATTAAATCCACAGATCTTCCACTTGTTCCCTCCCGGCGGCCGGACAGCGAACAATCCCCTCAAAGCGATCGGTGATATTTCATTCACAACCACTGGCACATCAGTCCCCTATGAGCATCGCCATGGATCGCCGAACAAAAGGCGATGTTTTCGTACCGTCTGGCTCCGATCGGACTCATCCCTTATCGCTCCCTCCGCATCGGGGTCGTCGCTGGATAAGCAGTTGCGGTTGCCTGCGACCACATCGCCTGAGCCGTTTCACGTGATTCCGCTTCACCTGCTGTTGTCTGCATCAGGTGCATGTCCTTGGAACGGTTGCCGGTGAAGATTCCTTTTTGGCGCGTCAATCCTTGCAGCTGACACCTTCTGGGTTACTCCCTCCAACGAATTTTGTTGAATTCATCGCATGTCAGCGACTATAAGACGGCCAAACGGAAGGGTGTCTTCCTTCGGAAATCACTTGTGGGGCTTATGCAACAGTTTAACCCTCCGAAAGAAGAAACTAACTTGCATCAGGGGTCCCATCGCATGTCTGTGAGGACATGAAATCGAGCGCACAAATTAAAGTTCTCACAAATGGGGGAGTCGGAGCCAGGGTTCGAGACGGTTTTTCCGGGTTCCTCGTCGCTGTCGCATTATGATGCATTGGATCCATCAGATCATTAGCCCGAGTCAATGGGTACCAGCCACAATCGACTGTGGGGGCATCCTTCTTTTTTTTGGAGCATAATTAACTGAAACTTTTTTGAAAGCACAATGAGCTGTGCTTTGTCTTGGAACTCGGACGACGAGAAGTCCTTGCTGTGCCTGTGGGGGAAACACACACACATGGAGTGGGAGCGAGATGAAGCAGGTGGCTGTCACCAGCTCCTGCAAATTACCATATTACAATGGTTTTCGTTCAAAATATACTCTCAAGTGTGTGTTTGTGGCGAGGTTGTAGGCCGGCCATTCGGCCGTCGTCGGTCGGTCTATAGGTCGGGCGGCCAGTCGACAACGCCTTGACTCTGATTGAAATTGAACAAAAACTTAATTTAGTTTTGCCCCAGAACTCACTCACTTGCAGGCTCTGTCTTCAGTCGAACGAACGCAAGGGGCTGGAATGAAGAAAACGGAAGTTGGATGCTTCTAATAAATCTTGCGGTTCACTTCAGTGCGGGATGGTTGGGGGGATGGGGGCCAAAGGTTCATGTCAGTGCCTTGTTTGTGCGGTGTGCGCCCCATCGCCTTCGGTTGCTAGATTGTATCTGCACAAGAAATGAGAGGCGGGGGCGTGAGTGTGCGTGTGTGCGCAGTAGGTATTGTGAAGCAGAAGTGTGCATATTCGAAGTCTCGTTACCCCCAGTATCGGGGGAAGGGGGGGCTGTGCATGTCCAATGGATCTTGCATAGTTCAAGGAACATGCTGAGGGTATTGTGCAAACTTTAGTGCTTCTCCTAAGATGTTTTAGCCCGGATATTATGTGCACATAGTCTCATGTATCTGTCATTTTCTTAATGCACAAGTTGTTGGCAAATACATGCCAGGATATGGTGCCTACTCCTTCGTCGCCTGTTCCTTCGCCTTCTCCTTCGTTCAGCTAAGCAATCAGGACAAATGATGGTCCTTGCATGTTGCCTATTTGAATGTTTATGCAAATGCGTTTCGGCATATACCACCGGCTTACATATATATATTAAGCTCGTGTACAGCAATCATCAATAGCAGCTGGTTTATAGTTAGATTAAGTGGTTGCAGCTTTGTGCGCTGCTGGTGTTGGTGATGGTGATGGTGGTGTGGTGTGGCATAAGGACCGAGTGAGGGCGGCGCACGGGGTGAACCTTCTTGGAAACTTATTTCAACCAACTAATGCAAGCCAAAGCGAAATGTTTGCCCATCGGAGTCGGGCGGGAGAGGGAGGCGAGAAATCAATAACTTTGTGCAGTGAGTTGCTCCCTCCTAGACGGATGCTTGAACTCGCTCGAAGCAAACGTTTTCATTTGCGGAGAAGAAGGATAAGAGGCCTTTTAGCGTCAAGTATCGCTTTTCTCTTTTGTCACTCAGTCTGCTACTGCCGCTGCTGCTGCTGTTGGCAGCATCGAATGCGCTGTGGGGCGGATTTCTTTTCGTTTTACACTTTTTTCGCCCCCCCTCCCCATTCTTTGAGTTTTTCTGCGTCCACTTACTCGTGAATAAGCAACTGTCGGCAATTTTCTAATTTGCAAGATGAGAGTTCAAGTGGGTCTCAAAGGCATAGGGTAGATGATGCAATGTTTGCTCGTCTCGCTGGAGGAGGAGGCGCTGAGTGAATGATGTCGTAAGTGAATCAACGGTTCGATGCCTTTAACATTGAAAGAGTGTGAGGACTCTTAAAGATGTGAATTGAAAAGCTTTAGAGCAGAATGTGTGCGGTTTTCGAGGACGTTTTCAGAGCTAATGTGCTCTTGTGTCCTACAATGGTTCAGTTTTTCTGCTTAAGCAAGCACTTTATCGCCTCTGTTTAGCATGAGTAGACTGAAATGCACTATAAGCGATACTAAATGGGGTCGTTTTAGGCCCTGGTAATATATGAATACTAAAAAAAGCCTTGCAGTGCTGATAGACTCCTGATGAAAGGATACGTACACTTGCCAAGTCATCACTTGATGGCCTCAAGAGTGCACATGAGTTGATTTCTGAAACTTCTGGTAGGGGGCCTACATCCTACTTAAGGCCATACCACTACTGCCATTAGCAATTTGAAGCCTATGTCAGAACTGAACGAAAAGTAGTGACATGCATCGTCAGATTTCGAAGCGTACGTAGTTGTGTCAAAGAACTTACGCCAAATTCTCACATCAACAGTCATTTACGAACGTAAAGCTTGGCTTTGGCTCTCACTTAAATAAGAAATAGTGAACGATACCCAACGAAACGCAGATAAAATGGCTATAATAGGCATAGTGTGTCTTTGTTGTGTATTCGATCGATTATTCAATGCCCCTTAAGTCTCATTAGGGTATAAAATAATTTAACGAAACTTAACGAAACTGAGCGAAGTGGTTACTATAGTCACAGTGTATCAAGGCTGTATATTCCCTCGATTGCTAAGTCCACACAAGTCTCCCGAACTATGTAAAAGTGAACGAAACTCAACGAATTGGATGCTTTGGTCACAGTGAGTCGTTTCCATGTGTTCGCTCGATTGTTTAAGTTGACTTTTGTCTCCTTACGTCGGTGAACACATTGAGTTGGCTCCAATTTGGCATTCATTGGTGACAAAATTGAAATCAAGAGCCCAACATTTTTGAAACAGCCCAGATCCATTCACCAGTCTCGAGCTGTCCAAAGAAGTTGCCTTGATAGCTTGTGCTTGGATCTTGCAGAGCCCATGCCGAACAGATTCCATTTCTTGTTCTTTTCTGCAACTTACACGGCAATTGTTGTTAGGCTTGTACCATGGTACGGTACCCGGCTGGGCTTCTAGTGGGAATCGTACATCCTTGCGACATAAACTGACCTTGATAATGGTCTCTTCTGTGCTAGCGATACAGTCCTCGCCGTTGATCCGATGTCCAGACCTAGTCATCGGTTTCTGGCTCTAGCCAGGCTCCGTCTTCTAGTTTCTTCCTCAGAGCTTCCTCGAGTTCAAAGCCCTCTTTCACAAGACTATCCGCTCTTTCATTCTCTTGGACATCACCAGTACGTTCTGATACCTAGCAGTGGGTCGGTGTATTTACCCTCCACTCTATTCCTCTCTACTTCACCCAGTTTCTGAAGACATTTCCGCAACCGGTGCATCCAGCACCCTATGCCAGCGAAGTACATTAATTCAGTTAGTTTTTTGTTCTTCCTTAAAATTAGGTCAACATCTTTGAAATACATCGGAACAACGCATGCAAGTGGAACAAGATTAAAGGTGGGAGAGGGAGGACATAGAGAGAGAGAACGATTACCATTAGTGGGAACGCAGCCTGTCTTGGCTGCAGACATCACATCACAGACCGCAGTGTTCGGTCATTAATTCATTTTTCAATTGCAACCGACTGGAATTTTTATTTAAAGATTAACGGCTTTCATGGATGTTCCATTATATTCACAAGGGGGCGCCCCATCCCCTTGCCGCTTGAATTGAGCGACGGATTAAGTGAAACGACCGACGACTGGCTTTGCCGTTAGAGAACGGATTTGTTGGGAAACTGTTCGCTCGTACTTTCTCAGGCGGCAAGGTTTATGGTTTATTGGTGGATTTCGAGAGTGTTTTCAAATTGCAAGGACTGCTTGCGCTTGGGCATAACTCCTGCCTAACTAATCAGGAGTTATGCCCAGTCGCAAGGTTAGAGTTTGGTTGTAGTCGATGGAGGAGGATCGAGTGGCCTGCGTGCTTTTACCCCCGCGATCCGTTTAGTGGATCACGGGTGAGGGTCAGAAGATGATGATGATGAAGGACTTAAATGTGTAAAAGACGTTGCCCGGTGACAAGATGAACAGTCTAGCGTGGACTAAAAATAATTCGCAGTGTGAGCCTTTGGCTTGGGAAAGTGCTTTCAATTGTAATCTGGTTCGAACTCATCACGAGTTGCGCTTTCAAATCATTTCCCATTGCTGTCTTTAGTCGAACATACTTCAGCAGTAGCTTGGCAATGATAGATTGCGCCACATACAGACCCCGGAGCCTATTTCGTTTTCTTGTTGATGTCACATCTTGTCTAGCTTAGTGTCATTCAGTTGAACAACGAAAGCGTGAATCATATGCCAGTCGAACAAAGAAGCTTAGTCGGTATGCTTCTCCTTGCATTTGGATGTTTCGCTTCCTTGCATAGCTGTGACTTCGACGTGGATGCGGAAAAAAGAGCCGCGATGCAACCATTCTTCGGCACTTTTGTTTAAAATGCATAGATTGAGACTTTGCCGGAAGCATGGTGAGTATGCCGTCTTAGAAGACAATTTATAAATAAGTTGCTCCTTCGAAAAGCCAAGTTGTCTTTGTGCTTGGAGGACAACCATTAATATGACTCAAAATCCAAATTGAGCGCAATAGACCCAAAAAGGTTGATTTAAGAACAGTCGTATGCTTTCCATCCTGGGCATGCTGCTTCCAGTCATCAAGACCAAAGCTGTCTTTCGTCCTCGATGACTTTGTCTGAATACCAACGATTAGGTTTTCCTTTCCTGCTCGAACCAGGCGACTTCTTTGCTGAAGCTTTGGTGCCCATGTGATCGATGTGGCCGAGTCAGTGTAGTCGACGGATGTTGCCCTTCCGAACTACGTCCACATCTTGGTACAGCTTGTAGAGTTCGCCATAATTTATTCTCCTCCATTCACCCTCCTCGCAGTCGTGACCGTATATCAGATGTAGCACCACGAATCAGCTCTTCTGTTTTGTTTAGCGCTTAGCTTTCGACTCCATATAGCATGACGGACAAAGTTAGAGCTCTGTAGATTTTGCTCTTTCGAGTCAGAAGTTTTGTGCCCAGTTTTGTTGTTTCGACAAACCGATTAATTGAATTGATGCTTTCAATCTGCTTCGACTTTTTGTACAAAGATTCTGGGTCTTTCTGGATTTTGCCTTCTTTACGCCAAACTGTGGTGTACGTTATCGACTCTGTTGGGCTCTCAATATCCGTGTCCTTATCTTGGCTACAACAAGGAAGTGATCCAAGTTCTTCGTGCACCATTTTACGGACGTATTGGACAAGCAATACAAGCCAAGACCAAATTTCGCACAAATTTCACGCGATTCGACATCAAGCCTCAATAAGAGCGCCGCTAACGTTCAGTTCCCCAAAATTCATCACACGTTCCTTGGAGTTTTTGTTTTTTTGTCTGAGTGCCATCGCAACCAATTCCATTTCAACATTTGCACAGCTCAAGGCGAACACACGCCACGACTCCCGAGGATCATCCCATCACACAATTAGTTCAGTCATTCGAGGCGTAGTTATTTTTCATTCAAAACGAAGCGAATTTTCATCAAATTGCCTTGCTTTTCGAGGAGGATTAGCTCGAAGGCAAGTTTTCAGCAAGACATACAAAAAAAAGAAGAAACATTGCATAATCACTAGCCATCTGTGGTGCGGTGGCGGTGGCTTGAGGGGGTGGTGGTGAAAAAAAATCCACTCCTGATTTTACCCAACAATTCATTTGTGCTCTCGCCTATATATCTCGCATATGTGAATTGTGAGTGGAGACGGAGGGCGGTGTGGATAGTCACAGTCAGAGGCTCCATCACAATGACGCTGTATCTGTACTTTTGTTCATGACTGTATCCCTCGTCCTACCTGTGAATGCTGTTCACTGTTATTCAATAACTGTGTCTATGTGGTTGTTGTTGCTGCCGCCGCCGGTTTTTTCCAATTTTTTTTTTCCATTTTCAGTTTTCTCATTTTTTTCCGTTTTTTGGGGCATTTTTAGTTGAATTCGCGGTTGGACTGGGGAGGGGACTAGCACCAACACCACCACCGCCATCAGCACCAGCGGCAGCAGCACCAGCGAAATGTGGGGGATATGATAACGAGGGGAGGGGTTGGACCTCTTGACTCAAAAAAAGCTGTGAACTGGGAAGGTCGATACTTTTGCACCCTGTTCTCGGTGCCTCGCCTGCCTGCCTGCGCCTCATTCTCCGTGCATATTGCCGAATTTTTCGGCGGGTTGTGCTCCAAAAAATAAAATACAATAAAAAATGGGGAAAAAAAAGAAGTAGAAATAAAATATATAGTATATCCAGGCCTGCCATTGGGGACTGGACGAGAGGTGGTGGCAATGGCGGTGGCGGCAGCCATGGGAGTTGAGTGTTGTTGATGCGCCCCGTTCGTCGTTCGCCATTAATTTCCTTTTTATTTATTTATTTCACTTCTTTTTTTCATTTTCTTCTTATTATTTTGTGGAACAAAATTTTGGGCGCTTTAATTTTATTTTTGCACTCCTCTCTGCCGCGCTGGCTGTGGGTTTCGTTTTGTTGGCTGATTGGACTGATATATCGGGAGTGATACACTGCCGCAGCCAGCAGAGCCACCACCCGCCATCGTCGAGCCGAACACAAGGGAAGCGCCATCGATGATGTCGAATGCGTGGACTGGGCAGGGGGAGGGCTGGTTATTGACAATATTTTGTTGTTTTGTTGCGCGCTGCATTTCATTAAAGAAAATAATATAAGCAAAAAATTATGCAGCACTTGTGCCATCTCCCCAGCGCACACCGGCGTTGTGGTGGCGCTGCTGCTGCCTTGATGATTGTGGGGTGGGACCTGGGTGCAGCGCACCAATTGCCAAAAAAATAAAAACGAAACCATAAATGAAATGCAAGTGTGTCCTGCAACCAAAAATATACGGAAAAAAATGGGAATAATTTTTTTGTTGGGGGGTGGTGCTTAATTTAAAAATGTGCTTTACACTTTGGCATCGTTTTTTTTTTATTCTCTGTCCGGATTGTTTGCACGAGTCTCTCTGTGCATGAGGCCATGTGTGTGTGTGTTTGTGTGTCCTTTTTCGGGGATTCATTATTATGCTCATGTTGCGAAAATTGCAATTGGCGATGGTGGGGACAGTGGGGATGCATTAATAAAAGGAGAAATTAAAAGAAAGACACTATGTGCCGAATTCCTGGGCACCATTCCCTCTCTCTCTCGCTGTACTCGTATGTGGCCCATCAAGTGGCTGTACATATGTGCAGCACTCAATGCTGCCTGCTGCCAGTACCCGAAAATGCTTTATCCTTATATGGTGGTAACCGGAGTACAGTTGTGTCGATTGGTGGATTTATGGATGGGAAATAATCGTCTTCTTTTTTTTGGCCTTCTGCACGCCATTTTTGTATTTTTAATTATAAAATTAAAAAGGACCAAATTGACACTGACGTTAAACCAATGACTGCATTCAACAAACAACAGCAGCAGCAAAAAACAAAAAACAAAAAACAAAAAAAAAAAAAAAATGATTAAAGAAAGGGGGGACAGCCGAAATTCAAAATGGCTGGATTTTTAATGAAATCAATTGGAATGAATCCCTGGACATGAGCATGTGAGTCCGTAAAGTATCCTTCACCCCGCCTTCGGGCGTCTGCTGCTGATATGGGGGAAAAAGTACAGTCATCGCGGTTCGAACAAAAGTTGCATTTTTTCGATTGCGTCATGCTGCCGAATTTCATGCGAAAGCCACCAAGTCCAAGTCAATGGGAGCAACGCCAAAAGTCGTCTTATGCCAGCAAAAATGTGACCAACTGCGGCGACCACACTTGAGTCAAACTCTAATCCATTTCCTTTCTCAATTTGTGTTCTCGGTCGTCATGCGAATTTTGTTTGTCGTGCCAATTCGCAACCTCAAAATGAGGTTTTCTATTTACTCATGAAGTTTCTGCTGGGTTGGCCAGGGAGAGTGGGGATGACAGTCGACCATAGACACAGACCAACGATTTGAGGCGCCGGAAGTGTCGATGATGAGAGGAGCTGTACATGCATCGCTCCAAGTCCAATCCAATTTCCTCTAAAGTCTGAAAAATCAATCCATTTCTCTGTGGAAGTAAGCAACTGTCCTTCTTACCTTCAAACTGCTGAACCATCGCGAGACGACTCACGCTTCTTCATCATCAATCGCTTAGAACTCTATCCAACTTGAAGCAGAACCGCTGAAACTATTATGTTTCTTGTTTTTGAAGCCAACAAGGTTTGGTTGTGTTAAGGTGGCTGACTGGCAGCATGCGACAGTCTCACTGAGGCCAGTGTGGACCCATTGCGTTCCAACGACAAGTCGTCAGTGACATCTGTTGTCCTCTCCTGTCAACCTCGAAGCATCTCCGATCTGTAACTCTGCAGTCTTTGACGTTGAAGTGATGAGACGATGTAGATTGGCTCCTAACCAACATCCTGCTCTTGCCCTTGGTTGTTTAAATGCGTCGCCAGGACGAAGAAGTCTCTGTCTCTGTCACGTTGTCCTATTCTTGTCAAACAGAGGCTGAGTGTGTGACAATAGTGGATCTGTACGAAATCGAAGTGAGTAGTCACCTTTACCTACCATCCTCTGAAACCGATGGAAGTCACCCTTTTACCCCATCGACTGTGGTCATATTTTGCACAAAAACCAACTGAACTCTGTCACTTATTGACATCTAGATTCCATAGAAGTTTAGATTGGCAAGATTAGAGGGCGTGATTCTGATGTAATTTCTTGAATGAGTGGCAGAACTAGTCACGGCGTCATATACATACCTCGAGAGGCCTTGGACTGATTGACAAACCAGGATGTGGCGATTTGGAGTTCTCAGCCTTCATTTGAATTGAATCTTAGCCCTTCTCGATGCCGACTGTGGTAGCATTTGTCAAAACAATCACCTCAGTGTCAACCAACCCACCATGCCCTCTTTTTTTGTCAATGCATGCTGTCGTGCTGACTGTGTTTCCTTCGCATAATCGTTTGAGGCGTTCTATTCCCTCAACAATTCTATAAACCCCTCAACTGCTATTCCTCCACAAATGTCCCTCCGTCTCTTCGACATTTCGAATGTGCTCATTTTTTCCTATCAAGCCAAGATACAAGAGTTCTTCTTTTACTCATAGACCATGTAAGCGCCTTTCGTCTTTCGTTGGGTGTAGTTGTTGGCCTCATTTGAATTGAATCTTAGCCCTTCTCGATGCCGACTGTGGTAGCATTTGTCAAAACAATCACCATCAGGCGTTCTATTCCCTCAACAATTCTATAAACCCCTCAACTGCTATTCCTTCACAAATGTCCCTCCGTCTCTTCGACATTTCGAATGTGCTCATTTTTTCCTATCAAGCCAAGCTACAAGAGTTCTTCTTTTACTCATAGACCATGTAAGCGCCTTTCGTCTTTCGTTGGGTGTAGTTGTTGGCCGCAAACTAGGTACCAAGAGATTAAGTCCTTACTTGATCTTTACACTAGAGATTTTTGTCTTCCTTTCGATTTTGACGTAAGAGACTCGGAGACCCTTCTAGCTGCAGCAAGGGTGTCCATATCATCGACTGACAGGACTGAACTAGCTGCGGCGTAGTGCATGAACATTCTGTTGCTGGTCTTTGACCATTTAGCACTTTTTGACTACTTTCAAATGTCATACTGTTCTCTTCGAGGTTGACTTTCTTGTGGAGTGTGGGGTGGACGAATATATTTGCTTCGAATACTTGCTCTCCCCATGTGCTTCAAAGGAGCAAAGACTAGATTTGAAAGAGGACTTATTGTAGATAGTTGTGATTCTTGTCAGGTTAACGAGTTTAACGCTGTTTTTGATCCAGCTGTGGACAATAATATTCAGACCAATACTCGCTATGCCAGCTTCAATCGCAAGGATGTACGCATACTAGTGGCAGTCTTTGTGCTGTTGGCGTTTCTTCTTCTGGCTCTACAGTCCTGGGTGGACGTGGGCTTTAGCCAACAGGCTGGCACGTTCTGGCAATGCTGGCAATGTAATCCATCTGATTGACGGTTGATTGATCTGGGGACCGCCTGGTGAAGAGACGTGAAGAAACCTCCTACTGGATACAGAGAGGTTTCGGCCCTTCACGAAATCCAACAGCCTGAGTCCCTTTTTCGGACGCGTTGTAATGTAGGCAAAGATATCTTCCTTGCCACGCTTGGCGTTAAAATCTCCTAGAATGCGTTGTTGGTGTCGTAGGTGAGGAATTAATCAATCCAAATCAGTCCGATTCTCTGTGGAACTAAGCAGCTGTCAAACTGTACTCAAAATGCTTCTTGTCATAAAATTGCTGACCATCCCCTAACTTTGGACTAACTTGCGATCATAGCACAACTCAGAAAATAGACTTCTTTGTCGTTAATCGCTCAGAACTGTGTCCAACTTCTTGCATAACTGTTGAAAAATGAGGTGCTCGCTAAGCTTCCTAACTAAATCTGCCTGGAAGAACGAAGCCACTTCCGAACAAGCTCTGCCTTTGTAGCTATGTCTCTGTAGCAATCGCCGTAGTATTTGTCGCAGTTGTTCATCCTCTTTTTGCCCAGCCCATCCATCGCACCTTCTGAATGGCGGTGATGTCTGCTTTGTAGGCCTCTAGTGCCTCCGATAGTTCATCGGCTGCATGTGGTCTGTTAAGGGACCTCACATTGCACGCGCAGAACTGAGTCGAATCCTTGTCCTTATTCGTTGTCCATGGTCTCCAGCAGTTCGGTCATTAATTTCCGAGGCTTGTTGTAGTCTCGGAACAGAGGGACTGCTGCATACAATAGTTCACCTCTAGGCAATTGCTAGATGTTCCCGAGACGAATAAGAACTATATTCTGTTCGGCTCCTGCTCTGAGAGTGTCTAGTTTTTGGGAAGAAGGGAAAGCAATCCTTATGCAGTTCCTTGAATTTGAGAACTCTGCTGGCTTGTTTTAGTAAAAGGATGGTGTCACGGTGACAACAATGCAATGGGCAAGTGTTGAACCTAATTTTCGTTTCGAAAATACCATTGTCACGATTCGACTAGGTCACGATTGAACCAGTTCACGGGCAGAGCAACGATTGTGGATTTTAGAGAATGAAGGTGCAAATGGAGCGTTTTTTGCATTCAAAGTTAGACTTCCTCGACGATGACTGATTGATTCGTCTTTCATTCATTGTTTCGACCGTGAACTACCTACGGCCAGTTCACAATGACATACATTTGGGAGATTCAATTAAATTCAAAGTAAATTAACGTCAGAATATTCCACATAAACTGGTTTTCTCCCCAAAAAATTGTCAATAATCCACGTCATTTATTGGCATTCGTGTGAGCCGCAAGAGTGGAAGTCTCGCGTTTTAACTCCGAGCGCCTGCCATGAACTCTTACGTCACCTTCCGCAACAAACTGAGCACAAATTTGCACCAGCACGATAATAAATCACAAGAAAAACCCAGTGCCTACAGCAGAGTGCCGCGCCTCGTCTTTGAACACCAATCCCCCCATCAACCGATCGATATTCACAAGGAACGTGCAGTCGAAAGGGCGAAGGAAACTCCAACGTCAAAGCACAAGTAATTAGCATTTGTGAGTCAAATGCCAAGTCGCCCCAATCCCCCCCCCCCCCCACCCGACACACACACATTAACTCGCCGATGATGTGCCCTTTCTGAAAATATCTTAATTCTCATTGTAATCACCTTTCCGTGACACGGCAAGGAGTACTTTCAAAATGCCATTACCACGAGTAACTGCACGTATTAAGAAGAAAGCTATTAACGAGAGAACAATCGAACGAGGATTATCGATCTAGGCCCCCTACCCAGTCCTTGCCACCCAACGACACGAAGTGTGTTTGCGCCTAATGAACGACTATTTGATTGATTATATGTCAAAAGCCTTGTCTCCATCGGGATAATTAATAACAAAGGGTCCCCGGCACGAACCGGGTGCTCTGTTGTGCCCGACAGTGTTGCCTTGGATACGGACGACCCCAACCAACGGCTGAGCGTGCCTGCGTCTTTCCAATTAAACTAGACTTCGTGCGCCTATCGAGCCAAAGACGTACCTACATTTATTCAATTATCGCCGCCGAATATCAGCTTGATCGGCGCGCTCTGGTGTGTTAAGTAAGTTTGCTTGCAAAACGTTTTGATAAATATCTAAGTAGGGTTGTTGTGTGTGCTGGGTGGTGTCTCTCATGTAATCACATCTACGGCTTGGAAGAGTGCCATTAGGACAATATGTTCGGCGGTGGGGGTCGAAGGGTGGTCTAACTTAGAACAGTCCACAGAGTTCACAGGAGACAATCAACAGACACCAATTATCATCAAAGTAACGCGACACGTTAGGGAGAAAATTTGTTGTCGTGCAGGTAATGACATGACAGTCCACCGCCGCAGCAGTTGATGGACGTGTTAAATGCGAAATGGCGAGTCCGGGGTCCTCGGAGCTCCTCGAGAAATTTATAATGAATAGGTGTTCGACCTAAATTACTCCTAACCGTGCGCCTGAGTGTGTGGACTTAGCGATAAGATTGGATTTATGTCTTTATGAAGAGTACTTTATGGAATTCACAAGTGTCAGATACTTTTGTCACTCGGTTGTGTTTTTTTTATTCTTTTATTTTACTAGCTAAGATCGTGATTGCGTTGTAAACGGGCGAGGGTGAGTTGTGTATCGCCGTTTGTGATGTGTTGTGCTCGGTTTTATGGCGGGTTAGGTGGGAGTTTTTCCTTCATTCCTTTGGTGCGTGATACAGTCGGTCAGCTGCTGAGGACTGTCGTTTTTTTATTACGAGGAATCCTTTCGTAATTGATTCGTACTGCCGGTGAAGTATCAGCGACTGGCTTAGGGACGGCCTTGGGGGTGTCTTCAGCTGCCTGTCGTCATCGACTGCTGCATCTGGTCGAGGGAGATTTTTTAAGGGATGCGAGGCGCGCCCGTGACCGTAATTAGCTGTCAATGCATCAGCCGTCGTTAATTAACTAAATCATTCTCCGAACGGAATCCATTACCATCCAATGTACTCATATCTTCTTCGTCATTTTCATGTGGCATCTGCCAATGACCAGTGTGCTGACATTGAAATGCTACAAAATATCGGGTTTTAAACACATCCTGAGCTCGAGTGTTTGTGTATGGTGGAGGTTGTACGTAAATTCGTCCATATCCGGCAGGTTTTTGTTTCTGAAGTCGCATTTGTTCGAGTCTGAGTGGAAACCTCAGCCGGCTTGGTGTGCGGAACTGGCGGCATGTTGGGTGAGGCCCAGGTCCACTTCGGACAGTAGAGCTCTAAGAAAAAGAAGTGGAGGTTCTACGTGGTCATGAGCAGCCATGTACGCCGAGGTGTACCATATTTGGGCTCTTTCTTCTTCTAGGCTGATTCTCCATCGCTGTGCTTGGAGAGAATAAGTGATCTTTGTAAAAATGCAGGCTTTTGGCTTTTGCTTCATTTCTTACAACGTTGGCAACATCTTCTTTACGTTGACTATCCAGTGTCCCTGGGCCATGACGATATCTTCCCTGAAGGTGTTAAGACGGAGAAGGAGAGTGGCCGAAGTCGCGGTGGAGTGGACACGTTACCCGACAGCCATGCACCGGGTAACATGGCTGTCGGGTAACGTATTCGTTTCATCTACAGATACAGTCCGCACCACTGTCTGTCTGCCTATCTCCACTACAAGCCTCGTCTTCAAGATTCAGCTTAAATATTAAGTCCGACTAGCTATTGGGAGGGGTGCTGGTGGCCCTTCAGACTTGTCCTCCCTCGGATGGGGGTTATATCCTTCTTCTCCACCTCCATCGGTACCTTAATGGATGCAGGGATTTCCCCTGCTTTGCTAATGGAGGGCGAGGTAGAGGATATCGGCTATTTAGCAGCATGACGCTCCCTCTTCTCTTCAGCTAGAGCATTTACTTTATTATCGACAGGTTAGACAGCAGTTGAGGTGCAGAAAGGCGTTTCAACTTTCGTAAATTCCTCCCCAGTCGTCTTAAAGCCGTAGTAGATTGTCCCTTCTGACTTGGCGAGAAGGCCCAGTGATTCTTTATTGATTACTATCACTGCGGGTCTACTTTCTCCTTTTGTTGCTTCAGCTTTGCGAACTTGGGAATGGTCGATGCATATTAAGGGATCAGCGGCTGATGGGCCTGCTGGAGATCTGATCGCTCGTTTTGACTTCAAGTCGCGCTCACTTCCGAACGTCTCTTAATCTGTTTAAGACTGGTTTGAAAAGGTCAGCCGAGCTGTGGCATGTGAAAGACACGAGCTTAATGGGTCCGTTCTCTAGCATAAATGTAGATGGCGTTCACTGCCGACTCCACCTTCCTCCAGTTCACCGGAGAGATGCTGCAGTCAGCGTCGCCTCTATCTAGTACGCCCGCCTAGTTGAGGTGCCTATGTTCTCAGCCTGGTGCAGTATCGTTCCATGTTTTTTATCGACATCTTCTTTGGGTGACGTTCGTCGTTCTTGTACGACCACAAGGGAGCTCAGTAAACCACTTCGTAAGCATTGAAATTGCTGGTGTAGAATACGAACAGTGTTTATCAAAACTTTCCCGGGTTCCAGTGATAGGTTCTAAATTTTACCCTTCCAACTTAATTGTTTCCGTACAACGCGTTGGTCTACCAAAGGTGTCAATGTTCCGACAGACAATCGTTCTCCCAATTTGTGAGTCTTCATCGCTTTGCCTGCTGGACACTAGTTGAGAGTGTTGCCACGGTCAACGACGTGGAATTTGTTTACTGATTTAGTTGCTTCCTCCCATTCAAGTCCGCGACCAGAGCTTTGTTTTTTTGATTCCATCGTTTCCTTGCATTTGGCTCACATCTTCTGACCGATTCGTATCATAAACTACACCTCGGAATTATCTGCCAGTCAACCGAAACTCTGAAGAGGGTATAAGACTAGACTGTGTACTCCCCATAGTCGCACTGCGTATTCGAAGTGAGAGCTAATCGGCTTTATGATTACTTTTTAGTGCGGAAAATAATACCGAGAAGACCTTTGCTTCTGTCCTGGCACTTGCAACAACATTCCTTGTCCATAATCATGGGTACAAGCGGCTGTCTGCGAAGAGAAGTCGCAATAAGGCCCGCATAGGGCGGTTGTGCTACCTCGCAGACCAAGCCACTTTTACTCTGGACATCTGCTTGTTCTATTGATAAAGCAATTAAGATGGTTGACGTTGGTGTTGCTTAGTTCGTCTTGGTTTTTGAAGAAGTAACCTCATAAGTGGATTTTTCCTCGACATGTCTTCATCCTGATTTGTCTTCAATTTACAAAGTGTTGCTGCTTTTTTTCTATTTAACGAATACCTAGTCCAGTCGGTCGGTATCGACTCTCTTCCTCAAGTTTTTGAAGAACTAGAATTTGTCGATGAGACGGCCGGCTGCTCGCAGACGGAGTTCGACCCGAGGTACTTCTGTGAGAATTGGATGTCTCTGGAGACCCACATGTGCGTGTTTGACGGACAGGATGACTTAGTTTGAAGCTGCGAGCTGAAAAACGATAAATTGCCACAACGAATCGAACGACTCTACAAAACATTGTGTCTTTCACTAGCCCTCTTCTTGTAGTCCTTGCTTGGTAGTTCGCTTGAGTTTCAAATGCGTGAACAATGTCTGACTTGAATTTTTACCATAAAAACTATACTTTAAAGTTGCGTGCAGACATGTGAGAAGTTCGTGAGTTATTTGGTAAACTATACGAACACGACCCGACTTGAAATACTCGCGGTATGCACATTTGTGTACGTTTCTCTTATAGATATCGACTCGAAGAAGTATCGGAACCTTTCACAGACTCTGAACCATTCTGTGCTGTAGGATATTATATCCTTGAGAAGAATTCAGGGAACTAGAAATAAGGAACCGGACAGAATCCTGGAACAAAGCTTGTGGCATGAAGCAGGCCAAGAGACCCTTTGTTCAGCAAAACCGAAAGAGGTTTGAGGCATGTATCAAAATAAGCAAGAACAACCTCCGTATCCTATCAGGCTTCCTTACAGGGCACTGCAGTCTCAGGGAGCACATAAGGAAGCAGATTCTGTGGCGAATCAAATGAAATTACAGAACCTTCTGGGGTTCTGTGAGGCACTAGGCCCAATTCGCAAAACTTGCACATTTTCTGTTGTTCAGATTCTTAACATTTTCTGGAAAATGTAACTCTTTTAGAACGCATCCCCAGCGTCTCCCTTGACAGGTCGCAGAATTAAATTGAATTGAATTTAGCGACCGGCGGATGTGCACTCCCTGCCGCCCTTCCTCGATGTGTGAGAATCGTTTCCATTCACAGTTCTCTGCAAAACTACTTGACGCTCTGCAGAGATCCAAGGAAAACTTGAGAACTCCAGTTGAAGCTTATCTCGGCTCCACTAAGATTGCATTCACAGCCAGAAGCCCCGACACGGGCCGGCCCGCACATCCAAGCAAAGTGCATTTGGTACCAGCTCAGGGACAGCCAGAGCACTCGCATGTTATCGATATTTGTTCCTTTGAATTGTGAAACTTTCTGGCAAGCATCGAGCGTCGGTTGGCCCCTGCCGAGGGGACGCACTGATGCGGATGACACCTGCACCACCACCACCACGACCACGACCACGACCAGCGCCGGCAGTCGCTCCGCATTGATTCCTCGCCACAGGCAGTGCACACATTATCTTCGAAGCATTGTTATCGGTTCGCTTGGCAATGTGAAATGGTCCTGCATCCTGCATCATTATGCCATCATCATCTGCAGCAGGCTGCACTGTGTGTGTGTGTGTGTGTGTATGTGTGCGTCGAAAGTATTTTATTAAGACAAGGAATTATCCTTTCACAGGATGCCGGAGAAGCACAAGAAGATACATTTAATTCATTTAAGTATATAAGTGCGTACATGCGTCCAGGTTGTGGCATCTTACACGCACAAATCACACTGCGATAGCCATCTAATGGACGAGGACGAACAAATGCCTGCCTGCCTAGCTGCCGACACCTCCCAGGACCTCGCTCCCTCTCTCTCTCTTGGCCCGTATGCGGAAGGCGAGAAGGCTTCTTCGAGAGGATTCGATGCCGGCCAGCACGTGTCCGTATGGATGTGTACTTCCTGTGCGGGCATAATAATATCTCTAATGACAGGCGAATGTTCCAGAAGCATTACTTGTGCAATTGTAGGCGCATTTATTTATTTTTTTTTTCTTTGCTTTGTTGTCCAAGGGGGCGTCAAGGAGGCGTCCTTGTGCGAGGAGTACAGAAACAGCAAAATGGGTGTGTCCAGTCCACTGAGCCAAGTGATATTTATTTATTAGGCTCAGCATGTACATCAAATCTGGGCAAGGCATTCGTGTGCTTGACATGCTGTCCACTCCCACATGGACATCTTACGCCTATTTGGACACATATCCTGAGAGATGACGCAAGCAGGAGGAGGGCCTATCTCTTGGAATGTACATACATAGCGGTCGCCTGGACCTCGGTGCCTGTGCCTATGCCTGTGCCTGGGCTCTGGTGCTGCCTGTGGAGCGTAGCGGACGGGGGTCCGAAGGATGCAGGCCAAACCAAGTGAATAGAATTATTTCCCACAACCCCGCAATGCGTTGATGCGTGATGAACGCATCGGAGTTTACATCTTAACCCAGTTTTGAGTAGAAAGGTGTGGGCGCTGGTTGGGATGTCGGAATCATGTTCAGCTTTGTGGACACGAGGAGAGCGTATTTCTGGTACAAGCTTAGATGTTGAGGGGCTAGCAGCATGAAGGACCTGGGAACTGAGTGTCAACTTTCGTGGGTGCAGATTTTCCACAGTTAAACACAATTTGCAGAGGTAGTGGGGAGTATCCCCTTGTTTCGCCCCCGTTCCTTTCAAGTTTTCTATGCCTTTCCTTTGACCCAAGCAGCAGAGGACAGCCGAGGCTGAGGTGCCGCACCTCAACCGACTTACCGTGTGCAATTGGAAGCCGATAGCCGACGATTGGACCAATTGAAGAGGCTAGTTGGTTAAAGGGCTGGTCCATCCGGACTGTAGCGCCTCACAAAGAAGAGGATCAGGTCTATTGTGCGGCGCTCCAAGTCTTCTGGATTGATTGCCAATAAGGCAGTGACCAGTTATAACGCCTACTATGCTAGGAGAGCTTCGGTTTTGATTGGATTTGGTGTAGGCCACATCGTTTTGGATGTTCTACCATCTACGATTGGTTTTATTTGCAGCTTTGTTTTTAATACTTTCAATGGGGGGTGAGGTGTCTCCAGGTCTTGTGCTAATTGTAGACTCACCCCCTTTCCTGCACTTTCGTTGCCCGGAATAGCTTTGTGCCCAGCGACTCAAGGTTGCATTTATATGCCTATCTCCTTGAGCGATAAGCGGCAGAGTCTTACTATCTTGGACTTTCCGGCCGTCTGGCTATCGTCTATCGGGATCACTGATAGCCGAAGGACTGCCTCCTGAACAGCTGAACTTCTGCCTGGAATACACACCAGTGGTCCGGTAGACGAAGAGCCGACCGGATTTCCGTTGTTGTTTGGCATCACACCTTGTCTTCACCGCATTCCTCTCTCGTGGGGATTATTATTTTGTGCTTTATTTACAAAGTCCTCAAGAGGCGTCATGTATGTTTTGGGATTTTCACAAGTGGAATTTTGATGTCGTTTTACTGCGTTTGGATGGATTTCGCACGTGGCGTATGTTTGTATTCATTGGCCACCTCCTAGCAATCTGTCAACTATGTGGTTTCGAATCGCAACGCCAACGAATTCTTTGGGTTTTGTCGCTGATTTCCGCGATATCGCTGAGATCTCAGTCAAAACGAGACCATTGCCGATGCGCTCTACAAGACACAGCAACTATAGGCGCTTGATCTGTAAACGTGACCCTCTACTCATGTCGCTGTAGAGTTCGTTAAGTTCGTGGTTGACTCTTCTTCTCTAGATGCCATCACCGCAAATGGCACAAATCGCACACCAAACTTTCGAGCTCACAAAGTGACCGATTTTAAGATTGCCCATGTCTCTATGCCATACAACACGACTCGGCTCTATCCTTCGAGTGTGGAATCTTACACATGTGCCTCTTGTGCCCAAAGGTACAGCGGTTGGCAGGAGTTACTCCAGACTGTCTACTGCGGATTGTTAATAGACGAGAAGAAGTTCCTTTTGTCCCTCCACGATGACACACGGCACGTGTCTAACTCATCGCCTGCCAGCTGACAGCCACATCTCTGAGAATGGATCGTCCTCCTAACGACTCCATCAAACTGTTTAGCATCTTAAATTAATCAGACTTTCCTCCCCGAAGCCGAGGATGCGGGCAGCACCATCTCCTCTCGGAAAGATAAATACACCCAATTTTTCAAACGCACATTTCTCACGTTCTGCCTGCTCGCAGTTAATTGGCCCTATTACGCGCCATCATTTGTTAGCAGTCGCTTCACGCGAAAACCCATCAGCCATTGATTTGTGCGAATTTTTCAAAAACTTCCTCTCGTCGTCTGCCCTCATGGGGGAACATCCTGCGGCCCTTAACGCAATCGGATCAATTAGGCCTGATTAAGCTCAATTAGGAGTAATTGCGTGTATTCCCCCCCGATCCCTGTGTGACATTAAACTCTGATTAAATTCAATTGAATATATTTTTACTGAACACAGCCCCCATGACGAGGAAGTGGAAAAAGCGACTGAATTTGAGAAGCAGAAACCCGCTTCACCAGAAATCAATCAAATTCAAGGCGCACTCCCCATCCCAACCGCTCTCCAAACAATTCAATCCCCTGCAGCAGTCTGCATTTTGGCCCTGCAGCTGATTCTCCTTGCCACAATGTTAGTTCTCCAAATGAGCACAAATGCTGGGGAGTCACCACTACCACCCCCCCATGCTGCTAGAACTTCAAAGTCGTCCTTTGTGCGAACGAGGACCTGCGCTGTCTCGGCAAACAATTCATTTCCTTTTTTTTTGTTTCGTGTTCCCTCGCCCACACGCGACTGGCATTTTGCAGTCCCCAAGCCACCATCAAAAATTAACTGACTACTGCACGAATCTATCGCCGCCACCAATAGGTGTGCTGGTCGTTTTATCGAAATTCAATTGCGGTTCCACCCCGAAAGCGGAGCAAAACTGCGTTCCCCCAGCTATCACCATCACCACCGCCAGCGCCGGGAACAACAACAAACATTTATTGATCCATAATGCCGCTCCTAAATGGCGTCATCGCGCGTCTGTCCATACACACAGCACACACAGAACGCAGAACACAAGTTCGTGTCAATTGGATTCCTGGCGAAACTCTATTACTCTCCACGATAGATAGCAATCAGATGTTGTCTAGAGGACCGCGCGCACCGCACCCTATCCAACCGCACACACACACACACACACATACTCTCACTCTTCATCCTGAATTCCGGAAGGGGTCAAGCGGCGGCGACGGCAGCACTCCGCATCTCATTGCGTCAGCTCAACGAACAAATCTAATTTATTAAAACCCTTAACCAATTTGTAATACCAACCCAGCGGGCAGCGGCGCGGAGAGGTGACCCCCTCTCTCTCTCCTTCAAATGTTCCATTAACCACGCTCCAATGTACACACAAATACGGGCGGGCGTCGGGGCACGTACGGAGTGAGAAACGCACAGACACGGCATGCATAAGCGCGCGCTTCAGCGTCGTCGTTCAATTCAATTGGCTCGTGCATTACAAGCTCCATAAACAAGCATGCTGCTGCACCACACTAGCCCACACTCTGCCCATCGCCTCCAGATCCGAGGAAGGAAACGGCGACCATCGTCTCGTATCCATCGTCGCCGCCGCCACCACAGGCAGGCAGGGTAAATATGTTCGTTTAATTTTTAATGCGAAAGATTGAAAGTACTGTCCAGTGTCCACTGTCTAGTGTCGTTCCAAAATGCATGAGCATCTAGTGCGGCCTCAAGCCAGAGACACACACACGAACACACAGAGAGACCGAGCAAGAGAGTGCGGAAGACATCAACCGAGGCGACGGCGACGGCGGCAACGACAACGAAAACGACAACGATGCCGATGATGCTGGCAGACGGGCAGACGCGTGGGCAGCGTTAAACAAGTCAAATTGACCGGAGTTAGCAAACAATTTAAAGTAATTGAGCGCTTAGCCGTTCCACAAACACATACGGTCTCTTGGAATGCGCTGCTGGCCCGTCTCCCCACGGAAAAATACACAAAAATACCCAAACATTCAACGAAAACACAAACACACACGCCAGCCAGCCAGCCAGCCGGCCACCAAAACACACGAGCCACGCGACGACGAACCTCGCTCGGGGAGTCCCACACAAACACACACTCACTGACCACCCATCCCCGCAGCACACACATGCAGAGCAGCAGTAAAATTAAAATATCGCCTTCAGGAATTCCGGAAGCATCATACTCGGGTATCAAGGTCAAGGAGGTTGTTATCACATGAAAATTGTGTCGACAGACAAATACTTTCTCACCTCCAGTGCAGTGGCCGGCCACCCCTTCGTTTCCTTGGTCCGAGCACATTCTATTTACCGACGATGACGACGGCCACCGCCAGCGTTCAACAACCGAACTGACCTGGTAAACTCCTTGCACACCACCCCATCCAACCCGCCACCCCTCCATTATCATCATCATCATCAGCAGGAGCAGCAGCAGCATGGTGGTTGGCATCGCCATGGCCATCATCGTCGTCATCGTCTCCGTCTCAGTCTCGGTCTCGGTCTCGGTCTCCGTCATCATCATCATGGAAACCTCTCAACTAAATCCACTCCCTCTCGTAGTATCGCGCCACCATCATCAGTCCCCCGTCCTTGCCATCCCCTCTCCATCTCACGAGCATCGTCACGCCACTCCATGCCACCATTGAAACAGAGAGATGCCCTAGAGATGGTCTGGCAAACTATCGCTGCATCCTTAACTATCACCTCATTCTCATTCTCTCATCGGGCAACTACCCCCGACCCAGCCCAGCCAACCTCCTCCGCCCGCCATCTACCATCCTCCACCACCTCGTCGTCGTCGTCGTCGACCGCCTTCGAGTGGCGCCTCGTTCCTTGCCCCCCTCTGCCGGCAAATACTTTCAATTAAACTTTTACTTTTCAACAAGTGAAACTTTCTAGTCTTGTATTCCCGCCACAGACGCCTCCGCTGGCTGTGCTTGTTCCTGCTGAATCCTACCCTACCCTAGTGGGTGGGTGGGAGCTTGTGTGTGTGTGTGTGTGCCTGTTACCCTGTTGCCTTCCTCCAAGTCGTTGTCGTAGTCGCCGCCACCATCGCCACCGCTTTTCTATATAAATGTATTCCATTCGAAAGCATTAACCCCGAATGAGATGCAAATGGAGATGGTGAAGGCGAAGGAGCACAGACACACTAATGACCGCACACACACACCGCCAGCCATCCAGCCAGAGAGAGAGATGTAAGTTGAGCAGTACGCCTTTTATTATGATGATGATGACGATGACCATGCTGCTGATGATGATGATGATGATAAAAACCCGACCAACGAACAACGAAACCCCATTTTTATGCGCCACCCGTCGTCCGCCCTCGAAAAACTCCTTGCGCTCCTTACCGAGAGACCGAAAAAGCCACCACCACAACCACCACCACGAGCAACGACGACGCCGACGACGACGACGACGACGACGACATCATCCATACCATTCAACTTGCCAGCATAAGCAGCATCCAGCATCCCTCCTCTGGCCTACCCACCGCCCCATCCACAGAGAAGTCGTCGTCGTTGAAGGCGTCGTAGTCCATACGACGACGATGACGACGTCGACCACTACCACGGCAAGGACAACGACAACGTTCGAGGATGTCTCGACGAAAATTTTCCTGCTATGTGTGTGGAGGGGGCGGTGGTTGGGGTGGTGCGGGGGCACTCCTCTGATGTTTCTCCAGCTTCTGCTCCTGCTGATGATGATGTTCGAGGGGTGGCGTGGTATGTCGGTGGTGGTGGTGGCTGTGGATTCTGGTCTCAGAGTGAAAAATTCTTGTGCTCGCTTGCATCTTTGTTCAAGGTTAACCTATTGCACTAGTTGTGTGCGCTCCTTCCTTGGGAGGAGGTGGAATGAATGAAAAGGAACGAACGAAGGAAGAAAGGAAAGCACCACCGGCAGCAGCAGCAGTAGCAAAGGAAAGGTTTTTCCTGAATGGAAAGTAGATTTCGGACGCGCCAATGAGGATGGTGTTGCTGCTGGTGTACTGGCGGCCCTCCTGTGATGGCCATGACGACTGGGATGGGCGTGTGGTGGACATACTTTATTATTATATGTGCTTCTGCTTTGACTGCTGCCCAGCTCTGGCTCCAGCGCTAGCTCCCTTCTCGGGGGGATTTTCGACCGGCAAATTTGGGTAATTTTGTATCTGTGCTATTTTTAGTGTGGAAATAGTGTGCTCGACTGTGTGGGGCCATGGTCTGCGTACATCCGTCCGTCCGTCCGTGTGTGTGTGTGTATTTTTAAATGTTTTGTCTTCATTTTAAATTTTTGAGATGTGAACGACTTCACGTTTCACGGAGATGCTGCTGCTGTCTGGTCTTGTGTGTGGTGGGTGTGAGGAGGAGGTGTGGGGGGAGGGGGGTCGTTGCCCTACATCTCGAGTTAAAGTTTAAGTTTCAACGTCGTGTTTGGCGGCGCTTTAAATCTTTAAACGGTCAAGTGATGGGGACCTTGTGTGTTGTGTCGGGAGTGTGTGGGCGAGAGTGGGTTGAATGAAACTTTGTTTATTTGTTATGCTGACCATGTGTGTTGAGAGGGTTTTCCTCTTTCTTTTCTCTCTCTGTCTCTCGCGCGCGCTCACACTTTCTAGGGGTTGGCGATGATGTGTCGGAAACGGACATGGAGGTGGCCGGTTCCCTCGACGCTGTGAAAGTGGGACACCTGTTGAGCGCGAATGTTTGGTTTTCTTGAATGCTGTGCCATGTGGAATGGACCTTTTCTGTTTATTTGATTCTCTCTCTCTCTCTCTCTCTTTTGGTTAATGACAAGATGACAACCACTTGCTCTCACTCTGTCTGTTGAGTTTCTCCGAGTGATTAGCTCTAACGAGGGTTTCGGGCAATAAGAAGTTTGCATTAAAGTTGTGGACCGGGGACGGGTGTGGGCCGTGTGTTGACACTTTTATTTGTCTTGGAACGTGATGATGTTTGTGTTTCAATCTGTGTGCTGGAGGTGATAATTAAACCTTGGACTAGGTCAGTTTTGGTTTTGGAATTGGGAGGAATTGGGAGGGAATCAAGACGGATGCAATTGTGCGGACAGCGAATCATGATGGCAGTCCTGCAAGACAGTCACTCGACATTTGCAAAGCCACTGCAGTCGATTAAGTGTGGATGCTGTTCGCAGAGATCGTAGATTTGTCTGCTGTTCTCCGACTGATGAAGCTTGCTCTTAGAAGAAACAGAGAACTAGTTCTGCGTTGTTTAGCCGGACTTGTGCCGACATCCTCGAGGAGCCGGACTTATTCCTGAAGACATGGCTCGTCGTTCGTGTCAAACCATCGAAGAATTTCTCGAACAGTTGCTTGCATTGAGCTCTGTCTTGAATGTGGCCTGTCGTCTCTGAATGAGCATGTTCCACCTTCTTCCTCCCTTCTTTCCGTCACGTGATTCCAGACTAATTTCCCCGCTAAATCAAGTGAAGAACAACAAATTGATTCTGAATTGAAGGAATCCAGCGACGAACTCTTGTTGAGACTGTTCCAGCAGCATTTCGGTTTGTGCTTGTGGTGGTCGTTCTTTGAGAAGCCAAATTAGCACTGAGTGCCGGTTGTGCATTTAGGACAATCGTGTGGCGTTCAGGAACATTATCAATTCTTCAAGGAAGAGATTGTCTGCAGTCCGTCGCCTTGCTCTGGCAGGAATTCAAAGGCAAAGGAATTTTGATTCACTTTCGTAAGTAATTAGACACACAGTGGTCGTTGTTAGTCTCACAAAGGGATCAACTTGAATGGTAGACAGTGTTTGAAAAGTACCAAAAACGTCTCAGACTCAGATTAACCCTACGCTAAACTTGTCCCGATCGGTTCGAAAGGAGACTACAATCAACATCGGTGCGGATAGGCTGGTTTATGGATGTCCATGAACACAAACCACTTCAAAGGCAACATAAGCCGCAACAACTAAGGCAGCTAACGAACACAAATAGGCGCCAACCTAATATGCAGGAGATAGGTTGTTTTGTTGACGGTTCTGTTCAGCAAACAGTGAACCAAATGGCATGCCTTTGTCGGTATACTCGATGCCCTTTATTCCAAGCAAAACACGACCGACTTGCCTTTCTCCTCGAAATCCGGGGCCTGTGGTGTTCCATGGGAAATTCTCAAAAGTTTGCCTTTTTTTTAAAAAAAAAACACACAAATCTTGTTCCTGATCCTCATTAGAGAGACAAAATCGGATAATCCATATCCTTTCATTAGAGAGACAAAACCGTGTAATCCTTAAGTGTGACTGCGTGAAGACATCGACTTCCCCTCATTCATCGCCAGACCCTTCGAACCCGCTTCCGTCTCATTGACGGTTCGATGAATGTGAGCAATCAAGCCATCCGCGTTTTTGCTAATGGTTTCCTAAGGATTTCCTGAAATCATTGATGACTGGAAGGGGGAATTATGAGGACCCGAATAGGTGACTTGAATAACTTCTTACATCCTCCATGGCGACCACGAGAAATCGATTATTTTCCCTCATGGCAAACCCCTATCGCTTCAGGAGGCACCCTAAAATATCATTTGTCTGCTATAGTGTGTAATTTCAGGTATTTTTCTTTTCTTGTTGTCAGTGCCCGATGATGCACTATGCTTCTACGAACAAAGGGAACTTAAAGAAAGGCAATCCTGAGCCGAGCAGAGAATATAATTGATCTTCTACGCCTCCTACGCAATTTCGAGAAGGCATCAAAGGAACCAACTGCGTTCTTTGTCCCCTTCCCATTTGCCAAGTGTGTTCAGCAACATTTTTGTGTTTGACGCTTGCCCACCCATGGACTGTGCACCTCGTGTAGAGATGCAGACATAGTTCCTGACAAGAAAAAAAGAGAAGGCAGAGAGACCAATCAATTAATTGTAAAATTGTAAAAGTTGCATTTTTAGGGTCCCGTCATCAAAAACGAATCGTTTTGTAATTGTTGGTATTTCTGTCCATTCGTTGTGGCGACACCGAGATTGGCTGCTATCTCACTAAGGCGGCTTCTACACACGATACATTCGTTGCCGATGTTTCAATGTGCAAGGGAGGTGAGACAAAAGGGATCACAAAAAGGAAATCGCATTTAAATTGCTAGTAGATCGTCTTTTCCTTAACTTTTCCCGATATTTTCGTCAACGCAACGAGGAAAAACCGAGGCAAACAGGCAAAGTGCGACTGGCTTTAATCTCTTTGCACCACTCAAACGCTAGTGATTTCGAAATTGTCGAGTCCCCGCAGATTGCTCACTTTAGGAAGCAAAAGCGGTCATTATACTCGCAATGTATCGCTCGGTTCCTTAAGTTGACATAAAGCTACGTATGTACGTTCATTATGGTTGGTAACGAACTCCATCGAGTGGCTATTATATAATGGCATGAGTCGAGAAAACGTACGTTCACCACGGTTCGCCTTTTAGTCAGGTCCAAGGACTGGCTTGAGTCAAAAAAACAACTAAAGAAGGTAACACCCACAAATTGGCCACAATCAACCTGACGTGGAGGAGAAAGGCTGTTTTGCTGATAGTTCTGTGCACCAAACAGTGCACCACATGCCATGCCTTGGTTGGTATACTCTATGCTCTTCAGCCTTCAAGCCAAACACGACCGACTTGGCTTGTCTTTCTCCTTGAAATGCGAAGACTATTGGCTCGTGTGACGATGATCAGGTCCTCCCGTCTTTAAGGAATCTGCCTTGGTCGACATGCTGCTTTTCTTAATTTGGGAATATGCTTCCTTGTGGTACGGTCAAACCTCAGCTGCCTTCTTCGTTATTGTTCACTTCTGCGTCCTCCATCTGAATCCACCATCTTCTCACCATCTCCGAGTATCTCTCACACCCGATAATGACCCCGCTCCATAGTTCTCAGTTTGAGACACATTGCTTTAAGTGTGCTGAACCTCGACAGTCCAGTCTATTCCCCGTCCCGTTGCTGAGAAGAAACTCATTCTCCCAGCACAACTGCCTCCCTTTACAGACACAGTCATCTCCTTAACCCCCCTGATTCCGTCCAGATTGCACACAACTCCTACCCCGTACCCCACAAGTGAAGTTCACTTGCAGACATCTTAGCTTCTCCGTCGAACCACCATCCTCTTGCATCCATTCATCAACCATGATTCCAATCAGTTCTGCAGATTACCCGCCTTTCTTTGTGTCTTTTTTCCATTTCCTTTCATCCCTCATCCCTCATCGCCCAAGCAGAGCTGCCAGTGAAACAATTGAATTGAGGTCACCTTTCAATTGAAATGTGTGCACGTCATGGACACTTGAGTTGGTTTCTTCTTCTTCTTTGTCATCGCCTCGGTTTCATGATTCAATGCCAGTTGGCCCCGGCAAACTCAAGGTTAGTCACTTTAAGTCGCGTTCACACCTCGTCCCCCCATCCACCGATGCCATGGCAAGTCTATAAAAAGCATATTTGCCCGAGTTCTCTTCGCCTCGCCTCGCCTCGCCTCGCATTAGCATACCGGATACCCTCGTCCTTTGCAGGATCATCGTCGGAATCGTAAAACTGACCAAACCCCGGGTGGAGCCTGCTGCCGGTCACTGCTCAGCTATTTTTCAATAAATTTTAAAACATACCCAGAGAGTGAGAGCAAGAGGCAAAGAGACTGTCCATGAAAGCAACACGAAGAGGAAGAATAAAAGGGCAACAACAACAGCAAAGAAAAAAAAATGAGGATATTCTAGGTCCTTAGTATTAAAAGATGACGATGATGGCTTGCGAATGGTGAATCCCTTATTGGATACGAAGCACGTCGACACTGTGACTCTGTGATGGAATGGCCACTGGGCGCCCTCTGCCCTGATGCATCCAAAGGGATGACTAGGGAATTCCGCATATCTCTCCGTATGTGAGTCAACGTCCAACGACTCTGTGTGCATTTTGGGTGGTGGTCATCTACCGGCGTGTTGCACCAGCAGCGCACGAGGAATGTGCTGAAACGAGGAAGTCGTCGTTTTAAAGAATTTTAAAGCATCGCTCGCTTGCTTGCTTGCCTGCCTCTGCCTGATCGTGTCTTTATTATGTGTCGTCGCAGATAGACTGTGGAGGGAGGAAAATTCATGCATAATGGCATCCACTACAGCAGTTCTTCAAATAGAAACTCATTCTTTGTGTTGTTTCCTTTCTTTTCTTTTTTTTTGTTTAACGTTTTTTTTCGCTTTGTATTCATATGCGAACAGGATTTTGTGTTTTTAAATAGGCCCCAGGAATAAACAAGCTAAAACGTTAAAACCTTTTGGATGCGAAGCCAAAGAGTAAATACAAACTCTTCCTCTACCCCTAAGCCACCCACCCACTGGCGCTGCACAGCCTCCACAGCCTCCACAGCCTCCACAGTCTCCACAGCCTCCCCGGCCTGTGCAGGATAAAGAACTGCATTCATTCATGTGTCAATGATTAGGAAGTGCCAAGGGTATTATACACAAAAAAGCATGCAATGCGTACAAATCTTTTGCTTGCAGCCGAGAGCTGCCGAGAGAGCGAGAGTCAGCCAGGAGTCCTTACATACATGTGTAAACAGTTTTAGCATGCATGGCAGAAGGCTTCCCCATGCATGTTCGGCACACAAATACATTTCAAAAGAAAATCTCTATACATTAGTGTTTTTCTTTTCTCCTTGTGTGTGCGTTTTTTTCCTCTGTTTTTCTGTTTTTCTACTCATTTTTTTTTTTTGCCTGCTTTTCCCTGCTTTGGTTTGTGCTTGGGGTTTTTTTTTCTTCCTCCTCTTCTGCTCGGTGTTCTGTTCTGTATTTTGGTTTTTAACTCTTTTTAGTTGAGGCTTTGTGCACACAGAACGGGAGGAATTCAACCGAGGAACAAAAAGAATAGGTTTTCGCTTCGGAGGCAGTGCACAACGAACACACATACACACACTGCAATCACCGGAATGAGTGCGGTTTCATAAAGTCCAACACAAGAAGTCGTCGGGACATGCAATTAGGCGTAAGCAACCTTTTCACTTGGCTTCGCATTCGCATTTGATGGGCGGGCGGTCACCCTACCACCCCCCATTACCCCCCCTCGAATGGGTGAGCTGAAGGAAATGATTCTTTCACAGGCTACAGGGCACCACCTCTAATGAGGCTGTGTGGATGGATCCCGGAAGGCCTAGTGTTTTACAAAACTCTGAAAACCACCACAACGTCGTTCCCTTCGTCATTCTTACATTCTTTTCTGTTTTTTTTTTTTTTTTTTTTCAATTTTAATGGTTCCCCATCTGCTTCAGGTCCTCGCAATTAAACGAGTACCTACAACAAAGGCTCAGTATAATGCGACGTTTTGAGACCATAAACCAGCACCATCGCCACAACCACCACCACGGCCAGCGCGCTGATTAAAAGTGTCTCGAGTCAGTTAATGTCGCATGGATCACAGACGAGGTCGCGCATCCAACCCGAAGCTGTTTCTAATTGGTTTCTGGTGAAATTATTTCAGTTTTTTTTTGTTTGATTCACAAAGCCTGGCACATTTAATTGAGCTGCAGCCTGAGAGGAGGAGTACTCGTTGAACAGTGACTCCAAATTTGTCGTGAATCCGTGCTTCATTAACCGCTGCAAACAGCTGAAAACCAATTCAGTTAATTCGAGTGAGCTCGTGATGGAATGGTGGACCTTTCCATAAACAATCTTAGTGACTGTCATTTGTCCTTCCTCCTCGCCTCTTAAAATGACTAGGAATCGCCGAAATAGCCACTCGTCGGTCGTAACTTTCGTGGAACTCTAGATCTAGATCTAGAACGTCTTACTTACGTCCTAATGTACCCACTGTCCCTCATGGCTCTCCTAATTCGTTCTACCAATTATACTTGAGCTAAGTTCAGCCATCCAAAAAAACACAAAAACAACGCGGGCCAGCGATGCGAGAAGGACACTATTTTCACGCCGCGAGGGCTCTGCTTCACGCCACGGTTATTGATGTGCGAACAGAATGCGAACTGCTTTCAGCGTTCCACTTATAAAAGTGATTTGCTTCAGAACTCTTCAGTCCCATTCGTGGCAAGTTGCTGGTTATGTCCCTGTGCTCTATCCTGGAATTGCCAACTTATGTGAATGCCGAGACACTGCGAGTTGTGACATTCCAGAGAATTGTGAAGCGGACGAACACGTGCTAAGAAAGCCATACGCTCTGTACTCCTTCCGGATGGAGCGACTGGCCCAATTACAATCCAATCCATCCCAATCGCTGCTGCTTGACATCTACTGACATGGGATGCCTCTTCATGAACAAATTAAGGCCTACTCACGATCAAAAACGTTCACTCAGTCTGATCAAAATGAGTAAGCCGAATGTCAGAGCTCTTGTCGGCTTCATAACCGGTCACTGCCAATGGTAATTGGAACTCACGCTTCCAGATTAGGTCTTCCCTACAAAAACTTCTGCAGAGACGAGGAAGAGGAACGAACCAATGTGCGTCCTTCTTTGACTTAAAATCTCTCTCTCTCTCATCTCAAAGTCACCTAAATCCTTTAACAACCGATCAGTCACCTCTCCAAGCCTGTCAGTCATCTCCAACGGAGCCAAATCTAAATCCACCTTGGACTGCATTCATTTTTAAAAGGCAACAAGTATTAACTTTGTACACGGTCAATTTCCCCACCTGGCAACACTGTCAATGAAATGTCAAATTTTAATGCAATTCGATCATGTCATTGCCAGATCTGCTGAGAAACTGAATGTAATTATACATTTTTGCGTGATGTCATTCAAATCGAAAAAAAATCCTTTCCCCATCGAATGATGCATCAAATTCAATGTAAACCCTCTGGAATTGCTCCACTGCACACATCCCACAACAAGGGTAGCAATTTTAGTGTAAAAATATCGCGAAAGTCGACTTTTAAGAAATCGACATCCCACAACCGGAAAAATGCAGTAAAATGGTAAACGAATTGGGTGGAGTTTTTTTAATTTTGAGAAACCAATTTTGTTTTTGCCGATCTGGAGGACTTCTGAAGGATTCTAATGAACGGAAAGGACTAAGGAATGTTTGAAGTACAGCAGAGTACTCAGTAAATTGGTATTTGGGGCGTATTTCGTGAAAAAAGGTGAGGGACGTCTTTGATTTCATTGTTGTCGTGTACTGTTTCCAGGGTACTCATCACTGTTTAGAGACTGCTGTCTTAAACCTGGATTCAAAGATGACGGACTGGACTCAATTAGCTATGCGTTGTCTCTTCCAATCCAGTTTGCTGATAGGGCGAAGAATGGTACGAAGATCTCCTCTTGAAACTTCAATGGTTTCTTCATTCGATTTTTATGATGCTCATACCCCGGCGCAGGAGCTCTCATGTTGCATTGTCCCTCTTAATCTGTGTCGATGACTCTTCTATGTCTCTTCTATTTATTGTCTTGTTGGGAAGCGGTTGGGGCATTCACTGGGCTCTGGTGTGGGCACATTTTGCTGACTCCAGTGGGTGCCTTCTTCGTGACAGAGCTTGAGGTCTGAGATCAGATGTGTTGTGGTGGAGGTTCTTCAGCAAATATGTTCATTCTCGGCCAAGGTACAAGGAGATGAGCACACTTAATGTGGATCACTTAAGTTGAAAATGACGACCTCAATGAGCCGGTCAAGGAAGCTTGCAAAAGGCCGCGAGGCATGTTGATTAAGGTCTCAGTATCCTCCTTGGACTACGCTGCCATGGCGCGCCACTTGAACATGAAGATGGAACTCTTTTGGTCTCAGCTGGAGCATGGATATTTTGTTATTTCTGCAACACCGTGGAAGCCTTCTTTGACACCTGTGGGGACTAGTTGCTGATGTAGGGCTCTTTGGCTAGCCTTCGTGGCGAAAGACGTCTTTTTTGCTTACTTGTACCTCTAGTAGGTTTCCATCCTCTCTTGGCGCCCCCTATCACACGTCCCAGACTCTCGTAATGTGCATATTGTGGGAATCTAGGGCCTCCGTGCGTTAATCACTTGGTTATGAAACCTCCCGCTTCAAGCACAGACCCACAAGTGTCCACTTTTCCTTTTTTATGCTCGTACCCAAGTCTCGGTTTCGCTACAAAAATCTTCTATTACGGTACCGTGCCGTATGCACCTGAACTTCTAGGTCAGCATTGCATTCTTAAGCCGCCTAGACAAGACGGTCCACAGACTCAGACGGCAGTAGCCTGTCTCAAGTTAAGAGCGTCGCCATTGTCCCAAAAAAAGATATCATCCGTCGCTCTTCCTCTTCTAAAGCTGCAACCAGGCCCTGGAGTGATGTCCATTGTCGTCAAACATTCTCACGGACAAAGAAGTGATGAATCACAGACTCCCTCCAAAGGGCGACTCATTTCGATCATTTTTCAATATATCCCCCCTCATTTCCAAAGTGCTTTCATTTCTGTCAATCCACCCGTAATCCATTTTTCATCCGCTGTAGCATTTCTCACGAGTCACGAAACTTGATGATCCACGAAGTTCTCGCAGCAAATTGCAAAGAAATACCCACGCAGCTCTCGAGAATGACTCTCCTATTCTCCTCCTCCAGGAGCAACGCGCTGTTGGATGACTTGCCGTTCAGTCAGTCGAGAGAGAACCACCATCCATCCAATGGAAGTTAATTTCCTCAGAGTTACTCATCACGATTGTGATTTATGGAGCGACAGCTTCGGTCGGGAACCCTGAGAAAGTTGTCAAGTCTAATGACGACCCTCGTTTCGGTCATTTTCTTCTTTTCCATGTGTCATGCTCCGAAGACGAAGTGGCTTGGCGTTAATTATGGTGTTCCACGCTCGCTGCCAAGTACGGGTAGTGTACGCAATCACCGCAACAAAGTTCCACAGCCGCATCGAAGTACGTACGTAAGTGCACAGTCATCTTCATGGGGACTGCCCGCACGGTCGACTCCCACCGTCGCTTCGATGTGAATTACTGATTCCTCCAGATCTCAGCCCATGCTTTGGGGTGTGTTCTGTTCTCCACGGATGGAGACGCTTCTTCGCATTCCCATCCACTGGGACGACAAGCGCGTCTCATCTTCTTCACGGTTCTGATTTGGGGCCTTTACTAAGTTTTCCGCCCGACTGGGCACAGATGTCCGTGTATACACGTGAGTGTGCCCGCAGGCAATCGGCGCCCACGAGTGTGCGAAGTCGACGGGGGGAGGGGACCGCAATCCGCCCTAAGGCACACGGCGAAACAAAAGGTTTTCACTCAAATTATGCTAAACACTGGAACGCTGAGTGACGGGGACGGAAAAAAAGGCTCTCGCTTGTAGGATATATTAATAGTGATTGCATGCGTGATTGTGACGATGGGAGGGAATCACGCATTTGGCATTTAATCACCCCCCCGAACCGGGCTGCCCTCCGGCGACCCGTGAAATGGATGAAGTGAGCGTGGGGGGGGAATCATAGTTTTGTTTGATCGAAGCACTGCCGGCTGTTTATAGAACTTTGACACAGCACACGGGCTCTGATTTATGCGCACATGAGGCGGCGGCGAACACGAATAGCTCGCGTTGGCCTTTGCCGAATTCTTGGATGTCATAACATTCTCCGAAGGGCCAGCACACTTTATGGCTTCGCTAAAGGTCATTTAGTGGTGGTTTAGGACCGGTATAGTTTCTTAATAGTCGTGTGTGCGGGTGGGAGGGGGCGATAAGTGACCTGGTAATTCACACTTAGACTTGTCAAGGAACACAAGGGACACAAGCACGCACTCTTCTTCTGCAATTCTCGTCCGACTGAAACAATTAAAGAACCTGGAGGTGGACGGTTCTTGAGGAACTTTTGGCAAAGAATTCGCTGCTTGTTCTGACAAATCTTTGTTGCCCTTCTAACTTGAAAACTAGACAGCAACAGGACCTAATCGCAGCTGATTAATGCCGATGTTCATCAAACAGATTCTATCGAAGGACTGTGCGTCTTCTTCGGAGCTAGAGCAGAGTGAGTGCGGAATCCCTTCATCCACTTCCGTTGCTACGACAGAAGTTGTGTGCGGAGTGGCGTGTCTTCCAGTGCCCAAGTGTATATTTGGATCGAACTCCTGGTCTTCACCAGACTTGTGCAATTACAAGTCAGACAGTAGCTTGGGTTAGCTTTCAGTCAGAGGCACGGACGTGTTTCCACTAATGGATCGAAGGTGACGATAATTACAGGCGCGAGTATTTTCTTTGAAACTGTAAGCATGAACTGCTCAATGAAACTCCCTGACAAGGACTGTCTGTCTGTTTAAGGGCATGTCCTGGCAGTCAAAGCAGCGGCCGGAATGGTGTCAATGTTGGAAATACCACAAGCTGTGATGATCAGCCTGATTGATAGCCAACAGGCCAAGATAGACGCATGCTGTCGCGAAGATCTGAATGTTCTTGGTACACAGCACTCCATAAATCTACATTGGGTTCCCGGGCAGAGGGACATGACAAGCAACTGGCCCAAATGGCTTTATAGGGACTCATCCCCGGCAATCCAATACACCATGACTTGCAAATATTAAGAAAACTGTGGACGACACGATTCTTCTTGGCGTTCTTCAACCAACTGCGTGTGGGTTGGCCTTGAGTTAGCTGTGTTAAAGCCGACAAACCCTTTAGTGCCACAACAAGTTACCAGCAATGCCAGTGAAAACGCTTACTGGTCACAATCGTCTGAAGTCGTGAAATGGAAATGGGACTGCTTCGTCTGTCCTTTGTGACTCTACAGTCCGATTGGACCTGAGCTTCTACCAACAAGTCTGTCCAGTCAGCGCGATCGTGATCTCTGACTAGCTACTTCAAATTCCGCAAAGGTCCTCTCAGCCATCCGCTCTGCCTTGGAATCATCGAAATCAAAGACTTATACATAGCCTGGGGGAATGAATAATAACAAGTCACCAATTCTGCCATTGACCCTGTTTCGTGATCTTCAAGACATTGAATTCAAGCCAATATTCCATCTTTTCAGACTTACAAGAACTGTTTCAGCAGGCTAAGCGGGTAGCTTCAGTGTGAAGGAGGAGGACCACGACACGCTTGCGGATGCACGGCTCAGCTCGTCAGTTCTTGTTTCCTCCCTCGTACAAAGTAAACCATAAACCACAAGACTCTTTGCTAGAAGAAGAAAAATCAAGTTTCAGTTAACGAATGTACAAACGATTCTTCTTCAGGACTTCTACCAGTTTTCAATCTTGGGACCCATTCTCTTTAGCTTATTTGTTAATGACCTACCATCCGTGTGTTAACATACCCTAGTCCACTTACAGTATTGTGCAAATTAATGTGAACACAGACATATTTTCCAAATCTAATATACAGTCGCCTCCCTGTAAGTCTCGGGATATCAAAATTAGTTCGAGTTAGAGGGAGTTCGACTAAGAGGATGGTTTTTTGTATGGAAAATGCCTAAATATGGCGAACAAAAAGAGTTGGAGATAGTTCGACTTAGGGACAGTCCCCTGTAGTTTATTAAAAAATCGGAAATAGGTAATGGATGAATAATGAATTAGTAATTAAAATTTTATGTGTCGCTTTGTCATGGATTCCAAAAGTTTTTGGCAATTTTCAGTGATTTTTGGATCCCCGGTACCACACTTGAAAAATTGACTCAATCAGCTTCGTTTTTGTTGTGTAGTCCATTTTCCCACACATTTTCTATAGGATTGAAGACTGGCGAGTTGCCAGGCCAATCCAGGGAAGTTATAGCCTTGTTAGCGAACTATTTTTTTAATTTGTTTGACGCGTGGGACAGGGCTAAATCTTGTTGACAAACCGTAGTTTCTGCATTTACATATTATTACCAGACGTCTTTCCAATTATTCGATGTTTTTGTCACTGTCCATCATTCCTGGTATCGAAATTAACGAGCCTGTTCGAAAATAAGAGAACCATCCCCAAAACCTTTGCAACAGAACAAATTCCCGTATTTTTCGAATCAGATCCTTCAACACCTTTCCACACTTCGCTCTCGGTGAGGGGACACTGTTACCAGTCTGGGCTATGTCCATATAAATAGCATAATAAGACGAATATTCGGATGCCTTCGCAAGCTCTGGCTTACCTCTAATTTTACGCCTGGTGGTACAAGAAAAATACTAGTTTCAACACTTACTCTGCCGAAACTAATTCCAACACTTTTCTACCACTTATTACGTACCACGATCCTTTTTTTTCAATTTAATCCATTCCCCTTGTGTTTCAACTCCAAATCGTAGGTTAACTGCAAGCTCAACTTGAATTCAGTTCGAGTCCAAGACCTGATCCATGTGTTGGTGGAAGCCCTAGTTCATGTTTAAGTCCAAGTTTAAGTATAGATCCACGACTAAATCCAAGCCTGAGCTCAATTTCACGTCCAAATCGAAGTCTAAAGTCTAGTTTGGATCCAGGTACAAGTTTTAAATCATGTCTCTTAAAGTCAAGTCGAGCACTAGTCCAATCTAAGGTTCAATTGCAAGTTGAAATCCAAGTTTTGGTACAAGTTCGAGACGTAGTCCATGTCTAAGCCGAGGTTCAGATGTTAGTCCACGTAATTGTCGAGAGCCAAGCCACTGTCCAAGTCCAAGTCAAGGTTCAAGTGCTCCATGTGACAAAACTAGAAAAGTGAATATGAATACCATGCCATTGATGCCCACTTGGGAAATGAAACATGCACAACCAAACCTTGGCTCCATTTACAAAAGAACGCCGAACTCCACTTCAGCCTGCAGCTGCTCTTAAGCAGGCGAGGCACTTTCAGAACTCCCTCGTCTTTCGTTTTGAAACGTTCATAACCACCATCCACGAGTGTTAAATGCATTTCTCAAAACCCATTAATTAAGTGGATTTCAGTCCCCTTTCACAAGTCACCCCCTCGCCCTCTCAGTCGATGCTCGGAGAGAAATGAAAAGCCATTTCACGGTCAAGACAATTTCAAACGACTTCTATTTCGCCACAACGTGAAACGACGAAACTACTACCACGTGGAGGCATGCCTTTCCTCCCTTCTTCACATCAACCAGAATTCCTCCACGGAAGCAGAACACACACATAATCTGCCGATAGCCTCTTGAAAAAATGTGTTCAGCTTCCCTGCGATTTAATGCCCACATCTTGTTAGTCACACCGAACAAACAGCTGGACACGACTCACGTTTCTCCCAAAATACGTACTTCCCGAGAATCAACAGGGTTCTCTTTGTGTAAACACGCCGCTGAGCACACATGTGTCCAAATCAGAGTTCAAATAGAAGAACACAACACTACTGGGGGGATCTCCAGGGAATCCTCACAATCAGACGCTCAAATTAGCCATCGTCTTGTGAAAGAAACCGAATGGACGGCAAGGCAACGCAACGCACCCCAAGTCGCAATTGTGACTTGTTTCAACTAGTTGCTCGTTCACCGAGAAAGATGATGTCAATGATCGGCAGCAGCAGCCCAGCACAGCAACCCTTCTTCGAAAGAAATACCCTCGCACACCATCATCGGCACCACATGTTAAGTCTCTCCATCCCCTGCAACAGCAGCAGTAGCAGCGACACCAAGGGTTGACTGCTGGAATGCTGTGTGCGTTGCCGAGCAAAGGAGACTTTTGCACATTTTTCCACGCACACACATGGACACATGGTTTGTCAGTGCTCTTCGCGTGTTCACAGGTAAGCAAGTACGCAGTGAAGGGGTGTACAAATCAACGACGTAATTTAAATTGTTCCCACCTCGTTGCCCTGATGGCTTGTTGGCTCTTTAATTCTTGAATTCTTCAAGGAAACACGTGCACGCCGAGCACACCACCATCGGCCGGGGGGATAGTTGCCTGTTATGAAGCTCTAATCGCTTCGTGAGGGACTCAATGATGTGAAACATATTCCTTAAGCAGATTACCTACTCGGCGGGGCAGGGTCGGAGGACGGTCGTCCGGTTGTTGGTTGGCTGGGGGTGCAGGGGGAAGATAATCACTGTCGTCGCAGTTTACGTCCACGGCGATATTCATATTTTATTCATTCGCCCGATGACCAGCGCTTCCAGTCTTTGTCCGAACTGAATGCGGCCACAATCAACTCAATTACGGAATACGGACCACAATTTGTCATTTCATTGGAAGCAATAAATTAGTTTGTGTTCGAGTGGAATTGTAATTTGGCTTGTCATCAAACACAAAATTCCATGAATTTATCGACAGGCTGTGTGGGATGGGTCGACCTCTAGCTGTTGACTGCAGCCGCGCCTGTGTGTTGGATGCACCATCGCTTGGTTTTCCGCCGCTTTGCCACGCCATCGGATGTAATTTATGCGAGAGAACGTGCGTGTGTTCTTTTTTTGTTGTCTCATTTGCCGGATATTGTCAAATATGGAGGTTTCATCGGAAATTAGGCGGCGGGCGCAATGGATTTTTTTCCGCTTTTTTTAAGTGTCAGGCATTTTTTTCCACTAAAATTGAATGTTCCCAAATAGAGATGCGCCTGGTGGTCAAGGTTCACTCGGGACAGACACGAACAGCCAATCTTTCACATGAGTTTTTGGATATCATTCAGCTCTGTAGCCTGCCCGTCTTGAAGAGGTTTTTTTTATTTGAAATTTAATCAGAATTAGAAACTCAACTAGGGATGGGAGAGGGTGACTACTTTGTATTTACGGCACGAAGCCAATTCAAAAAGATGGTGTGTCAAATGGCTTGATCAAAGGCCGACGAGTCTGTTGAATGACTCGGTATTCCTCGCTTCCTTCGGTGTCTTATGGGTCTTGTCCGTCCTGGGATCTCGTTCGCTTGGACGTCGAGTTGTAGTGGGTATTGGCCTCCGGCTGAACCGCGAAATGATGTTCGCAGCCAAATGACTGGACAGTACGCTGTGCCGCCGCACAGACTGATCGAAAATTGGACCTCTCGGATCTGAGAAATGTAGTCAAGACGGTCCAATTTTCTACCAGTCTGGGTGAATTTGATTGATGGCACGGATTGTGTTGACTCTGAGGAAATCGGTCGCTTGAGACTGATTGTCAAAGACCTGGTTAGAAGAAGAACAGACTGAATACGATCCTACCGACGTTGCTTCTGGACGTCAAATCGCTCGTCCAGACTATATATTGTGGCACGTACCACCGTCCTGTTTGGAACCACATGTCATTCCCTCCATAAAATCCAATTTGTGCCAACAAAAGTTGGTTATTATCGATCGTTGGAGCTCTCCGTTGAATCGAACGAAATGTCAATGCCAACGTCGTCTTCCAAGAACCCCGGACCGATGGTGGCACAATGTACAAAAAATAGTGACTTTTTGGGGATGTATTTCCATTTGGTGGACGTCATACGTCAATTTGTTGGTTCGGAATCGTTGCAGATCCCTACATTTAGCTTGTTAACGTTCCCCTTGATCAACAAATGGACACGATGTACACATGGCACTGTCCGTGGTCGTTTTCATTCGGTCCCAAGTTATATAGTCTCAAGGCCCGATGCAGAACTCGAAAATGCTAAGGGACTGAGTTTTCTTCTGCTCCTGAATCTTCGCTCCTGAATCGTACAAAATCGTCCCATTTCTGAAGCGGATGATGGTTGGTGATGAAAAGTTTCTCACTTACGACAACGATGATGAGTCGGCGCACACAGTGGCCAAGCCAGGAGTGACACCCAAGAATGTGTTTTGTTAGATTTAGCCGTGCTCTCCTGTGACAAAACTCCCAATTCGTGTACTGGTCCGTCAAAAATTCGACCGTCTTTAGAACGCAATCCCCCAGAAGTGACCGGCTTTGCCCAATAGGAGGGAAATTGTGTTCCATCAGAACAACGTCAGGCACACACATCGATAGAGGCTCACCAGAAGCTGCGGGAGCTTGTTAAGCGGCCACAATGTAGTCCGAAGCTGGCTCTAAGTGAAGAAGCTGGCTCCAGAAGTGACCGGCTTTGCCCAATAGGAGGGAACTTGTGTTCCATCAGAACAACGTCAGACACACACATCGATAGAGGCTCACCAGAAGCTGCGGGAGCTTGTTAAGCGGCCACAATGTAGTCCGAAGCTGGCTCTAAGTGATTATCTCCTGTTCCTGTCGATGACGAACAAAAATCCCACTACGGATGAAGCCATAATGGAATCAGCTTCAAAATAGCAACAAATTATGGAAAAATACGGCGGATATTAGACTTGAATCGGTCCAATTTCATGCAAAGATAATGGCTTTTCTTGAACTACACCTGATATGTCATTCAATCCGTTCTTCCTTGTCGTTCCTTTGGTTGGCGCTGCAGTCTGACGTGGACCTTGTTTCTGCTTCGTGTCAGTGACCCCGAGTGGTGTAGTAAAACTCAAAGATGAGATGTCTACCTTCGTACTCATGACACTCATGGCTCTTCGTGACAATCACAACCACGCAACGTAAGAATCACGAATTCGCATCGCTCTGTTCAAGAAAAAAATCTCATAACTCGCTTCCATCAAATCCAGACTTCCCCCACGGAGCTTTGACCCACATAAACCAAACGTCTACTTCGGGATGGCGTATCATTCACGAATCTCATTCCCTGTCAAACTCGAGCTAAATCCGCGTCTCATGCCATTCCCACAATCGATACACGGACGCACTGGGGAGCCGCAGGAGAGGTGCGCCAATTAGTGAAACATTCCATCCGAAGTCACTTCGTCTTCCTCCATCCCAGTACCCACCCGGCCGCCAACAGCTAATGAACACGAAAAATCTGTTTGAAATCTTGGTCTCGGCCTTTGCTTGATGTGAACTCACCAAACCACCAGAGCCCATCATCCAGTTTAGGGTGCAGTCCAGTTCAGTTCAGTCAACACAAGGTTCTGCTGCCGCTTAAGGAGTGGCCACTTCGAACATAAATCTCCACAAAAGGTGTGTCCGACAAGCCATTATCTCCTGTCCATCTAATGGACGTCATAAAGGTCTCTCATTTGAGGTTGAAGACAGTAACGACTTTTCACTTTTGCACCTCTACACAGACCTCCTACCCCCCGTGACCGCAAAAAAAAAAACACAAACAAACCTTTAACTTCTAGTTTAAGGACTTAAAATGGATTTTAAATTACACTGCCGCCGCCTTCCTGTGCTGTGCCGTCTCTGTGTGTGCTTGTGTGTGTGTTCTTCAATAATGTTAATTCGTTTACATGCTAAATGCAAGGCTCTATCTGCTACGTATGCCAATCATCTTTGTGCTGCAACTGTCGACCAGCCCCTCAGGAGTGTGGCGGAGGGGGGTGTCCCTTAGGGCTTGGAACAGCACACACAAACTCAGTCAAACACTAGCTCACTCACACGTATAGTAGGGGGGGATTAATATATCTTATCGATTTTCCATGCAATCCCGACCTTCTCCTCCGCGCCTCGTCCTGCCGCATCGTCGAAACAGTTCAGTTTTAGTTCTCATTGCCATAGCGCCAAACCCATGATGACGTCCACCCACTCCCATATACAGTATCTCTCTCACCACCTCCCCTCTACTCTGACCTGTCGTCCTCCACACAGCCACTCAGGCCCACTGTCAACCAATTTCGATTGCATCATTGCGAACATAAAATACAAGTTTTTTCTCATTTTTTGTTTGTTTTTGTTCCCAAAAAAATAAAAAATGTAAATAAATAAATTATCCTTCAGTCGCCAGCAAGCATATTAAACTCCTTCAGAGAGAGGGAACAACTTGGACATGCCTCTCGAGCGGTACATAGAGCGCCCATGTACACAACCAAATAAACATAAAATATTCGCCATTATTATTTCGTAAATGTTTATTTCATTTATTTCTTTTTAATTTTTTGTCGAATTTTCGGCCATTTCCAAAAATAAAATGCAAAATATTGTTTTCCTCCCTCTGTGTGTGTCCGGTGAAAGGGAAGAGGAAAAAAAATGATTTTAACAAGCACCATCATCCCGCATCAACCCAGATCCAGTGCCACCACCACCAGCAGCACGAGCACTACCCCCCACACCCCCACCCCCCCACCCCCCACAAGCGACGAACCAACCAACCAACCTATATGTAGACATTTTTTATGACTCAAAACTATTTTCATTCATTCATTTTTTGGTTTTTTGCTTTTGCAGATTTCGTTCGTTCGTTCGTTCGTTCGTTCCTCTTTTTTCGTCCTCCTGTTTCTTTTTCTTTTTTAAACTCTGTTTTGCTTCCGTTGTCCTGAATTCGACACTGCCATTCTCAACATACAGCCGGAGATTACTTTTTTTTTTTTTTCGCCCAGCTTTCCCTGGGTGTGTGTGTGTTTGCATTTTTTCCTCCTTTTTCGAGTATTTTTTTGCCAGTTTTTTCGTATTTTTTTTTTTTCGTTCGCCTTCTCCTGTTCCTGGCCTGGTGCTGGTGGCTGGTGCTGCTGCTGGTTCTGGTGTTTACTACAGAGGTTCATATATAGCGCAATCTGCAGGTTGTTTCAGTTGTTCTCTTCCCTCTCTCTCTCTGTCTTTTTCTCTGTTCGTTCGCATGACTTTCTCGTTGCTCGTTCCGCCGCTGCCGACGTTGTCCCCGTTCGTCATCATCGTCGATTTCGAAAAATTCGGGCCACACACTCTCTCTCCGTGTGTTTTTGGTGTACACTGTACGGGAACAGGAGATATTGCTCTTTTCTCCTTGCCTGCCAACCCAAATGCCATGTTGCCTGCATTTCTATTTCTAGTTTTTCTACTTTTTGTTCGGTTTTATTCCACTTTCCACACCATCGTCATCATCATCCCGGCTATCGTGTCCAAAGCCCTGCCAGCCACCCACCCAGCACCAGTCCGCCCAGCTTACGCTCCACGGTTGTTTGCTGCATTAAAAGGACAAGCAAACAAGGGAAAAAAAATGTTCCTGCACAGTGAAAGCAGAGAAGAAGAAGAAAAGGAACAAAAAAAAAACACAATAGAATGTGAGGGGGTCACGACAGGATGGCAAACAAAACAAGAAAAAAAAGAAAAAGTGAAATAATACAAAAGCAAGAATCCCAACAATCGATCTTCTCTCGCGTGCTGTGCTCTCCCTTTAAAGAGCGCAAAACGAACCGGATTTTTTTGCGCCTGATTGGCAACGTATCGAAGCACAACCCTTAATTATAAAAAAATAATTGTCTACCCTTGTTGAAAGGCAGCAAAAAAAATACGTCGAAATATTGCATCATCCCCACCGCACACGTGTGTACATGTGCCCTCGTGTTGGACTTGTACCTCCCACGTATTTGTGCCTTCCCCCCTCAACCCGTGCACACCATCGCAACCACTCCTAGTCCAAAAAACCCAAAAATGAAAAAAAACCCCCGCGAATGTATGATCCCCTGGCAAATTTAACAAAATAAGTATTAAGCCGCGGTGGAAATGAAAGCAAGCGCGACTCCGTTGCTAAACCCACCTCGCACTCCACCTTCGAATGTGGCAGCACAACCCAAACGAAACCAAACCGAACCAAAAAAAAGGAGCAATAATGAGGGGTGTGCTACTAGAGCGACCGACCGACCGGGTCTTTTGGTGTGCTCTGCATGCATTCGTAAAAATTATATATTCGCGCTGCTTCTGTGACCCAACTCTGTGTGCGGCTGTTGGTGGATTCTCCACTCCCGAATGCAGGTGTATCCAGTGTCAGCCGTCATCGCCACCCTCGTGCAAAAAACGAAATCGAAAAACTGTCAATAAAGCAAAAATAATATATATCAGTATTTTTTGAGGTTTCCTTTCTTTTTTGTGTCCGGGCCCGCGAAAAAATCGCCTTTATTCGTTCCATTTTTTCCGAAATTTCAGAGCACCGCCGAGGGTGGTGTGAAGGTCTGTGGTGTGTGTGTGTGTGGGTCGGTGTATTTGTGTATTTTCGGCGGACAATCATCATGTTGACTGCCCTCGAAATCAAAAAAAGGAACAAAATCACTCACCCCCCGCTCACCCATCGTTCATCTTTTTTTTTTGTTCGTTCTGCCATCAACCCACTCACCTATAACTACTCGTACAACCCTGCCGCCGTTGGTAGCGGGTAGCGAATCCACAACGACAGCGACGACGACGACGGTCATGGCGATGGTGGCTATGGGGTAAGTGATGGTGTTTGGCGACGAGGTATGTAGATGAGGAGAATCAAACTGCCAACTGACGTAAAGCGGAAGTACTCCCCGCTCAATGGGGGAGAGAGAGAGCGGTTGCCACCATCCACCAGCAGCAGCACCACCACCACCCCCCCAGCCCGGTCATGGATAGTGGGGGTGGATAAAGTGCACGAAAAGCCACTGTGAACGGAATGAGGAGGGGTGGGGGTACACAGCAAAAAAAAAATCACCCCCACATCACGGCACAGCAACAACCCATAACCGAGATGATATACGAAATAGGGAAAAAATCAGAAATGAAAAAAAAAATAAAGGACAACTTTACTACCCGCCCACCATAACCACCACCCCCACCATCACCATCCTCCACAATCCCAGAGGGTGTGTGTACCCCCACATTATAGTCAGCCAACCATCATCAGGCTGGTCGGTAGCGCGCCAGGCCAGCAAAAGCACCGTTCTGCTTCTGATGCTGTTTCTGCTGCGTCTCTTTTTTTTCTTCTTTTTTTTTTTTGCTCCGTTCCCTTCCCTGAGTACACTCATCACAATCCACGGTAGGGTGGGAGAGATCGATGTGTCGCTGTAGGTGTACACACACACACAGCCCACTGTGACCGTGTATACCATGATCATTCATTCCATAGCCATCATGCGGCTCTAAACCTAAATCTAAAAGAAGGAACCCAACGGGCCCCAACCCCATTGACACGGGGCAAGCATCCGAACCAACCAACCGACCGACAGACCTCTACGTCACCCATCTCATCATCGTCATCATCATGATGCAGGGTGTCCCCCTGCAGGTGGACAGTGGGGACGTTCAAAATTCCTAAGTGGACACTACAATTGAATTTGAATTCCTTCTGTTGTTGTTTTGGATTTCTTTTCTATTTTTTGCTGTGTTTTGTAGTTTGTTTCGGAGGAACTTTAGACGGATAGTACATTAGGGAGCAAGTATGCCACTAATGAGACAGGTCCCCTAATTGCAATTACGTGGTGTGGAGTCAGAGTTAGAGTACTTGTATCAAAGAATTTTCTGGCTGGCGGCGGCAATGGCAGTGGCGGCGACTAGCTTCGCGGCGATGGCCTTTAATTTGTGTGCACTGCATGCGCCTTTGATTTGGCTGCTCTGTGCTGTGGACCTCCCCTCATTTGGAGGGTCGTTGATGCCAATCCTGGACAAGACATTAATCTTATCAAAACCGCTGGCTTCCATGTGGCGAGCGGGGTGATTCATCACTCGACGGCACGTTGGATACTTGGAAGCAACGCAGAGCTTTGGAATTTAATTCGCTTTGTTTGTCGGGAATTTTGGGCGCCGTGCTACTTGAGGCTCTCCAGAATCGTTGAGGGACTTGGAAGTCTTGTCCCGTCTCACTGATTCTAAGTAGAAGACTGTCTTGCATCCCTCTGCACGTTCAACTTCTCGGGCTCTGGAGCATTGAAAGGTTTGACGAACGATTTCCATTTCATTGTCTCACTTGTGAATCATACTCTAACCACGTCGGCTTAAAGTGGTACGCAAATTTTCGGAGTCGAAGCCCCTCCAGGACGAAGTCCACTCGCTGGACGTGTACAACTCGTTTCAGTCGTCGTTGTTCAACTTCGACTGGCCTTAAGATTGGTGTACAACTATTAGCCGACGTGGTTGGAGTGCGTGCTGATAGGGAATGAATAGGAACATTTTGCGCATCCGCAAAACTAACTCTGGAGCATTAATCAGGCTGGATTTGACCGATGGCATGGGTTATGTTAGCTTTGAGCGCCCGCTTTGAACGTGGGATGAACTGTGTGGCACGCAGCGCCGTCTTGTTGAGACCACATGTCGTTGGTGCTCATATCAGCCAAAAACCAATTGGTAATCATCCACCTATAGCAGCCTAAAATCCACACCAAACAGTGACTTCTTCTTAACTCCCTTGCAGTCTCAAACAGAGAGTAGTCATTCAGCGGTGTCGCCTAGTCAACAAAATGTACTTTAACTAAATCTCCAGTCTTCCAGTATGTTCCCCTCTGAGCTAGGGTCTGCTTTAAGCGAACTGTTTTTAGATCTGTGGAGAGATAAAAGTTTTATAAAGTATTCGCGATCTAGACTGGCACTGGGCCAGAGCATTCTTATCGGCATTTAGTCAAAGGCTGGATGACATCCGCCAAGACGCTTGAAACCCTTGTTCCCTGTTTAGTAAGAAAAAGTTTAGAGCAAGTGCTTCGATTTGACAAATTTGGCATAAAGGGTTTCTGTGGTTTAAATTCATACACACTTGATAACCGTTAGCCATTGCAAATGAATCACAAACGTCATACTTGAAGTAAAAGTTGATCATGGTGGTATCGAAATTCAAAGTCAGACTTACTGCACTTTGCTCACGATTGGTGGCAGTTGCTCCTTGGTCCAGTTGATCGTGGTCCTCAACACCAGAAGTTTTCTAGAGCTTCTGATAAGACAAGGAAATAGTACCCGTATCCTCGTCTGATTCGTGATTCCTCAAGCTTTCCAACAAAAGCCTTGTTTATTCAGCAAATGGACTTACTACTGGCATAGTGGCTTACTTCTATAAAAATGTATTATATGGAGCAAAGTACACATGCAATGCGTCCTTGACGAGCACATTAAGGATGTGTGACTTTGAAGATTATCGCGCCCTGCGGCACCAATGGTCAGTTCAAGTTCCAGAACACGTTGATTCTGAGACTGTGAGAAAACGTAAAAGTGGGCGTTCACGCTTAAGTTGAGAAGGACTTCTTCTACTTGATGCCACTAAAGACATCTAGCAGAAGATTTTGACAGCTGGAGTGACTTGCTGGATTTAGGCACAGCTCCAAGTCAGTGCAGAGATGAAGAAGTCATCAATGGGGGGACTCCTCAAACTCAATGGACATATCAGGGAGGCCTGACTTTATTTACTTCAATTTGTCCACGCCTTAGACAACCTGCTTTGTGTGACGCTACAGCCTGGGATGGACCTGGTCTCAAGCTACAAGTCTCCAGCTAGCTGGGATGGACCTGGCCTCAAGCAACAAGCCTCCAGCTAGCTGTCTCTGGTTTCCCACACGAAATTGATTGAGGTACTTCATAAATTGTGTGCGCCACCTTAAAACCGAGCGTCTCTCTTAACTGGAGTCGAAGACCGGAGACAAGTTACCCATGTACAGACCAACCACCTTACACGTTTGACTTGAACAACCTATGTATGCTCCAATTACGTCAACGAGTAACTCTTCCTGATCAAATCGTCGCTTCTTTCTCCGCCAGCTGCTTCTGTTCCCACAAACTTGCGAGTCCTGCCTTCTAGCTCCTCATGTCTTTGACCTGGATTCAGCTCGGAACCCTCTTCATTCTTGCACAGTCAGTCCGCAGTCAGCCCATATTGTTGCAAATCCATATTTCAAGCGTTAATTATTCAAACAACAAAGTCGTCGTTCGCTCCAGCTGGAGTAGACCTCATCGAAGAAGCTTTACTTCTGCCTTCTGCTGTTTTTTTTATTTAATTACTTTCCGTTCTAAATCCCGGTGCACTGCAGTGCGGACAGCTCGGCTGCCTGCAACCGTTTTCTATTAACTCTCTCTTTCCCACTCCTTCGCCAGGTGGTGGCACATTAGTTTCATTAAAACCGTCACGCAATCCGAATGTGATAACCCCTCCAGGCTGTGACGCAGCACGAAGGTCTTCAATCAACTTTTCGAAAAAGTATTTAAAAGTTTCATTCATTCGTTTATCTCGAAGGACTTGTGAGGGTTTCCGTTGATTACTTGTGCCGGCTAGGGGCGGGGATAAGGATTTATGAACTCACCAGATGATGTGGCCGCTTGGTTTGGTCGTTAAACTTGTGCTGTGTGCTGGACAGGGCACAATTCACTTCACTTGAGTTTAAGTGTTTTTCAAACCTTCAAAGTTGTTCCTGCAAGGATATGGAGTGGGTTGTGTGAGAGTTGCAGACGCAGTCGGGTGGTGCATCAATGAGGTCTGTTTTAGTTGAGTTTTACGCTTAACTTGAATCCTCTGGGATTTATTGTCGTCTTTTGAAGCTTGACACTTGTTGATGGGGAGAATTTGACAGCAAATCAAAGGTCTTCTGTCGAAACTGTTGGCTTTGTTGGCTCGTTTGTTTGCCGGCATTGCTCTTGTGCTTGATTCATTGTAATTAGCAACTGTAACCCACTGCGTTTCATGGAGGTTCGGGCGTCTTGCGCCTAGCCTCTGCAAACGAGCTCATCTCTAGGCTGTAAAATGTAGGAGAGAAGAGCTCCTTGGAGCAAAGATTTAGTTCCCAGTACCGGTGTGACGTCGTTGGCGGAGCTGCAAACGAGAGAGTGAGCTTATACGGAGGAACTGAATCAACTTCCTGGAAAACGGCGGCGTTCAGACTCAAATCCGACGCACTCGCTTAAGTGATAATTGGACACATTCGAAGCTCAGATCCAAGGCATTCTTGCAAGGCCCGGTCCCTACCTTGGAATAGAGTCGACGAAGGATGAGCCATATCTCTAGGATCAAAGCGCGGTATGATATCGATACCCGATGCAACTGAGACTCTTCGTCTGAAGGTCAATGAAAGAGGCATGATGTCCCAGTCGCTGAAGTCTATGCGTCCTAGCGTTTCATCAGTTGATTGTCTTTGTTTTTTGTTTAAGCTTTGTCAAATGTCCGACCAGGAGTTGCAACTCTTTGACCAGGAAAGACTGGGTGAAACAGCTAAAATATCGTATTTATCAGCTGTCAGGGCGTGGTTGCATTCTCAGATGAGGTGTTAGCTGTAGCAAAGTGCTGATGTGGTTGCTAGTCATCTTGTTCTCTTTCGGGGGCCTAGGTCTGCAGCGGTCTGTTGATGTCATTGCCAAATGATTTCATTTCTAGGGACCTTAGTTCTTCTCCATTTCCTAACACTGACACCTACGGTTCCCAAATCTTAGTCTTCTTCGTGGCCCACGTTCCTCTAGTGAACGTGGGGCTTAACCAACTAGCCCCTCCAGCTCCGCCATATCCGGCCAGCTGCTTCCAATGTCGCACACGAAGACGATTGAGCTCCTTCTCCGCTTGTGGGCGCCATATCTGATGCTGCGTTCTACTAGTAATCGGAGACCAGCTCTAATGGACTTTCATTTTCCTCATAAATCACTAGACCCTTGAGAGACCTTATGAGAATTTGAGTGTCGTTCGACTCTTGTCCCATACACTCACTTCATCCACATCCATTCAAAAACAAAACGAAACTTCGAATGCCCCGTGGCATCTGTCGGAAATGTCTAAAAATAAACCAAGTAAAGCGGATCTCCTCGCTAGATCACTGAGGCCAGACAGCGGTGATCAGAGACCGTTTCAGCGGCACTCCATGTGCAGCTGCTTTCCGTTCGTCCGCCCACCATCTGCCACATTATCCACGTCGACTCCACTGTGCGCACTATGTCTCTCATAATCACCAGTCCCACCGTTCATCTCTCCATCATATCTGCCGCTGCAGGAGCACTTCACCGTTTTCCCCCCTCCACTCCCACTCTCCCATCCGCAATCCAAGCACCGTCGCCATCCATCCATCCAGCTATCCATCTCGCCCAACTCCCCACCGTCAGTTTCGCCTGAAATCGTGGCGGCGGCGGCCGTGGAATAAAAAAAAAGGTTTCTATTTCATCCATCCGTCCATCCGTTCATTCGCCCGTCAGTGAGATATTTGCGAAGGTAGAAAATAGACCCACCAGCACTAGCAGTAGCAGCGGCAGCGACAGCAGAAGCATCACATACACGCACATCCTCCAGCCGGCGGGGATGATGATGTGCACAGAGCGGCTGGAAACGGGTGACGGAAGGCGACAAAAGAGGGCAACAAAAAAAAAAAAACAAAGAAAAAAAAGGGAAAGAAAGGAGAGAGAAAAAAGGATGAACAAAAAAATCAGAACACAGCACAGATGATTGAGGTAGTACCAGTTCGTCGTCGTATAGCAATCCATATCCATTCGGGTACAATTCCTTCAAAGACCATGAATCCTTAAGCTTTAAAAATCCACCATCACGTCGGGAATCTCGCTTCACTCGCTGTGTCGCCACTCGCCAGTTGCCACCCCATCCGTCGTGTGCTCTTCGATTGTTTTTTCTTCGTCCTTTTTTTCTGCTCTCTCGTTCTGCTCATTCCGACGTCGTGTTCCTGCTTATTTTCTACTTCTGCTAAACAATGTTTCCTGGATGCTGTCGCTGTTCCTGTTGTGGCATGATGCTGCTGCTGCTGCTGCTTCTGGCATTGGAATTACTCCTGCCGCCCTTGTCCTCTTGTGTTGATTGTTTAAAGGATGTTTTCTTTTGATATGTTACGCTTAGAAAGGCGTCCCCCCCAGTCGAAGATGTGACGTATTTTTTTCCCACTCCTTACACTCCTCACACCCAGTCCAACTCGTCCCTACACGCAGCCAGTGTATGCTCCTTCGATATGTATTTGCCAATCATGAAGCTGTTTCAATTGCTTGCGCTCACGGGAATCCTCCATCCTCCTGCTGGCACATCCGTGGGGATGTGCAGCAGAAGCAGCAGCAGCACCGGCAAGAGTGAGCGTATTGATTTTGATTGGTCCTTAGGGGGACGACGGGGCCGAGGAGTTGAGAAAGGAGCGCGCTCAGTTCGTGGTGTAAATACGAGTGCAGGCATTTATTTGAACGGGGGGCAGCCTTGCCGCTTTCCGCATTCCGGCTTTAAGGTCATTTATTTATTTTTTTGGGGTTAAAGTTTAAGAAAATTGATTGACGAAGGGTTTTGCGGGCAAAGTTTCAAATTGAAATGATATAACGAGACCAATTTACGGACAAAACTTTCCCAACAAGTTTAAGGGGTTAACAATTTTCTGTAAATCAATACCGAAAAGTTACCACACCACGAGGGGGCAATGATTGCCTGCTTTTTTGCACTTTGCCATCAGAAAAGGTCATTCCCAATCATCTGGTTTCTTCCGGCCGATGGGAGTGGGGAGAGTACGTTTAACTTTTTTGCAGCAACGACGAGGGGATGTGATCGATAGAATGTAAGGCGAGCAGACGTGCAAGCACTTCCCTTTACACTTTTGCTTCAACAAGCTCTGTGGATCGATGAGAAGGGTTATCAAGTGTGCAAGCATTTCACACCTTAAACATGTCAAATTTCCTCCAACTCCGACACTTAATGAACCAAGAAAGCACTTGTTTACCCTGTCAGACTCTAAAGAGAAACTCAAAACAACTCCACTGTTTGGCTGTTCACTTCAAGTCAACATGTCACGGTTCATAAACTCACCCTCGAAGTGACCTCGTAGTTGTCTGTTGAAGTGAAAGTCCATTCATTTCGACGTCTTTCTTTCCACACAGTCCTCCTCATCCGAAAGGCATCATTTAAACCCTTAACCTACTTATAGAAATTTCCCTTCAACACTCTCTCTCTCTCTCTCTCTCTCTCTCTCTTTATCACTCACAATGGCATTCCGAAACGATGATGAATGAAACTATTATTCTTTTCTTCTTCTTTTTATTGTTCTTTCTTACAGGCACTCGATGAATACGATGTCCAACAGGACCTACCGCAGGCAATTCAGCTTCTCGGCGAAATGAACAGCAACGTTAAACAGGTGACCGACTTGGTTGAGGGTATGCTGCAGCGTGTTAAACGTGGTGAACTGACAACAGAATACGGCTTAAGTTTTCTGGAAGTTAAATATCACATGCTCTTGGATTATTTAATTAACCTTACACACGTTGTGCTAAGAAAATGCTCGGGTAAGTTGGCCACAAGCCACCACCGCCGGATTGGTGGGGACCACCAACTAAACATGAGTTCATTTTGTTCTTGCAGGTGAAACAATAGAAGGGGATCCATCCATTGAGAGACTCATTGAGATTCGTACAGTTCTGGAGAAAATCCGCCCGATTGACTATAAGTTGCGTTATCAAATTGATAAATTAGTTAAGACCGCTGTAACTGGTGTCACAGATTCTTCAGATCCAATTTCGTATAAAGTAAGTGAACGACAAACGGCCCTCATAACGTAACACATCTTCCTCCGCCCTCACCGCCTCCACTGGCAGTCGAAACTTTGTCTCGCCACCGTTTGTCCGTACGTACGCCGCTCTGCTGTGCGAGAGACCATTAAATGCAAATTTTCATAAATTCATTTATGTAACCGGACTCCTCGCTTGATGCGACGATGACGACCACGACGACGACGGCGACAGAGGCTGTGTGTGCGAGAGTGCGAGTTAACCAATCAAATCTGAACTAGTTTCCCGTTTAACCGAAAAGGATGAGTTGATGTAATTTTCGAATTTATTTTCCAGCCAAATCCGGACAATATGCTGACGAATTATGAGGAAGGTGAATCGGAATTTGGATCAAATTCAGAATCAGAGGAATCAGACGAAGAGGAGGATGACGTTGAGGAGGGTTCAATGAAACCGAAGAAGGCGGCCACAGCGGCGAAGAGTGGCATTTATGTGCCGCCTAAAATTAAGCCCGTCTACTATGATGGCGATGAGAAGCCTGCTGATCGGGAAAAGAAATTAATAGAACGAGCTAAAAAGAGGGCAATGACGTAAATATCATTATTTTCTTATTCGTTTCGATTCGTCATTGAGTTGGTGTCTATTTTTGTTTCATTTCAGAACATCGATGTTGCAAGATCTAAAAGAAGAGTACCTTGATGCACCAATTGAAATATCGTCCGGGTCTAGAGCACAACAGATTATATCTACAGCACAAAAGGAGAAACAGGAGTACGAGGAGGCATATCTCACACGTCTTCCTGTCACAAAGGCAGAGAAGCATAGGCAACGGAAGCTCACGACACTGGGTAAGTTTGTGCAATTTCCTGGCGGGGTTTGGTGGACACTGGTATCAGATGAATTTTGTTGGAGTAGGAGAGAAATGGCATTGATTGCTATGTCCCCTCAATCGTATGACCACACCAGAGTTCGACTTAGATGGTGTCCACACAAGTGTTTCTTTCGTTGTGGGAACATCGGAGTATGATAGGAAGGACAATCTGAGCGGCCGATGAATAAGCTAAGCCCAAGCCCAGTTCGGACAGCAACAGGTGGTAATTACTTAGTGCTAGATTGGGACTATAAGGTGGATGCACAAGGAGCTTCCAACCAAGCTCCCGCAGCTTCTGGCGAGTCGCTATCGATGTCTGTGGTTTGGCATTGCCCTGATGGAACGCAACTCCTCTCATATGGGCGCTTCTGAGCACTTGCTTCCTTCAGACTGTCCAATTGCTTACAATACAGGTCCGAATCCCTGCTTCCTGCCAATTCTTCCAAACACACAGCACAACCTTCTTGGCCGTCACTCCTGGCTTGGCCACTGTGTACGCCGGCTCATCGTTACCATTCCGACCGGCTCATCATTTCGCTTGACATTGTCGTAAATGATCCACTTTTCGTCATTAGTCACCATCCGCTTTCAAATGTTGTCAGCCTACCCCGCTGACATGTTTACTCATTTAACAAACACCTCTCAAGGAACGGAAGATTTTCCTGAGTGCTGGTTCTCGTAATGATTAGATAGAGCTTTGTACACGCCAGATCTTGAGAGAGCTACCTAGCGTTCCATGTTTAGCTTCTTTAAGGGGCAGTCCGCATTTTAGTCTTCCCAATGAAGGGATCCTTTGTCTGTCTGACACAGATACCGACATCTTTTCAATTGATATCTTGATGCATTCCAAGTCTCAAAAAAGAGACAACTGATGAACATGCTGTAAAAAAGCGATCGGATCTAAATTCAGTATGGTCACTTGCCACATACTGCATCTAACTTCGATAGTCAGGCCGCCAGTAAACTTGCGGAGTCAAAATTTGGTGTACAGCACTTGCTAAGAGTGTCAACTTGAATACCCTTAGCCGAGTACAACGATTGGCCTGCATGTGCGTTATCGGAGCGTTAAGCACTCGTACAGCCGCACTGAACATGCTTCTTCACCTTCCTCTGCTTGATATATTCCGAAGAAGCTGGGCGGTCATCTACAAACTTTAACAGACGGACGAAGAAGGGTGGAGGACTGTGCATAGGTGGCAACTTCAAAGTTATATCCTTACATCTCCCTAATTATTGAAACGTTATGCAGGCCGTCTTGCTCCAAGATCAGTTACATTTCCAAAAGTTTTCTCCTCAGACAGCCAGACTGCTTATTCAGTTCTTGGGCAAAGTCAGCTTTCATTTAAAGACTTCCATTAATTGTCGACTCTCTCGTCGGGAAGGCTGCACGTTTCTCATGCGGGTGACGGGATATTGTGGAAGTTTGTTCTTGGTGGCCTAAGCTACTGGTTGTGTTGAAAAGTATGCTCTCATAGGCAATGCGTTGGGGTGGGCACCAGATGCAGGCTTGATATGGGAACCTGTAGCTTAGTGGCATCACTGGCGACGAGAGACAGATCTCCAGTGGAGAAGCGTCGCTTCAAGAAAGTGGCAAAGCTACGTCCAAAGAGTCGTCTCTTGGTGGTTACAACTTCGTCGCATGATCTTCAAAGACGAAGACTATCATCGCCACACAAGGGTCACACAAAACAGCCAGATCACTCGCTTTAAGAGACCCCATTCAATCTCGTTTAGCTGTTTAGTTAACCAAAATAAACTAGTGACGGTTCTACAGCGAGCGACTGCCTCTTCCTAAGCAATTCAATTCATAAACAAAATGTTGAACTAATTTCTCCCTCCCAGTCACAAGAATTCGTACTTGAAGCCACCGGACCTGGTCTAGAGCTTTCTCCGGTAAATCGGAAGCCGGTAAACTCGGTAGACGTCGAACAACCTCTTCTCTCTCTGACTGGGAGGAAGCCCACCATGTCCATGTCTCTCCATACAGCTGCCTACAATCAGGATAACCAATCGCAAGATATGGAAGATACTACTTGCCAAAATAGCTTTGGCCAAGACTGAAACTTTATCGTCGACTTCTAAGCTGGCCGGCTCTCAGTGCACTCATCGGCGTTAGAAAAGAAGCAACAGACACGCTAGCGAGTAGAATAGATCCCTCCTCTACACAGGTGGGACGAGGAGGAGAAATATACCATACATCACCTCTTCTGCTCATACAGTGGGCTGTGAAACTAAGGGGTCTACATCTTCAATCACTTGAGCGAGGTGAATCCCACCACCAACCAGCGAGCAACCACCAATTGCTTCGATGTGTAGAAATTATCCACTCCATGTGGTTTCACAATCGGCCTATATTGGTGTAAATGTGATTGCTATGTACACACAATCACTTAAGCATGACCTGAACATGTTGAAATACCCATCAACGACTCTCGTCCAATGAACTCCGTAAATGTTGGGGGGGATGAGAAAACTGCTACCGACCGCCTCGATCCGCGGAAAAACCAATCCCATCGCGTAATTCATTACAAAGCTTCTCCATCAACCCAAGCGAGCGTAACATCATCAGCATCGGCCAATGCGATCGCTTCATTTGACTGCGCTTAATGGGTGGGAGGTATCCCGTTCCGCTTGGGCTGTGTTTCATAGTAATCTGCACTCAACCAATTCCATCTAACCTAAGCCAAACCTCTCCTCCGTGAGACGTCTTATCTACTCCACATTATTCGCAATTAATCAACGAACTAAATGCAATCAATTTCTACTTCCAGGTACACTTGGTGATGAGATTCTCGGAGAAATAAGCCGCGATCCGAGTTTATCAGTTGGCGGTGGTAGCAATAAAAGAAAGAAGAAGATCGGCAAGAAGCGCGCTGGAAAGAAAAGGAGGTTCCATTAAAATAAATTCTAAACAAAAGAAACGACACTTATATATTCGCTTTAATTTTCACACACACTTTTAAATCGTTTCAAAACATATATTATTTCTCTAGCATTAAGACTCACTTGGTTACAAAATGTTCACGTTTATCAAAAACAAAAAAGAAAAGAAAAGAAAAGAAAACGATCAATTCAGTTTTTTCCCCGCGATATTTTTGATCGAACGTTAAGAAGATAAATCCGAAAGAACAGGGAAATGTTCGCGAAGAAACTATATATTCTAGCAATAGCAAAGAGAAGTGAACACAAAAAGAAATTACAAAATTAAGGGAAAGGAAAAACTGGCGACACATTCGCGAGTTCGCGTCTGAATGGACCGATGGATCGGCGGAAGATATTAATATGATTTTGTTTTGTCAAGCTTTGATGGTTAATCTGCTCTTGACACCCCTTGTTGCATTCGCTTCGGTTTTAATTAGTTCAAAACGTTTAGCTTTGTTTTTCGTTCAGTTTATTTTAATTTTCTTATTTTTTTTTTTTTTTTGAAAAAAAAATGCATATTTTCACCTAATTTGTTGATTTCTTAGATAATTTACCCCTCGGATGGTTGATCTGAGTTTCATTTGCAACGACTATTTTACTTTGACTATGGAGTTTGTTTTATTAAGTTGAAATTATGTTTATATCGATTCGTTTCATTTGAATATTATATTTTATTTCTTTTTGTATGCTTGTATGCTCGTTTTTTTTATTTTTTTTTAAATAAATAGATGCTTTTATGGAATTATATGCGTGCAATTATTATTTTCATTTGGTTGAGTTGGAGATTGGAAGTTTGGGTGACAGGCGGCAATTCTGTTTTTTTTTTAGGTGTTTGGATTTGCAGACGTGTTTGATGAGTCTGGCCAAATGAAGGTTTCCCCTTTTAGGAAACCATTCATCGCAGGAAGGCAGCACACTGAAGACGCTGAAGCCATGCAATTCTCTCCCCCTTCTCGCTCTTGTGATGGAGGACTGATTGGGGCACAATGCGAGGGATGCCGGATTAAGTTGTTGCACACAAAAGTGCATTCAATTGTATTATTTTTCCACTGCCCTCATTTTTCATAAATTCCTTGGCAAGAATGACAAGTTGTTGATCTACTTTATGATTTCTTCAAAAGATGCCTGAAGTGGTACTCAGTGAGGTCACGTTGAACTGAAAGGGGATAACCTCAAAAATGTCAAATATTAACTGAAGACAATGGGGATTGGATGGAGTATTCCATTCAAGTATCGCCACGGTTCATCCGAGGGGACCGTTGTAACAATGCGAATTTGTCTGTTGTGTTGAAGAAGAATGACAAGAATTGGTGATGTTTTCTCGAAAGTTGGTTAAGGCCGAGTGTTAAATGTTTTCTCGAGAACAATTGGAAATATGTCCCGGGACAATATGACTCATTGTCAAATTCAAAAACTGGACGTCCATTTGCATCCGTGAAAAGGACCTCATTGGTTACGATATCGCCTCTGCGCATAAAAACGTAAAAAAAAACTTCCGTAAAAAGGGTGTGGGCTGTGTACTTGGGCAAGTAGGTCGCAGTGGCTTAAGAATTCACTTAGCTTGTCGGTTTATTGTTCATTATCTTCATTATCTCCAATAATTAACAACTTATCGCACCTGCAGACCATGAAGGGTTGGCACTAGATGCTAGTGTCTTTAAACTTGACGAATTAGCTCTCCTGATTTGCTTATCATCCAGCTTCGATTATACATGGAAACTGGCAAAATGAGCATATTCATCACATCGAATAGCTCCTTGCGATGTATGCTGTCGTATGCGGCGTTAAAAACGATAAAAAGATGGTGCGTATCGATATGAAACTCACTGGTCTTCTCCAGGATTTGCGGTGGTGTGAAAATTTGGTCTATAGTCGATTTGTCGGACCGGAAATCGCACTGGTTCGTGCCGAATAAATGTCTTTAGACGTTCATACAGTATGCTGGACAGGATCCTGTAGGTGACGTTGAGCAGGGATGTACGTCTATAGTTGTTACCGTATGATCACCTTTTTTATCTATCTGAGCCGTCGGTAATGCTTTCGTTTTAACAAATTCTGAAAATGATCTGGTGCATGCTCCCCACCAGAACATCACCATCGGCAAGCTATCTAAGTCTGCGCCTTTGTTGTTCTTCAGCTTTTTATGACCGAGCCAACGTCTTCAAAGGTAGGTGGGAGGACTACTTCATCGAGTGGAGTAGGGATTTCCTGTTTCCCTATCACTCTCACCTGGTCAGGCCCAATAAGCAACTGTTGGAAGTGTTGCTTAAATACATCTAGTATTCCTTTCCTAAAGCCTGAGGCCAGGCCAGGCCTGCCAAAGGAAGACAAACTTCATTATTCATTCAAACTCCTCGGCTTGATATAGCTGCCTTGTATCAATGAGGTCTACATCCTATTGACAATTACTTCAGATTCTTACCCACGTTTCGTTCTCATAATCCACCCGAGCATTGATCATCGAACGATGGAGCTTTGCTTCCTAGACCTTCTATCATTGATTCCAAATTGGCTTCCATCCGCGGCCACCTGAGCGCTCACTGCAGAAGCTTCGTTTTCCTTTTTTCTGAATCAAGAGACTCAAGCAAGCATTGGTCTTGGAACGATGAACCTCGGCTGTCCAGGATTGGTATAGCTTCTTCTATCTTCTTCTTCTACATTCTCTTTTTCGAAATAAGACGCTAACCAAGCCTATGCCCACTTTCTTGTAGCAGCAGTTCATTGACGTGTCTTATGGAATTCACGCTTGTCTCGGCCTTCGGGAAGGTCGTGGCTCTAGTGTCGGCCTGCGAGGTTTGCACGATTGGCACAAGATGTTGAAGTGCGTCGCCTTGTCTAAAATGGTTGGCATTAAAGACAAGTTCGTTACCGAACTTGAAGAAACAGCGAGACTTCTCCATCGGCATCCTTCAAAAGGTGGCGAGTTTGGTATGATTATCACAACTTGACATGGTGGCGTATAGCTCGTCTCTATGCATGGTGTTATATAATAAGATTGTGAGTAGCGCTACAGTCTGTAGAGGGCCATGACCTAGATTGTTCAGCAACCACTCATGTCGTATGTGCTATTGTCTCGAGTGCAAGGGGCCTATGCGGCCTTGAAATCGACGAAGTCCTGCTGCAGATCGATCACCACGTGTACTCTTTGACAATTACACGTGTTATTCACGATTGCTGTTGACGTGGAAAGCATGAGGATGCTATTAAATTCCATCGTCACACACAGTCTTTGACTTAAATGGTCGGATGCTGATGTTCATAGTCAAGCCTTATCAAGCTAAAGAGCAGATAGGTAGTCAATGCAGCGGTGCCTTAGTAATAGCACAGACCTGAAGGTCCATAGAGCTGCCCAGGACAACTTCGTAAACCATGAAGCTACTGTTGAGTGTTGGGCAACCCGGTTCGTGTTAATTATGTACCGATCTAATCTCTCCACAGGGAGCTTACTTAGGTCGTAGAGATCATTAAAGATGTAGGCTCCTAACGTTCTGTGTCGACAGAGCAGAGCACTGACAAAAAAGATGTGATATGTCCTAGACTTCTTCCTCATCCGTCGAACATCCAAAGAAATGAAGTGGAGGGCACAGAGATGATGGTAATTAATTTAATGTGGATGGATATGTCCGATTGCCGTGTCGTTTAGTGCACCCTATGAGATGGTACTGCTGTACTTTCTTTAGTCTTGGGGATATTCCTCCACACTATCGCAACGTAGATTCAATGGATCATGTGTGCTTTGAGACAACAATTACCAATAATGGCCTTTCTACTGATGCGTCAGTAGACTGCATTTGGTACTCGATGCATTAAATTAGGCTTCCAGCTGAGTTTCCTGTCCGGCCCAGGTCTAGGACTTTAACAGTGTCTAAAAAAAACCACTTTAATTGGTGGATCCACGTGAGGATCTAGCCATAGAGGACTATCAGTTTGACATTCAGACCGCATCTCTTTGTCCACTTGCTGAGAATGGAGAAGCCGTTGAATGGCCCCTCAGAACCACCCAAGGAGAGGCTGCTTGCCTTTCATCCTCGCTCGCAGTTGGTCTCACAAACATGAAAGAGTTCAATCGTAAAAGTCTGTACTTAAGTTCACACACATTCGATACATTTCACTCAACATCCTGAAGACAACTAGTTTAAAGGTAGAACATGCGTCTGCGGTTACCTCATAAAAAACCCAGATTTATGATCTCCATCAACTTGTTCAAGGTGTAATTTTAAAGCAAACAGGTTCTCGCGAAGGCTACTAGATTTACAACTCAAGCACGTATGGTCTCTTCACTTGCGCCATCAATCAGATCCAATTAAAGTTATCTCAAAGGAAAATCGCGAAGATTCCGAAGGCTTCCAGATTGACAACACTGCTCTGCTGCTGGAAATGTTGATTTGAAACCCATCACCCACGATAAACAGATGGACTTCAGCAAAAGTGTTTTCTGCGGAAGATAACGTCGGTGGCGGTTTAATTGGCAATTTGAGGAAATGATTGTTGGGGCTTGGTTTGGCTTGACTTGACGCATCTCCGCTGATGTTGTCCTTCATCGAATGTATGATGTCATTTTTTCGGGTTGATGTGAATTGCGCTTGGCTGAGGTAACCTTCGAGGCTAGCAGAGACAAGGGGAAAGGAAACGATTAAGGAATGTGTTCTTTCATTTTGAAGGTTCATGCGATCATGGGAAATAATTTTACGTATAATTGCGGTGTACACGTAATGTTAACGAGCGTGCCACGTGATCACGAGTAACTGAGGCTATAGTTTCGGGTGGTCGCGTTTTCTGTAGCAAATCTGGATGTCCTTTACTGCAGTTGCTGCTCCTACAGCTGCACTCTCATCTGTCTTGTTGCCGCATTGGTAGCCGTGACATTGGTGTTACTAAGATTTTGAAAGACGAACATGTAGCTATTCAACCTGATTATATTCTCATCTCATTCATTTCATCGGCAAATGATGTTCCTGGCTACGTTCTCCAGCATTCGTCGACTCTAGCGGACACATTTCCAGATTCAGTTCAACAGCAAATTCACATTTCACGCCATCACCCTCCGTAACAGAGAACATTGAAAAATAATAAGTCCCCCCAATAATAAGCCCCCCTAAAATGTAGCCTAATCTTGCCTGTTACCAGAAATGTGGAACCATCTTTGAACTCACTTGTGTCACCATGTGCTTCAACGTCTTCAGAGTGTCGTCAAATTTTGAAAATATACAACGTTTCTTCAATTATAAACCATTTATGATGCACATTTAGGTGCTTCAAAGCTTTAGACAATTTTTGCTGCTTATTTGCTTTGAATAGCCGTGTAATACTTCGTACGTGTAATTGTTTGCCTTCTTCTCACTTAACACGACTGTACATATAGAGATATTTTTTTGACGAACGCTGTTTAAGGTGGTTGCTACTGAGCAAATAGCCGCTCATATAAAGCCTTTTTAGAATTAACCATTTTATTAGTCATTCGAAAGTAAGAAAAATCAAATAAGAAGAAAATTTTGAATTTAAAAGACAATTTGTGTCTAGTTTATAAGTGAGAAGTATATAGTTTCTTTCAAAAAAATACATTTTTAGAACTCTTAGAATGTCCAAAGCGCACCATCTCCCCATTTATTATTTATTTTTTCCGTATCTAACCAATTAACTACTTTTATTCTTAATTTATATTTAAGTGTAACAATTCAAAAAAAAACAAAGTTGAAAACAAAAATGCAAATTTAATTATTTCGTAGCCATTGATTGTAAATATACATACTTTTCAGACTTAAACAAGCAAAAAAAAAAAATACAAAAACAAAAAAATCAAACATTTATGAACTAAAACCGTTCTTTACGATAAAATATAAATTTACATTTAAACCAAAAAAAAAATTATGAAAAAAAAGTGGAAAAAAAGAAGAAGAAAGAAACAAAACAAACCAGGAAAAAAATACAAAATCTAAAAATTTACGCAAACGTTGAGGCCATTTATCAAATATTAAATTCACAAATTCAGTTGAACAAGATATTTTTGAAGAAATTTTATGGAAAATCTAAAAGTTGAAAATGTAAAAAATACATGAGAAATAAAATGTTTATGATTTACTATTTTTTTTTGGAAACAAAATCTCTCTCTCTATCTTTCTCTCTCTCTCTAACACACACACCGAATCTATGTCTACGTCTCGAAAGATATGCTTTTCGTTTTTGTGTATACCCTGTAAACAAACCAACCTTGTTTCCTACCACAATGCATATATAGAATGAAAATAGTAAATCAACACAAAATACAAATAAAAAAAAAATAAGAAACAAAAAATAAAAACACACACAAAAAAACAAACGCCTTGAAATCATTTCAAACGAAAATGAGAAAAAAAATATCTGCAAACCAATAAAAACTAAATAAAAGTAAATATTTTGTTGTTTTTAGGAGTAATACATATTTGCAATAAAGAATTATAAATGAAAAATTATTAAACAGAATGTAAAAAAACAAAACACAATGTCGTTATACTTATATAAATACAAAATAGTTACCAGAAACAAAAACTCGCAGAAACCACATATATAGAAATAAACCGAACGAAACTTCACAATAGTATTAATTTTTAAATTACCGAACAAGACAACAGTTGCCTTAATTACCATTTAAATGAAAATAAACAAATGAATAAAAAAATAGAGAAGAAAAACAAAAAATGAAGCTAAATAAATTTATTAAATTACTTTTCACTGAAATAAACGAATATTTGTTTAAATGAAACAAAAAAAAAGAAAACCAACAACAGAACTAAACAAACAAGCAAATGAAATAGATTTATATTAATTAAACAAAAATCTATATGAAGTAAATATATATAGCCCCACCCAAAATAAAAACAAAATAAACGAAAAGAAATCAGTGGAAGATGGTATTTTTTATATATTTAAATAAAAGTGAATAGTATAAATAGTGTGAAAAAAAATAAAACAAAAATAAGAAGAAGAAGAAGAAGAAAAAAATAAAGATCATATACTCCTAAAAACAACTTAATCTACAGTTGCAATGAAAATATTCCTAAACAAATAAACCGAAAAAACGTCCATAAGAGAATGTTCAGATTTCTTAAATGGCCTAAGTTGAGAATTCCTGATTTTTCAAATTCCACTTTGGAGATTTTTCAAATTGTTCAGTTCTCAGTATCAATTGGTTTTTGATGGGATGTTAATAATCAAAGTATTTAAAATGAGAAAAAAATTCAGTTCGTTATAAAGTTATTGTTTAACGAGAACAAAAATGCAAGTTTAAGACAAATACAAGCGGATGATGATCGTGGGATTTCCGTTTTGCATTGATTGGGTTTCAGCTGAACGCCTTTTTCCTGTACCACCCTACCTCCCCTCCATCCCTCATATTCCTCCTGATTCCCTGATTCAAGTCGAAAAAAATAACCGCCATCAGTTGTCACTGAAAGTACAAAATGTTGGGTCCAATTATCACTGACAAGTGGATGAGATGAAACTGAAGATATTTATGTACTTGCTCAGCTGATGCAAATGGAGACGAAATCATGATAAGTTCGCTTCGGCAATCATTTGACAACATTCGGATATATGGAGAATTTATTCTGTTTTCTGGCTCCTTTGAATCGATGCAAAGAAAGCGAAGAAGATTGGCCCCAGTCCCTTACACAATTATCGGCATTTCATCAATTCATAGAAGTTACTATATATACATACCTCCCCTCCATGAATTCACCCACAATACTAGACACAGGAATGCTCTCCCTGCTTTTGGAGATACAATTAAGTTCCCTTTCTCCGAAGTTGAACAAAGGCAATGGATCTGTTTTTTTCTATGAACTTCTATAAAAAAAAGGTCTCGCCCTCTTCTTTCAAATTGTTGTCCACACCTCATCTGAATTGATCTCGATTTATTAGCCCGGGCATCGGTACGTAGGTGGTCTTGGTCTTGGTTCAATCCAAATCGAGCAACTTTCATAGCTCCACGGCTCCACTTCTTTCAAGTCACTCACAGTGCTCAAACAGTACGATCTGTGTAGAAAAAGCTTGTAAGACTTGGCCTTGTTTCGTAGTCGACATGAGACGACAGGTTTCCATTCGTGAAGAATGAATAGGACGTACAAGAGGAGTGGTTGCTGTGGACGTTAGACTCAGGTCCACCTCAAACTGTGGCGCCACCCGTATTACATTATTATTTAAAAAAAATTTAAAAAAAATTTCAAAATAACTGATCTGGTGCTCCCAATTAGATAGGAATCCAAATACGTCCGATTAAACATAAAGCAGTATTGAGAAGTCAACAGACTCCCATGAACAACGACGTATTGTGCCTCCTTAATCTCTGGTTCATCGCTTTTTCAACAATCGTTGCTCAAATGATCTAGCCGGACACAAACCTCCCCTCCATGAATTCACCCATAATACTAGGCACAAAATGGATGCTCTTCAATTAGTTATCTTTCTCCCTCTGTACCTTTGGACCCCACTTCAGCTTGACTCTGGCTTAATTAAGGGCATTTGTCATAAAACTAAATAAAATCTAGGAGACTTTTATTTAAGCCCTTCAGACGCTCTATACCGATGGTTGAATTCAGGTTGGTTCAATTCAGATGCTTAGTGCCACTGTCCCTACCGTCTTCTGAAGCTGAGGCCGCTTGTTTAGGAAATGTCCATACGCTCGATGCTCATTTCTTTCATATACCGCAAAAACGCAGTATTTTAATTGACGATGCCCAATCTTCTCATATATTGTCGATCATTGAACGGAAATCACGTTTAAATCCAATTGTCTGGTAACCAATCGGTTTCGGAGCGTCCCTTTCCGGGTTCTATCATAAAAACAAAATTCACAAGCACTCCACGTGTGACGGCTCATATTTCATTGTTTATTTAATCTTTGACGCTCCCAGTCCGGTACGGTTCGGTTTTAGTGCTTTTCAGCAATATATGGATGGTTCATCTTGATCAGCAGGTTTCAAGTCAATAGAGTATAAACATAAATTGGGTTCCGCGTTTGTAACAGGTCTACTTTCTGTTTTATCGAATAAATAATAAGCACCTCTGCACTTGGAAAGACCGCTGCTAAAGCTCTAATTGTATACAATTTTGTATAAGGCAATACATGTTTACCGCCTGCGCACTTCTGACTGGCTGAAGAAGACTTCAAAGATGACCGAACCGATGAAAAATTGTTTTTCCCAGGTTCACAGTGAACGTTTAAACTCCGCTTTTGGTGTAAACTTAAGTTCAACAGCTTAAGTTCAAACAGCTTAAACCTTGAACTGAGTTCAAGACGGAGAATGTACTGCCATTTGAGTGTGAGTTCTGCACCTTCCAGCTCAATTTAGTTTCAAGTTTACGTATTTCGTTCTCAAGACATTTGATGTTCCATTGCTTGAAATAAAATCATTTGAAATGTCGCAGCTTTGTCATATTTTTTCCGATCGCATTACACAATCGAAGATTTCACTGTAAAACCGGAAGAAGTAGACCAAAAATTTGAACTCAGTTTAAGGTAAAGCTGAATTTTAATCTGTGCAACTGGGCATTAAAGTGGCATAGTGGGTTGCTGCGCTCGACTCTAATGATGTTCCTTTCATACAATAATTCACGGCTCCACCTTTCAGTGAAAAAGTTCGAATAGTCAATCTGTTTAAAAAAATGTGTCGACTTTGTCTTGGATTACCAGAGTTTAAGCCAAAGCAGCAGAACCGACGTTCAGAGACGGCATAACATTGCAAGGTGCGCTATTGTTACGCTTATCACGAGTGGATACTGTAGAAATTAGGCCTAGATCCTCCTCTATACTGACGGCTCTAAGATGGGCGTCCAGGTGGCGGTCCGGATGTGTTCTCTGAACATTTCGAAAGCCTACAGATTGTCGAGCAATTCCAGTGTAATCCAGGTGGAAATATTTGCAATTAATGGCAGAAGATTGCCATATGCGTTAATACCAAAGCAGCTATCAAAGCTATATAGAAACTAGGCCTAAGGGTGAAACTAGACTTGAGCCTTTCCTTAGTATTAATTTTTTCTTATGTACCTCTACTAGGTAGGTTCGGTAGGTAGGTAGCGGTGAATAGCAGGTTTCCTATAAAGAAACTATCCTCCACTTAGACCTTTATAGTGCATTGTGCTGTCAATCAAACCTGGACCACCTGTACTAGCTGCCTTCTCAATAAAAACAACTAGCTCCACCCAGCTTCATTCCCTAAAAAATCAGAAAGCTATCCACACAACTCAGGAAACGGTATATAGGAGTCCTAATAGACTTCTATATCATATTAGAACAATTCTATCGAACTTCAAACTGAAGCTACGTGAACTTTTGTTCATTCTCATTGGCTAATCATGTAATAAGTAACCAGATTTCATTCACTTGAGTATGTGGAAAGCGTCTGAACATATGATCGAGCAGTATACTAAAAAAAATGCCAATAACTGTGTTGAACTATAATAAATTAGCATAGGAATGGATTATTGAATGAGTTCACAAGGGGACCAACATTCCAATTAGTTAGCTTTAAACAGTCTCTTCAGCTTGGCTGATCTTGTTCTAACTGACAACCCAATTTTTTGTAGACAGTCATGTACTTTCGCCAAACTTCTTTGCGGAACCAGTTGAGCATGCGTCTGAGCATGGTCTGAACTTGGTGACACCGACTTTTAAGCTTGAATCAACCTTTCTGCTTGAGTTTGTATAAATACGAGTTTAATCAAAAGTCCTTCTGTTCCCCTACAACCTCATTGATTGGCTTCTCTATTCCCCCTTCATTTGCTACAACAACAAAGAAAAAAAAATACAATCGACCAATGCAACTGAAACCCCACGACCTCCCACCCGCAAACAATTAAATCACTTTCGTTACTGTAACAATAAAATGGAAATAGATTAATTTTTCAAACTGTTTTAGTGCCTCAAATTGTCATATTTATGATTATTCATAAAGAAACTTTTTAAAGTAAATTTAATGAAAAAAAAAAAAAACAAAAAACAAAAAACAAAAACCAAAAAAAAGTAATAAAAGTAAGCAAAAATAAAAAATTATAAAACAGAACTATTAAACTAAATATCAACATTTACTTTCCTACTGGTGCATTACAACTTACTAATAATTAAAAGAAAAATAAGAAAGGAAAATTAAAGAAAACACAATTATTGTATAAGAAAACAAAAAGTATTTAATTAAATTATTAAATTTAACAAAATTATATCTAAGTTTATCTAAAAGAAATATTTTTAAGCGCTAAGTTCTTTTTGTTGTATTCATTATTGAAATGAAAGCAAAGGAAAAAAAAACACACACATTTTGGCATAAAACATAAAACAAAAAAAAATGAAGCAAGTATTAAGATTATTTAAGTAAGTGTGGCAAACAAAGAAAACAAAAAAAAAAAAAAGTAAATTTTTCAAAATTATTCTTCTAAATTTTCTCTAAATTATACTCTTTCGAAATTAATTTCATACTTTGTATATGAATATTTTTGGCATAAAATTTTTGGCTATAAACTTTCAAATTTACCACAAATGAACAAAATCCCAAATCGTTGAAAGAAAAAGAAAAACAAACAAAAAATGAACGCTCACATTCAAACCGCTAAAACAAATAAAAAAGTAAACACAAAATTTAACAAGAAAATAACTTCAAGTGTAAAAGACTGATATTTATTTATTAATAATTTTTATTGAAAATGAAAAAAAAAATAACAAAAAATATTGAACATATGAAATTGGACGCTTTGTAAATACTATAATCGAAACCGGAAAACGATTCGCAAAAACAGAGGAAACACAATAATTAATTGGAAAATGGGCGTATCTGTTTCTGTTTTATTCCCACCCACCCTCGTTTCCTTCTCAATATCTCTCTATCTCTATCTCTCTCTCCCTTTATCGCTCAGTCTCTCACCGTCAGGTTTGAGATCAAGTTCACACCTTATGTTCCTCCTTTTTTCACAAACTATACAATTGGAAAGAAGCATCGCCTTAGTAATGAAAATGGAAAATTAATGAAACCAAAAAAGAAAAGAAAAAACAAAAATACGAATGAATCACGAGAAAATGAAAACAGTGACAATTTAAAAAGAAACAAAAGATTTAAACAAAATATAGTTAAAAATGTAATTCTTATTTTTTATAGCCAAAAATATTTTTTTAAATTATATTAAGTGAATATTAGTATTTTTAGTATTTAATTTTAATCTGTGTATTGATAAAATTCGAGCTTAAAAGAAGTATTCAGTGATTATGATGAAAAAATGAGAAAAAAAACAAAATAAAGTTGTTTTAATGATATTTATCGAAACGCAAATGAAAACAACAAAATGAAAATTGCAAATTAAGTTGCAAGCACACAAGTGAAAACACAATATTTAAATGGAAAGTGATGATGAAAATAAAAGAAAAAAAAGCGAAAAAAAACATGCATAAGTTTGAAAAAAAAAAAAACATTTTTGCGACATTTTGGAAAATTAATCAAAATCACAAAAGATTAAGGAAAACACACACAAAATTTAAAATTTTGAATGGAATACAAGAAAATTGTGAAATTTTTTTTTTTGCATAAAACTTTGGAATATTTTGGTCGAAAAAAAAATTAAACAAAAAAAATATACATTACCGCTGTGTAATTATATGTATTATATACAACAAAAATTTGGATGAAAAAGAAATCAATTATGCATAAATATTTAATAAACACACATGAAAACGCACGCCATGGATGAAGTTGTATTTATTTTTTCCCGTGTTCACTAGTCCATTCTGTTTGTTTTTATTCCAGTGAGTTATGAGCTTCGGTCGAGGTACACCAGGTACAATTCGTGGTTGAATCTTCTCCTCCTGCAAAGCGGACCCCTCCCCGTCTGAACGATCAACCGCTCTAGTACCTTGGCCTCACATTAGACCCCAAACTCAACTGGAAATATACGTAGACCAGTCAGTTAAGAAAGGATGAGCCTGCAGAGGAACCTTCGGTAAGAAGTGAGGTCTCCAAACAAAGTTGATCATGTGGATGTATACGAAGATGGTTATCCCTATTCTAAAACATATCCACTAGTATGGTGGCCGGAACAAAGTAAGGTACAAGGAACAGCATGAATAGGCACCACAGATGCTTTACCGTCGACTCCATCAGACGCTCTAATGAAACATTTCACCACATAGCGCCATTAGGCTCATAGAGTCGGGGACATCAAAACCCTATGGTCACTGGACATCAAAACCCTATGGTCACAGCACCGTCCTTAAACTGGTACCGAGAGATCTCGTATCATCCTCAACAGACTACACGGTCCTAAGACTTGACCTATCAAACGGCTTTGGCACTCTAATTCTCGAAATAAAGCAATGACTGTTGCTCATCACCGCAAAAACCAAAATTCCATCAGAACGATTAACCGCTCTCTCTATCTACCAGCCCGGGTTAGATTAGGTTCCACTCAGCTGGAAGCTAAACGTAGACCAGCGAGTTTAGAAAGCATACATAGCTTGAGATCTCTAACCAAAGTTTGGTATCTGGGTTCCAGGCACACGGTGGCATCCCAGCAAATGAGAAGAATGAACTGACTGAGCAGGCAGGCGACAGCAACAGGCATGTATTACTGAGATTATCTCATTTCTGGCGAGAGAGCCAGAGCCAGAGCAAAACACACACGAGAGATCCAGTCATCCAGATTCCAGTCCACTCGGTCCTCCGCCATCGACTCTCAAGCGCAACCAAGCGGGTTTTTGGACTTGTTCCAACCACCTCGCTGCCTCGCTGCCTTCTCCAAATCTACAAATCAGCTGTAGATCGGTTTGGCATACTCCAAAGTCTTTGCGAGTACCATTCTTAGAGTGAAATGCTGGTCGTTTGTACTTCTGCCTGAACGAAGGTCACTTCGTCGTTCATCACCCATCCTGGACTCGACCATAGCTCTAGAAGGCGCACACCTTAGCGTAGACTTTCACGGGGAGACTTAAAAGAAATATGACCTTGTAGCTGGAGCAACCTCTTGCGTCTCCCTTTTTGAAAAGAGGGACAATCACCCCAGTTTGCCAGTCGCCAGGTGTCTCACCGCGTTCCCAGGCCACCTTAATAACACGAGAGAGCCATACAACTCCCTCTTTATTCACACCGGCGGATTTGCCAACTTTTAGCGATTCAATCGCCAAAATGACTTCCTCCGCCGTTGGACTATTCTCCGCCCCACTCAAGACTACGGGGCCGCCGTGCCCTGCTCGTGATTGAGCAGCTCCGAAAAGTGCTCACTCCATCTGCGCAAAGTGCCCACCTCATTGGAAAGCAACACACCATCTTGGGATTCGATGACGTTGAATTTTGCCTCCTCTGAGTCAGCAAATGGTATGCCAGAACATCTTTTTTCGCAGATCAATGGTCGCTTTCCAACTTCTCGCCGGACTCCTTCCAGAACTGTTCTTTAGCTGCTCGCACTGAATGGAATGACTGAATGTTGAAAACAGTAGCCACTCTTCCTCTACATGCAATGGTGCAGTTGGAATTCCATCAAACGTAGATCATATCCTTCCGATTAGATACGTAGTATGCGACCAAACAGATAATCTTCAGCTTTCTGGAACATGCCTTTAGGAATCCCAGACGCCTCCTCATCGAGACATCGCTTCATCCCCAATCAGGATCAATACTGACAAGCCTGGTCAATGAAAGACAGGGTCAAAAACGAATTCCCGGTATCACCTGTAGTTTCATTACAAGTTGCCTATCGTCGTTCCGACAGACTTCTGATCGAATCTTGTAGCCAATCAGTCAACCCTCTGGTAAAACATCATTTTTGTCATTCGGCTTATCTTCTTCATCGATCGTGGACTACTTACGGACTTCTACGACTTCTACGACTCTTTGTTTGTTCTCGCGAAAAGCACCTTTTCTGCTTGAATGTGAGACCTACTTTTCTGCTTAAAATAGAAGACCAATCTGGTGCCCTGATGTACACCATTCCTTTGCGCCACCTCTTCACATGCAAATGCTCTTGCTTTGTACAACTTGAAGTGGCATCTTGTGGAAAAAATACAAAGCCCTCAATATTGCTATGAACACGTTTGACTTTATTGAGTTAGATTTTTAAAACAAGAAAACAAGAACAACCGACCGACCATTTTACTCTGGCAGAATTAACGTCTTGTGCTGGACCTCTGCGATCTTGGTGATGTCCCTCAGATTCTTATAGCACTCCGGCACCTTTGTGTAGAAGTCGCACAGACCGGAGTCCTCGTTGAAAGCCAGATACTTGCCGCACGAGTACAGCCTTGGCCTGTTCTTCACACAAACGAAGTACTGCCTGCAGCTGTCGGGCTTCCTGTAGTAGCGCAAGACCTCTTCGAATTCAGCCGCGGTTTCCTCCTCGGTCCTGACGACTGGTGGACATGTGAATCCCAGGAAAGCCTCTGCGTTGCAGTCTCCCACCTGGTCGGGCCAGTCGCACTGATAGGTTTCCGAGTTGAAGGCCAGGCCCTCGGGGCACTTAGTGATGGACGCTACACCATGGGCGCAGTTCTTGTACTGGCCGCACTGTGACTCATCGCCGATTCTGTAGAAGCCGAATTGACGTGGACACTCATCGGATGGTTGGGCTGGCTGCAGACGAGTTCTTGGTGCCACGCAGGACGAGAACGGGGAGTAAGTGCAATCGCCTTCGGTCTCTGTGCGCTGATTGAATAGCAGACCATCGGGACAGAGTTTCTCTGTGGCCACACCGTCTAGGCACTCGACGTAGGCGTCACATTGCTCGGGTGATGCGTATCGGGCGTCCTTCTCGGGGCAGCTTATGGCCAGGGCTGAAATGAGGGAATGGGAATTATAAGTAAGTGAGTGAGATTGATGTGAAGGGGATAAATAATTTGCTGGTGAATAAATCAGAAAGGAACGTGTAACGCGAAAGCAATTTCAGTTAAATCAGGTTACAGTTTTCTGGGTGCATCAGCAGATGTTCATCATTCTTGATCGTTTCTGTGGATAGAACTAGACACTAGCACTGGCGTCGAATAGAGTAAGGTGTACTAGTCTAGAATACTCGTAGTTTCAGGGTATAATGCTCTCGTTTCGGCCTCGAACTTTCAAAGAGGGCTTGTAGCTTCATTTGAGAGACACTCCCAACAGAGCCCTAACTTCCTGTAGTCATGGTCACCTAAACCACAAAAAATCATCTCGATTTGCAATCGAAAATAGATTGAGCTTCGGTCATTTCCTGAAACAGAATTCAAGCAAGTGCTGTGCTACTTCATGTACGTTTCAAGGCATTTGACGTTGGTCTTGTTGGGCGCATGCTCCAGTGTAACGTTGAGAAATGGTGTGCGAGTGGAATATCAGCATCGTTTACCCGATCCACACGAGGCCGATGACTGAGCCGACGACGAAGGGTTGGCATCACAAATGCGTGCAACCATTCCTGAATACATTGAAGTCTTCACTCGATTCTGGAACTCAACATTTAAGTTTTCAAATCAAAATGCACCGTCTATTGGTAAAATTCTACGTTGCACATGACAGCAATCGACAAAGGACTCAGTTGGCCATACAAAAAACGGACCTTTTGGCCCGACATAGATTGATGTGAAGTGAAGAAAACATAGCCGCAGTAGCGGACAGTGTCGAAGAAGATGGAAATGTCGTTTCGGGGCCGCCGATCAGTTGCCTTGGGCATCGCCCGAGAGACAACCCGGCTTATTTTACGGTCGGATCCATGTAAGGTTGTGCTGACACAAGAATTTAAGCCCGACGACCGTGAGATGGCTAAGTGGGCGCTGGAAATGTTGGCCGGAGATTCGGGTTGATCACTTTTTTTATATTTTAGAATGAGATCTAGTAAAAAATTGCTGGAATCATTGATAAAAAGCTGCCTGCATCAAATAACTGGCCCTTTGCACCAACATCTGCCATAAGTCAAGAGTCTTCCAATAGGGACTTCCAAACTTTGACAGTTGATAGCGGCCATATTGTTGAACCTATATCTGTCAAATTGGCTTGCATTTATTCAGTCTGTTTTGTCAAATCACTATGGACGTGCAAAAGATAAAACTATTTGATCAAAATAGGTGTTCGGTGTGTCGGGCAACGTTCCGCACTCGCCCATTTTACGGTCGCCATACCCATTTTTGGACGAATGGGTACATCAACAAGCAACATTTTCGAATTTAAGATGATACCAATCCGCATAAGATACATAAGCGTACAATGCAACTCGAAAGAGTCACTGTTTGGTATGGACCTTGGGCTAGCGGCGTCATCGACCCTTATTTCTTTGAGACGCTATTAGTGCAATAGATCGATTATTATCAACTTCTCTTGGCTTGAATTGGATGGTATGGGCAGCAACGACATGTGGTTTCACCAGAACGGAGCGGCGCGACCACATTGAAAGTTCTGCACGAGCGATTCGTGGGCATGGTCGTCCCACGTAGAGGGGATGTGAACTGGCCACCGAGATGTTGCGATTTGACCCCGTTTGACCTTTCTTGTGGAGTTTTCAGAAATCGCAGGTCGATGCGAATGAGCCACACACCAATGCGGCCCTCAAAATATACCAATAACCGCTGAAATCGGTCAAATTCAGCTGAATTTATGCGCCAGAGTCATGGAAAATGGGACATTTCGGATTTGCGCCACCCAGCGAAGCGCGCCTTTCAAACGAATAAATAATTTCGATGATATCTCGCACACACTTTGTTTTATTTAAATTTAATGACAAGAAGCGCTTAATGAAATTCCCCTTGTAGTGCAGGGATGAAATAGAAATTAAGAGACAAACACAATTTCCGTGTCATTCATTTTTCAAAGAAGATAAACCGAACAATAAACAGGAGAAATTGAAAAAACTTTCGAGACGATGCAATGTCCTGGAATGACAATGTATAGCCTGGAATGGAATGACGGTCTAGGACAGTCTAGGAATATCTTGCAGCAGGTTGGTCGCAAAGAACTACGCTACCGAATCTACTACAATCCGTCGTGTGTTGCCTTCGATATCAACTTCAGCGTTTCGTCCGTTTCGCGTATTTGTCTCTGATAGTCGATGTCGTAACTCCAGGACTGGGTAAAAACAAAAAGAAGAAATTTGAACCCTTCTCTCATTGGAGTTCCTCTGATTCTAGTTACATCCACCCACCCGCCACCGTTTCGACGAAATGAAAAGTACAAGAATGCAAGAAATTCAAAGCAAAGGAATCGCATTTATTGAATATCCTTTCCCAGGACTAGATACAAAATGAAAATACGTATAAAATAAAATAGAATAAAATAAAATAAAATAGAACGAAATTAATTTACAACATCTCCTTCTGGCATCGAGTCCTCTCGGTCAGCGGCGAGCAAGCTCTTATCCCAAGTTGGGACGTCCCGAGTTCTGTTGCTGGACCTGCTGTGGTCGGTATGCACCCCTCTGCGGCTGCTGCTGCTGGAAGTTGTTCGAGAAGGCGCCCTGTGCCGCCTGTGCTGGCTTTCCGAATGCGGACTGTGCTGGCTTGCCGAAAGCGGCCTGTGGCTGGGCCTTGCTGGGCGCCTTCTGAACCACCGGAGCTGACTTGATGGGAGACCTTGGTGATGCATTGCACGTGAAGTTCTCGAGGTCATCGCAAGCATTGAGCTCCACATTGAAGCCCTTGCCCTCGCCGCAGTTGTTCAGACGTGGCTTGCCGCCAATGCAGATGAAGAAGCGCTGGCAGTCGTTGGGCGATGGATAGAAGCGGTACTGCTCCATTCCGAGGAGCTCAGATTCGGGGATCGCTGGGCACTTGAATCCGAGGAATGCCTCGGCGTCGCAGCTTTCCACCATGTCAGCCCAGTCGCACTGGTATGTTGCTGGATTCCATGCCAAGCCCTCGGGGCAGTCAATGATGTATCCCTTGCCGGAGGCGCAGTTCATGAACTGGCCACAGTGGCTGGCGTCTCCCATGCGGAAGTAGCCGAACTGATGCGGGCACTCGTCAGTGGGCTGAGCCGACTGAATCCTCTTGGTCTGCTCACATTGGACATCGATGGGGTAGCTGCAGGGGTAGGCGAACACGTTCTTCTCGTTGAAGAGCAAACCGTCTGGACACAGTTTCTCCTCGGCCACACCGTCGATGCACTCGAGGTAGGCGTCGCACTGTCCGGGCACCGGGTAGCGCCCGTTCTTGTCGGGACATCCTCCAGACGCTGCTAGAGCTGCAAGAGAAGAAGAAATTATATTCACGTTAATACAGATGCTTCACAGTTATCTTACCTAAAACGCGCGAGAGACACAAAATACGAGCCCGATCCGAACAAAACTTAAAAAGCAGAAAAACCTTACGTAATGGGCGTCGGAAATCGCTTTGCGATGCGCCCCGCATTCACACAAGCCAACAAACTGCGTCGGTTCTCGGCCACAACCGACCGCGACCGGAATACCAATTCGCCGCGACGCTACAGAGCACGCCTGCAGAAGAATTGCGGCTTAGAAGAATACCGAGAAGCAGAATGACACAATGAGACAGCCTCTGCTTGAGCGTCTTAAGAACTGGCACGAGCGTGTGTCTGTGCCTTAAGGTCATCGCGGAGGCAAACGTATGCAGGAATTCGCCCCCCAGCCAGTCGACCTTTCCCCCGCAGAGAATGACTTGTGGCATCCGATGATGGGCAGAGAATAGGAAGCAATAAATGTCACCACAATAAATGTCGTCGCTCTCCTCGAAATACCACTTGAAAGGTTGCGGACAGCATACTGGTGTCGACTGCTGCTCCCGATAAGGCATCTTTCGCTGGGCGACAGGGTGACCGTAATAACGAGTCGTCATCGCCGACAGCTTGCGACTGCTGGTAGACACTTCAAAGAGGATGACAGCGAACCACTTGTGGAGGTGGCGTAACGCCACCGATAAGTAATCTTGTTCAGAGAATGTGAGTGAGTGAGTTGTAACTCGTCGACTGACATTTAAATCTTGATGTGGCTGATTTTCATAACTGGGTTCCTCGCTTTGATTGATTACGTGACGTAAGCGATGCTAGCAGTGTTTGGAGGAGATGGGGGAAGCGGATGAAAGTGAGTGTGTGATACAGTGGCGCTGTCTTCAATTAACAAGATGGAAAGGATGGCATTGAGAATGAATAATTGTCGCTTGTGAAGACCTTCGATATGGTTTGCCTGGTCAACGTGCGATATCGATGGACTTTCACATATGGGAGTCTAAGGGAAAGGGATTCAGGGCTTCAGTCTGACACTGAATCGAGGGGATGTACTTTCCAATTGCTGCCTCGTTTGATTTCATAGTGGTCTGAGAATTAAGGGTCTTAAGAGCAATGTTCTACTGAACTGTATGACTGAAGAGATTCTAAGTATAATTTAGGAGTAGATTTCCGCAGTTGTTACATGGAAGACAAGAGACTTAAACTAAATGATTCTTATCGTAAACTGTAGCTCAGGCAAGTAGTTAAGACTATTGCCGACTTGGAGCGGATGACAGTCTCGCTGTGTTCGGTGATGAATATCCAACTGCATTTAAGATCCTGTTCTTTGAATTACCGTTTTAATTCGTATTTAGAACGCTGACATTAGAGATTGAGTCCATGTCAAACCGAGTGGTCAGCCGAGACTGCATATGTTTCATCTAAGAGAAGAACAATCGCTGAATGTGTCCACGTTTACCGCATTACGATTAGACTATGGTGTACAAAATTGTTCATTTGAGCGTATTATAGGCAAGACTCTAAACAAATTTGAAGAGACTGTCTCTGTAATAGATTTCTTAACCCTTGCCAGGTGCCGAAATACATGCTCTAATGAAAGCATGTCTGCCTTTAGTGAAAGTGTTAAAACCTAATGACTAGAACAGCATGTCAGCTAGCTTGACATTTTCATTTAGATTTGCATCCACATCACTATAAAGATTCCTTCACTTAAAAATTTAAGCCAGCTGACCATGGAATGCGAAGAAGATAAGCGGATTATGTGCTGAACATAAGCGATCACTGATTTGGTCTGCCCCATCCCCAGTGAACCGCGGTAAGTACCGCCTCATATCACCTGTATTCTACAGAATGGTTGAAAGCCATGAATTGTATAATTATCAGGATGATTTGGTCGACACTAAAGGCCAAATATTCGACCCCGAATTGTAACTTGAGGCACGTATATTCTTTAAATGCTTCATCCGTCATCGATCGCCAAATAATTCCCATCGCTTTAGAAGTTTACAATATTTATTAAGAGAGCTTCAGATTTTAAGCATTCACTTGAACTCGTCTGCTGTGCTCTGCCGTTCTAACTACACATTGACACCATCTCTGACACGCATCGCATGGCAGTTGTTCATAGAAATTTTAAAATTACTTCAATTTAGTTTCAAAAATTCATAACACAACATTTGTTTGTGTTATTAGATCTATCATAATCGTTGTTAGGAAATAGGAGCCCATCCTTCATGTCTGACATTCGTTTACAAATTAAATCCGATGACGCATCTGACCATGTATGCTTGAATTGCCTTGACTAGACAGACATTAATCCGATCAAGTCCCTCCTATTTTGATGAGAGCTCATAACTTTATGTCAGTGTCAGTAAGCAGAAACCTGCTGATAATTCAACAATTCATCAGAAGTCACTAGGTTTCAATGACGTTGGCACAAAATGCGTCTTATTGTAGCTCCCGTAATGCCTGATACACAATCATGCATCGCTGCTGCCACCGTCCTTCAACGCACGCATGTCAATGGCATTGAAGAGAATACTGCGTGGTGCTACGTTTGATAAAAACTTAGAGAAACAAGAGGATCGTAATCAAATGTCAAACGTATGATCAACACGCCCAATTTCGAACATGTTCAATATTTTTGAGAGACAGATGCGTTCAACGGGGACTTGGACTTTCTTTTACAAATTGAAAGTGTTTTGTGTCAGTCCGTAGAGGGCCACTCGTGTGGTGCGTGCTTGTTCACTCACTAGTGGAAGGGACCTACAATTGTATGCCGACTCTAAATTGCCAAGTTTTGAGAAGCTTTTTCTAGAGAGTTATACTCTTTAAGCACTGTCAGTGAGTCCAAAGAGGTGGGGCCGTGAAAATTATTTTTGTCGTACTGAGATTCGAACTAGAAGCCGAAGTTCAAGTGCTTATTAGTCCCAACGCCACGACCGCCAATTTAAAACCACTACAAACAGCTGATAAATTGAGTTGACGTTTGAAGCATTGACGCACTTCCTCCGTAACATGAAGTCGGCCGCAGCAACACGTGATCGCAAGATTGTGTTTCAGTCAAGTGCGTACGTCTCTTATGCAAGAATGAATACAGCGTTGGTGCTGCCGTTTTTGCATCACGTTGGTTGTCCGTCGAGGCAGATTTAAGTATGTCAGTGAGAAACACAAAAAAAGTGTCAACAGAACGCACTCCTTCATGAAAAACTTTAACCATGATGAATGTGTTGGTAAGTGCAACGTCTTATCATTTAACAAACTTAAGAGCGCAGTGTTTCGGTAAAACATAACTCGATGCCAGCACCAATGCTGCATTATTTCTCAGGCATTACGCTGAAGGCCTAGATTCAGGTCCGAACAAGAACAACTTTCATATTCAGGGCGTCACCGCCAATGTTCAATCAGCTCAAACACACACCATCTCAGTTGAAATACAACCACCGCCACAAAATGACCACCAATTACTAAAAAAAAACACTTCTCATTTTTAAATAGAATTTCGAAACTGATAAAAAACATTCTTTCAATAGTTGAGAATTGAGATAAGGTCTTTGTGAAGCATAAGCCACAATTTTCAACCGCTAGAGAGATAACCTTCGATGTTTATGGTTCTTGTTTCGCTGAGGGGATTCCGAAAACTTGTTTGCAAAGGTCACCATTTGATTGTTAAATTCAGTTTAAAACCATTCTCAGCTGCTTGTGCTTGATTAATGATTAAAACAAATAAAAACAAGACGCGGAAGGAATATAGAGATGACATTGAACAGCATGGACACTGGAAGTGGGAACTTGATTTGAAAAATTGACGCATTGGCGTGTTCACTTTTTAATCCCTTTGGGGTCATTTCGTAAATTTACCTTCAAAAAGGCAAAAAGGAAGGAAAAGTTGTTCCGAAATGGAAATCTTATGTTCTTAGCTGGATTAATTAATACTTTTCCATTTAATATAACGGGCAGTGTTAGAGTCCGGATGGGTTTGGGTCTAGCTTCTACACCTAGGTCAAGGATCGCAATTCCACTACATCACCACTCGAGTTGTGCTTGCTTTTGTTCTTTCACGAGTGGAGCCGACCGACTTTGCTGCCGACTCCCAATGGCGCATGTGGAGATGTATTTTTCTAGACAGTCTTGCGTCTAACTCACTGAGCTTTGTCACTGACTTGAGAAAAGTGGAGCATGACACCCATGTTTGAACCCAGGCATTCCAGCCTATGAGTCGACACACCTACCCACTACGACACGGAGACCACTAACCTTTTCATTTGCGAAAAAGGCTGAAAAAACACATCAACCCATCACAAAAATGGTCCCCGAAGGGGGTCATAAAATATGACAAAAAACGTAGTGGTTTTGAATTGGTGACAGTCACACCTAGGTTTCATTACCCCAAGCGCAGAATTTGTGAGTCAACTCCCATAATTAACTGCCTTTGAAAAATGCTTGTTTTGCACTTGCTACATTGGCCTTCCATTATTTGGAATTCAGCGAGCGTATCCCAGACAACTGTACGAGCGTAAGTGTCGTTATTTAATATGCAGTGATAAATAACAGTGATGGAATTTTTATTAAAAGGAAGAATAGACTGTCTATGGAGGTCTGTCTAGGCCAGTGGCGTGGTGTAAGCGTAAGGAAAACAAGGTGCGGTGGACAGCTTGTCAAAATCTTCTTACTTTGTGACCTCATTCAGGGTCCGCTTTTGACAATGGATGGATCCGCAACGGAAAGCTTACATCACAATTCAATTTCGTTTATAAAATACTAACAATATGGAAACCACCAATCGGTACGCAAACTGATGTAAGATGAAGGAATTTAATTCATTTATTAATGGAAAATTCCACACTGTGCCGTGGAAGGTTGCGGACTATAACGAGTTGGGAAATGTTAAAAAGAAATCCGGTTTTGGTGTGAAGAGTGTAAAAAAATGATAACTGGCTTTCGTCTTTAAATTTTTGTTGACATGGAAATTCCCGCGATGACGTGGCGTATCGGCTCAATGGAACTATTTTCAGGAAAAAATTTGAGAAGAAGGAGGTAAACACGATCGTTTGCCCGATACACAAAAATACCCCTTCGACAGCGCCAACCACCGAGGAATAAGTCTCCTAAACATCACCCACAAGATCTTCTCGGCCGTTTACGTGTGAGCGCCTGAAATGAATGCGAAAGGAATGGCTTCAGACCGAGGAAGTCCACCATCGACCAAATCTCGACACTACAGCAGATTCTGGAAAAAAGGCAAGAAATGCAGATCGACACTCACCACCTATTTGTCGATTTCTAGGCCGCATATGACAGCGTGCATAGAGACGAGCTTTATAATGCTATGTCTAGTCTTAACATTCCTGCCAAACTCGTCTGATTGTGCAGGATGTAACGAATTCATCGAGACTTTCAATGTCAAAAAAGGAATAACTCTTGCCAATCGTTGTTTCTTTGTGCTCAAGAGGCCTCTTTCCAAGGATCCAGCTGACTACTGCAGAGGCATGGGCAATCTCAAGAGCAGATGAAGAAGAACTTGGTCTCTTCGAGAGAAATGTTCTGCTTTCAATCATTGGTCCTATGGCATTTGGATAAGAAGATCCAATCACATACCACGCGAAACTGATGGCGCACACAAGTGTAGATGGACCTCTGACAACTTGGCGTGCGAAATTGGAGGTAGCTGGCTAAAGATCGACCCAGCTGTAGAGGCTGGTTGACTGATGCCCAGGTCCATCCAGAAAAAGAAGAAGGTAAGCAGGTCAAATTAATTTATTGAAGAAGAATGAACGCGAAGAAGATAGGAGATGAGGCTATACTACACTATATCCTAAAACAATTGAATCATCCTCACTTAACATCTAATCCAATTGAACAATTTTGTAGACATGCACATTCCGGTGAATTATAGTTTAGAAGGCAAACGCTCGCCTAGATGACTGTAGACGCATTTTGAACCCAAACAAGCCTGTTTGAATTGCATTGATAAAAAATGATTCCAGTTTTAAGACCAAACGCGTTTGTTGGAATGGAAAACAACAGGATGCATCATCAGTCTTACAAAATAAGTGACGTACATATAGCTTCAGTGACCAGCATGTTCCACTTAAGCGGTTGCGGGGATAAACCACGCTCTAGTGACTCTAACTCATCAAGAGCTACGCCTAAGAGCAACCAGACGAGTTTCTGGACATGATCCAACCACCTCGGCCAGAGTCTGCCAAACGATCGCCTACCAGATTGAGTCGCAATCAAGGAGCACCTCGGAAGTCTTGGAAGTCGGGACATGCGTGCCACGTAACCAAACCAAACAAAGCAAAGCCCTTGCCGTTCAAAGAAGCATCTGCTCAACATTGAGTTCCTCGCAAATACAATAAGCAACAAATGCAAGGAATAAACAACAGAATTACCAATAGTGGAAGTTTCCCCGAAAGTCATACAACGACGCCACGACCTACATCAAATTCTACGACTGCTTCAATTAAGGAAAACCTCCGAAACTGCATGTCCTCTCATGGGAATCAATAATATACGAAAGTATCACAAAGTTGCTATAGCCATTGCGTCATGGCTTGGTGCGTCAACTCATGTAAATTTCTTGAAAAACAAGTTTCAACTTAACCTTGCCCTTTCCTACGACAAGTTGCACTCAAAGCACTTCAATAAATGCTACAGAATGAAGTCAAGAACAGTAGTCAACTATTTTAACACGCTAGAAGCATTCTTGGAAATGGTTGGTTTCCTGGACATGAGGGAGTCATGGGAAACGAAAGGTCACAGTCTTGGCAGAGGCAACAAGCATCTCATAAGAGCATTCAGCTGCTTTTCAAAGAACTTAATGCAGAAGCACCACATGAAGTGAAAGCACCTCCTGTCGTATAACCTCGACAGTCTGAATATAATGCACCATCCACAAGACCCACCAGAGTCCACAGCAGCTGGTTGGTATCATCCACACGGCACTGCCTAGTGAGCCACTACGCGCTTGAAATGTTGGCCTTGTCTTCACTTATATGTGCAGACAAGTAATGACTAGCACTTCATGAAACTGTGGAACTAGACCTTGGCTAGACTATAGAACATTTCTTCTTCAGGTCGTCAAAGGATGTCACGCACGGGATACTACATCTTCTAATCAAATGTGATAAAGCCTCTGCAACACTTTGACTCATAAGACAGCACAGATGAAGGCAATTAAGCACAAAAATGAACACGCTACGACTGGTCTATGCGGAGGCTACAATCAGAGGAGTTCTAGGGAAACTGGAACAATTTGGAAACGTCTTTGAATGCTTGGAAACCGCACCTCAGCAGATTTATAATTCAAAAAGGAAACCTGGTGCTGGCTGAACCGGTCAAATAACTTTCATTTTCACTTGGCCTTCGGATGCAAAGAAACTGAAAGCCTCGCAGCGTTTGTACGGACGCTAGATGGGTCAGAAAAACGGACAAAATGTATACAATTTGTCAGTTGGTTAAAAATCAAGTGCAACAAAAACAACACACATTTTCGAACGCTTATAAAAACACTCCACGATCTTATTTTCGATTCAAATTTGAAGCGGATGTTCAAAAAACAGCAAAAAAAAAAACCACAGAGTCCATCAATTTCACCCGATTTACACAGATGCACTTCAGGCGATCACCCCAAATGATGTGGAGCACTGATTTAGTTCAACTTAGAGTCAAATGTCTCACTCTAAGACGTCTTTAAAAAATTGCAAACGCAAACTCCGCAAAAAAAAAATCTCATTCACTCCCCAGAAGGACACACAAAAAAAACAATGTTCTGTCAATCACATCGCCACCACCACGACCCACGAAAAAAAAATCAATTCACACTTATCTGCCACGTCACTCATCTACCATCTAATTGCACCAGACACCAAGTTGCAGGTGCCGCACCCACCCAACGACGGTAATTAATGTCACACTTAAAAAGAGAATAAATATAACGAAAATTTCGCATCAAATTCGCCAGCTTTTGACGGGTAAATTTGAATAATTTTCCGAAGCGCACTAACATTGCCCCGCGATGTGCAACACGATGTGGCCCGATGCTGAAATGTTATGCGCAGCCAGTGTCAGCACTCAGCAGTGTCGAATGACGAAATTAACGTGTTTTCAAGTGAAAACTTTCATTAATGAAATTTGTAAACTATACCAACCTAGTGTTCCACAGAGTGCCAGGCACAGGCCAAAGTTAAGTACAATCCTTGTCATGTTTAGTTTTTTGGGAGCACTCTCGAATTATTTCACACTTTACGGGGGACGCTGCTGCGGATGTGCGTTGTTAAAGTTCACCCAAACGAGACTGAGACAAAAGTGAATGTGTTTTGCGCGAAATACCCTTTTGGCTGGCGAAATGTTGTGTGTTAATCTCACGGATACAGAACCACTACTGATGCCACCTGTAGAGCTGTGGAGCTGTTGTGCCCGCTGCTCGGGTATCATCTTCATCGTAGTCGTCGTCGCCGGCAGCATCGACTTTTGGTGGGAGTGGAAGACGAATTCGTTTGACTGTGTTTTTTTTTTCCTTCCATATTTGAACATTTCAAATTGATTTTGACACGTTTCGACGGTCGGAAGGGAGGGGAGGGGTGGATTGAAGATAAATGGTGATGAATGCGGTCTCATCGTTTGCCTAAATGCCAAGCGGGTTGTCAAGGCAGTGTTGTGTGGCGCTGTGAGTGTGTGCAGACATGACAGACTGGATACTGGAATGGGAATGATAACGATCTAGATCTAGTTTATCACGGATTTGTTGTTTCGATACGAGATGACTAGTCGCCGTGTCTAAATTTAGTTTCGAGCTGTTAACCCATCGCTAGACCGGTTGTCTGTGGTTACGGCGAGCAAACTTGACTCGGTCCGTCTTTGACATCATGCCGTTTCCGAGTTGTGTTGCCCGAGGGAATGGAGCAACCACTATGAATCAACGGCTAATTCTGTTAAGTGCGTGTGGCGTTCAGCTATGCGGGTCACGTCTAGACGGGTACATGTCCATTGCGGCGGATTTTGTCATAAATTCCGGGAACTTTTGTTGCTCATGTGATTTAAAGTCACTTTTTGATTGAAGATCGTACTTTCCGAGCATGGGTAATTTTTTTCGCGACGAGTACAGATTCGAATTAGTCAAGTGGGCAGAAGACGAAAACACGGGCAGGTATGATTTCTTGAAGGCAAGTCCGAAAATTCCCCATTCATCATCGCTTAATGGAAGGTTAAAGAACGAGGCATTGTGATGAGTTGCGCAACCGGAATAGCTTACCACTCGATTTGGACGAAAATGTGTCCCACCCAGTTTGAAGAATATCTTTCTAGCGCTGTTCCAACAGCCAGGAATGAGCTACAGCTAGATGCTAGACTCCCAAAGTTCGTAATTGCCCACGTAGTCTATGACTCTTTGACAGACTTAGGCTCTATTGGCTTATTTTTGCACAAACTTGCTTGAACTCATCGTTATTTGGATGAGCTGGACCTGATTCCGCAGTCTGATGTGGAGGTGTGCCTAGTTTCAGTGTGACAAGTTGTTCTACTACTAGTGGTTGGGACCGACTTCAACCGGCGAAGTTTAAGAAGCATCTTCTAAACAGTCACAGCCTCTGGACATTCGCTGTCATTCGCAAGGGGTGGTGCCGTGAATTATGAAAGTTGTCCGTGTAGAGGAATGAACCCAGTCAACCCAACGTAGGAGTCGCCGCACCTACTCACTACGCGATGAAACATGTTGATTCTGGCAAAAGATGTACGAGTTGGACATCTCATTCATTAAGCATGACTCATGAGTCACGATGTAACGATCAAGTTAACATTCCTTAGGACGTCGTGATATGAAACATTTACTGTGACAATGCGGACTAAATGGTGTTGTGAACAAAGTCCATATGAATTAAAGCCATACTTAATGGCGTGTATTCCCTTTTAAATGCGAATTAACGCCATAATCCAGTTATGGCTTTAGTGCACTTTCAAATGAGATCTTAAGTCATCACTTAAATGTGAACTATCACCATATGGTGTTAATTCACATTCCAATCGGAACTAACGTCATCAAATGTAATTTGTACTCAGGAGAAATTGCTTTGGGAGGGCATGTTGCAACTGCAACTCTCCCGATTGAGATTGCCGATGAACTTGTTCGGCAAGGATCAGAGGACCCGAACCTGCTTTGGGACTACCCCCGTCCTTGGTTAGGGCTTTCATCGATGGCTGGGCTTCAGAAGAGCTCCCTAGCCCTTGTAAGAAATCCGCGGCATTCTTGCTATCTCTTGACAGAAACGGCTGCAGACGTCTCTCGGATCAGGTGGCAGTTATTTGGTGCTGATGAGGTGAGAGCTGATGATGTAGACTCATCACCACAGCAGTACCTGTGGTAGGTTGCTGCCTGGTAGTACAATGGATCAGTTTTTGAGTCTGATTGCTTCAGCATAGGGCTTAAAAGCCTCCGACAAAAAAAAAATAGCCACATGGTGTTAATTCACATTCGAATGGAAAATAATGCCATCAAATTTCGCACGTTTTGAACAACGAAATAAGACCACATTTGAAATGTGGCGTTAATTCATTTGTTGTTATTTCACTTCACCCTTTATTTCACCACCAACTGAGAAAGGGCCACTTTTTGAAATTAACTAACGTCACATAGCTTTAGTTGTCATTTGAAAGTGAAATTAAGCCATATTTGGATTATGGTGTAAATTGCTACTTAAAAGTGAATTAACGCTTTAATTCATATGGCCTTAGTTCATGGTACCTAGAACAACGGCTTGCATGACCATTCTGCATAAATGTGGCTGAATATCGTGAGAATGATTTTTCACATCCACTTGATTCCAATTCAGTTCTGATATATTTCTTCCTTCACTGATTCTTTTTCGGTCGAGATCTCGAACAGTTGGCAAATGCATCCACCAACCCTAGCCCTGAAACAATGGTAAGGAACAATAGTACTAGTAGAAGGCGAGATCTCCCTCTACACTGACGGCTAAAAATCGGGTACTGGCGCAGAGGTCTTCTGTGGATTGTGACCACTTCGAAAAATCCCCCAGAGATGATTGGAGACGGCCGCAGTGGCTGCGATACACGAGGCGGCACTTGCATTGAAATACCACAATATAACCAATAACTCGATGTCCATTTTTTCTGATTGCCAGCGGACAATAAAGGCCATACCGACGCTGAGTAAAAAGAGATCATCATCATTGACCGGCCTAAGTCAGAAGGAAGCGTGGATGATAATAGGAGCCCATACCGGGCGCTGTGCCGTAAGAACACATGCATTGGGTCTGAACATCCCGCGCAACGACTTTTGCAGAAGTTGCAGAGACGATGAAGAAATATAGTCTGTCCAACATCAGCTCTTTGAGTACCCAGCCCTAGCAAAGAGGCGGCAGTGAGGCAGTTCCCAAGTAGGCACTTCTTCGTTGCCTCCTCAGATTCATATACGAATCTGGATGGTTTAGAAAGAAAAGAGGCTCTCCTTGGTCTAAGTGAGTCACAGCCTTAAGAATGGCTATACACACATATACCTAACTACCATCACAGCTTTATTCATTTCGATTGTTATTATAATTTCTTTGACGATTTGTTCATCAATGACTGATGTCATAGCCAACAAAACAAGAATGTTTTCTCGATTTTGTGCCCAATTCGGGCCGAGATTCTTAACGAATGTCGTTGATGTCATCGATATCTGGCTGAATTTCAAGAAAATCGAGTTTGGAAAAGGTTTCTTGTTTCAACCAAAAAAAGTGACATGTCCACTGATCTGAGGTCAACAATTTATGATGAAAAATTGTTTTCGAAATATGTCAGAGCTTAGCACTTATTTATTAGTTTTTTGATGAATGAAGTGTCAATCATAGAACATAATTCCTCATCTATTGGCCAAGGCTGGTCGCTCCTGGGCTGTCGCTAAGGTTAGTTTAGGTTGGGCTCATGAGTCGACAGGTGTAAGCCATGTCCCACTTTGGTCCTGCTCCTTGTTTTCTCCACAGGCGTCGCAGAGGGTTTCATCGTTTAGTCCAAGCACATTTAGGTGTTTGGCGAAGGTGTAGTGGCCGGTAAGACGTCTGCAGTCTTTTCTGTCAAGAGATAACAAGAATGCCGCGGATTTCTTACAGACGTTAGGAAGCATACGCTTGGTTTGTCTACATCTTGGAGAGTCACGCCACCTACGGTTGTGCTCTCGAGAAGTCCAGCCATCGATGGGAGCCCTAACCGAGGACGCGGATGCAGCTTCGGATGCTAAGAGTATCTCCTCTGATCCTTGTCTAGCAAGTTCATCGGCGGTCTCATTTCCCGTGGTGGCCCTTGCCGCAGACAAGTCTTAGCGAATTTAGACTGCCGATGAAATTCAGAGAAGATTTGCATTCCTGAACTATCCTGGAAGTGGTTAAAGGGTTGGGCAAAGCCTTTAGGACAGCTTTGCCGTCGCTAAGACAGAAAGTACTCCGTCCCCTCCATCTGGTCTTCACAATATAGTTTGTGTCCAGGATCCGCTTGGAAGACCGACGTAAATTTACCTAACGAAGTGTGCAGTCCAATGTTGTCGCCCTTCACGAAGGTGCCGTCCGTCCAGACTCGTCCTTGGTCTTGGAGCCATCCGTGAAGATTCGACTACATTCTTTTCCTGATTTAGATACTGGCTAGAGCCAGTCCTGTGTGCAGGGAAAGCATTGCAGGTGTCCTTACATCAGACGGCATATCCATGAGACTGGAGTCAAATGAAGTACGGTGCGCAAGTGTCATCGAAACTCCAGTGCGAGTTGTACCAAAGATGACTTATTTTTAAACGGAAGATGGCCTTGAGAGTGGAGATTCAGAAGCAGAGGCATCAAGAGCAGAGGCAGGCGTACTAGGGAAGGCCCCTATGCTGCCGAGACAAACCGTTCTTTGAAGCTTAGTGAAAGCAGCTCTTATCTGCTGCTCCCTTTACTCCTGGTTCCACGCGAGTCATCTCTATGTGTTGTTCAGCCATCCTGATATCCACGCAAGTTTGGAAAAGGAAGACATTTTCTCCCAGTGTCTCAACTGGCAGAGCGCCCGGGACAGTGGCAAAGGTAGTGACGGGTATCCTCTTTTTTCCTCTTCGTCGATGAAGGATCTGCATATGAAATCGGTCGATGTCGTCTCGTAGTACTTTAGATGATGGCCAGTTAGTGCTCCAACTGGCATCGGTAGCATCTTTCTGCCGGCTTAAGGTCGCACTTAAGAAGGCTGTCGGCTTTTGTACTACTCAACTTGGGCCAAAGTTAAACTGATGGGCATTCCTGGCTAAATGGATATTGCGAGTGAATTCATGCAGAATCACAAACTCACTTGAGCTTCGTTTGTTAAAATAGCAATAAAACAAGGACATATAGCGGTTCGAAGAGCTTGGATGTCATGACTCTCTCAAATGCCTTAGAAATAAAAACATCAAGCGAAATGATTCGCTGACGATGACAATCCTGGCTTAGCCACAATTTGCGCCTACTCGCCTCCATTCGATCACGACCATCTTCGCTTGAAGTTGTCGTAAGTGATTCACTTTGCATAGCCTACTTCATCATCTTCCGAAATGGCTCGATTTTGTTGCGATTCGCAGGCTTACTCGTGTGGCGCCCATACATCAAGCTTCTTCCAGTCGTTCCAAACGAATTTTCGTTCACTGTCGAGCTACTGCGCAATCGAAAGAATGATTGCATGACATACTGGAGCCAACAATGCCTACTTCGCTTCCCTAAAACGCACGTCACCACCTTGTCCTCGGCGTCTTTGATTCCTCCTCGCCTCGTCTGTGCACCATGCTCTTGGTAAGCAAGTTCCTTTACATGGCATGCGTCGCCTTCAGACCCAAACTGTGACTAACCCATTGCCATTTCCGCCATCGCACAACGATGCTAATTGAAGCTTGTTCACATGAAGCCATGTAAAGCCGCACGCGGAACTCCCAGTTGTGCTAAAATTCCCTCTAAACGATACGCAAACATTAAACATCAAATATAATCGAAGGACCACGGCGGTTTGGGCAACGCGCCAACTTCAGAAGAGATCACTGTTTTGTTTGCAAATTCCCCCAAAGGTTGAATGCATGATGCAGACACATCGAAACAAAGGCAAAGGCAAACAAATGCGCATACGACACAGTGTCCCACACCATCAGTGCTTCATTTCAATGACAACCAACCGAAGCCACTTAATTGAAGCGGCTGTGCAATAAAGCACTCACTTCAACGTTTGAAAAGCCATTTAACACCCGGCCTCAAGCCGTCCGCTTGCGCAACACCAATGGCGGGCGTTCATTCATCTGACAGTTTTCACTTTCATTGAATCGCCATCGAATGCGGTCGTGTACGAACCATTAACCCGATTGCTCTGGCTTTTCCTTCCCCATGGCTCAGGTACACTGTGCGCTGCCGATTGGATGAATTTAAAATAAGCACAAAGGTCTTACGCAAAGCCGCCTTCTCCTAAGATACCTCTCCTTACGTAAGCCACCAGGGGCGCGCATCCGTGGCAGCAGCATCAGGCATGAGCGTCACATAACTCGAATCTCGGATTGCTGCTGTTGCCACTGACGCCGTGACAAACACAAAGCATTGCGCGTAGATCTCAAGTTCAACTTAATCTCGCGCGGGTATCACCGTGCCGCCGGCGTGTGTGTTGTGTGGGACTCCGTGTGGATCTTCCGGCGCAGTACCATCCACTTGGATGGTGCTGCTGACGCTGACGAAAACAAAACCGGTTCCAGATTTCGGGTACCGCAAGCGGGTATGCTAAACTTACGGTCAAGTAACCTTGAAATTTTTTTCCTTTCGTCCGAGGCTGGTGTGTGTGTGCGAGAGAGGGGGACGCGCGGCAGCGGTGGATGTGATGTTGTTTGAATTTGTACCAGAAAGTTGGGTGAGGGGGAGCGGGGCTCTTCAGGTTTTCGATTATTCGGACCACCTCGAATGAAATGCGAAGCGTTTAGCTGCGTCTTTGGATCGCCAAACGATTAATAAGATTATTCGCGATGATTTTCTGTGAAATTCCAAATTTTTGAAATTTCAAACGACAATGGGTGAGCTGGCGGTGCGGCTGGGAAGGGTTCTATAAATACAAATGACAGCAGTTTTGTGTGAGTTGCGGAGGTCAGGCAAGTTCAAGGAAAACACGATAGCCAAAACCGATGACGGAGTGGACCTTGATGGGGAGTGTCGCCTTGTCTTGTCCCGAAGCACTGGCCAGCGACGGGTGTTCTTCGCTTTCTACGAACTCGATGAGGAAAGTCCATCGCAATGGATTAGTTGGCAATGGTGGCCGCAGCAGGTTTTCGATTTTGCAATAGTCACCCGAAATCTTACGCTTCTTTGGGGGCTGCTGCCTGCTTGCCGATGGATATTTAGTAACAACAGGTTTTCGGGTCACGATGTGGTGAGCTGTTTATTTGGGCTGTTACGAACCAGGATAAGGATGTCTACATTCCGAGAAATTTTTATTCGTTTATTGTGCAACGAATGCCAGAGTGGTCTTTAAATTTCGGGCGCATGACTGGTCTTTATTGGGATCCAATTCGCTTAAAACACCCCATTAACCGGAGCATTAAATCGGAGAAAAACAGCACTCGGTCTAGCCATGCGGATGAAGATTTTCGGTGACTATAAGGTCGTCTAACTAAAGAAGGTGATCATTTGAAAACGATTTCCATCCTCATTTTGGCACTCTATACACTGCATTATCGACAAGGGGATCGGAATTGTTCCTTATTACAGAAGCCTTGGCAGTCTAGGCGATAAATCGTCAATTGGTTGTACACGGCCAACGAATGTGATGCCATTTTTGAAGCTTCTAGGCCACATGATGATCTAGGCGAAGTGGACATGACCTGGTTCAGCAAGCATTGTCACGATTTATTGCGTATCTTATGACGTCTGCTTAAGACAAGGGTAAAGCTGTAGAGACACTCAGTGGTAAGCAATCCTCGAGCACATGAAATCCACATTTATTGGCTTCGTGTACATCGATGAAGCTGGGAACAAATATGAAAGCTGTGGCCACCTGATTCTGTGGACGGTTCTGCTGTAACATGTAGCTGCCGCTTTTCTGCTTTCGTAGTCGAAGCATTGATATAATTTCGCTTGTCACGGCGCACGCTACGCTGTACTTCCCTCATCTCCATGCGATATAGTGACTCTATCTGCATTATCTCTGCTGTTGGAGTCGCTGCTCTCCAGGTGTCCTCAGAAAGTGCAGTGCAAACTGATGTCAAAACATTTTCACAGCATTCCAATGGTCTTGAATAGAATCTGGTAGCGCGCTACTGCTTGTCTCTACACCACGTGAGGGATGATCCTTTAGATCTTGGCGCACATTTGGTTCTCTTAGTCGGTCGTTGTTGAACCTGGGCTTTCTCGCGTCGTCAGATATTCGAACGCGTGACTGGACAGTGGCTTTCGTGAGATGGTGATCTCGTAATAATCCCTTGTCAGCTCTTCGTCTGTTTCGGATGTCTAGAAGATTGCATCGAAATCGGCGACAGATGGCAGTGATGATGATACCTGGAACCAGTGGTTGTAACGAAGCAGTGTAGCTGGTATACACTGACACCATTCGACTAGCCAGAGGTTCTACCTCCTCTTCATCTATGCAGCTTCTGGAGAACTCCTTGCACTGGTCGCTGATCCTGCGGGTGTGCTTGCAAATTCGTGAACCTAGGTTTGCTTAGCCTGTGCAGATAGTTGAGAGAGTTGATAGTTTCAGATACATTATTGCTGGCCACATTTTCCTTCTAGCCAGCTGCGGTTGGTTGCTTTATTTATATGAATTTTAAGGAAAGGGCATATGTGTTGACCACACCTAGCGAGTTCATCGGCCTTGCAATTACCTGGTATGTCACTGTGTCCTGGTACAAAATGCTCAGCCATGAGGTGTATACAAAAAATCAACCCGATTTCGTGGTGAAAATGACAGTGTCCAGGTACATAATTGCGGCTGGACTGTCTGAACATTTGAACTTCTGGATATCTGGCTGTTTTTAGCCCCCTTTTGGTGGTTTCAGCCTGAACGACGCTACAACGATCAGGGATGGAGAGAACTTGATACGAGCATACTTGCGTTATGAAAGAACTTAGCCTGTATTTAATGAATATGGATTGAGAAGACACTAGCACTGCTGATGACAGTCAGACTCTACAGAAGTTTGGCAGACGCACTTACTCCACGCAAACTTGTGTCTATTCGCCTTCTTTCTTGCAGGCATGACTAAATATCCGACAAAGACGGATATAGAGTTGCAGCCCTGGTTGCATTTCGATATCACATAGCAGAAGTGGTAAAATGCCAATATAGGGCATTTGGATAACTCCCAACTCTTGGCCACATAAACAGAAGGTTGGTCATCATGTGTTACTCATCAGAAATGGATGCACTGTGCTGGAATAAAATCGGTTCCATTTGGACTCATTAGCCGACATGCGTCTGTATTACGTTTGGTACACATAATCCACGATCTGTTAAATCCATTCATCGCAGTTAGCGGCAATTTCTTACATTAACATTTTTCGATTTGCTGACGTTACCCAACCCAATGATTGCTCAATGTCCGGTCTTTTTGCATAGTCTGCCTCGGCGAGCACCCACAATCCGAGAGTTGAAGTCGACGACTTTGCGGCTTGCCATTGCCATTACCCACAGCAACACTGAGTGATGCAGTGTTAAACATTACACAAGTCGTCTTAACAGGTTGGGTGTGTCTCTGTGGAATGTCATCGCGTTAAATATTTAATTGCAACCAATTTGTTGATACTCTCTGGTGCTGTCTTGTGTGTGTTTCAGTCAGGTAAATGCATTTAATCTGCATGTGCCACAGCAACAAGGAGGCAACGTAGGAGATGTCTAGACGCAGAAGGGATGATGGTCGATTTAAGTCAGTGACTCATGGGAGAATCATCTTGGGGGAAACATCATCATTATCGGCGAAACTATTCCTCGCATTTTTCAGAATGTACTTCCACCGCCTCTCCAAGCAGTGATAGAAATACTAGTGAACTTCATTTCAGTCGACCCACAAACTAAAGAATCGACACGAGGATAGTGTTTTTGTAATGGGCACCTTCAAGATGTCCACAGGCGCTTCGACCATGTCGCTACGACCACTAGAAGGTAGGAAAAAGTGACCTGAAGTGGTTTATTTTCAAAAATCGCACATATCTCGAAAACTTTGCGTTTTTTTTTGGCAAATTTCAAAGTTTTAGAAAGGCCAACTGGCTAAGGTATCAAGAGATCCTACAACGCAAATTATGACACAAAAAACCTGCCACCTGAGCCAAGTTCAAAGCGGGATATTGACAAGTTTGTACAGGATCTCAAGGCAGCTACGATTTCCGCTTTCACAACCACCTGCCCTTGAAGCGGACTTAAGAAGGCTAGTAAGCTACCATGGTTTAATCTAGATCCAACAGAGCTACGCAGGGCTAGCAGGAAATGCTTCAATGGAGCAACAATTTCTAGAGCACAGCACACCCAGCGCTTTTAAACCCATCACACCCTCCTCATGCGATGATAGATCTTGTAGTGTGATCCAATGCAAGGACACAGTACGAAAAACCAGTACATCCATCGTCTCACTTTCGTCTCAGATGTCCGAAAGTGTCAAGTGGCATTCGATCGGTATCGACTGTGATTCATGCTACGTAGAAGGCAGTTGAGTTCATGTGTTTATTGTGTACAACGGATTCGAAATGGTTGCCTTCTTAGACATAGAGAGCTCTTTCAACAACGTCAAATTTGAAGTGAAACCGAAGAATAGAATCTCAGTTAGGCAATTATCGTGCAGAAGGAAGAGTTTTCAGAAGCGCACCACCAGTCCTGTCCAGTCGTGTCCAGTCCAGTCCTGACTCCTCTTGTCCGAATTATAGTAGTTCATGATATCCTTAAGTGATTGTGAACTGGATTTAAATCCATAGCTTATACTTCCTGCTACCAGAGGAAAACTCCCTGTGATGGAATTGATGGATTCATCCCTCATAATACTAGTGGACTTGTGCTGTTCACAACGAAATATAAAATTCTAAACATCACTCCAGCTTTCACTGTCCAAGCTAAATACAGGGTGGACCATATACAAGTTTCTTTTTAAAAATGAAATAAAATGAACAAAATTAAATGTTTTCCATATACTATGGTTATATTAGTAAGAACAAACATTCCCATTAATTATGAAGCACAACGTCGTTCAAGTGGCTGCTTCGGCTGGCTTCGCAGTAGCGCCATACTGTCACACAAATTTTCCAAGACCTTGTTCATGGTTTCGGGCTGTAGCTCGTGGATTGCTTGGCTGATATTGGCCTTAAGCGCTTGAATCGTTTCCGGATTGTTGGCATAACGTCGGTCCTTAACGGTTCCCCACAAAAAAAGTCCAAAGGGGTCAAATTGCAGCTCAGAGTCGGCCAGTTGGCATCCACAAGACGGCTGATAAAACGATTCGCGACTCATTTCGATTTCATTTCGTATGATACTGACTTTCTGTCGAGATTTCGAACGGGAAACAGCTGTCAGTGTCAAAATAACCTATGATTTAAAAACAAACCATTATATGGCCCACCCTGTACTTAATTATTAACGTCGACAGCAAACCAAGCTGGAAACAAAACATTCGAGAGCGTATCAAGAAAGCATCGATTGCACTATACAATTGCAGAAAAATTGTTAGACTCAAATGGCGAATCCGGCCTAGAATAACACACTAGCTCTACACTGCAATACGACGACCAGCTAGCTAGCTTCCAGTGCCTTCGTATGTTTGACAGTACTACAAGCTAAACATACTCTGACTATAATAAGCAGAATTCAAAGATCTGCAGAATATTAACAGGAGCACTCAGATCCACACCCACGGCTGCCCTAGAAATGTTACTGAATCTTCTCCGCATCGACATATACGGGAAGCTTATTGATACGCATGCAGCATCAAGACTGATGAATGTAATGAATGGGGTATATGGAACTACTTCAAAACTCGAAGATCCCACACAGACTTCGAAATAAGACACAAAATTATGATCGGAATGGGATGGGGACAACGTCCGTAACCCGATTGCAATAGAAATTTACACAAATGGATCCAAATCGGGTTCCGGTGTATACACAGCGTGGCCAACGATTTCTATCGCTCTCAGGCCACCGAAGCAGGCGGAAGTGACAGCTGTTCAAGAGGCAGCGCTCCTGCTAGCAATGATAGATGATAGATAAATACTCAGACGACTCAAGGCTCTGGCAGAAACACCATCAATCAATTCTAAGATGGTAAAACTCTGAAGGAAGTATAGGATTCAATCTTACCTGATGCTGGGTCTTTGGATACAAGACATTTTCGGGCAACGAAATAGGTGATGAAGTAGCAATGAAGGGGGCGGGTCTGCCACAGAATCAGGAGACACCAAATCCCCCACTGAAAGCAATAAAATCACGGAGATCCGTCTAACCATTGACAGGCACTCAACCAACGGCGCCATCCAGCTGTTGGCTACCTGCACTAAATCTGAGCAGAACTAAAGCTCTCCTAGAGTAGGCTTAACAATCGCCTCAACGTAAAAACGATGCAAAATCCGTAGATGATCATTAGTCGCGCGACAAACATCTGTTGTGATACAGAGGGCATACACTAAGACAACGTAGTGCTTTGGGCGTGCCCTGCGATGCAAAGAAACTGGACACTGCCTCATAGGCAATCAAGCCAGAAGGACTTCTGCAGAAGCCGCATGGATGAGGAGGAGGCGGAAATTGTACTACACACCACCTGCTCGACAAATGCGACACGACCCGTTGACTGATTCGCCACCCAAGCTTTTCCGTACATCTGTAACTGAACTAAGAAAAGAAAACTCCAAGACCGTTTTATATTTTTCTTTTATTTTTATTACCATTTGGTCGGTATTACAAATCAAAAAAATATATATATATAATTTCATTTATTTAAACTCGTCAAATTAAATAATTTACAACGTTTTTTTTTAATCTCTCTCTCCTTCCACAAGCAGTTGGAAAGTTCGCATAAAACAAAACAAACAAATAGGAAATAATACATAAATGGGGAAAATAACACTAAAAAAAAACTGAATCAAAAAATGAACACAAAAATAATAAATTAAAACTAATCCGCCTCCACGCTCGGAAGGAACCTAACTCTCGTCTAATTCGAAATAAAGGTGTAAAAGGACTTTAAGATATCTTACTCGTATCTATACATAATTAATTGTTTTTTTTTTTCTTTTTGTTTGTTTGTTCTTGAATTATAGTTTTATTTTATGTTTATATCTTCATCTAAGGCACTTTTCTCTTAATTTCTTTTTTTCAATAGGATAACATTTTATTTTTTTTTTGTTGTTTTTTATTCATTTTTTTTTTGTTTAATAATTAACATATTTGATGCTTTTAATGTCCATATCAGCATTTATTGGTTTAAGGTAGGTTTCTTGTTTTTTTTTTATATTTTTCATTTAATTTTAAGTTTTTTTTTTAGTAAAATATTTTTAACCATAGACTAGCAGATTCTTAAATAAAACCAAAACATACATACGTTTAACGGAAGGAGAATACACGATAATAATGTTTAGTTAAAAAAAGTGCCTTTACTTGGAAATGCTAAAGATTTACGATTTTTTGCTGCTGTTCGCGGTGAGATTTGATCCTCGGGTGACTTTGAAAAGTGAAAAGGACTTTGGAGTGGAATATAGATTTTGTTTTAGAATTAATCAATGCAACAGAGATGGAAAGTCAATGGGGAATGGAAGGAGACTGTGTGAGGAGGATTTGGGAATTCTGAGAAACTCCTTCACTAGCCAGTTGGAGGCACTCTCTGAGGTGACGGAGGTTACTGACAGACGGTTTACTAGGAAGTTCCAGCCACATTTTGAGTGGAGGGGAGACAATACAAAAGTCAGATTTCGGGGCAAGAAATTAAGTTGTCTCAATGAGAAGAACTTCTCTCCGTTTTTGTTGGAGACGCGAAGGACTTTTCAGGCTCAACAGTTTGCCGTCTCTAGAAGCATGTCGATTGAATATCAGGTTTGCCTTGTGTCTCTTGATTTGAGTTTGTGAACCTCGGAGCAACCGTGAAGACCACAATTGACATCTTAGTGAAGATCCGATGTAGAATCGCCCTTGGAAGGCTCTGCAATTGTATACCGACGTAGATCTTTGACTCCGAAGCTGTGACAACGCAACGGGGGACATCTGCATCTAAGGTGGCGCACATAAGAGGAGAATGAGCTCAAGACACTTGGTGTGCGAAACTGGAGGCAGCTAGCTGAAGAGGGAGTTTTGTTGGTAGAGACCCAGATCCGGTCTGTAGCCATGATGTTAGGCTATGTGGAAATGGCTGACGGCAGAGAGCAGTCATGTGGTATAGATTGGGCAACTCATACTCTTTGAACCAGTTGGTACTTGGTACCAGAAATAAAGTAGCGTAGAGATAGCCGACTTCTACATCTCTTGCCTCTTAATATTTTTTTCAAACCCAACTGACCAATCAGAGAATGCAATTCACATTATTTCGTGACTAAGCGTCAAAATTTCGTAAATAACCGACAAAAAGTGTCTCAAATTCGTCGATGGACAAGGCGTCTGTGAAGCTGTGAAGTCTGTGAAGTCGGCTATCTCTGTAGAACCTAATTTCTGCTTGCTACGAAGACTTAGCTGGCTTTCGCTCAACTTTTGGAAGGAGTACACCATTAATTGTATGTTCATACGGCAAGCGAGGATGCTGGACGAGTAGAGTGAGTGATGTACGGTCTCCTCCATCTTTCTGCAGCTTCTACAGCAATCATCGGATACACATTGATACACATGATGTCTACGGACATGTGCGCCAGTTGCCGACGAGTATCCTGCGTGCTGGCCTTATTGCCTTAAATAAATAGAAGTGAACGTTTACTGTTGCGTCTTGGCTAAATCAGCTTTGGCACATAGTTTGTTGTGTGCGGAGTGACCGTTCAATGAGAACGCAATTAGAATTAAGCACCACAGCTTTGACAAGAAAGTGTTTGTTGTTGTGACTGTTGCCCAGTGTTCAGGAAGACTAGTTCCTTGGTAGTTCTTTTCGCGTATCGTCGAGAGATCTGAGGAAGGGCTTGCCTAGTGCCAGTTGTCTGCCTCTAACAAGTGATGGACAAGCGCACAGGAAGTGATGTGTGAGGCATGTGATGTCTTCCAAGAATTTGCAACTAGTTGCCCAGAATGTATGCCATTTTAAAAGAAGGTCAGCAATAGCATGATGTCTGTCAGTGAGAGAGAAAAGACCCTGTACGAACGTAAGTCACTATGTTCCGGCATCCATATGTGATGGATACTGAAATGTTCAGCAGACAAAGAGACTAACACTTGGTTCGATGTTCGTTCACTGAACGTGATGCGCAATCTGCGATAACAAAGCTCCACAATTTCTTAGCAATTTATACACTCGGTGTACTGCTAGTGACTCCCCAGAGATTACTTGATGCGTGCCATGTCTTAGCCTGGAATTGACTTCAAAAAAGTCAGATATCCCGTCGCCTCGTCTTTAGCACTTTAGCACCCTCTGCGTAATTGAATTCGTCAAATCGAACTAATAGGAATGTCTAGGAATTACCAATAACACGTTCTAGGTGTAGGAGGGGAAAAAAAGCACACAATATACTAAACAACCAGATATAGGAAAAAAAAAGTGTTCACATTTCACTCGCGCTCGTCGCAAGTCGCAAAACAAAGACGACTTGCTTGTAGTAATCGGCTGCAAACAGGAAAAAGAAATGTCGTCTTAACGGTTAGAAGGTTTTGCTTTACAATTACATATTCCTACCTATTTTTTTTTTCATTTTCTGTTTTTTTGTTGTTCTCTTAAAACATTCAAATCAATTGAATTTCAATTTTTGTTTATGTTCCGCTTTGCTGCTATTTACTTATCGTACATTAAATGAATTTGTTTCCCTAATTATCTTTTTTTTGTTCATATTTTTATGCATAATTTGTCAGTATTTCTGGAAAATATTTCTTGTTTTTTTTTTTTTCTTTTTTTGTTTTTCTTATACAATCATACATATCGTAGTGGATAAAAATGTTTTTCAAGTTCTTGTTGCTGTTTATGCTTACACCTAAAGATATATCACTTTTGCACTTAAGTATTAACTTTGTTTATTTATTTTAATTTTAGTTGTAATTAATTTCTTCTCTTATAGCTTAACTAGGTTTTTTTTATTTTTTTTTATTTTTTGTTCCTATGGTTCTAGGCTCATCTATTTGTTTTTGTCTTTTTTTTTTTGTCTGCATTTTGTTGGGCTTTTCTAGGACAGTTTTAAGATTAATTCAGCTTTAGCTCTGTCGCTAAGGAAGCAATTATTTTTTGTGTTTTGTTTGTCTTTTCTTTTAGATTCTAGTACATTTTTATTCTTTTTTTTTTGCTTTAATAGATAGGTTTAATTTATTGGGTTTTGCGATGCGTGGATTTGCTTCGATTTGATGTGAGATTGTTTAGTTGTTTTGAGTCTTCTACATGAGTCTGGATTTTTTTTTTTGGAAAATACTTTTAGGTTAGCTTCTTGTGAAGAATGATGTCTGGGAGGCGAACAGTTTTCTAGGAGTTTCGAGTTTGTGAGTAAATCACGAGTGGAATGAATGTGTTTGTGTACATCTGGAGGAAGAAATTGGCACTCAAAGGAAAGAAGAAGCCAATTTTTGCAGAGGCATCGTTTGGAGCAGTGCTGGAAGTCGTCGGCAAGGAATGGAGGAACTTCCTTTGCAATTGTGGAATGGAAGGATTAGCATTAGCACAACAAGAAACACACATCTTTTTAAGGCCCAACTAGAAAAGGCATCAGCGAACACGAGCTAACGACAAACGCGCATTGATCTTTTATAATTGGACTGAGACAAGCAAAGAGCAGTTTCACACAGACCGTGACTGCAGTAGCACATTCCTGTCAAGCGAAGGATACAGCAAAGAGCACTGCCATAATTGATATGGCTGCAATAGCACATTCCCCTCTAGACGAAGATGCAGCAATAACCCATGCCCCTCACATGTTCTCCAATTCGTGTTACTCCAGGCAAAACTGACACCAAGAGGCATGCATACCGAGCTTGTAAGACATCGCATCAGAGGGAGGACGCCCGCGTCTACGTTGGAGAAGGACCTAACCAGAGATTGTGTCGACTGAAGAAGCTAGTTTGTTGAGGCGCAGACCCATAAAGAGTCACACAAAGAAGAAGGCTATAAACTGAACTTCTTCTTTGTGTGGCACTACAGTCCGGGGCAGGCCAAGTCATCGCCGGCGCTAAGCAGCTTAGTCTTGTTGAAACTGTGGAGTACGATGCATTTGAGCGTTAAATTGTTTCTTTTCGAAAGCCGAGCTAAAATGTGTTAATGTGTACCAATGGCAAACTCATACGAAGGATCAGCAAGGGAAACCGAAACAGATCTCAATTGGCAGGGAAGCAACGCATGATGAACGAACGACTAGAGGGAGCATTCCTGGGATCGTCAACGATGGAAGGCAGCTATAACTGAGGCATAGACGTCCAAGGCTCGCTCGCCTGGCAAGTAAGTAGAGCAGTCCGGGATGAACCTGGTCAACGAGCAAGTCAAAGAAGCCTTCATAAAACAAAAGTGCTCGTTGAGTTCAGCACAAAGCACGAAGAGACCGATATTGCTGCTCTTTGCAGTCAGTCACATCTGTTGCCGGAACAGATTAACCACCAGAAAAGTGTCCACTGAACGTGATGTTGTATGAAGTCTTTTTGTAGAAGCTAGGTCCAGGTTTACCTCAGACTGTCATGACAGTCTATTGCATGGAATGTAGCTCAGTGATCCTGTCACGAATGGAGTTCTCCTTCAACATGAAATACGTTGGTGCCTCAGGCTGTAGAGAGCCATCGGGGAAGTAAGAAACTAAGGCTGTAGACAGACATCGGGGTTGAAGAATAAAGCAAAGCAGTCAGCACTTTCCAAGGGACCACTGGGACCCCTCAACGACGTATCACTCCTTCCAGCCATAAACGATTCCCATCCTTCCCAGAACACATGGAAATCTCACGAGAATAACAATTCGCCTCCACTGTGATGTGCTGAGTTAGATGCGATGTGATTTAATACTGGCGTGACATACTGCTGAACGCACTCCCGGGGAAGCTGCAAAACGCTGAACACCCAAACAAACCAAACATTTTACATCCAAAATTCTAATCCACACACGCTCTCTCGTTTCATCGAATCGACCCTTCGAATCCTTCGACAGCGAGTAGATAACAACCGTCCCAATTACGTGTGTGCACACATGAGTCTTAAAATGAACATCTGATGATATTTGTTTTTTTTTCTCGTCTTAATTCTAGGTTACGTCTAAATACTTAAATAACGACCACGACCATGGTCTATATTCATTTGAGCTTAAAGCTGAAAATTATACAAATGTACAAATGTAAAAGTACGCTGAAATACACACATACACATATAAATTTAGTATGCACACATTTATGTGGAAAAGGCTAAGGCAAAAATAATGTCCAAGTTCGAAAGGGGTTTGCTTTTTTTTTTGTTCCTCTTCTTGTTTGTTTTACATACATTTCTAGAATATTAAAAAAATAGAAAACACTAATTACATTGTTCCGTTATTTGTTTTCGATCTACGCATTAACAGTTTGGGTGGCGCAAATGTAATTTGTGGAGAACACATGTTTTAGTCAATTGTTTGAATCGAAAATAGAGAGTTATTCGCGTTTTTTTGAGGTATTGACTGAGAGGTCCATGGAGGGGTGTGAAGGTCATGCGTCTGGGGAATCTCAAAGGCTACACGGACATTTAGTTTGGTTCTGATGAAGGGGGAGGTTACAGGATTCCGACTATCTTGCAGTCACCGCTCGTTTAAGGCCGCTTTTACACATGCTTAATTCGTCGACGATTTTTCAATGTTAATGCCAAGGGAGGTGAGACAGATGGGATCACACAAAGGAATTTGTAGTAAATCGTGAGTAAGAAGTCGAACATGTAAAAGCCGCCTAAGCCTCGTGCGTTCAAATTGGCGGTATCGCTTTCCACCACACAAGTCATACGAATTCGTACACATTAAGTTCTTCATTGGACTTCGACGAAGACGGAACAGCGCGACGAGTAGTGACTCTGACAGTGATGCTGCCCTATATTCTATGTCCAGATTTTTTGTCCAACGTGCATATTTCATGCATCTTGTCTAGTAATATAATGTGGGTGGCGCTACAGCCCTTAGAGGGCCAGGGCCTAGCTTCTCAGCAACCACTCGTGTTGTGCGTGCTATTGTTCTATCACGAGTGGAATGGACCTACAGTTTTATGCCGACTCCGAACGGCCAAGTTTGAAAAGCTTTTTCTAGACAGTTATACTCTTTGACTCGAAAGAGGTGGAGCCGTGAGAAGTATTTCTTGTCGTACCAGGAATCGAACCTAGACAGGTAGGTCCAAGTGCCTAGGAGTCGACGCACATATCCACAACGCCACGGGCCACCACATCTTGTCTAGAGCTTATGGAAATTCATGTAAAGCTCGTCATTCTACAACGAACATGACACGACTGATGTTTTGTTTGAAAGTGCGCGGACCAGCCCACACACATCACAGTTCACGAGACATCGACGCCAAAAATTGACACGCTTCAGCAGAACGCCACAGGTGTCATATGACTGCTGTATTATTACACTGTCTCAGAATGAACTACTCTAAAGTCGGAGACGGACGACAGGGGCCTAGCTTCTTAAGTAACCACTTGTGTTTCCTTTCACAAGTGAAGGAGGATCCACAATTCTATGCTGACTCCGAGTGGTGTTGTTTGAGAAGCTCTCTGTAGAGAGTCATTCCCTCTTATCATTACCGGTGACTTGAGAGCGATGGAGTCGTGAATTAAGAATCTCGGTCGTGTAGAGGAATGAACTTAGAAACCCGGGAGAAGAAGATTCAAACGAGAACTACACGGCATATAGTTTCACAGGCTGTGCGACGTCATTGATCTGCTCAGTCGTCAACGCAGCCAGCATATTAAGTTTCTCTGTGTGAATCGAAGGAAATGGAAAGTCGTAGGACCTGCAAGTCGTTCCACAGCACACTGAAGAGGCTGCGTAGAACCATCCGCAAATGATGCCACAGCGATGTCGTTAACTGCGCCAAGTGCTGTTAATGCTTTCAGCAATATTGTCGAGTGTCGAGTGTCACTTTTGTGTTCAATGAAACGAATAACTTCGTTGTGGTGGACTGCCTGACATGTCAACGAGCAAAAAACGGCGATTTCTTTCTCAGCATCATAAATTCCACAATATGCGGTCAATTACTCGACAGAGAAGGAGTTGCTTCAACAGTCTTCGATCTCGGTCGATACCTCGTGTATACTTGAGGTTGTCTTTCATGGCATCTGACATCGTCGCCTAAATACACATGTTAGGCCGTCTCTCCACGATGCAACAAGGTCGCAGCGTGGTGGAAGTGTGTTGGCAAGGCAGGTGAGATGCCTAAGCACGCGTAGTGTACTGTGATGTGATGATAGTGTACTGCAACAAGTTGTCGCCCTAAATAAGTACGTATACGCCCTACATAAGCATGTAGCATTAGTCTGGTGCACGGTGTCGCCCTAAATAAGCATGTAACTAGTCAGACACTACTGCACGAGCACGTCCCAGAGAAGTCCATGTGATTGCTCCAAATCTAGAGCTCTTGTCGTTAAAAATGTGACCTCATCCATGATCTGTGTGCACACTCTAAGGCGACCTCACAAAAGACAAACTAAATTCCAGTGCTCCCAGCCGATTCCCCGTCCGACCGCTGGCCAATGTCCACGGCACTCTGACACAAATCAAAGCCGTCACCCCCTTAAGCCATCAGCCAATACCCAAGTTGTGTACTTCGTTCTTCTGTTTTTGCTTTCTTTTGATGCCCTTTTCAACCATTTTCATCTACTTTTTTTTAAATTTTCCGTTTTTTTTTCATTTTTTGTTTTCTTTTCTTTTCAAATTACAACTGTACAATTCTAAATTTCTACACACGACTACACACATTATTTGCTCTTAGCATCTACACATAGAAAGAGTTCTACAAAGAAAGTGAAAAAAAAATAATAAACCTAACCTAAAACTAATGCGTTTTACAAAAGTACAATAATCGAGAAATAAATGCGCAAAGAAACGGAGGAAAAAAAAAACTAAACGAAACTAAAAACGCTCTACACAGTGAACTACAACAATCGAAGTAGAAATAAGAAAAAAATTGAAAAAAAATAAATCCAAGAAAATATGCAGCAGCGGTTGAATGCGATGCGATGCGCGTCCCCTCGGCTTCGGCAGGGATCGATTATTGCAAGCGTCGCCCGTCCGGCCGGCGCTCGTGTTGTGTAGCATTACAAGTTTCCGATAAGTTTACTCAGTAAATTCTTAATGGTCTCCGATAAATATCCTTTTTTGCTAAATTTTCTACTCGTATCTAGGTTAAGTCTTTTCTTCTTTATCATTCTTCGAAGAGGAAGGAAAAAAGGATATTTATCATAATTACTATACCGCGCATCCCTTCCGCTGGCCGTACATTATTCTAAGTTCGGGATAGATGATCTTTTTGATCAGCTGGTTGGTCTTGCCCGCCAGCATGGCGCGTCGTGCGTCCTTTTTGAGCACTTTAATGCCTGGCTTATGCACTAGGAACGCATTGTCCAGTATGTGGAACTCGTAGTCGAGGACGCAGAGTGCGTAGCCCTAAACAAAAAAAAAAAAATGAACGGAGATGAATTCAAGCAGAGTAGAAGTAGAGAAGAGTAGAGATTGTACCTGAGTCATTTTATCACTCTTGCCCTCCCAGCTCAGTCGTTCGTCGTAGTGAGGATCGACGTGGGAACCGATGTAGATTGGCTCCCAATGCACAAAGTATCCTGTGCGCTTGCCGATGTGGAACACGCCCAGCTCTTCGGTCTCATTGGCTGCCATCCATTCCTTGGACTTGGGCACGCCATGGCAACTTGAACACACTCGCTTGTGGAATGGTATGGCCTTACCAGTTCGCACCAGCTCTTGCAGTTCGGTCTTGTCCCGTGGCACCGGGGCACTGCTCTCCACTTCGAATATTGAAAGCGGGAAGACTCTGAAAGAAGAAACGCAATTCAACCACCAATCCCGTGTGATGTTCGATGATCATGTCGTCTCTTACCTTGGCGTCTTGCGATGCAGATAGGCCTCGTTCCTTGCGATCATTTCAAGGAATTTCTTAACCAAACCAGGATTCGGATACAGCTCAATGTCACTGGCCAATATGAAGTGACTGAGAGCTGAGTCACGGGCTATATTTCGGCCCACATTCACCGGGTAGAGGAGCTTCTTTTGTGTCTTGTACAGGTGACCAGAAGACACATTGAAGAATGGCGGCGGTGTGCTGCAGTTGTACGCTGGACTCAGTACCTGATCGTACTTGGGCACAGACTTGGGGATATGTTTCGTACTAAAGTATATGTGAAATGTGACATATTGTCGTATGAGGTTACTCTCTGGCAGGCAGTCTCTTAGGTATTTAATCGAGTTAACGGTTGGCGAAAAATCCGTTCCGGGTGCGTGTAAAGCTATGCTTATCGGTGCATTCCATCTGAAAGTGAAAAATGCGAATGAAACTTGCTTCTGGGAATGGAACAATGTGCAGAGAGAGTTGAAGAGCTCACCTTTCTAGCAATGGAATAAGATTATCCAAAAATGTGTAATCAGCGTGCGTGGTATACGTTATTGTTTCATGGCACTTCAATTCACCATGATCGGCCCGCACATAGTTCTGCAGCACCCAAAAGTCACCGCGCTGCAGCGTGGCAGGCTTGTAATCACGATCATGACACTTCAAAATCGATCGCAGTCTTTCGTCGAAGTCCTTCTCGTCGCCGGTCACCATGTAGCCGTCGGGACTGGAATTATTTACATATGAGCTGGGTTCTTGAATTCCACCCGCGTCTAGTGTGGAATCAGTTGGTGCCTCGGAGATTTTCTTATCGCCATTCTCCTTTGTTTCCAGCGCTTGTGGATGCTCCTGCGTTGGCGAATCATTTCCTATCACAGCTGGAGCTTCGTCTTCTTCGGTTTGTTGAGGTTGCTGTTGTTGTTGCTGCTGCTGCTGCGTTTGCTGCTGCGTTTGTTGCTGCGTTTGTTGCTGCTGTAGCGCCTGCTGCTGCGGCTTATCCTCAGACGTTGACTGTGGAGTTTGATCCTATGCAAAGGGGATGGTTAGAAAATATGGTCTTTCAGTGGAAGCAGAAGGAGAGGAGACTTACCCTCTGGGACAGTGGTTCGCGAACATTCGCCTGTTCACCCTTGAACGGTGGCGCCGCGTCCATCTGGCGCGACTTCGACGACTCCTCCTGGATGTCGAATGTCGAACCAGTCGAGAAGTTGCCACCGCCACCGATCATCACATGACTGCCGAGGTACAGGATGACGGCCACATTGATGAGGATGCTGCAGCGCAGCAGCCAGTTGCGTCTGGTGAACATCTTTGTTGTTTAGTTTTGCGTATTCAAAGTACAAATGAATACCCTTGTGCGGTTAGTTTAGTTTAGAGTTTTTAGAGCTTGAGTAAGTACACTTAAGAGACACACTCTCGGGAACAGTGCGAGAATGAGATGAAACTCCCTGCGGGCCTGGGCTGGTTGTCTCTTCTTTTGAGGATTAGTTGTTGTTTGCAGAGTATTTTTGTTCTTGTTGGGTGAGTTTCGATCTTCCGAAAAATGATGTCGTATTGCTTGCGAAGAGAAACGAAGGATTTGGGAAGAATTTTCAGCTTTTAGTCCAGGGTTTCAGTCTTGTTCCTTGGGAGTTTTTGAATTTCTCATTCGTTTTACGATAACCACGCGAGATTACTTGCTTTTTCGTCCTCATTTAGAGTTGATTTCTTGTGTGAGTATTAGATTTATCTTCTTTTTTGGGTGATGACGCTGTATATTCAGGCGAAATTGAAGTCTTCCTTGAGAGCGGAATCACTTAATCATTTGCTGTTCGATGAAGAGATCTGGGAATGGGAATAGAAAAAGAGAGGAGTTAGTTGAATCATGGTGAGTTCTTCGTTTGTGGGTAAGATGGTGGGAGAGCTGGACCAGTGCTGAACCAAGCTGGACCTCCTACGACCAAGGACTTGAGAATACATCTGCACCAGCGGACGACCCGATAGGAAACGGAAAGGCCTCGCAACGGCCGAAGAAATGACGGGAATTATTCAATGTACCACAACGAGGAAGGAGCCGAGAAAATCTAGAATTTCGTTCTACGCTACTAGTGCTTCAGGCTACAGACCAATATAGCTCTTGAGCAGTATAAACAAGATCCTTTACTACCACCTGGTTGGGTACAAAGCAAAAGAGGCTACGCAGAGTGGATTCCAGGAAAAGCATTTGACGCTACATCCTCTAATGAAGTTCCACCACGAGATTGTTGTTGCCCTGGACAAAACACGAAGTCACCGTTGCATGGACGTGCAAAAAGGCCTTCGACACGGTCTGGACAGAGCTCAAGGAACGCAGAAACGAAGGCGAACTGAAGTCCCAATCTTGGCGAATGAAAACTAGCTACAGGCAACGCCATGCCATGTCTACTCTCACCAAATGGACAAGGAAGTGCGGTCTGAACGTGAATGCCGCCACTCTGCATGAACAAGGGTTACCGCCGTCTCCGATTACCTTGCGATACCAAACGGAAGGGTGTCTGGCCTGAACTGTGGGGTGTGGACGACTGTAGTTCCCACCTACCATCGCCAAATTTCAGAGTGTCCATAATTGCTTCTCTGGAAACTTACTCGAAATTGCTAAAGTTGACTAATCTTAGTCTCCTACTAGTCTCCTTACGTCCTTGTTGGGATCAGCAGCCACCAACCAACACCGTGAACTGTTGTCTATTCGCAAATGACTCCTTCTGGAGATAGTGCTCCCTAACGGTACGGAAATATCAACAGACATAAAGGGGACAAGTACCTTGTCGAACAGCCACTCCAAATTGGTCCTTAAGAAGGCCAATCTAGGCTTCCAACACGTCCACCCTTTGAAGCGTAAGCAAAATGGATTAAGCCAGAGGACAAAGCTGCTGCTCTTCAAGCAGCTACTACGGCTAATCTTGGCGTACGGCTTCCCAATATGGCACAGCATTTCTAAGACCTCGCAGTTTTCGAAAGGAAAATACTGCGAATATGTACCGGTCCCGTCGTCGAAAGCACCACAACAACAAGGAGCTTTACAGCGAAGCACGCATCATCCCCTTGCAACAGCACATGGTGACACTGTTGAGAAAGCAGCTTCCTGACATCAGCAACCATCGTAATGAAGCAATCACGAGCCTGATGAACACACAGCAGAACTTCCTAACAACGAGCTGCATGGCCTCTACCAGAGCAGCGACAGCAGACACAATGGAGGCTAAACCGGCTACCACACCAGGACCCCATCCCAAAAGGATCAACATGGACACACGGATTTGAAGAGCCCGATGTTAGCACTGGACATTGTAAGAAATATGCAATAAATCAGGTCACAGTCGGGGCACGTGGCGAGAAGCGAGGAACTTGTCGAGACGTATGAAGGTACTCAGCTTGGTCTTTGTTTCCAGCTAATCAACGCCCCGTACAACGACACCACAGGTACAGCGGAGTGAACAAATTAAAAGGGACCTCAAGCAACTTGGAGTTTGCCACTGGAAACAGACGTTTGCAATGGTTGCAGAGGCTTGTAGGGGACAACAACAGAGTTCGCCTTCTGATAGTTGGCCGTCCTCCTTCAGCTGAGTTGACACCACGGCATCCTTGATCGGTGTGATGACAAATATTGCAGGACGCAGCGTTGACCCCTTCTGCATCACCAATGGTTGGATGGTACCCTACACACCACGTCCACGAGGCCACCCTACTGCGGGTATAAAAGCAAAGCAAGCAGGTCGCTTTTGTATGCCGATGATTCCACGACGTAAGCCACATCCCTCTCACTAGAGAGGAGAGTACAGCATATCAGTCAACGATGGGATTACAACCTCAAGCGGGGTCATATGCTTCCGAAGACCCGAAGGCAGATATCCGAGGAAGCAATGGTAGGACGTTGGGAGAAGGGTGCAAAATCTAAAACTAGCTCTACCAGGCAATACTTCTATAATCCGAGAGAAGGGCACAACACATCAGAGAATATGCTTTAACGACCGCCTTAGATTCAAAGACCACCTTGATACCAGTCTTAAACAAGTGGAGCAACCAAGATTTTGGACAATGTACCAATACGCAACTATCCACCAAGATGCCAAGCAATGACGTCATCCCAGCCAGAAAATACCAGAGCTCCAACCACTGCCAGTCGAGCGTAGTCACCGACCCATTCCCACCACGCTGCTACAGCATGACACTTGATACCCAAGTCCACCCGAAACAACCAGCCGCAGTGCCTCTGCATAATTATCGTAAGGAGCATAATAATCAGAATTCAAATGAGGAAGGAAATAAATCCTCATTTACCTCATTCAGCCTTCTGTGGTTCCGAATTGCTTGTTCAGAATTACGCCACAGAAGCATCGCTGTGTTCACCACCACCGTGGTTTCAGTATGCGTTAGATTATCTTGTGCACGAACCACATTCAATTGAAGTGTTATACTCGATGAACTCTGTGAAATTCCCCACACAGAGGAAATGGATGGTAACAAAAAAATTAGTGCACAACACAAATTTGTGTAAAAAATGTGTCAACTGGCGTACAAATTAATTAAATTCCTAAAAAGTAAAGCAATTTTTTCTTGAAGTCCAAGAACTTCTCTACCCACATCCACATCACGCGAGCACATCGCTTACATCCCAACCCACCACACTGCCGTCTGTCACATTCAAATCGATTTCGCACAGTTGAGTGGAACACGTTGTTGTGTCAAGTGTCAGTTCGCGGCTTATTTTTGCAATATTTTTGTTTAAATTTTTGTTTTCTCTTGTAAGTCAACGAACCATGCCGGAATTAGCCGAAGATTTGGATAATTGCATGATCAACTTCGACCGGAAAGTGGTGGTGACCAATCTGCTGGACGAATACGGCGGCCAGTTGGAAGAAATCGCAAAGACAGTCAACGACTTCCTCACTGCCGAGGAAGCAAAGGGGAAGAAATATGTGAAAACCTTTCTGCTGCGAGGTCTGCAAGCGGATTCCGAGAATGAAGTAATCACAGTAGTTCCGGCAGATAAGCTGAAAGAGCGTGAACAACAACTGCGCAGCACACACAGTCTGCTGTACAGTGCGGAGACAGACGGCGGCTCCAAGTCTCCGCCGACAGAGTTTGTCCCTCTGAAGCACATCAGCATCAAATTGGACAATCTGAAGGTGAAACTGGAAAAGCAGGCAACATCAGCAGTCTCAAACGGCCACGCTCAGGCGACGAATGCAGTCAAGGATGAGAAGCCAGCGGCGAAGAAGACCGGCGCTTTGGGTGCGATGTTCAAGAAGCAGGAGACCACAGCATCAGCTGCCGCCAAGAAGAGTCCCGAACAAAATTCAAGCAAAAAAGAAAACGCAGACAAGTCAGCTGGATCTTTAGGGGCGATGTTCAAGAAGAAGCAGGAGTCGCCTGCGACTTCCAAGAAGGAGACGACGTCCAAGAAGGAGGCGACGTCAAAGAAGGAGGCAACGTCCAAGAAGGAGGCGTCGAAGAAGAGCCCAGACGCCGAGAAGAGGAAACCGAAGCCCACGCCGGAGAAGACCAAAAAGTCGGAAGCGGCTTCCAAGAAGGGCGTCGCGAAAAAAGAGGTGGCGGAGAAGCCGAGCGTATTGAAGCCACCGACGCCGAAGAAAATGAACGAGTTCTTCAAGAAGGAAGACGCGAAGAAACCCAAAGAAGAGCCGAACGTCTCAGTCAATCTGTTCGAGGAGAGTGCATCGTCCGACGACGAAGAAGCCCTGGACGCGCTTAAGCGTGAAGTCCTGACGGACGAGGAGGAGGAGAAGGCCTCGACCAGCAAGAAGCGGCGCCGCATCATTGAGTCTGACGACGAAGACACCGGTCCAGAGGTTAAGGTCGAACGCAGGGACGAGGAGCCAGAGGCGATGGACACAGATGATGACACAGCAAACCAGTCGGCGACGTTCATAGACGAGGATGGCTTCGTTGTCACTGTCAAAGGAAAGAACAAGAGGTCAGCGGCCAAATCCAGTCCCACCCCAGCTCCGGTGAAGGTGAAGAAGGAGTCGCCACCAACGCCGCAGAAGAAGGAGACGGCCAGCAAGACACCGGCCGCCAAGAAGAAGCAGGGGAACATCATGAGTTTCTTCAAAAAGAAGTGAGGGGTGAAGCAAATGCGGTGACCGAATGGAAGGGGGTTTCGTTGTTTGATAAATAAAGTTTAAGTTCTCGTTGAAATTTGGTTTTTCTTTGATTGCTTCTTTTCGAGTGTTATTGCTGATGGAACGATGGCAAGGGACTCCGTGGGAATGGGGAGTTCATTAACTTCAAAGGCCAGCTACCCGTGGATAGCATGGGTCTGCTGATTCCTGCCATCAAGACCAAATTGACTTGCGTTTCTGTTTAGTTGGTTTTTATACAGGGGTTCGGTGTTCTTCTCGAAGCAGTGGACGGATCTTCGCTCTTTCCGACAGACACGACCAAAAATCGAACTATTCTTCTGAAGCAACCGACAATCAGCTCCGCCATCCTGTCCATCGTCGGAAGAGCAACTGAATGAATATGGAAAAGACGAGATTGCCAAGAAGATTCACATCAGCTGTGGAAAGAGATCTCTTTGAAGGTAACTCGTTTCACATGTTACAGCAAACTGATTTGAACTTGAGAATCTTAACGAAGTTATCACCTTCCTGACGTACGCGCGAACGGAATTCTGTCACATGGTCGCTACTTCGCACAAGTGTGTAAATTTTAGCCTAGCCGGGGGAACCAGGTGAAAGTGCTAAAATCGACTCTCTCCTCATCGCCGCGGTCTCTGTGGGTTTCTAGATTTTGCGATGCAGAGAACAATGCTTCAATTAGGAGAAGAAATCACTTTCCCGGTGGGGTGGGTGCAATCAGAGGAGAGGATGAGAATTTGTGGAACAAAATCGAGTCCATTGGCGTTCGTAGAAATGACTTGCCGTCCGTTGGGAGCAGGTAGAGCGAGAGTAGAAGAAATTAATGGAGATTGAAAAAGAGCAATGGGAGGAACTGAGCTTTTAGCTTCCTCTTCTTCTTTGTGTGGTGCTACAGTGGGGGAGGTGGTCCCACCTGATCGGTCTCTAGCTACGTGCGTCAAATTCTGCACAAGAAGTGGTTTGATGTCCTAATCCTCCTGCGAGCCGACGTTCTCTGCTGCATGGCTTTATCTGGATAGGCTCATGTCACCATAGACTCTAGGATAGCTGCAGGAATGAAGAGGACGAGGAGATAACACTACACTACCTCGGAACATGTGCTGCGCTTGCAGAAGCAAGAAGGAAACTGCTAGGCAGCTAATTCATCAACTGCCTCGAAGATTTATCTGACACAAAAGCCACAGAATGGCTATATAATGGCCGAAAGAAGACCACCAAATCCAATAGGTTCAACGGGACAACCAGGTTTGAACAAAGCCAGGAAGTGACAGCACAATGGACCGATTTGGTGGAGTGGAGCTTCTCCAACTAACCCTTCCACTCGTGACTAATAGTCGTCACTGAAGAAGCTACAACGCCACGCAAAGTGTATCCGCTTAACATTCCATGCTCCCTCTGAAGACTCATCTTTCCGGCGAAACATAAACTCATGTCAAGCGAATCCTGCTCGCCCGAGTGTGTGCTAATTTCCCTTCAACTCTGACTCAGGTATGCGGTGCCAAGAACCTCCTTTTAGTGGACGTTACTTTCTTCCTTTTCCCGTCGCCTGCCCTCTGAAACAGCCAACGCGAAGCAGCAATAAACCCTCCGCACCCGATCGTTGAACTTTCGTTCAATTTCCAATTAATTCGAGTTCGTGCATCAATTTCTCACACCACCACCACGCCCAAGTCCGCGCAGAGCAGCTGTAACGAAGTGGATTTAATTAAAGCGAACTACGTCTTCCGCCCTTCTCCGCAGCAGATCACATGTGTTTTGCTTAATCAGTCGCTCAGTCTCAGAGCTTACACCGTGGGCCCAGTCCGGGTTACAGCTTCTGCGTCGCACACAAAATCCGCTGATATTCATCTTCCGACGCCGAAAACGAGTTTCGCGAAATAATTTATTTAAACCGCGCACCGTGGTGCCCCCTCCAGCCGGTATCCGTGTGATGGCGGGGACTCGATTTAACAACCTCCCGAGCCATCGCCCATCGGATGGCTGTGAAAATTCTAAGCCACTTGAGGCTGGTCAAAAGGCACTAACCATGCAATCTGTCATCGGGGACACGCGCCCCGGGTTTGGGGTCGCGCGGAGTTATGACGCATAAAATACCTCATTTGGGGGGTAATTAGCATTTGATTCCACTTCGGAGCGGCCTTTTCATCGTTCCCCGAATCGGACAAACGAGTTCAAACCGAATGGCTGATTTGAATGGAATTTCTGGAGATAAGCATCGCGTGCGAGCTGTGCTCTGGGAATTACAGGCAAATTCCTCGCCGTGGAGGTAATGATGAGCAATCGGTGCTGGGGAGGTGCTGATAGGCTGCTTCTACGTGACTTCTGGTCAAGAATCCGAGGTATTTCCTGTTTTGTTGACGAGCAAGTGTCAAGTGAACCTGTGACAGGAAATTGCAGCAGTTGTTGGTGAGACCTTTACGATCTTTCTTCGGAATGCATGCCGAAAGGGGGTAGTTGGACGATTGTTAGCTCATTAAACGGGCCGTCGGCAGCGGTTCCTTCTTGTGATCCTAAAGATCATCGCTGAGTTTCGCTCTGGAACTGACTAGAGCGTGGCTTCACGCTTCCATTTAGCCGCGTTCTTTAATAAATGATATCAATGTCGTAAGCCCAGCTGACTAAGGTCTTGTTTCTGTTGCGCACGACATCTGCCAAACTCACCCTAAACTGGAGCGTTGCACTGGGGTCCATCCCTGGTGTGACTCGAATTCAAACTAAGTCCTAAGTCAGGCAACACTATTTCGGAAGGCTCTTCGAAGTTGAAATATTAGATCGTGCAAGCTGGTCTAATGGTGTCTCAGCACAAGACCCCAGAAGTCTGGTGAGGTACACAGACGGATCAAAGATGGAATCCGGAGTGGGAGCAGGAGTCTTTGAACCCAACACAAGGATTTCCGTACCAATGGGGTCTTACCCTACATTGTTTCAAGCGAAAATCCACGGCATCGAAATCTGCGCCAAAAAAAAAGAAGGGACAGCATGCCTCCCTCATTCGTCCCCACAATGCTACACTGTAGCCTAATCAGCGTGTTAGACCATATGGCCTTATATCATGGCACCGTCTTTCAACGCCTCTTTTTTGCTGCCTCATTTTTCGCAGCTACTTTGGCTTGAAAGACGCTGCAGTCGGTCTTTAGTACACGGGATTTTTCAAATAGGTCACAGAGGAGCGTGACAAGATGCACCCGTTGGCCAAAATCCGATGGAAAATAACCCTTTCAGACAACCAATAGAAATGAGCATACAACGACGAAAGTTGCAGTGAATTTGTCACACATCACGAATGAGCTACAAGCGTCTGGCAGTCATGGCAGTTTGATCGAAGCACAAAGCTGCTCAAGATTCCACTGACTGAGGTTTTGGAAGGGGAGTGTGATGATTGAACAACACTTCCACTCGGAGGCCTTAGGGCCCACTGCGAATCCCTTCATTTGTGGGGTACACATTCTATCAACCTATCCTGTCGCGTGATGGCTTAAACCACCCCGTGCTCTTAAAAGAACCGATATGTCTGCATTCGCTAAGTCCGCAGTCTCTGTGAAGAATCTTTGGCCCAGCGAATCTAGGCAGATATTGGATCATCTCGTTCTCTTCTTCGTCGCTGCAGCTCCGGTAGAGATCCCTGGACTTCGCGTTCCATTTCCGGAGCATTGCTCCGATTAGGCAGTGTCCTGTGATCACTCGGACGAGCTCAAGAGTCGAGTTTCGGTCTAACGCCAGAAGCTTCTTTGTCTTGCCGTGGTTAAGCTCTGGCCACATTGATCTCGTCGTGTGACAGTCATTTCTGGTGAGCCAGGACCAGTTTGTTTCTTTTTGTACTATGCCCCTAATAGTCCGGTATAATGCACTGATCGGTGGTCGCAGTGACGTGTCCGATTAGCTAATGTGTTTGTTTGACCTTATGGTGGCTGATGGACCTTAGTGAGTCGCGGCAGTTCAGACCATTACATGATCCATTGTACAGGATCCCATTGACTTCAGTGCAGCCTGGCTGTCAACAAAGATGATGGTGGGATATCGGTTGTTTGGCTGCTTTCTCTATTGCCTGGATCTCGTCCAAAAGATTCCTGTTTGTTCAGGATGTCCGAGTAGAATCCGGCTGCAGTACCTGCATTCATTTTAGATACGTCGGTGGAAAGGGCAATCTCGTGGTCGTTGATAACGGCGTTCGAAAGCCACTTGTCTCCGTCGGGAAACAAAATTGGGATTTTAAAACCCTTACAAATTGTAGCCAATGCATGAACCAAATGGAAATGTTGCCATATATTTTTCGATCGCATTACACAAACGATATTCAACTGAACTGAGGTTCAAATTTGACTGTGAAACCGGACGAGTTAAACCAAAAACTTGAACTCGGTTTATGGTTCAACTGAACTTAAGTTTAAGCCTTCACTGTGACACTGGGCAGTAGTGTAGAGACGAATTTACCAAATACGGCTATGGGAACATCGTCCGCATGAGCAATGAGCCTCTTCGATGTCAAGAAATTCCACAAGGGCGAATTCCTTATATTCAAGGGTCAGGGAGTCGAGAGCTGTCTCTACGGATTTGCCCTTATTGTAGGTGTTCTGGGCAGGGGAAAGTCAGGACGCTGGGATGGTTTGCTTAATATATTCATTTCTCTATGGATTTCAGAAGAAAGGAGGAGAGATTGAGAGGTCTACGGTCTAAGAGACATACGGTCTATGACATGGGAGCATTTCCTCGCTTTGGGAATGAGTACTACTGTCACTAAATCCCAAGAGCTAGGAGCATGACCGAAGAGCATGCAGTCTTTGAAGATATTCACTAGCCACGGCATGATAAGGTCTGCTGTTCTTTGGAGCTCCGCTGGGAGAATGCCGTCAACTCATGCTGACTTGAAGGTTTATAGAGCTTTTGAGTGCCCATCTGACATTTGAGTGCTTGATATTGGTGCAATTGCATGGGTGTTCGGAGTAGTTTCTACTACGGAGTAGTTGCCTGGGAAGTGAGTATCGAAAAGGAGATTGAGGGTTTCCTTGTCTTTGGAGGAAACTACATAATTTGGAGGATAAATGCTAAATCTTTCCTAAGCCTGGACGTTCCACAGAGTTCTTCAATTTTGCCACAGAAGAGTCGGCAAGAATCTCGTTCGACTCTCCTTGGCTTGCTCTATCGAACAGTTTCCTCACTCTATAGAAATCCCAGCCCAACTGTCCTCAAAACTTAAGCAAAAACCACCCGTCCCACAATTTTAGCGTCTCATTATAAACCATCAAAGATCTCTGTTTGATAGTCCATCATTTGGTTCACGGAATTCCTACATAAATATTCAAATCAGATTACTTTGAGTAAATCGTGTTCTCAATAGTAAATCCTTAAGTATCAATAAACCCCCGACTCCACACATAGCACGAGTGGCCGTTGGAGAAGCTTGGCCCCAGTCCATCGCCGACTGCAGCGTCACCCGCAGAGGAAGGACGTCACGTTGAAAGGCAATATAAACTCCGTCATTAACGGAATGAGGTCACAATCGACCGGAGAGTTATTCAAAATTAATGCCGTGAAATGTCCCTCGTCCGATAAAAAAAAAAAAATACCAATTTCAAAGTTCGGACGAGCCCATTCCGAGTGTTTAATTGAATTGAAAGTTGTGACACTCTTAAAATGAGAGTGTGCTGCGCTTAATGAACGTCGTTGATGGCAGGTCAGGCCAGTTCCAATTCATCGAGGGTGCATCCATAAATCAAACAATTACGCGCCTCCTCTGCAGAGAGGGGGGAGCACAAAAAAAAAACAATGTCACCGCTGTGTGCACACTGGCCATTTGATGGTTTTCCGAATTTAATTGAAAAACACTATTTAAAGAAGCAAAAAACCCGAAACCATCTGAACAGGCGTGCAAACAGAACGCGAAATCTATGTTTTTTCCACGAGCCGCGAGTCGTGGCTCGAGAGGAGTCACTCCGACCGCCGCGCCGCGCCGAGAAGAAACACGACTCGTAAAACCCCTTCCAAATTTGAATAAACTGTGTGTATCCACGTACCTGCGAGTGCGCCCATGGTTCCGCGTCGTCGATTTCAATATTTGCCCATTATGCATGCGAACAGTGATTTATTTATTGAATTGCGAATTGAAAGATACGAGTACACGGGCGCGTTCCGCTATCCGCGTTCGCCGTTCGCCATTCGGCACTCCAGACGAAAAAAACCAAATCGTTCTCGACAACCAAACAAACAGACCTTCATCGGCCAGCGACGGGGTGCGATGCGACAGTCAGACAGACAGGTGCTGGGCGTCGAGCGAAGGGAGGGGGGAGGGGCGGTCGCGTTTTCAGGCGCCGTGGGGTGGCATTGTGAAATTTTATTAGTTTCTTGCAATCATCATCATCCTCCGCCGTGAGGTGAATAATTCTCACGGATTTTGCGCGTCTTGTTCGAAATTCACACTCCTCAAGTTGTACTGTACCCATTTGTATGCGAGATTACGGAGAGCATGGGCACACCGATACCGTAAAAGTTGGGTAATTGGGTTTTGAAGTTTTCAAGAACCGGGGTAAATAGAGAAAATGGATCGTAAATGTTTATGGGCCCGCAGCCGAAGTGGAGCGACTTTTTTTCGCCACTTCCTGAAATTTCACCAAACGCCCCGTGAATTCGTGTCGCTTTAATGAGTTTATTTCATTTCCCTGCTCGTGGGAGAGACAAATCCACGAGGATTACACCGAACGAGACGAGGGTTTACGAAGAGATTTGTCAAGACATCCATTTCGCTCATTTGACAGACGCACGTCACACATATTGTCACGTAGCGGAGTAACAACGACTTACCGCTAGCGAGCGACGCATTTGAGGTGTGATTTTGAAGTTCCACTTTGCGTTTGGCAGACGTGATCTTATGAACAGCGCCCGTTGAGGGTCAGAAACATCATTCGTTTATGAATGGGGACAAGTTCGTTAGGAGAGCAGAATGCTAATCGAAATGTGTGCAGGGTGCTGTTGCCGAGTGGTGTCTGGTGTCGAAATGCAGAAAGACCGTGGCAAACGTAGTTTGGAATATATGGAGGACGGGCATCTATGAAAATTGAATTTTTGATCAGTTTTTCGAGGGAATTTCGACGCACATATGTCGGCAATGAGGTGACACAATTTTGGCCGCCGACTTGGCAACATCTATCCATCCACCCATTTAGACGAGGATGAATACGTTGCCAGTGGCCAAACTCTGTCCTGATTCGGAGCCGGTTGAGATGAAGAAAGAGTCACCACGCCATCCGAAGAAGGAAACGGCCAACAAGACATCGGCTGCCAAGAAGAAGCAGGGGAATATCGTGCGGTTCTTCAAAAAGAAGTGAAACGTGAAGCGAATGGAGTGATGTAGAGCTGAGGGGTTTCGTTATTTAATAAATAAAGTATAAGCCTCCGTTTTTAGATTTCAGAGCATCGATACGATTTGAAGGCACAGGTGTCTGAAGTGAGCCTCCGTCAAGAGCCGATAATAGAAGCTGCCACTGTTGTGGCGACACCACCAAAAATATACCCATGGTTTGACAGGGATTGCAGGCAGGTACATGCAGCGAAGCTTGAAGTCACGCTGCCACAAGAAGCGAAGGCAGTTTCGTGAGCTCTACAAACAAAGACGATGGGAAGAGACGCGGCTTCTTAGGTGAACAAAGATAGAACATGCGAAATATGCGATCGAGGAAAGGGAGAGGTGTCATGGCAGTCCGTACAGAAACCTGTCGGCACGAAAATGGACAACTGGTAGCAGAGTCGCAGTCGAGAAGTAATGAGGATTGAATACCCGTTGAATGTTGCCTTGTTTCTTTTACCTTCTGATTACTATTTTTTTTAGAGAAGAAACATTAGCAGGGATTTCATTACATCAACAGGTCAGCTAAAGCTGCCATCCATCCATCTCCCTCTCATGATTCTTCCATTTATTAAGACATTCGCGATAACTTGGTCTTTTTGCCGGAAAACCGGTCCCATTCTCCACCTCGAACCAGGAGGCTCGGATTTGAAGACCATCTTAGCAGAATGAGTGGGGTCTTTCACTTGACGTCGTCATGTCTTCTGGATTTACCTTCCGGGCTACAGCCACCTCATTCACCTTCCTCACAAACAGGGCCCTATACCCATCTGACCCACCCATCTGACAAAAGATTCCTTCGAACACACCAAGAATCAGCTCTGCTGTTTTGGTTTTCCTTCAGTTTATAGCTCCGTTTAGAAGAAGTGGCAAAATAAGGGTTTGGTAGATCATGAATTTGGTCCTTCGAGTCAAGAATTGTGATCCCAGTTATTTCAACAAACCGAAATAGGACCTGTTGCCAAGGGCTATTCTCCGTCGAATGTCCACAGGGCGCCATTGCTCCAGCTCACGTTTGCCCCGAGGTGACAAACTCCTTAACTACTTCAACACAGTGTTCTCAGCAGGACTTCTATAAATTGCGCTGTGTGACGCACTTCTTCTTGATACCACGTTCAAACATCGACCTCCAGTCAAAGTTGAAAATCGTGGATCTATGGTATGGCCATCTCCAGCTGAGGTAGATGGAGCCAGAAGCTTTTCTCAGATTGTTCTGTGAATCAGGATTAAAAGAGGATAACTCAACGCCTAAGAAGGCCATGTAGAGCGCATGGACAACACTGTTCCAGTGGGACAACGCAATAGAGGACGCCCATGGCACCGATGGGGCACACAAGTGTTGAAAGACCTCAAAACCAACTTGGGGTGCGAAATCGGTGGCACCTGGTGACAGATTGTGCCAACTGGAGAAGCTTGTTGAATGCGGCCCAGGTCCACCTCGAACTGTAGCGCCATTAGATGAAGAACACTCTTCTCTAGAACTTGCAATAAGATTACTATCGATGAGGGGATGAGGAAGTGGACTTTATCGTCCAGTCTTTAGTAATTTGGGCTAGGTACAGAGAAGAAATATAATAATTTAAACCTAATTCACAGAATAGCATGGGCATTAGTAACAGCTCACAATCATCGGCTCTATACAAGCATTGCCAGCAAGCCAGACCACTCTGAGTGCTTGAACGCAGCGAGTTACTTGAGTAGATCGGTGTGGATATGATGAAAAGAAGCAAACTTGGGTGATGCTCTCTACGGAAGACTAGTGACTCCAAGTTCTCTCAACTTTAAACATCACATAACCCACTCAGGTTGACCTGGCCATGATTTAAGACCCTCATTGGTGGTGATGCATTCAAGATCGTTCTCATGTACAGCAGCTTCTAGAGACGAGTTGGAAGATGAAACCATTGAACGCACTTTGTCCCCTCTTTACTTGAAGAAAAAGTGAAGCTTAGGAGCCTACTTCTTCGACAAATTAGGCAAGCCATCTCAATCAGAGGTATTCTGAGTTGGAGCACCTGATTCGGGATTCCTCAATGCAGTCAGTCACGTAGACATAACCAAAGCAACTACTGAACCGACTTTCTGGCTGAAATGGCAGCAATAAATGAAGCAGGACTATCGCCGAAATATTACTAATCACCTAGATTAGGTTTGATTTAAGTGACTGTCATGACCAAGGCCGCAGTCCTTTTGGAACCTAATCAGGTTGAGCTGTCATTGTCTCACTCTCTGCCTATCGTTCTCTTCATGGTTGTTGCTAGAGCTGGACAAATGCCGAGGTAATAGACGGTTTTAGGAGGAGGCAAGAGTCGTTGTAGGGTGCTCCTTACCTTCTTGCCGTGACCAGGAAGTTAGTAAGCAACTACATACTTTATGGCGGAGGATAACCTGGCACAAGAACTTCTAAAGTCATGTGTGTGTCATGTTACCGCAAAAATGGGCGTCAGCGTATGCAGGCATCCAAAGAAAACGTGCTGTCAAAATGAAAATTTTTAGAAAAGTCTACAACTCTACCCTATGCAAGGATGCCGACAAGCTTTGTAATAATTGGGAAGTCGATGAGCTTGCAGAGGAACCACCATCCAGACTGCAACTCAAGATACACACAATCAGAGAAACCAACTGCAAATTGTCGTCCTTTACTGACACACAACCTATGTTTGTCTACTGAGACTAAGCAGACCAAATGTGAGGACAGGCATTCAACAGGCCACTAACCACTAGCCACACGGTCATGCATGCTTGTAGGATGAACCACCACAATGATTTTTGCAGATGCTGTAGGAACGAGCTGTGGCCGCCGTTAAGTTGTCAGATAGGTGGGCCGTCTCCTTTACTGGTTGTTCGAGATTTCCGACATGAGCTACTTTTATAATTCAGTCTATAGTCTGTCTGGAAAAAGTGTCTCAAACTTCGCCGTCCGGAGTCGGCATCAAATTGCTGGTCACCTCCACTCGTGAGAGAACAATAGCTAGGACAATACGAGTGGTTGCTGTAGGACCTAACTCCAGATCCAACTTAGACTTCCGGGCCAACCTTAATAATGTAGAGAGCAGGAGCATGAGACCATACAGCGTCTCCTTTGCTCGTACAGTGTCATCGCTATCTGCAGGATTGTGGAATTGTAGCGACCTGAATGACATCAATGTAAGACGTTTCGTAGCAAACCACTAATTGTGTGAACGGAACAGCATCCAAACCACTTGGCCTCACAGCGCGATGAGGCGAAACAAAGCGTCGCGTCGTTCGCTGTTCGCAGTCACCCACTGGAACTTAACCTATGTCAACTGTCGTTTGAATTAAATCAGAACATAGATTGGCAGGAATTTTGCAATGAGCACAGCTTTGATGGGTGGTCGCTGTTCGTGACTTGTGACTCGACTGTATTCAATTTTGATCACATTTTTTGACATTCTGGTCAAGTGATAAATGATTTCTTTGATTACTTTGACGTTTGATTATACGAAAACCTCACAAAGGACCATATTGAGTTTTCTTCTCTTCAACTACTGATCATTTAACGTCAGGATCTCGCGGGGAATTCTCTAAAAGGTAGAAGCACGAGGAAATCTTTAGAGATTCGCACTTCCTCAGTGCAGCGCACCTTCGGTACGTGCACAGACTTTACATTCCACATTTGAGCCAGACCTGTTCCAAGAATTCTGATTCAACTCGATGCGACGCGGCGTCAAGATCACACAATCTCAGTTTGATGTGCCAACGAGTATGCAAACAATCATTTCACTTACGATCAACAGCGTCACTTCACGGGGTAAACAATTGAAGTCTCGTCTTCTGACATACCTGAAACGAGAGGAAAAAAAGACATCAAATTAGAATTGGGTTAAACACAATGACAGATGACAGCTGACAGCTGACATAAATTATCAAAAAATAGGAAATCAGTCAACGATTGGTCATGCAAGCGGAGAAAGTGAAACAAACAAAGAAGAAACACAAAAACAAAAAAACCGGATGAATGGTATGCGTTAACACACATCTCATAATTAATTCATATCTCCATTTAAGACGTATTAACAAATTCCTTAGCACGACTTTTCAGATTTTTTGACTTTCAATTTTGAGGCGAACAACACGCGGCCCGAGCCATTTGCTTGTGATTCATCTGAACGGATGAATAGTTTCGTGTGTGAAATGGAAAAATTGTTTTTAGTTGCCGAGATGAAAACAATTAAATTCGACAAATGCGCACGTGTTTTGAGAGCCAGCCATTGAAGCCATGAAGGTCGTGGCATTTTGATTGAAAAACATTTGTACATCTGTTGGTTTAGCAAGGTTTGGGTGCTGCTGCTGAGTCAAGCTTGTCAAGACAAGATAAGATAAAAAGTCTCTGAATGGGGTAAACATCGATAGTCGAATGAAGGCAGGTGAGAATATGTGAGCAGATGTCGGAGCAATTGAAAAGAGCCATGATGTAATGCCACGATTTAAATGCCACATCATAAGTTGCGAAATGCGGTGTGTGACTGATTGCAGGTAGCTGGCAGTCTAAGAGTGCACGTTCACAGCTGAATTCGAACTCCGGACACTTGGTGAAGTGCCTGTCCCTGATATCAGAAGCTGATGTGTCGTCCAATTCATTGAGCTTCAACAAAAAAGACTGCGTGTCATTATTAACAAGCAGCATCGTCTTTTATAGTCTTCATGGTTCCCCGCCCTTAAGGCCCAACCAGGAACATTGTCAAATTTCAAGCTACCCATAATTGCTTCCAATTGGCAGCAACTGAGTGTTTGATTTGGCCAAATTTGAACGAAACTCAACGAAGAGGCAATAACTCGGTCTTAACTTGATGCACTTGATGCATATTGAAGCGTCAAGATTTTGCGGATTGTGCCTATAAACATGATCTTTCGCATAGCACCAGAAAAGGCGACAGTTCACACGCTCTTGGTGGCCACTGGACATCACCAAAATGCAAATTCCCTTGGGAGCTCGATACAGTCCATCGGAATCGTCGGGCATAGTCATTACCCAAGCTCGGAACTTCATATATCGGCTGCCGCCTTCTTATGGTGTTCACTGCATGTGCTGTGTAGATGTCGTCGTTGTCAATATTGGCATCCTGCAATCTTGATTGACGCTATATTACAGCGCATTTAGAATTTGTATGCAACCGTCTGTCCAAGGCATAAAATATCAGTGTTTCCGGTGCAGCCTATGTCGTGACGAAACTTAACGAAACTCAAATAAGTGGTTACTATGGTCGCAGAGTATTGTTACTGTGTATGCGCTCGATTGGTTTAGTTCACTTCAGTCTCCTTAGGTAAGAAAAATTTAACGAAACTCAACGAAACTGAGGAAAGTGTTTACAATGCTCACAGCTCTTGCTTGCTTGCAATTTTGAAAAGCTTTTTCTAGACAGTTATACTCTTTGAGCATTGTCAGTGACTCGAAAGGGGTGGGGCCGTGAAAAGTATTTCTTGTCGTACCAGGAATCGAACCTAGACAGGTAGGTCCAAGTGCGTAGGAGTCGACGCACATACCCACAGCGCCACGGGCCGCCAGTCTCCTTAGGTAAGACAAATTGAACGAAACTTAACGAAGGGAACTGAGGAAAGTGCTTATTATGGCCACAGTGTTATTCCCTCGATTGCTTAAGTTGACTTAGGTAGCCTCACGTCCCTTACAATGCCCGTGGAATACCTGAGCTTGAGCTAATACAGTCTTCGTGATTCCAGTTGTCAAAATCAAGGCATTTTGTGATCCTTCCCTCATTCTCCAATTGAGATAGCTCGGATTCGGAATCCTCTTAGCAGGAGAATAGGCACTAATGCGGCCGATGTGACTGAGTCTTCTAAGCAGGAGCATCAATTAACGAATCATTTTACTTCTTCTTCTCCTTTAATCTCCCAACAGAGAGGACCACAGATCTGACTCAAAAGGAACCGAGAATCTGTGTCAAGTCTTAAAAACGAAGCAAGTTGTCGGACTTGGATTAGAACGTGACAAGAAGGGCATTATATTTGAACTCCATGAAAGCGTGAAGCTTATTTCTGATGGCAAATGTTGAGAACGTCATTATGACACAGTTTCCAAATCTTTCATCGAACCTCGAACCAGGTCGAGGACATAACTGGCCGCAAAACCAATCCGTTGGCGTCATCCGAGGCATTTCATGGATTCAAGGATCGATTTTCTCCAGACTTACTTCCCACGTAAACAAACAAAAAAACAAAATGATTCACATTTTCGAGTCAACTTTCCCTAGAATTTCTTTCGATAAACAACTTTCATCTCCAGAGACCCGAGCACACCTGGTTTACACCTTGTCCCCGGCGAGTGGTCGAGAACTTTGCATTAACCTAGTAAATGTAATTAACAAGTTTCAGTTGAAATCTTGTCACGTTGCTATTGCCTTTCCCAATGGAGCGGCGCGGCGGCAGTCTGTTCGTTCCGGTCTTCTGGGCATTCTTGCTTTTCTCGATACTCGACCGCAATGACTCAGAGACCGATCTGATCGACCTGAAAAGCTGAATTTCCTTTGAAAGCAGACAAGGAGTCAAATACGCACGAAATGCGTGGGAGGCGTGTGTGGTGCTGGGCAAAGTTCCGCCGAAGCGGTTTTGTGTTTACCTTTCGACACGGATCGGATAGGAAATCAATTGAATTTGTTTTGTTTGCAGTTTCCGCTTAGCTCCCAGGTGGAGGCCAGAAAGAGGATATAAATAGCATGGGAGTGAGTGATGCGTTCACAGAAGTTTAGCAGTCATTCGTCTTGACGTCAAGTTTTGCTGGATTCCTTTCGGTATGCTTTCTTTCAATCACATTTTCAGCTTGGGAGATTGTTTTGTTTTGTTTGATCTCTGACGTTGTCTTTTGACTGTTGAATGAGTCTCCAGACAGGAGTTGGGGATCAAGTTTAGTTTAGTCAAGTTTTTTCAAAAATTTTCTTGACAAATGAAAAATTTAACAAAAGATTGTTAAACAGAATGATGGTCAGACGTGTGCCAGTGTCGCTCCTGCTGACTTTGCCTGTCCAAACGGACCACTCAGAGGACGCCATTTAGGCGATTTCGCGATGAACTGTCAAAAAGTCCATCAAGGGGACCAGTCTGCTGTGTAGTCGGGTATTTGTCCCTAATCTGAAACTCCTTTCCTCTAAACAGCAGAGGCAGCGTTCAGCTTTCTAAAAACCACGTGTAAGTCTCCAGTTAAAGTTCCCCGACCTTTCTAGGCAAATCGCTTCTCCCCTCAACAGGTTCACTGCCCCGTCTGTCGTCATCTGAATCAGCCGGCTCTCATTTGGACATTTCATCGGCTTTATTGCCCATAACCCACAACTAGAACCGTGAGATAAAACAACCAGCAAAAAAAACCCAACCATCACTCCGCCATAAAGAATGGGGTTAAGTTGAACATAAATCAAGGCCTCGTCTCTCTCTTACCCCGTGTGACAAATACCCGCGAACTCATTCATTAAAATCCATTTCAAATTGATAAGAAAAATGCTGTTCAGACGAAACATGGGCTTCGCGACCAAAGATTTGCCACAATGACTCTCTTCCTCTCCCTCGCTCTGATAAGCGTGTGTGTGCAACGTTTAGTGGGCCTGTTGTTGGAATCCACGCACTGACTCACTATTCATGGGCGTCCAGCAGAGCAATGCAGATAACACATTCATGAGGAAGGAACTGCGAAGCGCTTATCGGAGTGTGTGGTTTTCGAATGGAAATTTTGAATCGCATGGCGAGTTCGGAGAAGTGATTTAGTGGCTCGAAGGGAAGTGCGGCTTTGGAAAGGCTTTGTGTCATTCTGTCCTCCTCCAAAGAATATTCTTTCTCTCAAACTGACTTTGATTGGAAGTTGGGTTCTCAAGGAGTGCTGCAGGGTGTCATTCATTATCACACATGTGCCAACTTTGTCACTCCATAAAAATTGCTGTCGATCAGCCTCTACAACTGCCAAAGGCCAAGTGGCAAATGTGTTTTAATGCCAATTGGCGGCAAAACAAAGTCGACCTGGAACATAAAAAGCAATCTAATGTATAACCCTTCGTATGCATTGCAATAAGTGCACCCTGTGTGGCCACAATCACACCAAAATCATTCGCGGACGCCTTTCTACTTTTGCTCGATTCAAACTAGATGTTGAAAAGGAGATCGGCATCACTTGGACTGTTCGCATGTAGAAAAGCCCTCGGTCCAAAAAGGGTGCTGATTGTACACACCTGTGGCCAGATTAATTCTGACGGACAGAGTTCCGGTCTGGTGGCCAGCACTGAATATTCAAGAAAATCTCAAGAAGATTAGAAAAATGCAAAAGTTCGTGTTTCACTGGAGCACGAAGATCTAAGGCCGCTACTGCTTTGGTGCTTCCATCTTATTCCATTAGACATCATTGGGAACTTAACTGCCACATACGCAGCGGATTGGCAAGACTTAGAGAGTGAGACCACTGGTGAGAGACATACTGGAGAACTGCATAACGCGAAAACACGAAGCGGATAGACTACATGGCGTCTGTCGAGAACTCAGCAATTGTCTACAACACCCTAATTCCAACAGCGCGCTGGTGAATAGGTTGCTTTATTTGAAGCTCTAAGTCCAATCCCCGAACTCAGCACCTTTCATCATCCACGTCACCTCCTCTTTCGAGTCACTGAATAACCACCAAGTGATGTCTGGCTCCTCCAGAAGCACAAGTGAGTGTTTGGATTAACTTGATCACCTGCCGTGAAGGCTTAATACCACGGGGTCCTCACACCCAGAGTCGAGGAAATGCCGATCAGCGCCTTAAGTTTTACCTAAAGTACCAATTGAGTTCGTATCTAAATCCCCTTCCCTTTGGTAAGGGCGATCCTATCTAACACCTCTGCTGATATATAGGCCACCGCACCAGGTTGTAATGCAACTCCACACTGAGTTGAGTCATAATGAATTGCACATCTCAGAGTCAAGCACGATCACCACGAGTGATAGTCGTTGTTGTCTGTGATGCGGTGGTGTTTATTCTAACTCTCCCCGCGATTTGGGTCTAAACCACAACCATGATGCTCCCACAAGGGGACCAACCGCTCGGTCAGGCTGAAACTAGGTTTCAGGGGCTCCTAACATCCCGTGGTACCAGAACAAACTCCAGTAGGGCTTCGCAACCTCTTGGTTACTACACTTGGGCTCCTTAATGCCCGGGACTGATGGCCCATCACGTCTACCTACGAGAAATTATCCCTACTCTGCCTATAGAAGTGGAAAGACTATGCGACGGGAGCAATATTCCCCAATTCAGAATCTGAGACAGGAAAGGAATGTAGTCGAATCTTCACGGGTGGCTCCAAGACCAAGGAAGGGTCTGGCGCTGGCGCTTTCGTGGAGGACGATAACATTTGAATGCACACCTCGTTAGGTAAATTTGCGTCGGTCTTCCAAGCGTAAACCTATGCGACCATAATGGCCACGAATTATATTGTGAAGACCAGATGGAAGGGGCGGAGTACTTGTTTCTGTAGCGACAACCAAGCCGTGCTTAAGGCCTTGCTCAACCTTTAACCACTTCCAGGATAGTTCAGGAATGCAAGTCTTCTCTGAATTTCATCGGCAATCTAAAACTTGTAAAGGGTGATTTTTTAAAAGCTATAGGAAAGTTTTTCAAAAAAGAACACAAAAAATTCAGAAAAATGCATGAAATCTTTATTTGAATCCATAGTACGGTCCATAGAATTTAATGTTTGAAGATTATTTCATGCAAATGTTGACCTTGACTGCGCCTCAAATGGTCCATCTGCTTAGTCCAATTTTGGCATACTCTTTCCAACATTTCGGCCGGTATCTCACGAATAAATGTTTCAATGGTGTCTTCCAATGCGTCAATTGAAGTGGGCTTGTCTGTATAGACATGAGCTTTAACATATCTCCACAAAAAATAGTCTAAAGGCGTTAAATCACACGATCTAGGCGGCCAATTGACCGGTCCCGAACGTGAAATAAAATGTTCACCGAACTCGCCCCTCAATAAGTCCATTGTTGCGCGTGCTGTGTGGCATGTGGCACCGTCTTGTTGAAACCACATGTCATGCAAGTCAAGCTCTTGCATTTTGGACAAAAAAAAAGTTGGGTATCATCTCACGGTAGCGCTCACCATTCACGTAAGAAGTACGGTCCAATGATGCCATCAGCCCATAAACCGCACCAAACTGTGACGTTTTCTGGATGCATTGGTAGCTCTTGCAATGCTTCTGGCTGATATTCACTTCAAAATCGACAATTCTGATTATTTACGTAACCATTGAGCCAAAAATGAAATTCTGACCATAAAATGGAAGAAGCGCGCGATGAACTTTCTTAACAGAGCACGCATTTTGATAATAAAATTCAATAATTTGCAAGCGTTGTTCGTTTGTAAGACGATTCATGGTTAAATTATAGACCAAACTGAAGATGTTTGACGGTGAAACAAAACACGAAACGTGCGTCAGCTGTTTAAACCAGTGTTGCCAAAAAGGTAATAGCTAAAAATCACCCTTTATATGCCCTGGGCCACCACCGGATATCGGGGAATGACAATTAGACAATTAGGACCTGAACGTGTGCTGGGACTACCCGTGTCCTTGGTTAGGGCTTCCATGGATGGCCTCTTGAGAGCTCAACCAGAGGTGGCTTGACTCTTCAGGATGTCGACAGAGCAAGCGCAAGCTCCTTAACGTCTGTAAGAAATCCACGGCATTCTTGTTATCTCGGGACAAGAAAGACTGCAGACGGCTTACCGGCGAACTAACGGGCCACACCTTCGCTTGGCCTAAGGAATTAAGTCCTCTGCGACGCCAGTGGAGAACACGACTACACTGCAGAGCACTTCCTCTGCCACTGTCCCGCCTTTGTTCGGATCAGGTGGCAGTTATTTTGTGTTGATGGGGTGAGAGCTGAAGATGTAGGCTCCTCATCACAGAAAATTTCACTTAATGTAGGTTGCTGCCCGGTAGTACAATCGACCAGTTTTTGAGTCTGAGTGCTTCAGTGTAGTGTTCAAAAAACTCCTACAAAAAACAAAAAAGAGTGTGTGATTGCACCTGACTGCTATCTTCATCAGAGATGGATCACAGAAGCGCCTGCTATTATCCTCTGTAAGATCATGAAATTTCAGCAAATATGGGTTGCTGCCAGGCAGTACATTGGACCAGTTTCTTAAGTTTGAGTCTGAGAAACTTCCGACAGCAAAAACAAAAATATTCACGTCACTCCAACTTCCCAACCAGTGCATTCTACTCCAGGCAGAAGTTAAAGCAATTCAAGGAGTTGCACGCTTACTGTCAATGACTCCGATAAACCGCCGATCCATCACTCACTAATAGGCGTATGTAGCTCACGAACGAACTAGTTCAAATAAGAGCTCTAACAAGTTCGTTTATTTTAGTTCATTTAGTTCAATTTAGTTCAACAAACTCTGCATACATGTAATTCAGTAAGAATGACCGAACTAAACTGAACTATGCTTTGTGTGTCTATGGACATTGTGCACATCACCGCAGCACGAGCCCATCATCACGTTCCCTTTGGTATACGTGAAGGGATGCGTGTGTGATCAAATGACGACCAACCGGCGAAAATCGCACAAGACTCACTTTCCAAATGAACTAGAAGGACGAACAAGTTCAATAAGCAGTTTTGAACTAAATTGAGCACTTCCTGGACTGAACTAAACTGTACTAGCCTACTCCCTAGATTGTAGACGTATTCGGCAATGGCAGTCAATCAAGAGACACTCCTCCATTGCCCAATAGGAGCAATCAAAAGCCACTTCTGAGGTTCCCTGGGCCCTCGCTCGCACTCAAATATGACAAAGAGGAAGTGTTTCGGAATGATTACGGGTCACTGTCTCATGGACATGCGAGAAGAATGGGAATGGCTCTCTTCAACAACTTCAGCTGAATCTGCAGGGACGAAGAAGAAGAAGAGCCATGTACCTGAGCACATGTCGAGCACATCCTCGTAGCAGACAAATGGGCAGAAAAACTGATAGAATCATTCAGTGTAGAGGAAGAGGACGATGGCTTGGTTGTTAATTTGCACACAAAATAACCTCGTACTTCTAGCTAGCTAAGAGAGAAGAGAAAGACTGCGCAGGATGGAAACAGAAGAAGACTGACCACAGTCCAAAGACTGGCCAAAGTCGAAGGACTATCCACGGACCACCCAACTGCACCTCACCTACTAAGAGCCGTGAAGTTCATAAGCCAATTTCTCACAGAAACAAACTGACCGAGTTCCATTCCGCCTCAGTATTCTCCCCTCCCCCCTTATCGCCTTGATAATCAAAAAAATAAACACAGCGCACAAATTTGGGCATTCCCAAGGTCGTCGCGAACAGAAGCACAAAAACTTTTTCCATCGATAAGTTTCATTTTCGGTGTCCAACAATCCAAATAAAACTCGCCGTAATCAACCTCGTCTGACACTCCATTTGAGCTCTTCACTGTTTACTTTCCAAACAAAATTCGAACCGATTTCGGCTGTTGGAAGGGCACTGGCAGTGCTGGCTTGGCTAAGAACTCAATTAACACGCTTTTTTCTTGTGTGTTGCTTTGGCAGCACAGCTGTGTGGCGTTACGCTAGTTTCAGTTTGCCGGATTCTAGTTCATTTGTAGCTATTTTTACGATCTGGTCTGAGTGAAGAGAAAAGGGGCTAATTAAGTGCACGCTACTTCAGTTCGGGGAAGTGGGTCGGTGGAGCGGGATTTTAGCCGGATTTGGGGTTTCCCTTTCAGTCGGAGGGTAACAGGTGTCAGGGCGAGTTGTATTTTTGATGAGTTTTTTTGATGTCCTACTGACCAGTGACACATGTCGTGACTTGATGTTTCCCTAGCATCAACTGGACGGATTCGGTAATCCGGATGTCAGTCTTTTTGGCACGTCCGTTTGATTGTTCAAAATGTGTCGGTTCAGTCGATGGAATGGCTTGATGAAGGTAACCTCTTAGACTTCTGGACTGCAACAGGCTTTGAATGACGCCAGGGAAGACCACAAAGCATTGGCAAGAACAAGAAACAAAATAGGAAACGTCGACAAGACGACTTATATTTTCTTTTGCCAGTTGTTCTTAATGAGCTTTCTTTCTTTATTCAAATGGAGAGCATTGGCTTGGAATAACTTGGGTAATGAAGTTAAGCCACCAAAGGACAACGCAGCATTAAGGTCCTCCCGCAGATCCGGCAGATCAGCATTTCTTGTGCTGCCGAACATCCATCTTTGTCGTAGAAGCTGACAAAAGGCTCGGATAGCTCTTGTCAATCTTTAGGAGATTGATCATAAAAAAAGCAGACCCTCTAAACTGAGCCAATTACAGGGGTATAAGTCTCCTGTCTCCTCCCGTCTTGTGCAAGCGACTGAAACCGTACGTCAACAGCCTGATAGGACAGGTTCAGGCCAGCGAAAGCCACCATTGACAAAAATATTCACATTCCGGCAGATCTTGGCAAAGACCCAGGAGTTTCGAGTCGATACCCACCATCCACTTATCGACTTTAAAGTTGCGTATGACAGTATTTATAGAAACGAGCTATACAGCGCATTGTCTAGTTTTGGCATCCCAGCAAAATTCGTCCGTCTATGCAGAAGGACGATGGAGAATGCCCATTGCTCCGTCAATGTCAGTGAAGATTTCACCGAGATATAAAAAAAGAGGCAATGTCATGCCGTTTCTTACAACAGTCTCGAGAAGATCGTGCGTAACGCAAACGACAACACCAGAGGCACGATCTTTCACAAGTCTGTGCATCGAAGGGACACAACGAACGAACGTCCGTGGGACGTTTGTGAACATCGAGAAAGAAGCGGCTAAGATGAGTTTTGCGGTCAATGAGGGTAAGACAAAATACATGCTGTCTACGAAAAAGGTTCACGAACACCGACGTCTTGGACAAAACGTGACTATAGATAGCTACAATTTCGAAGTAGTGAAAGACTTAACGCAACAAACACCACTGCGGCGATAAAATGAAGGATCGCCTGGGAAGGCAATTGAGGATTAAAGCCCTCTCTCGAAGAACCAAGATATCTTTACAGAAGACCTTGATAGTCACAGTCCTGCTTTGACACTAACCAAAGCGGACGAGGAGATTCCTGGTCGCTTCGAGAAGTAAGTCCTTCGTATTACCTTTGGTCCCGTATGTATTGATTTTGTTTGGAGTAGGAGACTGAATGACAAACTGCACGGGCTGTACAGCGACATCGATCTCGTCGAACGATGTCGAGTCTCGCGTTTTAGATGGCTAGGACCAAAACTCCGGTCCGGAAAGTCTTCGACTACAACCCCGAGGGAGAACGTGGTAAAGGAAGACCACGACTCTAGTGCCGTACGCAGCTGGGAAGGTACCTCAATCAGTTGAACGTGCATAGCTGGAAGCAACTAGCACAAGATCATGCTAAATGGAGAGGCATGTTGTCTGAGGCCCAGGTCCACCCCGGAGCTGTAGCGCCAGCCAAAGAGGAAGAAGAAGTTCTTTTCAATCGACACTGTGGGCTTCTAAGAATCACTTTCTGCTTTAAGGACATGGAGTCGAGAATTTGACCGCGAATCGTTTGCAAACAAGCATGAACAAAATGTTGAATAAAGTCTGTTAAGTGTTTAGTTCAGTTTCGTAAGAAAAATATGCAATTCGGATGTCCGAAAAAAAAGGGTCGATGTCTTAAGAGGAATTTTGCAGCCATTAGCTTCGATCCTTGTCTGAAAAATGACAGTATGATCATGATACACGGAGAAAGCGAAGTTCAGGCCATCTTATGCATTCTAGGTCCCTTTTAGAGCCAGCCCCTTGATGTAATCGTCAATATTATTGCTCTGAATGAATTCAACTACAATTGGGTGCTGACAAGTGGCTTCACTCCTGCTTACAGAGCGTTGTTTCGAGAAAAAGAACCGCGACACGTTCATGTCCCTCTACTCGTATAACCACCCATTTGTGCGTATACGTTCTGATCTGACCAATATGTGGTTTCAACAAGACGGTGGCAACGAAATTCAGTCACATTTATGTAGAATGGCCACGCAAATTCTAAGTTAAGAACAATAGAGTGGAGTTCAATACTTCGGCAACTCAATGCTGGATCTAGCCAAGCTATCCAGGCTACCATTCCTCCTCTCCATGAATTCATCCGCAATACCCGTCTTGCCAGGAATGGTCATAAGTTGGCCCTGAAGCCCGGTTTCGGACGCACAGTTAACTTTAGAGACTCCGTTCTCAGTCGCAGCACACGAATGCGGAATGCTCTTTCCAAATTAAAATGTCTCACTCACACTCTACTACAACACTCGGCCTGTGCTGTGTCTTAACTTCGGGCATTTAAAGGTATTCCTAGTCCCCGTGGTCCCCTAAACGAAGCATCAATTAAATGGGCCATGTTGAAGTTACAGGGCTCTTTTGGGCCTACCAGGCTCTGATGTCTCTCAGATATAAATTCCTAGAAGCTCACTTTGACAACAAGTACACATCGAAAAATGTACCTTGCTCCAGATGGATCCCCACCAGGTTCAGTGGATTAACTCTAAAGCGGCCCATACACAACAAGGGCCGCTTAAGCGTTCTTAGTGGCAGAACAATGAAGCAGTCGGTTCTCAGTGCATCTTCAACTTCACTTAATCACAGTCACGTCACATTTCATTCGGAAAAATGGTAAAAAAAAGATTCTAATTTTTAATCCGGATGTCCGGATAAAACACAAGGAATTATTGAAACCCGAGTTGTCGAAATTTAACTAATTGCCGGATGTTAACGAAGATCGTTTAGAGAAGTAAGTTCGTTTCTTCGGGACACAAGAAAAATTGAAAGTATTCGGAAGACAATTGTTAATCCGGATGTCCGAAAAATCACCCAGGCTAATCTGGCGAGGGTTCGGCGTAAAAGAAGTTAGCTTCGCTGCCTCTCTGAAAAATGTAAACATAACTTCAAAATCCGGATGCCTGTAATTCAACCGCAAGGGGATTTCTAAAAATTGGTAATGACCTGGATGTCCAAAAAGAGAAGAGCACACGATCCAAAGTCCCACGTAACTACGATGTGGCTTATTTCAAGAAACTCTCCTCAATCTACACGCCAGGCAATGAATTAGCACGCAGCCTGAATAATCGGCTTTTATGACATCGCTTGTCAACTATGATACACGTCCAATTTGACGAAATCATCGACATTGAGCGCACCATATACCGACCAGCAACGATAAGAATCCTTGAAAGCCCCGTAACCTACATCTCACAAAAACATAAAAAAAACCCGCATTCCCGCTGAAAAGGCATCAACCATCGTCGCGGCAACATTTGACATGCAAAATACGTGCGCTCGTTATTCCAAGAGCGGCCGTAAACAGACGCAGGCTTACTCATCCTGACCCACATGCACCTGCGGGGAACCAGAACTCTCCGTCCTCGTCAGACATAATAACTTCATCGCGTCACTTGCAGCGCGGATCACCGGATTCGAGTCAGATGCAATCATCCGGAACGGAAACAATGACTGACTGACGTCGCCACCGAATAAGGGACAAGACACATCTCGAGGCCCGCGGCCCGTGGCCCGGTTTTAAGCTTTTGCCTCCCCTGCGCTGCATATTAAATCAGCCAGATGAAAGATACGCACCGCGCGCAGACACCGGCTGAGTGATTAATTCGATTTTCGTCGCTTGAGCGAATGCATTCCATTTAATCAGAATGCGTCAGGAGACGACGACGACCGCAGTCGGCCAGAGCAGAGGTGGCTGCGGCACGGCGGACGGACGGAAGCGGCCGTGTTGTCGTGCAAAACTTTTAAATATTCACCACTCATTCGATGTTTTTTTTTTCCCTGAAATAAAAGGATTCATCGTTTCGAGGTAATTAATTCCACTTCGCTTCGGTGAGCCGGCAGGAACCGGTGCGGCAACGCCTCCCCCTCGGGACGTATCAATGAGTTGCAATCGGCGGATGCAACCTGCTGTGGAATGAGCCTTGCAGAGGGACAGAGTGCGGTGGCTTGGGGGGGCATTCCGTAGGGGAAGAACGAAGGAAAGTGGATATAACGATGCGGCAGGATTCAATTTGGTAATTGATGCAGGCTACTCGGTGAGTCGGGTGGCGCAGGGTGGATAGGAAAAACAGAAAGGAATTCGATTGGCGCGCTCAAAGAGGAAGCATGAGGGTGTCACTGGTTTGAGCAAGACATTAAGGAATAAGAAGGACGGCGTTTTGGCATCACTGTTTTTTAAGAGTTCGACTTGGGGGGGGGTGGGGTGTGTAGACATTACTTGAATGTCCTTGTCGAATGTGACCTTCCACAGTCAAGATAAACGTGCCAATGCATTCGTGACCATCAAGTGATGCCAATTCTAACAAATTTCAAATGGAAATTAGATAAGAATGAGAAGTGTTTTTGGAGAACTAGAGTTTTGGACCACATTTCTAGCTCAATGGCCACGTTAACCAATCAAAAGACATCATCTATTTCGCGAATATCCTATATAATCATCCATTCCATTCACCATCCGGCAACAAATGCCAGCTGCCAGTGATGCCAATCTTGTATGACAACATTGGCGGATAACGTTAGGATTATAAGTTAAGGACTCTTGTCGACATTCGTCAAAAGGGCGGGAGTTTACCAAAATATTTGTTCGTCGAGTGATGCCAAGTTGGCTGGATGAACTAACAGATGAAGCGAATCTTTGGCAAAAATGTTTGCAGTTGAAAGCATCTTTGTTAGGCCTTGCATTCGGGATAATGATATACATTTTAAGGATATAGTGATGCCAAGTTTTCATACAATTATGCCAAGGAGCCCGCTTGATCCTTGGACGTGCCAACAATCGGAGAGAGGCTCTGGCAAATAGTAACGCAGATAAGACGATTCCTGCTGCGGCTTATGCGAGTCGTAAGTTTCGGGACTGTAAAATTGTTCCGCCGAGTGATGCCAAGTTAACTGGAGATACCAAAAAATGCAGCGAATCTCAGGCAAAATGTGTCGCTGATAAAGGCATTCATGCTACGCTTTGGCTCATGAGAATGATCCACATTTTTAGAATGCAGTGATGCCAAGTTTTCATACAATTACGCCAAGAAACGCGCTTGACCCTTGTAAGTGCAGTCGGAGAGAGACTTTGGCAAAATGTGACGCAGATAAGACGTCGTCCTGCTGCGGCTTATGCGAGTCGGAAGCTTCGGGATTGTAAAATTGTTCCGCCGAGTGATGCCAAGTTAACTGGAGATACCAACAAATGAAGCAAATCCCTAGTAAAAGGTGTCGCGGATGAAGGCATTCTTGCTACGCCTTGTACTCATGAGAATGATCCACATTTTTAGAATGCAGTGATGCCAAGTTTTCATACAGATATACCAAGTAAACCGCTTGATCCTTGAAAGAACCAACAGATAGAGAGTCTCTGGCACAAGGTGAATTATCCACATTTTTGGAATACAGTGATGCCAAGTATTCAGATACTTTTTCATAATTTCATTAACTTTACTAAAAAATGTATGATTGCGGCGTGTATAGATTGCTTCCTTTTGCACACAGCACCAGTGTGCCATTTTCAAACAATACCTAAGTGATCACATTTCAAATTCGTAGCAATCGGACCGTTAATCTCAAGCACACATGCGACTTTTTCTATTTTCTATCGTCCACGATATTGTGTCTTTTAATAAGCACTTGAAGCGATTTCCTCAACTTTAGTTGGAGGAAAGATAGCAACCCCTTTTATCTTTCAACAGGAAATTGGGATTACGTATAATCTAGAGATATCAATTATGAAGTCATTACCTTAGTACTTTTCGAATGAGTGTCTCTTTTATGGTTACTATCGCAATTGTTTAGACTTGGGCATTTGCTAGAGAATATCAAAGGCCGCGGTATCGTTTAGCCAACTTTTATGAAAGAAGTGATTAGCCTTGGAACATATTTTTGATTTAGCGGAAGGTTCCATTTACGATCGGCTTATTTGTGATTGAGTCGTAGTGTTGTGGAAATGTTTCTTCATCACTTTTTTCTTTAGATTGCGTTGCAGTCTGCGGTGAGCTTGGGTTTTAAATTCGTACAAATCGTTGATCACCGTCGCCTTCAACTTCTGGTTAATACCTTAATTGTGGTTTCTTTGATTATTTTTGTGAAAGATTCTTGGTGATGAAGGTGTTTTTAGGCAACAGAGAGTATTTCTAGACCGTATAGAGAGCATGGGGAGGCCATACACAATCTGGATCTGGGATGGTTAAGATTCTACACAAGTTGTCCTACAAAATGGAGAGCTCGCCATACTTCAACTTCTTCCTAATTCAAAAAATGGTTATCAGCCGGTTCAGTACGCACAACTTATGGTTTTTGAAGTGAAGGCATGCATTCAGTGCCTCGCGTCATGCCTTTAACCAAGATATGCACTTTATTTTGCCGTCATTTACCTCATTTCGGTTCGTTTGAATACCAAGCAATGTCTCTAGATGACTGAACGTGTCGCCGCCTTTTTGGAACCACATATCGAGCCTGCGACACATAGAGGGTTCGAACCACATTACACTGATGTCAATTCGATCCAATTGTGGCCAAAGACAGCCTTTCAACTGGACACGACAGCAAGCTCGAAGGACCGTAACAAGGGGAGTTGTTTTCTTAAAAAGTACACGTCTGCTGCGTTGGCTTGAAATCCACACAAATGGCGTCTCTGGAAGCACATGTGCCACTCTTGCTGCCCAATAAGGCATATTCTGCATATTCAAAACAGCATCAACCCAAAAATAAGCTCAGACAAGATGTCTGCCAACAGAGCATAATCGGAGACGGAGGCTTGTTGCTTGATGCCCAAATCTACCCCGGACTGTAGCACTACTGATAACACGAAAACGATGAAGAATCGGAGACGGTTTGTCAATTCAAACGATCAAGAGGCTTCAAGGCTTGAGTTCTCTTGATCTTGAATGGGCGCAGAGGCCGAACAAAATCAGAACTGAACCGAACTGAGTGGTTTCCAAGCCTGGCGCCGATTGTTCAATGGATCAGATGGGGAACATCGTTAGATAACATTTTCTTTTGTCTCAAAATTTGCAAGTAAAACATTGAAGCTCTCTTATGCATCAACAACGACTGTGTACATATCCCGGAAATCCTTCCATTTATGCGATCGTGCTTAAGCGTCTTGCCTACCTCTCGTTCGTGTTTGTTTGAAGGATTTATCGAGTTGGGACTCGGTTAGAGGCTGACTTATTTTCCTTCTTCTACAATCGGGGATGGACATGGCCCTCAACCAACACGCCTCTCCAGCTGACACGACCTTTAGCCAGCTTTAGGCACAGAGTCTGATAGTGTGTGTCAATTCATTCACAGTCCCTTGCAGACGTTTGACGACTAAAATCTCAACCTTTTGGGCAGTTCAGTGATAGGTTAGGTAGGTGGGCTGCCAGCGAAATCACCATGTTGGTCCATTGTGATCGACAAACTCAAGTGATAGTCCGTAAATTTGATCGCAACGGAAAATGGTGACTGGACCAGATTTGGAAACCGGGGAAAGCGTATTAATTTTGCTTTCACTGTGATTCGAACCGGGGAACCCTTTACCCAAGGGCAGGCACTCAACCAACTACGCCATCCAGCTGTTCAGTCATAAGAATGTGTCATAAATGAGAAGAGATGCCAAATTTCGACATGAAAACATGGGTGCCACAACAGTGCGAGGTGGAACTGGTCCCAGCTGTATCCATTGTTGCCTCAAGAGAAGGAATCCCACGATTTTATACTGATTACGAACGGCGGGCGATTGCAGTAGCTTCTCATCTCATCTCATTTTCAGTGGCCCGCATGCTCCGCTAAATGGATCGCAGGGGCAAAGCACGCACGAGAGATCCTGCCGCCACTCGATCCTCCAACATCGACTCTAAGTCATCAGAAGTATTGCTTAAGCGCAACTAGGTGAGTTTTTGGTTTTTGGACCACCTCGTCCTGGGTCTGCCAACCGGTTGCCTACCTGACTGAGTCGCATTCAAGGCTTTAGAAGTCGTGATGATGGGGAATTAGTGCCACGTGACCAAATCACCGTTCGAAGAAGCAGGTGCTCAACGTTAAGTTCCTCGCGTACAGCCGTGTTAATCACCCTGACACGGTTAGGGTGACAGCACAACCTCACCTCGGCAGCTTGTACTCGCGATCTTATTCTTTCGGTCATTTTTCATGTCCAATGGCTTGCCTATGACACCAAGTTGGCCTTTCCTGATCACAGCTCTACGGAACCAACTTAGCTAAGCCTGCAGGAAAGCTCAGCATTACTCCTCCCATGACTTGGAAAAAATACTCAAACTTCTTCACCTGCTTCAATGGGACTCCACTGACATGTAGAGTCCATAGAACAAGCGCTGTGGAAATGGCCACAACTTCAGATTTGTCCACGTTCACCTTCATTCCGGAGCTCCGTCGGAGATCATGTTACGATAGCCACGTCATCTGCAAAACAAATCAGCCTAAGAATCGAAAATTCACAGCGACGCGAAAAAATGCGTACATAGGCACGCTTCGATGGCACTAGTGCAATGATGAGGTGCGCACATTCGATATTTATTCACAGGCCATGGGTTGAGACTTGAGCTTGCAGGTATGTCCCGCCTTCTTAGCCGTCGCCATGCGAGAAATCAAAGAGACTCGAGGGCTGTCGAGGTGCCAGTCGCTCACGCCTGTTGAATGGTTGCTCTTCCTTTCTTAAAGGCCAATGTTGGTGGTGGCTCAAGGTGGTCAAAAAACACTCCAAAATGTATCACTCGTGGTATGGTGCAGAAGTCGACAAACTACATAAATGCCACAATGAGATGAATCACGTCGAATGCGGAAGGAAATCCACTTCGAAGAGGCTTACTTCCGCAGTTCAAGCAGCAAGGAGGACAGCTGAGTGGGAAGATGTTCTGAGTTCAAAGTCTAGAAAGAGGCGTGGGCTACCAGCACATTTCAGCGACGGACTGCTTCACGTCAAGCCTCGCCTTCTTAAGACTCTCTTCAGACAAGAACTAGCCTCGACCCAGAGGCAGCATCCTCCTCACACCTTCGACCTTCGAGGCAATTCCGAGTACAATTTGTCACTGATCCTAGGCCAGTTGTTCCGCAGGAACTCATCTAGACTGAGTCCGAACGACATCAGCACGTGCTTTCATTCGAGACGATGCTGCCAGTTTCCTCAATTTACGCCGCCAACCTGAGTCATAACCAAAGAACTGATTCACCAGGAAGTCCATGGAATTCGAGACACTCAAGTGGGTTTGGGCTAGCTTTCCAGCTCAGAGCCCAGACAGTCAGACAGCCGAGACATTGAAAAACCCCCCCCAGTTCAGTTGAATTGAAACCCCCGTCGCGGATAGTATAACAAGTCCCCCTCGTAACCCCCCACAAAAGTATTAAATTCCGATTCTCAAATTCCCCCCGTCGATTCCGACTAGACACTGACTAGCCTCTCACACACCGGGCCCGAAACAAATTCCCCCGCCATCAGCTGAGCGCACGTGATCTATCCGACCTATCGCCCGATGCCTTGAGCACACTCCCCGCGGCCAGCCAGCCTCCAAAAGTGCGGGCATTCCCCATCTATGTCGCCATATATGTCCGGTCCAGTGCGTCACAAAAATTTCAATTTGTGGCGTTACAAAGGCCAGCACCTCCCCCCACCCCCCATTACGGCCCACGGCCAACACAAAACCACGAAAATTAAACGAAATTGCGGCTGCCATTGTCAAATCCATCGACTGACTGGCTTCACATTCACACACACACAGCCACGGTTCATACCTTGGCCTGCATTGCAGATGACTGCTGTGTCCTGATCCAGCTGTGTCACGCGAATCCTTTCGAACGTTCCGGGGATGAATGACGCGTAATCCCACTCGCACTCGCACTCGCACTCGCACACAACGTGCTCTCATTCACCAGACCAATTAGCCTTGTTTCATTCAATTAATTTAATTCGCAGGCCGAGCACATCCAAAAAAACCAGAACACAATCCACGAGTCGTCAGCCGCAAAGGTCGCGCTAGAACGTCGGCCTGTTGGGTACTTTTTTTTTTTTGGATAAACCGACACCGAAACTGAAATCCCACAGAATCGGGTGAAAACAACGGAAAGCAAAGAGCACACAAAAAAAAAAAAAAAAAAACGAAAGAAAAACAACTGAAAACCACGCGAGAACTTTTCAACTTTCAATTGAATCCCAGCCGAAGCCGAAGCAAGTGCAGAGCCAGAGAGGGCTTCTCTGGCGACGACGTGCTTTTGTTTTTTTACTCCACTCGCGTGCACCTCGCGTCAACAGCGATTAACGACAACAGAATCCGCCGAGCGCTACTTCCGCGAGACACTCGATGCCACCACTAAATACGATCCGAGCAGCGGCCGTTCATTCATTTATCACGACAACCACGAGATGACGGGGACGCGAATGGCGCTGCCGATTGCCGAACAACAGAATCTCCGACGAGTGTGCACGAGAGTACGAGACCGCGACACGACTGCTCCGCGAGTCGACTGACCAACGAAACTCAGAACGACTGCTGTTCAGCTCCAGTAGCTGAATTGTGGGGTCTCGCGAGTCGCGTCGCCGTGACTGGGGAGACCACGTATCGTATCGTATCGGACTTCAGCGGCCGCACCACTCGCAAGAGCGAGAGAAACCATGTGAGAGAGCGAAAGACTGACGAGACGCGCGGTGGTGTGGTGTGGCGTAACTCAAGACGCTCCGCTGCGGTGCTGCTCGCCATTGGAATCTTGAGGTCACCGCTGGAGCTGGAGCTTGTGCGTGATTTTTTTCCCTACTCTTTGTTCGCGCAAATGATGCTCCCTCCATGCGGCCGAACGGCCAAACGCCACGCCAGAGACCTCAAGACCTGCCATTGTGATGCACGCAGCCGAACAGGTGGGAATGGAACCTGACGTAAGACAATAGCCGGAGGAAGGTCGGCTGCGGATGAGGTGTCGACTGGCGATTGTCGATGTAGCGGTAGTGCCCGCAGTGCAGCAGTCAACAGCAATTAGCATGCGAAGTGCGTTCGCAGGCTTTGAGGTGAGACTTCGAGACGATGCATGCGCGGTTGGCTTTGTTTGAGCGCTTTGTTGCGTCGTCGTCGTCGTCGTCGGCTGTGCTGAGCGCTCTGATGCTCCAAGTGGCGGGAAAGTGTAAACAATCGCCCGGCTGTGCGTGAGTGATGATGTCGGCCACATGCGGTCGGTCTATTTGGAATGCGCATTCGAAAGAGGATTCTGTGCATTCCACAGACAGTCTTTTGTGTGAAGTCGCTGATGTGAGCACTGGCGAGACTGCGACTGGGACTGGAGGAGATCGGAGGAGGCCTCCTGGTGGGGCGGTGATGTATAGGGACCAGCGAGGTGGACAGCCTCCGGTGGTCAGTCGTAGACATCAGCTGCTGATCCGATACGGAAGATCGGCGGCAAGGGGATCATTGGGAGAAGATACGAGAGTTGACGGAGATGGCCGACTGGGTTTGAAAAGGGTCCTCAAAGGTTGCTGTTGCTCTGAGTAGGCGCAGTCGTTTTAAGTTTGAGCGCAGTACCTCTATAAGCATCCAATGTTGTTGACTTGGGAGTACAACAACAAATTGAAACAAGAACTGATCTTCGCAACATGATGCCGCAGTCAGATCGATTGGAAGAGGCTCGTTTCAATGGATGCCACGACGAAGACTGCGATGAGACGGGATTTCTCTCACGAGGGTCATGAATTTCAGCATCATTCGCGGGCGTCCATTGAGAAGGATACATTTTCACATTTTTGGAAGCTTTTGGGGAAGATCACCTAGATCGCTGTGACGTAGTCAACAGAGGCTACAGAGAATGCCACGAGATTTGTTCACTGACTGGTCCTGGCCACAATAACTGATGATCCGTCAAATGTCAGTAGACATCCAGAAATCTATCATGGTTCCACTTACTGTCGATGAATCCGATCGACGGGAAATCTGTTACCACTTAAAGGGGGATTTTTTTTTGCGTTTGGTTTTTAATTGTCCAAAAAAATCAGAGCAAGATGGCAAAAGCGTATGAAATTGGGGTTTCAGTCGACAAATCAATGCTTGCCATTTGGTCTGGAAATTTTAGGTTTCAAGTGTTCCATAGGCATAGTCCAATTTTGAGCCACATTTTCGACCACATTGGGTGCCATCTCTTTAGCGACACGTGTAATGCTGAATTCCAAGGTTGCCATTGAAGCTGGTTTGTCGGCAAAGATTCGTATTTTTCTTTGTGCGCCGCTATTGTCCAGATTGGACATGGGCTTTACCAACAAGCCAAGTGTGATCGCTGGCTCTGGCCAATATCTTCCAAGCAATCCGTGAGCTACAGCCTGAAACCATCATCGATGTCTTGATAAATTGAGGTCACAGAATGCGCTACTGGGAAGCCAGCCGAAGCATCCACTTGAACGAGGTTGTATTTCATAATTAATGGGAATGTTTGTTCTTACTAATAAAGCCACAAAACATGGAAAAAAATACATTTTATTGTACTTTTAGAAAGAAACTTGTATTTGACCCACCTTCTACGTGGTCGCGCTGGTGCAATCGGTTGCGAACAGCAGAAGAACTTTCCCATGGTCGGAGTAGGGTCTGGAAAGGGAGCTCTCGTCATCACCGATATGGATCGCATTGAATAGACGGTTGAGACTGGTGCGGTACGTACTGCTTCTATTGCTGAGGCTAATGTCCAACGAGTCCAGTTGTCTAGAAGTCCAGAATCCTAGAAATCTCTGGCATCATCTCTGGTAGGCCCGCCTTATCAAAAATGACGGCTGGTGAGTTCGGCTGTTGATTTTGCTGGACATTAATTTCGTCTTAGTTTCGGCAACTCGATTTGCCATCAATTTAACCCGGTTCAACTGGGTTTGGATGTAATTCGATTTAACCCGGTTTATAAATTCGAATTAGCCCATCATTGAGACGAATCCGTCCTCGGCACGAAATCTACGAAGCGACGGTCGCTGAACTAGTAAGTTTCCTAGACACTTTCGTCCTAGTAACTTCAGTCATTTGGAGGATCAGCTGTCTCTACTCGCACCCAGACCAGGTTCGGTTTGATAAGTCCTGTTCCCCTGACCCGATCAAACCTTCTGCGATAGACTGCCAGTCCAAAGACCAGTGAGGAATCTCCCCCTCAGGCGCCGAAAGAGGGACACCGAACGATGGATCTGTTGAAACGAAATTGCTGCCAGGAGCCATCACTCGCCAGGATAGCCAACCACCACTTGTTCCATCAAACGGCAGCCAAAGTCCGGACAAACGAATTCAAATTCAAAGCCACTTGCCACAATTAACTCTAGTTCGTGTTTTACGATTCGCACACCGTGCTTGCGGCCTTGAGGTGTCACCGCGCGCTATGCGCGAAGACTTGAGCAGCCCACCAAAGCGGCGCGACCGCGGGGAATCATTATTTTTGTTCACAAATTATCTTCGAGACACCACTAAAACCGTGGCTACGTGCTCCACATGAAATGCTGGGCATTTTGGCGCTCCGCGAGACCCTGAGATTACCCCACGAGTGTGTGCAGCCCTAAGCGAGCTGGCACAGCATTGGAATGCGTCGTGTATCGTGAGCGAACAAGAAGTGAAAAAAAAGCGCGAGAGAAACGGAATGTCAATAACCAATTGAAACTGACAAGTTCAAGCTGATTCCGAAAAAGAGCAGCGCAAGTGCGGTCTCAGCCTGAGAGGCCTTCGAGTGAAGCGCACGTACCGCGCAGTCATCTGCCGAATGTCACACAACCAGAAATAGACATGATGAACTAAATGGAGGCGCTCGGACGGCAAGTCACGTCGCGTCCCGTTCGTTCGGCGACCGAAGACGAATTTCGGAGATTTGTTCGCTTTCGGCTGCTGCCGCATAGAAGGGCAATAGGGCAGGACTCTGATAGTTGGGTGGACAGAGGGTGAAAGTTGCTTGCCGTGACGCTTGTGACATGTGTCAAAGTGACAAGGTTGGGCGAACGACGAGAATGACATCCGCTTTTGAGTTCTTCTGCGTGGCAACGGTGTGACGGCGCTCAAGGCGACGTTTGGTGAATTTTAGTCACGTCCCGATCCGGAATTGAACTACTCTAGACGTGAATGTGTGTCAGGCAATGAGTCTAAAATTAGAAACGGACTGCTTCAGGATGTGAGGCAATGAGTAAGGCGACCGCGAGGTGCTCCAAAGTGCCTTAGTTGCGAGACTCATCAGCAAGTGAAGAGGAGTGATTTGAAGTTGAAACAAGAATGTGCTTTATTTGGCTGGACTTCATTGCCAACTGTGACTGTGGGTGGTTGAGTGGGGGATTATTGCCCTGAGATGATATTGAGGCAGAATGAGACATTCAACGGCGAAAACGTCTTCTCAAGCCTTGTACTAACTCGTGGTTTATCTCTCGAGCTTATTCTCTGCTTTTGTGGACGTCGAAGGAGCTTTTGTGGACATCGAACCCAAAGCAATGGCCGTAGCATTCAACAAGCTCGGGAACGGAAAGCCCATAGTGGCTTCGTAACAACAAGCTCGGCGAGACAATGATCTGTTGAGCGGTTAACAGAGGCACGCCACAGAGCGGTATGCTCTCTCTCTCTTCTGTGGAACGTAGCGGCGAGTGATATTCTACTGACCCTGGCCAGAACAGGGTGCAAGGTCAGAGAAATATATATCCACAATCAGCGATATTATGCAGTCGAATCCTCGAATTCGAAAAATAGACTAGAGAGTGCGGCCTGACTGTCAAAGGATGGTGGAAATGGGGACTACGGCCTCCCATGTCCCACTGGCTACCCAGATCAGCAGTTAGACTCACACTGCTGCACGGAGTAGTGACTAGGTAGACTAAAGGGTGACTTTTTAGCTATTATCTTTTTGGTAACACTGGTTTAACAGCTGACGCACGTTTCGTGTTTTGTTTCACTGTCAAACATCTTCAGTTTGGTCTATAATTTAACCATGAATCGTCTTACAAACGAACAACACTTGCAAATTATTGAATTTTATTATGAAAATGCGTGCTCTGTTAAGAAAGTTCATCGCGCGCTTCTTCCATTTTATGGTCAGAAACTCATTTTTGGCTCAATGGTTACGTAAATAAGCAGAATTGTCGATTTTGGAGTGAATATCAGCCAGAAGCATTGCAAGAGCTACCATTGCATCCAGAAAACGTCACAGTTTTGTGCGGTTTATGGGCTGATGGCATCATTGGACCGTACTTCTTACGTGAATGGTGAGCGCTACCGTGAGATGATATCCAACTTTTTTTTGCCCAAAATGCAAGAGCTTGACTTGCATGACATGTGGTTTCAACAAGACGGTGCCACATGCCACACAGCACGCGCAACAATGGACTTATTGAGGGGCGAGTTCGGTGAACATTTTATTTCACGTTCGGGACCGGTCAATTGGCCGCCTAGATCGTGTGATTTAACGCCTTTAGACTATTTTTTTGTGGAGATATGTTAAAGCTCATGTCTATACAGACAAGCCCGCTTCAATTGACGCATTGGAAGACAACATTGAAGCATTTATTCGTGAGATACTGGCCGAAATGTTGGAAAGAGTATGCCAAAATTGGACGAAGCGGATGGACCATTTGAGGCGCAGTTAAGGTCAACATTTGCATGAAATAATCTTCAAACATTAAATTATATGGACCGTAATATCGATTCAAATAAAGACTTCATGCATTTTTCTGAATTTTTTTGTGTTTTTTTTTGAAAAACTTTCCTATAGCTTTTAAAAAATCGCCCTTTAGATATGCGTGCTAACAAGTATGACTGCAGCAAACCAGTGGTCCGCCACCCCAACCTACCCTAATACATGTCTTTGGAATTGGCTTCTGTGAAATGATTAAAAAATGTGACCAATTCTGGCCCCACAGCCGTCAGCAAAAATCATGCCAACTTACGCCTCTGGCTGCCGTGATGACTCTGCCTTACTGTCAGTTGAGACACAGATCACTGCGAGGATGTGTCCTCAATGACCTCCACGAAATAGCGAATGTCTCACTATGACGCCGTCCCAGATTCGTCAGATCATCTGGATTAAGTTGGGCAACGCTTAACAATATCGTACAACGGAGTGGGATGCCAAATGGACTGAGAACATCTTCCCCTAAAGGGCCCAGCTGGTCCTAAGTGAGCCGCGGCCACTGTCCCTCTACCCAACAGTCTAACCTACCCTGCAGCGAATGAGATGACCCGCCAGAGAAGAGCGCGAAACTTGCAAAAACTGATGTCTGTGCTCAATCTCTCCTCATTTTGCAGAAAGGACCCACCAGAAGGACTACATGTCTCCCACAACGAGTGCATGCCCTTCAAGAATGCACTTGCCTTCCCAGCGCACCCAACAAGTGACGGTCAGTGCTCATCCTTGCACGCTTGTCCTTCCTTAATGACAGTCGCACACAATTAGTCTCCAAACGGCTTGCACTGATTAAAAAGTTCAAAAACGTCGCCCCCCGTCAGAAGTGACACAAGAAAAACAGGAAAAAAACGACAAAGACGGCAACAAGACTCCGCAACATCTTGAGACCGATTTGAAAGAGTTCCCCGTTCGACGTGATTGCTTAAGTCATTAGCATCGTCTCTGGGGCAAGCCACCGCACGCCCCGGCTCCCCTTCTGGGCGCACTCTGGTTAGCCGGACGTGCCCGCAAGCGAGAGAGAGGAGCAGCCGTCACTTTCGCTGGTTCTTTGTCGCTCCCAAGGATGGAACAGTGTCACAGCCTTCGGATGGCTGCGCCCCTCCTCATCGGGACTCAATAGCGTTCGTGCTCTCTGTGGGAGCAATGGAACCATTCGTCATCTCGAAAGTAAAGGCGCCACAGCAACCGCACGGACAACGACGACGACAACGACGCTATCTGCGCCGGAGGGCGTTCGTCCCCATTCATCCGAAACTGTTTTGTGCCGCAGCACAGCTCCTGACCGTGGGGCTAGGGAAGGGATAGTGTTTGAATGGCAAACCGCAGAGCTGGGGATGCTGCGACGACGACGACGACGACAACGACGACGATGATGATGATGATGGTGGTGACGGGGCGACCTGCTTAATGCGTGCATAGTCGATGCTGATGACGGAGGTCGATTGTGTCGCCCGTCGTGTCGCACCAAATGTTTATCTTCGCCCCCAGAGAGCCTGAGATAATCTCGATGATTTGCGTCGTTCGATGGCGGCGGCATACAGTGACCTTTGCCGGTCACATCCTCTGCAGCTGTTCCATGTGTGCTTTTGGATGTCGTGGCGGGGATGTTCGCAGGGACATGAAGCGGGAGTTTATGGCAAATGGAACGTCTCTTGTTTGAGTACGACTCTGTCTGCTGAACTGGATGCGAGATAAACTGTTCGAAGGGCGCAATGGGGACATGGACGGTGAGTGAGGCGGTGGACGCGAGCTGCGGCGTGTACACACGTGCTTTCGGAGTGGCTTTGTGGACGTATGTCTTATGTGTGCCCCACGGCAATGCCGCGACGGTTTGTCACACAGGGCTTATCAGGCGGCACAGTTTGCTTTGAGTGGATGGTGGCAGCTTTGAGTGAAGATTGCCACGAGATCCTCGTCAAAAACCACGAGTAATGCGGCAGTTCTGTGAATTTAACGCCAAGAGAGAACGACAACCACCTCCGAAGTAGAAATCACACAGATCCCACGCCTTAGCATACACAAGAGATAGACGTGATCTCCAGATCAAAACTACAGGCAACCAGGCATTCGGATTGCCTTGTTTTCCACAAGCACCACAAAACGTTGCGACAGCCGCAAGAGAAGTTCAACGAATTGTCTCCGAATGAGTTTCCCTCTCAGAAGGGACGTACGTACACCAGCTCTCAGTGGGCTTTGAGATGCATCTTGAATGAATGGCCTTCGAGTTGGAGACCACAACTTAAGGCACAGTCTGTCACAAAGCCATCCTGGAGAAGACAACTCAGTGGGATGAGGCGCTTGTAGGTCCTCTCCCACAGACCCCAGCTGGACTTCGCATCAGGTACCGATGGAATCAACCCAACTGGAGATTCATGGGAAAGAGGACGTCCACGTCTCATTCCCGATGTGGACATCGACGACTCAAAAATTGACAAAATGGCCTCGGAGCGGGTGTTTTAGTTAGGAGTCCACTTCTTCTAGACTTCCAGACTATGCTAGTGTGTTCCAGAAGGAAATCGTCGCTATTTGAGAGCCCTGTCGTATCACAAGCACCAAACCACAGTCAAGCTGCAATTAGGGCTATTTAGCCGGCCTCCATCGCCCCAAAGGCATCCGGGGAATGTCGCTATGAGTTGGCTTCGCTGAAGGAACAGTGGAGTGTCCCTAGTTTGGATTCGAGAGCATATATAGCAACACTCTGTGGAATGAGGAAGCTGGCGAACTCGCAATTCATCGTTCCACCGCCTTGGACGTGTCGATCGCATTCGGTTTGGTCAGGCCAAGAATATCAGCGCACTTCCTAAAGATGGCCAGCCTTAGGTAGGTAGGTAGAGTAGACCCATTGTACCACCACGTTGCTGTTCAGATAGAGAGAAAGAATGATGAAGGGGGTTTATGACGACCATTTGGTATTCTTAGCAACAATTTGGCTAGCGTTTTGCTGAGGTCGTTTCCTGATTGGGGCAAGAGCAAGACAGTTGCAAGGGAGATGATGAATGTTTTCCTCCTCTTCTTCGTCTAGCTTCTGCAGAAGTCGTTGGAGAATAGACCTAGGAGGCAGTGTCCGGTGATTATACCCACTGTAGTGCTGGCCAGCCTTAGATGGACCAGGATAAGCAACTGGGCAACATCTGGGATAACTTGACCAGATTAGAATTTGGAACAGAACAGATATCCTTCACAGAACTCAGATCGATGTCGCAATAATAGTAGGGATCGTCACGGCCGAACACGCAGACAAATTGTCCTTACCCCTGTAATGTAGTGGTCATTACATTTATAAGTGGCTCAAAGTTGGACTCTCCCTATGGATCAGTTAAATCGTAGTCGTGGTCAACATTTAGATAAGATGATCTTTGTGGAGTAAATGGCACGCATTGATTGATCAAACCAAATAACAATTTCGTATACTGTTGCCACTTTTCTGTGTTTTGTTTGACAATGAAAAACCAAACGCTTAAAAAATCATCATTTAGTACCAACGTACTAAATGTTCGTAATAAATCAACGTACATTCGGAGAGTCGGGGATGAGTTTAGATCTCTGAAGAGGGTAACGTTCCAACTCTGTGCCCCCTTCCAATCTGTGAAGAAGGGCACTTATTATTTTAACATTCACCTCCAGTGGATGCCGAGGCACTGTGACCTACTCTCCTTCCCGATGGCAACCATCCAGATAACCCGCTTGCTACAGCAAATCATCCTCTAAATATTTATAGGTACATGACGCGTAGTCACCCTGTCAAACAAATCTGGCCGACACTTGAACTTAAGCGTTGACTTAGGCAACTCAGGACTTATCGGCTTCATAAAAAAGACGCCTCTAGGACGGGTCCCTCGCTCTCACAACGACTTCTTCAGAGATGAAGATGATATATACATCACATACGCCACCTCATCTGATCGTACAGCTCCCGAAGGAAAGTCCATCTGGTCGCCTATACCTTCGACGGTCTAAGTGAGCTGAGCAGTACCAGGAACAGTCAGTAATTTGTGAGATTTCACACCAATGTCAACAAGTCATTCTTTGTGCTGTGCTACCATCTTAGACTTCAGTCACCAAGACCGCCTAGATCTGTAGTGCTGTCCTATGTCGAATACCAAGCTGGTTAAGGGTCCTTCTCCACTTTAAACGACGGCGTCTCTGTGGCCGTTCAAAAAACCTGGAGACTTGGAAACAACGACTTGTGCAAATCTTGAGTGCTTTCCACTGAACTTAGCACTGTGGCCACTCTATCTTGAAAAAATCCGGCGGTTTTGTGCGTAGCCATTGAACCAAACGTGAAGCTCGATGCTGAACATGATTTTTTTGGGCAGCCTGAGGGACTGAAGGCTGCACGAGGCAACATCAGCAAATGCAAATCACTGAAGGCGCACACTTGCCGACTGAATAAATCACGAAATTCTTTGCTGTACAATGGCAAGCCACAAATGGCAGCATTCACTGTGAACTTGAGACCAGACGGAGGTTACTTTGCTCGTTGCCTCTCCAGTTGCTCCCTTCTTCAGAAGACAGCCATCACAGATGGAGCTTCGTCGACTCTTCAGTGAATGGCTGTTGTTTTCCGCTCGTCAGTCACCTCCTGCTCCTGGTTGCTGACGTCCCTTGTAGGCACTTCCATCTTCTCTAAAACCCGGCACATGGGTCTTCATTTCTCAACGCCTTCGCAGGATCGCCAATTGAAGCTTTAATTACAGCAGCAAACAGCAGAAACCATCGGCAGTAGTAGTCTTCAATTTTAGTCAAAATTGAGAGCTCTTCCATTTCAAAAGCGAGTCCCCCATGAGTGGCAGCTCAGACTCAGGCCCTCTCCATCGGCAGCAGCCCACGTCCCCTCCACACGCATCTTCCAAAAAAAAAAAACCCTCAAACGTGACCTCAAAATTAAAGCGCCGCACACAGCCCTCAAGTGACTCGTCGTCTCAACGCAATTGTGTAACCGCCGCCCCAAAGGCAGCGACACAAAGCATCACGTCCACATGCGCCCGTCAGCTCTGACTGACAGAGCCCGATAAGGATGCATTTTTATTCACTTGTCCTCATTCAAATTCAGCCGAGCACAAGTAGGCAGCTTGCGTACGGAGCCCGGCCTCAAACTTGTGGCAGGGCATTCATTATTCAGGCCCCCACAGCGTTGTGTAAACAACACGGGACTCAACCCCCTCCCCGCTCCCGGCTCCCTGGAGAGCGTGCGGACTTTGGAGAGGACTCCAGTCCGGTGGCAGTCCTTTTGTTCGAAGGAACTCCATTCGATTCCATTGTATCTCACTCAGTTCTGACAGCAAACACACACACACCGTACGTACGCCACACACAACAAATTTAAATAAGTGCCCACTCGCCGAGTCCTGTGCCGTGCTCGGTGCTCCGTGCTCCTTGCTGCTCATGTCAACTTCCAAGTGCGCTTAGAAATGGTATGACACATGACTTAAGGAGACTGCTTCCCCGGACTGACAGAACCATCAGCAGCGTCCCGGCGGCCCATTAGGGATTCCATCCCCCCTCCTCGCCACAGCCCCGGCCGCATCCGAAATTAGAATTTTCAATTTGCATTCGCCAAGCAATGAATTTCATGATTTATTCAGTCGGCAAGTGTGCGCCTCCAGTGATTTGCATTTGCAAATGCTGCCTCGTGAAGCGTCTTCTTCTTCTGGGGCGTGTGCTCGCTTCCTCCAAGTGCGGATGGCGGGGCAGAGTAACAGGCGGCGCCGGGTCACCCAGTCCGACCGCAAAGCGCGAAACCACCGCGCAGTGAATGACCCCATAAAGCATTCCTCGCGTTAATTAATCTTAACAATCGGTTAGCGACTAGGCAGCGGATTACCATTTGACTGCCCACCAGCCCCCAGCCGCTAGCCATGAAGCCACCCAGCCACCATCAGCGCCAGCAGTCACCACGGCAGCATCCGTTCCTCGTCAACCGTGTGATGTGTGTGCCCGCCGCGTGGATGGGAGTGCGCGCCTTTGCAAGAGAGACGAACGGTCGTTCATTAGAACACGCCGCCGCCATGAACCTGAAAACAATTTGCAGCACTCTCGCATGTGCTCCCCTTGGGGCCGTCGGTGTTTAGCAGCCGCCGCGGCGGGAACTTGAAAGACCTGCTTAAGTCTTAGCAGAGAGAGGGATAGCATGGGGTGGGCGATGTCAGTGAAAGAGACGCCCTGCAATGCGTCGCGTCGATGGGTGCTTGATTCCCCGTGATTGGCAAATATTTAATGACACACCTGGCGGAATGCCCCCGGGTGATGCGGTGTACCTGCACGCCACGAGATGAGGAATTTATTGACGACTACCGATGGGTCCGAGGATGGCTGCTAAATTACACAGTCGCTCCAGCAGCGGATGGTTGTTGGTGGGATTCCGTTGCCGCGCGCTGGAAACGCAAATTAGTCAGAGTTTGTGTTTGCGTCCAAAGGGGGCCATCGCTTAGCCGGTGCGGCGATGACACATTTTGTGGCTCTCGCTCACGTGTCCATCTCGGGATCGGGTAATTGCTGAGGAATTCCATTGACACGGCAGAGCGCGGAGAGGATTTACGGTCGCGCTCGTGGGTGGAGGGGAGCATTTCCTGTTTTTCGCCGCAGAAGACTTCCGGGATTGGGAGTTGTCCCGAGTGTTTGTTGCAATTATCAACTTCGCACGCACGAGGGAAGTGACCTCATGGGGAATTTGATTTTGGCCTTCGGTGGTGTGGCTGTTAATTCGGTGGTTTCGCCAAGGTCGCTGCCGTTTGGTGCATTATTAGATGTCGAGCATGCATTTCTGGGTTTGTAGACGGTTTGTCGTGTTCCTTTGCATCTCGTGTAGTCATGGTCGACGATGACATACCGGGCAATTGCGAAGTCGATGAACGCGCAAGTTGCGGTACAACCTCCTCTCTCACACCAGGAGGAGATTTATGCCGCTCTCTACAGCCTATCATCTTCTTAACGCCAGCACTCCAATATTAAACTATCACGCTGTCCGCTGAGAAGAAGCATGGCATAACAGCCCGCAGGATGGCTGCCCCCAGCGCAATGATTTCTGCAGAAGCTGCATGGACATCACCTCCTCTACCCATGCTGTGCTCTGGCTGGTCGTAGGCACTCACTCCTAGGACCTGCTTTTGCAACAACCTCAGCGAACTGAATGACGTCAGTATAAGCCATCTACACCGCTTTCTTCACAAGTTGACTGCTAGAAGCAGCCATCCACTCTTACCTAGCCTTTGGAGCGAAGAGAGATTATCAAGGACATAAGACCACAAATCCTTGGAAAAGTGGTCAACAAGGCGAGGTCTCTTTCATGGCATTTATCCGATCCAGCCGTAGAGTGAGCACTTGCTCGATGTTGTATTTCCGAAATGCAGACATTCCTCCGATTGAACGCACCGCAGTTCAGGTCCAAAGATCCAATCTGAACTTCACGAGTCGCCTCGAGTCCCCTTCTCAGTCGCCAGTTGCTCAGGTCACTTGTCCTGGACGTCATCTCAGCGGTCAATCACTCAACAGGTTGCTTGACCACACATTTGTTTATGACAACCATTCCCGCGCATCTCATTATGGCCATCACGTGACCATCAGCATTCGTCCAAAAGCAGCGAAACCCCGTCAGAATTCACACTCCCGCGGATTCGTGAATTGATTACCATCAATCTCCATCACCATCTGGCCACCATCTCACCTTTCCCTTAAAGCGCCGCTTGACCATGCCAACCGATCTGAGTTACAGCACGCTAATGAGACAAGTTCAACGAACTGCAACACACACAAGAAGGGAACACTGACTCCAGCGCACATGTGTCAAGCGAATGATTGAGAAGCCAGCCAAAAAATTGGGTAAATGGCACTCAGTCCGAGTGCGGCTACTACTGCCCGCCAGCAGCAGCGGCAGCAGCAACTCATTGTCTCACGCCGAGCCACCGAAAGACTGACCCAAATTCGCTGGCTCACGCTTTGGCATTTTGTTTCGATTCGCTTCATTTGCATCCGCACCGTCCGTCGCGTCGCCGTCCGGCCGATGCTCAATCGAAACCCGATTATCTAGTTTTCGCCCGTGTGTAGCGGTGCGGCCACGAATTCTGATTCAGATACAAACACAAGTGCGGAGTGAGTGATATAATTCCTGGTACGCGATATGTAAACACACCGCGACCGCGTCTGTGCGACACTCACGCGTGTCTATGAATGAAGCGGAGTAACTTTCGAAAGTACGTACCTCCGAGCACGGATAATCGATGTTTTACTCTTCATTCCGTTGAGGCTTCGCGGGGAGTCGCCGGACGCAGCGAATGTACGTTTAAGCCGTCAAATTGTCGTTTATCGCCTCTGATTGACGTTCGTTGCTGTGGCCGCGTCTATGGAGCGACAGTGAAAGGTCGGACCGTCTCGAATCGCTTTCAAGAGAAATTGTAACCAGACCGCGTTTTGTTTGTTCTGACGGGTGATTGTGAAAATCAAACTTTCAGCTGAACGCGCTGCGGCCGTCATTTGGACCGGAACGGGGTTAAGGCGCTGGACTTGTTTCGCTCAATCACCGCCACGGACAACCGGTGTGCGGAACCTGCGGCGACGAGCAAAGTCATCAATTAATTGACGCTTGCCTGCAATCTCGTTTATCATCGCGTTAGGCAATCGATTGGGTGTGACGCAACTCTTGATGCCATGGCTTCGCGGGCTCAGGTGGCGGTCAAGTTGAATGTTGATGCTGCTTTTTTTCACTGTTTTGTTGTAAGCCGATTTGCAGGAAAGTTGGGGCCAGTTGGAGACGGGCCGTGCTTCCCGTGCTGGCGGCTCAGAGGCTGGTTCAGGTTCCGGCAGACACTTCTTGCCAATTTCATGCGAAAAAAACGGCAGACAAAGGCGGAGGCTGTGTTTTTTTTTACAATTGCCGTGAGTCTTCAAGCTGACACTGATTACGGATCAGCTGCTGACGTTTGTATAGTCGTGCCGTGGCCGATTAGAAGTGTCAAGATAGCCCTGCCCAGGGGCCAAGGCACTGCACGTCAGGTTGTAGTTTGACGCGTCTAAAGAGGAGATGAAGCGATGGTTACAGAAGCAGTGTATCGATCTGGGGATGACGTTGTTCCTTCTTCTAGTCCTAAAGGAAGGACTAGTAAATGGCACGACGACACGTCGGCATCCACATTGGTTTTCTTTTGAAAGGGCAGGACGCAGATGGTTATGCAGAAAAATACTGCATTTTAGGTCAATGATCGAACAAGTGTTTGACTGCATTTCGTTGCGGTAGTACGAGCACAAGATGATGATCGTCAAGGACGTCCAAATGACATTACAGCGGAAGGAAGGTTAGATTGTTACAACTTCCGAATGCTACCACCAAAAGCATGACCACTTGGTCTTGAAAAGAATTACCGGCAATGTTGGGCGCCACGTTTGCTGACTTGATAGATGATGTTACTTGTATTGCTTAGCGAGTATATGCCTGCCTCGAAGGTGCACTCTGATGTTTTTGGCCAAACTGTTCACAAATTGTGCACTTATTTCCACGAAAACAGCACACACCTCGTTTTGGCCTCGTCTATCACTGGATTGAAGGCTATACATTATAAGCCTTCTTAACGGCTCCTTCGTTGTGCGAACTCTTAAAGCGAGAGTGTCCCTATCGAGTTTTGTACGATCTTCTCGAGAATCTTGGGAAACGTCGCCTTATCCGACACTTTTTTCATCTCGGTATCGGCTTTGATGGATATTTCGTCATCCTACACAACCTGATATTCCAGGAATGCAAAGACTAGACATTGCGGAGAGTTGCTCGGTTTAATGCACGCTGTCATTGGTTGGTGTCGATTTGTACCTCTTGGGTCTTTCCAAGCATCTGTCTTACTTGGACAAATGCTTTCAGGAGTTCGCAGAGAATGTCTTGAAGTGTGTCGACTGTTGGTTGGTTGGTTGCTTTCAGTGAGGAATGGGGGCCTCCTTTAACAGCCACTTCCTTGTTAATCTTGTTAATTCGTCGGTTCTTTCTTTGCCCGGAATACCCTTGCACCCAGCAGGAGTAGGATATCGTCTTTAGAGATAGGCGGCACCGTTGTACTATCTTGGTGTTAGGTAGGTGATAGTGTGCCCTGTCCGCCTAAGGCCGTGGCTCAGTTAGACCAACTTGTTGGGTCTATTTTTGCCCATCTTCGACTTAATCGATGGTTTCTCCAGAGCCCTTATGACCGCCTGGTTACCTAGGTACAGAGCAACAGATCTTCCGTTTATCTGACACATGGGAGGGCTGTCTTTTGCTATCACTTCTGTCATTTGGCGGAGGGCTAGAGAAATCTCTGGCGAGAGTCTGACGCCTGAATCGGTACCTTCAGCTGATTTGGTGACGTTAGTGTAAATTTCCATGGCAGACGGGTTCCGGATATCATCTCCATCCCATTCCTCCCTAGAAGCCCTAAACGTGAGTCGATTGTCTTCGGAACTTCGAGTTTTGGAGCATTTCCCTGTGTCCCTTGGTGCGAGTATTACTCCAGCGGTTGCAATTTGATAGCCTTGCGGGAGGAGAGCATGATCCCACGATTTTGATTGCGTAGACAAGACTGGCGAGCTGCAGCTAAACGCATAACTGAGGCCATGAATTAAGCCTGCCTGCCGATGCAGTACTCTTCATTCCAAGCAACTGAAGCACCTTCTCTTTTCGTAGAGGATATCAACAGAAATTCGGTGTCAATAGTGACATCGTGGCAACAACAAGTAAATTGTTGTTTGTTTCTTGAAAACAAGAAATTCAAAAGCATAAACCTTTCAAGGGCCTGTATGCAAATTTCGGCAATTAGAAGAGTTTATCTGGTTCCAGTTTATTGCCCAAGGGCGACGAACCGCAAACCAGTCGAGTTCTTTTCATTGTTCCCCTTTAACGACTCCGTGTGAATGACAATAGTTCACCTGCATATTTAGTCGATCATTTTCACACGGTTCATCGTCTCCATCGAGTCATCTAGGAGTGGTCCTCTGCTCGGCGATGGTGGAGCTGTCGTTCACTTTTTGTCAACTCGTGCGTCATTCTAAGCGAAGATCTGTCGCATAAATGACATAAATCAGCGATAAATTGTCGCTTGAACTGCTGAGACGTAGATTGACTGGCACATTGGAGTTTTGGGTGTGCTTTGAGAGCGATTTATGTGTGAATTGTTGGAAGACTATGGACATGGGATTGCTTGTGCGACAGATGTTGGCGGACGTGGACTACATCAGGCGCAGTGAGAGTGGTGACGAAATGCTTAAAAAAATCATCATCCCCAGTGCTCATCTTGACCTAACCGGAGCTTGGAGGTCAGCTTTGAGAAAGGGACGGACGAGTAAAAGTCGGTGTCATGAAGTCGAACTGGAAGCCTCTAAACAAAGGGGTCTGGATGTATTCTAGATCTGGAGTGAAATTATTTCAAACGTCGCCCGCGATCCACATCGAGCTTATGTTCAAAGAGACCCCCAAAGCGAGGTAGTCTAGTCTGATTTTTGTCGTGCCTGTCCTCCAGTCCTGGCGGTTCTGGTCGGGCTGTACGTGTGCTGTTGTAATTTGCAGCAGCAACTCATGTAGACCCCTAGTGCGACCACATAGGTCATGGCGCATGGATGTGATTAACAGGTTTCCCTTTCAAGCTGACCATACTACTTCCTAGAGAAGTCTTGAATCAGGTACAGCGTGATGACTCAACGTTCTATGCCCACCCAGCTAGTCACAGTCACACTGAAGCAGTTCTCAGATGGACGGCGCTATAAACCAGCAAACGGCAAACAAGACTGAGCCTAGCCCGATAATCACTCAACAAGACGACAATGGAATATGCAAAGGTTTGGGTCTGGCACCTGATTCTCATATTAAAACATTTCCAACATTCAAGAACATCCAACATTCTTGGATTCCGTCCCGAGATGAGGTCACAGAGTGGTGACGAAGTAGGTAGCTTCAGTCAAGAGCCACTGGGAACAGTTGCATGAAAAATAGGTACATTCACAGAGTTGTGCCCATTTTGAGGAGAGCGGGAGATCAGCATCTCAGCAGACGGCGCTGCACACAACTAGACCTGACTATGAGACACTGAATCGCCAGCGAACAAGTCGAGCCATAAATCATACAGAACTTAAGCAAAACTGCACGGGATCTATTCAAAGTCTCGGATTCTCCATCCGACATGAACAAATCTCCGAGCAAGAGCGATTACTTCCACAGGAATTCAGAATCGACTCTCAAGAGCGTTAACGTCTTCGAGAGCAAAGAGAGATCACTGTCTTCGATGGCGACTGAGAGAAGTCATTGAGTCGTAATTGGGAAAATGTAGATATTCCAAAAGCGGCAAATAAGCAGAAACAGGCTTTATTGCATATTTCGGTAAGAAAGCTTACTTCCTTACTTACTTCTAAGGCTGAGCAATAGCTACTGCCTTCCAACGCTGACGGTCCTGGGCAAGCTGCTTTCACTCATCAAGGTCAATCTGTCTTGCGTCCGCGATGACGAGGTCTATATACCGGATCGGAGGTTCAGTGTGCCCCTCCTTCTTGAGCAAGGTGGCCTGGATTCGAAGACCTTCTTAGCTGGGGCATTGGTGTAGTCGATGGAAGAAAGCTTTTGTGGCGAGTTTTTAGTCAGTCAGCTGAAGACCCCGTCAAACGTTTTTCTTTAGACGCTGCCTACGAAGGCTGCCCGAAGTCTTGGACCACTAAGTCTCTGACACTAAGTGTCGACTACAGCCTGCGACACACGAGGCAGCACTTGCGTTGAGAGACTAAAAATGATCACCAATTTTTGTAGGTAGACAGACGGCAACAAAAGCCATAGCATCAGACATTCTGACATCGAAGCTGGTCTGGTAATGCAGACAAAGCGTCGGGGTATCCTTGGTGAACTCGGTGATCTCTGTCAGGTACGCGGGCGTACTGGCATCCAGGGAAACGAAAAAGGAGACAGTTTCGCGAAAAACAGGAAGATGAAGCTCTAGATAGAAGCCAGACGTCGATGGCCTGGGTCTCGGTATAGGACCAACAGCAAGGCCTCTGTGGCCGATGCTGACCAAGAAGATGTCATCATCATTGATCGGCTGCGGCAGCGGCATCATCGAAAGAGGATAAAGAGAAAGCCAATCTCTTCGCAGATAACCTGGAGGAAACGTTTAAACTATTCGAAGGTCAAACCCTCCCTGCCAGATACAATGGATCTGACGTACATGATGACAATTACATAATGAGATGTGCCACCTTGTCAGAGCTTAAGGAAGTACTAAAAAAGCTCAAACCAAAAAAAAGCTCCTGGTTATGATTTAATTACTGGAGAAATTCTTAAAGAGTTACCCAAGAAAGCCTTTCTTAAGTTACTCTACATAATTAATGCCGTTCTTAGACTAGAACATGTCCTTAGTCAATGGAAAGTGGCAGAAGTTATAATGGTACTAAAACCTGGGAGACCACCAACGGGTTTCACTTCTCCCGATAATGTCCAAGGTTTTTGAAAAAATTCTACTTAGACGTTTACGTTTAATTGTGGAAGAAAAACAGCTTATTCCAAATCACCAATTTGGTTTTAGAAGTAAACACTCATCTATTGACTAAGTACATCGTATAACTGATGTAGTAGAAAAGGCATTTGAACAAAAGCTCGTTTGTTCAGCCGTACTTTGTGATGTTTCCCAGGCCTTTGACAAAGTTTGGCACCGGGGAAACTTTTTAGTATTCCAGCGAACTATCTCTCTGATAGACTCTTCCGAGTAAAACACGGAAGTGAATATTCTGCCTTTAAAAATGTAAATGATGGTGTACCGCAAGGGAGTGTTCTTGGCCCTCTGCTATACCTGCTGTATACGAGTGATTTACCACAAGACACATTTACTAACGACACCGCCATTTTGGTGACAGAAGAAACGGTAGAAGAGTATACATCAAAATTACAACGTGCACTGGATCAGATACACAAATCGATGAGCTTCTGGCGAATTGACCCTAACGAAGGCAAATCTGTTCATATCAATTTTACTTATAGGTTGATAACATGCCAGTCTTTCTAAATCGTGTCCAAATACCTTTCGGTAATGAAGCGAAATACCTAGGGATGTTTCTTGACGTAGAGCTCAAGTGGAAAGAACACGTTAAAAAGAAACGTGCAGAACTTGACAAAAAATACAAAGATATGTACTGGCTTATTGGTAAGCACTCCAAGCTAAGTATTGACAACAAATTGCCAGTGTGGACATATGGCATACAACTTTGGGATTGTACCAAAGCAAGCAATATGAGTATTATACAGACTTTTCAAAACAAGGTGCTTAGAACTATTGTAACTGCGCCATGGTATATCAGAAAATTTACCAGTCCAAGATGAAATCTAAAAAAATCGCTTACAAACATAAGCGCCGCCTGGAAGAGCATACAAACTCTGCAGTTTATTCGATCCTTGAGGAAACTAACGTCTTGCGCCGACTTCAAAGGCCTAAACGCCTTGATCTCGTGCGATAGCCTACACCCGCCCATGGTTGCGGTGTTAGCATGAACATTCATTGCAGAGTTACCTGTCAAACGTATCTAAATCAAGAAATACAAACTACTGGATAAGTGCTTCACTTAGTTGTAGTCGTCACATAACATTTAAATGGAGGTGGTTTTAGTGAGTAAAAATCTCACACTTCTATGGTCGAACGTTCGCCATAGAGTCTTGTTGAAAATTTCCACCCAAGCAAGGGAAACAAAAAATTGATCGGCTGTAGTTACAAGGAACTATGGATGCCAGTAGGTGTCCTTACCGGGCACTGTGCTATAAGAACACATGCATTGCGACGACTTTTGCAGAAGCTGCAGAGACGAGGAACAAAATTGAATCTGTCCAACATCTGCTGTGCTCTGCCTAGCATTGGCAAAGAAAAGGAAGCACTCCCTAGGAATGCACTTTTTCGCCGAACTGGATGACTTAAGTTGTGTTGAACTGAAAAACCGCTTCTTTTTCCTTGTCGCTACGTCCAACAGGAAGATTCTAAAAAGGCAACCTGAAGCAGTATGTTTTGAAAAACCACCCATATCTCCTTTCACCTATCTTCTGATTATTTCAGAGTGCAAAGGCGGTTCTATTGAGCCCTCAACCATGTCGCTATGACCACCGAAAGGTAGGAAAAAATATCCTGAAACACTTAATTTTGAAAAAAAAACCAGCGATATCTCGAAAACGACGTGCCTGGCATGGGACTCTGCTATGTCGCACTGTTGCAGCATGCGATGATGCATGTTTGGAGCTCAGATATGTACCGCATGTTGCTGATATCTCAAAGCTCTTGCTTGATTCAGGCATGTCGCTGTTGAAAAAAAAATCGATTAAACTTAACTATTCCCATCAAAAGCCCCCGTAAACCTCCAACCAAAGCGTCCACTGATTCGAATCAATTGTTCTACACCGCTGACTTCGGTCATTACAAATCCGATAAACGCCGATATCACAACAAACTATAAAATGGGTGCGATAAGTGCGACGACAATTTATTTACTAATCGTACAATTAACACAGATTCGCTCGTCGTTAAGAATGAAGCCCTCACGCTCAAGTGGCGCTCCATAGATAAGCTTGCAGTGCGTTGTGCGTTCATCAGCCAAGACCTAATATAGTCTCTCCATATCGCAGAGATATGATATATTGTCCACAAATTTGTTGAGTGCCATAATTGAGGTTTACCGGCCAATTTCAGGCCAGTGGGGGCTAATAAACATTGATAAACGCATTGATTAGTGACGACGCGACGCGGCTGAGGTATTAATTGCATTACGTGCGTTTCAGTGCGTCAGGGTGGGCGGAAGGAAAAGGTCGAAGCGGTACCCGTGCCTCGCCAACTACGAGTGCCATAAATGTAATTAATTCCCATTTCTGATTGCCTTTATTGAGGCATATAGATATTGTTCTTATTGAGCTACAATCGAACAATGGGTCACGTGAGTACGGCCAGGGTTGTTGTAAACGATGCGGCTAAGGTAAGTGCGTGACGTGATCCTATGAGGCGAGATCCATTCACCCAGTGGGATCCAGAAGCGCCGGACAAACGTCTTGGAGTCAAGCACCAATTGAGTTCATGTTCGCGGACAGTTCCTCCAAATCCGATGAGACGCGAGGCCGATCTAAAACCTCTTGCTGATCTTTGGATTACGCACTCGGTTTTGAAGTCATTCACATCACAGAGTCGCACGCATTTATGTTTCTTCCCCCAACGACTCTTACTGAATTTCGTAAAAGAGCTATTGCATGAAGGCGATGTTGGACATGAACAATGCGGGATCAAGGACCCTATCCTGCGAGACGAAGGACGATAGTTCTTTCTGCCGGCCGATAGCAAAGTACAATGCGTGGGTCTAAAATCGTGGCAATTTCACAAGAAAAAGAAGGTAAAGTGACATATTATGTACCTCCGATCAGGAATTCTTGAAATTGGCAATCCCACGGGAACATACCTGCAAGGAAAAAAAAGAGAAAAATGACTTTAATTTATAAAATATACAAGTAAACTCATTTGTAAAGTTTGGTTCTAAGCAACTAGACTTAAGCTAGCTTTCGTGATGACCAGCAAAAGGGGAAGGAACGACGAACAGCGAATACAAATGCAGAGGTACCGGGCTCCAACGCACTAGCCAGGGCTTTCTTTGACAGCGTGTTTGCCTCAACGTCGCTTTCATTCGCTCAGATCGAAGCAATGCTCGCCTCCTCCAAACGCCTTTCGACGAAATGAGGTACCAGTCTGTGATCGGCAACCTGGAGCGCCGAGATCTTAACCAGGTCCCCCATATTCTGCTATCGCCACGCTGTAAAAACAAGGCTCATCCGGGGGTATACGAGGAGATTTAGGAACTACGACTTCAGCGACTGGGTGATGGCATTGATTTGGGAGACGCGCGCCTTCACAGCTGCCGGATCTCTCCGGCACCCGATGGTACACCTGGTGTAGTGCTTCAAGTTGCCTGGCTTTCAAAGTTGCCATCTTACGTGCGAGATGTACTATCTGCAGTTACAGGTGATTTAAGCGACCTCTCAAGGATTGCCGGCAAAGTACTCCGTCTCTGTCACAAATAGGCACCTGTCAAGCCCAATCACTCGGCGGGCACACCCAACGAAATACTCGCAGACACATAACCAAGGTTGGCCGCTCGACAATTCCCACGAAGAAGCACCTAAAGCAGTCACGTTCGACGCCGGTACCACCCTCAGGCTCGTAAGTGTTCGGGTCCTGGTACGTTTGCGTACGGAAATGGAAACCAGCAATCAGTCCAGTCAACATTACTGGCCATCCGATGTTAGCTTGCAAGCCAATCAACCAACTTCAACCGGCATATGTTCTGTATGCGGTGAACCGTGCCACTGGATTTGGGTTTACTTTTCGGCGGATGTTTGTTCGCCCAACTTTGCCGATTTTGAGCTGATGTCCTTCGGCATTTCCTTCTGCTTCCAAGGTGCTATGCCCTGCCCCTGCGAATGGCTAGACATTCTAATTGTTGGTCAGAAAGTGCGGGGAAAGTCGGTTTAAATGGGCGGAAAAGCCGTAACCTCACCGCCCTTCGCCGTATGTCTTACTAACCGTCGAAGCAGCTCTTTAGATGCGAATCCGGAGGATCAATAGAGGTACAGAAAGAGCGGGCGTCGAGGAGCATGTCCACAGTTGGAGGAAAGGCTGAACTGCTACTGATGACGGGATAGAAATAGGAGGCATCGACGCGTAGACGAATGCATGTATTGAGCAGTTGCGTCAACGGAAGAATCCTCTAGAGCGGTCTTAGATAATGGCCCCACGAAACAGCAATACGCATCAATCCTTGGAAGAACAACAAGACCGATTTTGAACAAGAGAAGTAAAATTGGGGAGAAATTTGGGAGATGCAGAAGGAGGCAGGTCCCGACGTTGACATAAACTTGGGAACTACTGTGGAACCTCTAGAAACATCGATAAACGCAAAGGTTCTTTTAACAGAGGCGGACATGTGTGCTCATAAAGTGAAAGGACAAGCCATACGTGGCAACGGAACGACAGGTTGTCTCTAGATTGTAAGATCTGTCCGCCAGGGACTAACTGACGAAAAAACCCCGGCGGCGTGAGTAGTGGCGTTGAAAGACGTGGCCGCGGTCGTGCTACAAAGGGTTTTGCCACAATTACGAGCCCTTTTGTTGGACAAATCTGGAAGCCAGCATAAACAGGTGGTTAAGACCAGAAGACAGCGGAACGGAGAGTCTATTCAGCAAATTGCAGAAGCAATTGGGCCCGTGGCGCTATTAGAGAGTCAATATGGAGCGATTGATGTCAATGTCGTGGTGGCAAGTGGCGTTGTGGGTATGTGCGTCAACTCCTACGCACTTGGACCTACCTGTCTAGGTTCGATTCCTGGTACGACAAGAAATACTTCTCACGGCCCCACCTCTTTTGAGTCACAGACAATGCTCAAAGAGTATAACTGTCTAGAAAAAGCTTCTCAAACTTGGCCGTTCGGAGTCGGCATAAAACTGTAGGTCCATTCCACTCATGATAGAACAATAGCACGCACAACACGAGTAGTTGCTGAGAAGCTAGGCCCTGGCCCTCTACGGGCTGTAGCGCCACCTATATTATTATATTATGGGGCGACTAGGCAGGATATGAGTCCGACTCGAAGGCTATTTGAATCTTAGATAAGAGATCGACCCGTAAGCCGTCGTCGGAGTGATCACAGGACACTGCCCCATCGGAGCAATGCTCCGGAAATGGAACGGGGAATCCAGCGGTTCTGCCGGAGCTGCGGCGACAACGATACGATCCAACATCTGCTGTGCCACTGCCCAGCTCTCCAGAATCGACACCTAGCCTCGCTGGGACAAAGATTATTCACGGAGACTGCGGACTTAGCGTACGCAGACATATCGGATCTCTTAAGATTCGTAAAGAGCACGGGATGGCTTAAACCATCACGCGACAGGATTGGTTGATAGAATGTGTACCCCAAAAATGAGGGGATTCACAGTGGGTCCTAATGCCTCCGAGTGGAAGTGATGTTCAACCATCACACGCCCTTTCCAAAACCTAACCTAGATAGGAGAAAACATGTCCACATGCAATGTAGAGCAGCGTCTCCAGCCTTCGAAGACCCTTCGACTTCGTGCCAGTGACACAATCCCGCAGAGGGCGCAAGAACGAACTCAATCAGCTTGATGTGCGGATGCAGAGACAACAGCAGAGGGCTTGCAGGTTGAGGCTCAGGTCTCCCCCTGCAGGTAAAGCTTCACAAGGAGCGAAGAAAATTTGGATAAGCTCTCAAAAACCTCGTTCGTTCGACCCAATCTCCACGACGCGACGTACTTGAGTCATGAATCCAACGCGATGTCGACGCGGCAGATCGCATGTTCGCGAATTCGATGTAATATTGACTCCAAAGAGCCAAATCCACCTGGAGAGCCAGAGTGGCACAGAGTCAGTGCCTCCTCGGGCCCACATCTCATTAACAAGACCCGCCGGCAACTGATGATCCAAGGTAGTTAAGCGCTGCCTCAAGTGTTAGCGGCTCATTGCTTTGACCAGTACACCACAGCCGCGATGAAGTGGAATTCCCACAGCACCGGCACACCTCTTGCGGTGCTGCCAAATCTTGTGAAACATAATCTCCTCCAAAGAAAAAATCCCGAACAAATAAGCTTAACCCAACAATCAAACGAATCAAGCATAAGTCTCAACGATTTCTTGGTACTTTCAATTCATCACCGCCATCCTCTCCACCTCCTCCTCCCCCACCACCACCACCGACCCCGCAATCAGACGAAAACCAGCAGCACTTGGCACGGCGGCGTTTCATCACAACCACTCAAGGCGCGCACTTTAACTTGGAAAAAATTCCCAAAAAAAAAGAAAAGAAGATGCTTCGCGCGGCGTGGCGGTCGGAACGTTTAAGGCGTCCAACTACGTACGAGCTCGAGCACTCGTCGCATCCGTGTATCCCGAAGCACTTATGCAAATTAAAACGAGAAAATGATTTATAATAGGCAAATAATTTTTTATTCATTTTTCGTGAGACGCAGCCCGCGGGCGTTGCCTGAGAGTGGCTGCAGGAGACGCTCGCTCGCTGCGCGAAAGCCACCTTCCTTCGGTGGAATTGTGAGAGAAGTGCTTGGTAATTTATTTTCTTGTTAAAATTTTATTAACAACTTTAATGAGTGGGCGGCGGGAGGGGGCGACGGGGTTCGAGACAGGGTTTATGGGGAAATCGTGAAAAGATGCGACGAAATGAAACGATACGAGGATGCGACTTAGGGATTATTGCTTGTGACTTTCAGTGGAACAGTTGTCTCGTGTCGTGGGAGTGGGATGAGGGGGAGGTGAGTGCTGCAGGGTGTCAGGTGTCACTGAGGGTGTAGTTGCCGCGACAGCACTTGAAAGGTGATCCTTTCGCGGAAAGGGTTTGCATTTCGCTGAGAAAGTGCACTTCTGGTGACAGTTGGAAAGAAACTAACGACTGGAGACGGACTGAAGATGACGATAAATGTGGAGAGTGGCTGGAGAAGGAGTGACGGTCATCAGATCCCTCGAATGGAGTGCATGATGATGGTGTTTAGAAAAATGACATGAATTAGTGTTGTTGACTGTCTCCTTGTCGGTGTCTATTGCAGGAGCTGAAAATGATGACGTGTGATCGAATAAATAAAGAGAAGAACAATTAAGTTAACCGAGTTGCAAGGAACACAAGACAGGCTGCTACTGAAACATTGGCTAGGATACGTCTGTTACACACAGGTACACGTTCAGTTCCTCTATACTCGGCCTCGGTGTTTGCCGGTGTCTTTCGGAAAAAGTTGGTGAAGGACGAAGGGTCTTTGCTAGATTAGTGTCTTCAGTAGAGCTAGGGAGTCTGGGCATTCACGTGAACTTGTGGTCGCCGCGGTGAAGTGAGCACGTGCGTTGACTCCTACGGTGTCTAGGTTCGATTGCTGGATGGTACGGCAGTCAATTGCCACGATCCCACTTCTTTCGAGTCACTGACAATGCTCCTGCTCGTTTGGAGTCTGCTTCATTAAATTGTGTAGCTCCCTACCACTTGTGAGAGAAGAATAGCACGCGAGTCCTTGTTGCAGAAGCTGGGCCCAGTTCAACTGCGGTCTGTAGCGACATCCATCTAAGGCTTTAGCCGCCAGTACGATAGCACGATGTGTTTGGACGAAGAGGAATCAATGCAAATGATTGGCGATCCAGGCGGACCCAGAGTGTCTTATAATGTTTTACTTTAATACACTATATTTAAAATGTTGATTTCCTTAATTTTACAATATTGTTTAAACACTGGAATAATAAAGGATTAATTGATTTAAATAAATAGCTTCTAGAGCTGGGCCGCTGCTGCCGATCTCGACGACGTCTTCGAACCAAAAAGGCAGCTTTAAGCAAAGCCGGTACCGTACGACAGGCGTTGATGATGGTGGTTATCACAGCTGCCCGAATGAAGTGCAGGCTATTGTAGTGCTTTTTAAAAGCACCGCTCATTAAAAGCAGCACATTACTTGAGTGCCTGCCCCTGGTTAGAGGGGTCCCCGGTTCGAATCCCAGTGAAAGCAAAGTTAAAACGCTTTTATCGGGTTTTCAATCACCATTTGCCGTTGGGATCAAATTGACGGCGCTATCATTGGAGTTGTCGATCAGTGGTAGAAGTCTGACTATGGGTATCACAATGGACCAACATGGTCTAAGTGTGCTGGCGATTTCGCCGGCAGCCCAACTACATAACCTAACCTAAAAGCAGCACCCACAGCTCACAACTCTGGAAGTTGGGTAACCGCACTACCTCCTCGGACTTCGCTCAATGGTTAACGATTCTGGCTCCACGCCTGCACAGCTGATGTTCGGGATCGAACTACGCCTATCGGGAGATTTCTTCGAAGGATCCAGCGCATCAAGTGAACCAGTAAGGGAAACTCTTCAGCAACTCGCACCAACGTAATCCAGCCGTAATTCGGAGCCTATTTTCATACCAAGTGAACTGAAAACTTCATCGCACGTTTACGTTCGCAACGATCAGGTTCAGCGCACCTTGCCGCCCGCTTATTCTGGGCCTTATGCAGTTCTCGAACGCCAACCAAATGCTTTCAAGGTTGCTCTTCCTAGCAAACAGGTTTTCATTGCTTTGCAGCGACTCAAACCAGCTTATAGAATAGCCAGTTCCGAAGACAAGCTAACCTCGAATACAAAAGCGTCGGCTAAGGAAGTTTCATCATCAGCGAAGAACTTATGGCCAACAACGAGGTCTGGGAGGACTATCAAACCACCATCACGCTTTGCTCCTAAAGGGTGATTTGTTAGCTATTATCTTTTTTAAACAGCTGACGCACATTTCGTGTTTTGTTTCACCGTCAAACATCTTCAGTTTGGTCTATAATTTAACCATGAATCGTCTTACAAACGAACAACGCTTTGCAAATTATTGAATTTTATTATCAAAATGCGTGTTCTGTTAAGAAAGTTCATCGCGCGCTTCTTCCATTTTATGGTCAGAATCTCATTTTTGGCTCAATGGGTACGTAAATAAGCAGAATTGTCGATTTTGGAGTGAATATCAGCCAGAAGCATTGCAAGAGCTACCAATGCATCCAGAAAAAGTCACAGTTCGGTGCGGTTTATGGGCTGGTGGCATCATTGGACCGTACTTCTTCAAAGATAATGCGAATCGTAACGTAACTGTGAATGGTGAGCGCTACCGTGAGATGATATCCAACTTTTTTTTGCCCAAAATGCAAGAGCTTGACTTGCATGACATGTGGTTTCATCAAGACGGTGCCACATGCCACACAGCACGCGCAACAATGGACTTATTGAGGAGCGAGTTCGGTGAACATTTTATTTCACGTTCGGGACCGGTCAATTGGCCGCCTATACCGTGCGATTTAACGCCTTTAGACTATTTTTTGTGGGGCTATGTTAAAGCTCATGTCTATACAGACAAGCCCGCTTCAATTGACGCATTGGAAGACAACATTGAAGCATTTATTCGTGAGATACCGGCCGAAATGTTGGAAAGAGTATGCCAAAATTGGACTAAGCGTATGTACCATTTGAGGCGCAGTCAAGGTCAACATTTGCATGAAATAATCTTCAAACATTAAATTATATGGACTGTACTATCGATTCAAATAAAGATTTCATGCATTTTTCTGAATTTTTTTTTTTGAAAAACTTTCCTATAGCTTTGAAAAAATCACCCTTTAGAACGGGGAGTAATACGAAATAAAGCGCTACAAGAAGAACAGAGTTCTAGTTCAAGAGGGAGATTCGAAAAACGCCTGAAATGATAGTCATTCAGTCATTGAGCTGATGCTTGAAGCCATTTTCAGAGTAAGGGATATGCAAACGAGTGCAATGAAGCTGCTGTTAAGGCGTGGCACTTTTACAGTGAGACATGGGGTTATATTCGAGAATATGGCTTTATGACACTGTGCTGGATAGTGCAGTCTTTCTCCAGCACCTACAGGGAAAATTGCGTACGGTTTTCGCCCAGAATGGCTTGATTTAACCTTAAGTGCGACTTGTCGACTGATTATCTTGTTGGCGAACCTGTTTCTCATCCGTTCACCTCGTTTTCGAACTAATCTAGAGACCTCCTATTAACCTATCCACGTCCCCTTAGCCACAACACACACGAAACCAACGCAAAAGACCAAACCAAACACAAGTTCACATGTGATTTACCAGGGTCATCAAACACGTGCCCATATAGCCTCTCCCCGGCACCTTGTTGCCAAGGTCAGTTGTCCAGTGATGGCCTCCTCTGCGTAGCGACAAGGCATGGGCCAAAAACAATATTCACCGACTGCTGATTACAGGACCGACAAGTGTTTCGACACACTCCATTAGTGCGGCAACAATTCCCGACTAATTGCACAAGGGTTTGGCTGTCCATCTCCCTCCAGATGCTCACTGTTCGCCCGCAAGCCCCACTCACCGGCCGCCATGACCTCATAATGAAGCATAAAAGCTAATCGCCAAGATGCCCATTTGCTGTTTTGCAAGCTGAATGTTGCATGATGTTGCGATACATTGGCGCACACAGTACTCGCTGCTGTCAAGTGTCGCTCTCCCTCCGCTTCCACAAAGGGACACACGGATGAGCGGTGGCGTTGCCTCAGAGTGCCATCAATTATGTGATTGTGAAAAAGTATCTCCAGATGTTTCCGATGATTAAACATTCGCCACTGACTGACAGCATCGCCGGTGATGTGTGCGACACTCACACTCTCACTCGTACTCACACGACCGACGGAGTAATGAAGCGGCGGAGCTTAGAGTGCGGCGCTGGCATGTGTCCCGAGTGGTGTTACCTTGAACGGAGATTGACCGAGAAGGGCGAATCGTAAGTACGTTTGATTATATTTGCTTGACGATGATGATGATTCTGAGATGAGTCGGGGCTTTCATTGTGCGCCAGTGGGCGCAGCAGGTGCGGATGCGGGAGGCGCTCATTAGATGGCGATTTTTATTGCCAATGCGGTTCCAATGGCGATGGTCGTGAACTTTGCTCGAATGTTTGCTTGTCGAACGAAAATCTTTCCGCCGCTCAAGTGGGCTGCTCTTGTGCTGAATCAACAGCAAAACACTCGTCAGCCGGGCAAACATGGCCTTCGGGGGAAGAGCTTCAAAGAGAAACGACCGTTAACGGTGTGCCAACTGGCGTGTGGTTGAAACGAAATCCGAATTGGCAAAGACAAGACGCGATGGAAGCTGTTGACACATGTTCGGCAAACAGGACGACGACGAGGTCATTGGTTGGCGAGAAGTCGCTGCTTGACGGCAAGTTCATTTACATAAGTCGACGAGTGGGTAGACAAATTCTGTTCGGCGATCCTCTGTCAAGTGCTGCAGGGTATCTCTTGTCTTGAAGTGGTTTGGAGCAGGGTGGGACAGGTTTGGGACACATTTTGTGTCAGAGACGTCACGAAAGCCATGCTGAGGCGGATTTATCAGTTTTCATATTTTTAAAATCGAAAAGTCAGAAGCTCTTTTTCCTCTCGGGAGCCACTGTGCGTGGCTTCGATTCGAAGGCGACAGCAAGTTGCTTGCTTGCCGAAGCGGAGTTTCAGGGAATGGGAGAGAATTTGTAAACCGGACAAGATCCCGAGTCCCAGTCAAGCACTTCTTTGGCGACTTTAATTCCATATCCTCAAAGACCTTAAAGGGTGATTCAAGAGGAGGTTACACTTTCAGTTCCCTATAACTTCTAATCCAAGGCGACGACTTTAATGAATTTTGTACCAAAACTAAGCCGATGCATTGTCAATTAACAAAAGGCATCACTTGGTTACATGAGCACTACAGTTCAGAGACTTTTAATAAAGACTTTCAGACCCCCACGCCGACACCAGCAACCGTCGCTTTTCTTCATCAGGACTAGCCTGTCATCCTCACCACCATCGTCAGACGTCGTTAAAAGTGCCCCAGCCTCCATCAGATTGCTAGGACGATGTTATCTCCGGTGAGGTGGCACTTCCCATAGCTGGGGTCGAACGCAAACTGCCTTAAGTAGCTCCATTCCTCATTTTTAATGAACTCCCCCTTAGCCAGAGAGATCACCTTCAAACGACAGATTTAATTTCCTCCCCCGGCACATTCAAGTCTTTGTTCCCTTCCCTCCGAGCAGATATCCGAGTTGTGTCGTCCACGCCACTCACTAGGTACTTTAAACTCATCAAACGACTGAATGTCCAATAAATCGTGCGTAAAGTGTTGGCGAAGGGCGAACGAATGTCAATTGATTTTAACAGCCACCCAGCCAGCTGGCCCGGCAGCCTCGTAAACTAACCCCGCCCCACGCGGGCAACCTCCCCCCGGGGGCCGAATGGTTAAACAAAAGCTCTTATCATCATCACAAAACAGCCCTCGAGAGAGGCAGGGAGACGCAGTTAAGGAACGTCTTTATGACGAGACATCAAAGAGGATCCGTTCCGGAAATAAGGGCCATTCGGCAAAGAGACTACAAACGTTCCCTCTACCTTCCAGAGAAAAATCGACCGCACCAAGTGCCGGGAAGAGCACAGCACACACACAATTCGTAGTGCAACTCCTAGAAGAATAGCATCGCAATTGACAAGCACATTAAAGCGACTCCTGCCGCCCCGGAGAATGATTCATCATTGCTGCCAGGACGAAGGAGTATCCGGCCAAGAGTAAACTTCACCATTACCAAGATCTTTCCTAAACGTTACTGCTTTATTCTCGGATTCTTCCGGAGCCAACAGCGCACGACATTACGACACACCATGACATTACGCTCGGTGTTCGTTGTCTCTCTCTCTCTCTCTTTCTCTGTCACTCGTCGCAGTGCACACGCCATGCGATAAATTACCCAGGGATTCCCCGGGCCAATGGAGCCCCTGAATGAGACCCTAACTTCCGATTGTCAGCCTCAGCCAACCAGACACACAGCCAGAGCTCGTGTTTACGAAGGATCCCCGACTGCGACATTTGTACAACAGCCGCCATCGACTGTGATGTGGTGACATGTATTCAGATGGAGGAGCCCGTGCCGTCGTCGTCGTCGTCGCCGCCGCCGGCCCAAGGCCTTCCATTAAATTCCATCCCGAATGCGGAGAGGAAGAAACTTCAAAACAAGTTGCAAACATTTTATCGACAAGAGATAAAAGCGACGAGCGTTCGAGATATTTCGAAACAAAACGTGTGAGCAATAAATTTCCTCGCTTTATTTTTTTTCTTCTGATTCCTTCTTACTCGGCGCAAGGATACGAGTGGGTGTTGAGGGAGGAGGAACAGGGGGAGGAGGAGGAGGCCGGAAGACCGAAGAAAGATTTCATGAAGATATGAGTTTAATGGAATGCCTCTTGCATTTTACGATTTGGCTTTGGGTGCTGGAGTGGGTGGGTGGACGAAGTCTTGCCAAAAATGTGCCCATTGCAGCAGGTTTTCGGACGGGGGATGCGATGGGCGGGAGAAACGTTTTTTTGTTTGTTTACGACTGGAATTTCAATTTAATTTAAAGTTTTTTTTGACGAGTGGTGGGAAGTTGTTCGGAATTTACTTGTCCAGTGGTCTAAATGGTCGACTGGGGGAGGAGGATTCAGTGCTGAACTGGCAGCGAAATTGAGTGTCTATCACTGGATGAGCTCAGAAAATGGTAATAAAGCCATTATGCGGCTCGAAGGACCAATCAATTTACCATGGAACACGTGCGGAGGGCGAGAGTAGTGTGCTGTGGATGAACTGATAAGAGGGTGACCACAATTTTGATGAAGAGAGCGATTTCCTGGCCCAGTGGTAGGCCTGAGCGCACCCTGATCGGAGACAGGGTGCAAGAAGTAATGGACGCCATGGCAAAAGGGCGACAGATGTGTAATCAAATAACGCTAGGCGATGCAACCTTTAATACAGACGACTGCAGCCGTAAAGAGATATGACACATGACAATATAGAGCCAATTCTTACCGGACAACAGTGCCGTCCACGAAAAATGGCTTAAAGAGCATAACCGCCTAGAAAACCCTCCCAAGCGTCTTACTGAAAGGGTCCACAACAGAAGTTCGGTGAAAGCTCGGAATACAATCGTAGAAAGTCATGAAGCTCCGTCAAAAACAGAATCATTTATCGGGTCACTTACGCACGGCGGGTAACATTCCTTCGAAGTCGCCTGCATTTACTCGTTGGATCGAAGGCACTATTTCAAGAGGCACTATGAACGTAAACTGGTTGCGGCAGATTGTTGCTGCTGGTCTGGATGAGCCATTGAGTGTCTTCTTGGTGAGCTCCAGAAATCCCAAGAAAGCCTTAATCCGGCTCGAAGGACCAATCAATTTCTCATGGGACACGTGTTGATCGGGAGAAGTCCTCGGGGCTGGATTGAGCATTTCATCTGGATGTACAATTGATTGTCTGACACTGGATGAGCTCGAGAAATACGAAGAAATCCTTAATCCAGCTCGAAGGACCAATAACATTCTCTTGGAACACGTGCGACACGTGGGAATGAAGTAAGACGTCTTTCTTAAGAGATTTTTTCGGGGTATTGTGGATAAACTGAGTCACACCTGTTATAACATGAAAAAAAACGAGGAATAGGAGGTCCATCAATCCGGCTCGAAGGGCCATAAAACACGTTGCACATCAAAAAGCCTGCATTTCTTGGCCAAACCCCATGCCATCACATGGAAGTCCGCTCCACCAGCCCATCTGTTCTCTGATGTCAGCCCAAAGGGCTTACGCCCGTCCCAGCCTCTTCATTCCCTCGAGTCCACTCTAGTGGAAAAGTATCCTTTTTAATTTCCCCCGATCTTCCACCCCCAGATTACCGCAAGAAAAAAATGAAAAAAACTTTTTGCCAATGCGATCAGGAAACTTCCATCTAATTCTCAAACACACTCCTCGTCAAAAGCCAAACACAATAAGCCACTCCTCGACGACTCCACTCGCCTCCGCAGTGCAGCGCTTGACATTTACTCTCGGCCCGGTGCCCCATTGTAGTCGCAGGCCTTCCGTGGGACCGCGTTCAATGTTGTTTGAGTTCCCTTTCAAGAACTCAAACAGAGCACGCCCTTCCAATCACTTAATCCCAAAAGTTCACAATGTCCCGAACCCGTCCCGAGCGAGTGCAAAACGAGGAGCAAAAAATAAAAAAATGCCAGAATTTATGTAAACCACGGTCATTGTTCCCATTCAGCGTGGTCGCCCACGCAGCCCGGTGTCGTCGTCCTGCAGAAAGGATGATTCAATATTTTGAACTCAAATGGGACGGATGGCAGCACATCCAGTGACGAACGCGCGACGGGGCAATGGGCGAGCCGAGGCGAGGACGGAATTAATCTTCTTTTTTTGTGGGTTTTTATGGCCTTCCGCCTTTCCCTTCCGCCCCTATGAGTTCCTTGCCAAAGTATACTAATTATTTGATTAATGATAAGCTGTCCAATAGACGGCGACCATCACGTGGCATCGCCTCTCGCCGAGGACAAGGATAATTTGGCAGAATGCTTTCCACTCGGTCTCTGCGCCCGCCACTCGCTCGCGCCCACAGACACACGCGGTCCGGGAGGAGGATGTGGGACAAGTTTAATGGCATATTCTGGTGGTGGTGAATATTTATTACCAGCGCCGTAATCCTTTTGTCGTCTCATTGGCGTTCATTGCAGATCCACGTGTCTCCGCAGCTGGCACTCGCCCACTCCCGCTGTGCTGACTCATTTTAAGGATCAACAGAGATTTAACTTTTTGACAGCGGCGCACGGAGGGACGCACGTTCCCGGCAATGACTTCATCCAGTGCGTAGGCTCTTCAGTGATGGGCGGCCGTCTTCGGTTCAGATAAGGTCGACCGTTGAGTTGGAAAGTTTCGAAGGAGCAAGGGCCAGTCCGTTGAAAGGGTGAATAAATGGATGAGTCCTAGAAGTGTAATTTGGAATAATGCAACGAGAGCATTTAGGAAACACTCAGGATTTGGGGGCTTAAAGGGTTTTGCCTTTGGACGCGTCTGAACTTTGAAAGGGCGCGGATGGGAGGGCGTGTGGTGAAAAGAATCCAATTTTAAAGCCAAATTGGGGATGCGAAGGATACGACAACGCCTTGTTTGCGCCCGAGACCATGCCGCTTTGCCCAGGGGAAGGTTGAAAAAATGTCGAAAAAGGTGACCGGAGGCATTTTATTTTGAAACTCAGTCATATCTCGAAAACTGGGAGTCCTGCATCAGTTTGGGGCACTGATGCAGGATGTGTGACGCAATAGCTTTGATGTACGAGGAGACAAGCTGACCGACAAGCTACTTGACATCGAGTCTAACCCGCTTAACATCTTCCAAGAAGCACCCTCCCTTTGAACACTTCGTGAAATGCGTTCGTCGCTGGAGGATCAAGCGACTGTCCACTTGTGACATGATTTAAACCAGGTTCCAATTACTGCAAGAGTCTATGCTCACCGACCACCCCTTACAGACGCGAGACAGCCCTAAAGCACTTGGTTTTACTTCAAAATGGATGCATTTCAAGCCCGTCGTCTGTGAATTTATGATAATTTCAACGAATCAGGAAGCAGTTTCCGGCAAGAACTCCCTCGAGAGCAACTGCAGATGCAAATGTTCCCACCAACCGACGACAAACTTCGCCCTTCCACGGCAACTACGACGCCAACTCACGAAAGTCGAAAGTAGTTACCCACGGGGAGCACTAAAGCGTGCGCGAGGGGAAAACATGACACTCGCACACCAAAGACAAACGGATACAAATGTTTGCACTCAAAGTCTTCAGAAAGCTACTTCCTAGGGATAGCTAGAGACACACTCCTTCGCCCTGTCTGTCGGAATGGCAGTTTCATTAAAATTTCTCTGACGCACAGCAGCACGAGCCGCACAAGATAAATCCGCCACCCACGACGTACGAACCGGGATAAGCTCCATATTGACTTAAAAAATCAGATGCCTTTGCCCTCGTTTGCGCGCCACTTGGGTGCGTCTGTGTGTGTGTCTGAGGGTGCGTGGGTGCGTAAGGGAAGAACAACAATTTGCCTGGGCCGTCACCACGTGGGGGATGGTGTGGCTCCCCAGAGAAATCTCCTCGATTCCTGAAACGAGCAGATAAGCACTGGCATCACTTATCCAAGTTAATTGTATCTCTTGACCTTATCGCCCCTCCGCCTTGCTCTTGGTCATCAATTTGACATTTAACGATGCCAGGGCATCCGGACCAAAGCGAAGCTGGGAAATAAGTTGCTAAACGAGTTACCACATAGAACGACCGACATTCCCCGGAACTGCAGCCGCCGCGCCCCGCCCTCCTCCACGGCACGTAGCAGAGCTGGTGCGAAAGTACACAAGGCACCCTCTCAGCCCCCCACACATGACATCACACATTGCTGACCCCGGCTTTGATTGCCAGCATCGAGGGTGGACGCAACAAAAGCCGTCCAAAAGGTATGTGAACCCGGGCGCAGAAAGGTCATCCAACAAAGAAGACGCTCGCCATTCATGCAGGGAATTCCTTCCTTGCCTCGTGTGTTGCAGCAACCCACCCACCGCCTCGTCTTTCATTTCATCGCTCTGCCTCCTCCCTGTGCTGGAAAGCAAACACCCGTCCACACAATTTGCCAGATAGGAGGCCGTGTCCCAGCTTAACCCTAGCTGCTCACTCGAGCGCCGTCATGCATCCCTCGGGTGAAGTAATGCGCACACGATGTGCTCTTCATGTCCGTCCTTTTTGTTCTCGGTTTTCTGCTGTTGACGCTGTGCTCTGGAATTTAATGGTCGCACATGTGTCGCAGGCACTCGAGGTACGCGCGCCTCCATTTGTCATGTCACCGTGGCGTGTCGTCGCTCACCTGCGAACGACAACCATCTGAGTCTAATTAGCGCTTTACACGCACTCACGACGCGATTTTCACTCCCGTGTGGGAATGCACCGTCGAAGCCGGAGTTATGAGGCGCGGCCGGCATCTGACAACGTGACTGCGATAATTGCACAATCACTGCTGCGAATCGGGCGGACATCACACCAGTGGCATCCTCGGTGTCTGTTTCCGCGCCGTGGTTAATTGATCCAGAGACGGTGTCTGGTTAGTCTCTGGGATTCCTCGATACGGAGACGGAGACAGTCTCCCCTGGGCCCCGTCGAGATAATGGAATCGTGTGAAGTATTTACGCAGGCAATCAGGAGCGGAACTCGTACTGGTGCCCATATTTAATTAAGACAATCAATGGGAGCGGCTGGGGGCTGTCCAATTTGCCCAATTGAGTGGGGAATACTGCGTGGGAGGACGGGGCCAGCGACTGCCAAGATAAGTTGGCCGACAACGACAACAAAAGCGAGATGTCACATCTGGAGTGGAGGACGAGCTCGTGCCAGCAAAGGAGTCGCATTCAATGAGTCTGTGGGCGGGTGACATTGGCTCGGACTCCGTCTGTCTGGGAAAAAAGGTGCTTCAGTCCTCCCTCTCTCTGATTAGTTGATGGATAAGTGGCTCCCATTGTGGACATCAGGTGGGTCTCGTCGCAGGCACTGCATCCTCGCGCTTCGACCAGTCCAGTGAACATTTGAGGCTGTAGCTCTTAGGCCTCAGTCATTCTCATTAAGCATCATTAGGACCAGCTGGGGCTTTGATCTTTAACTGAAAAGAGGTTCAGCCGCTGCTCGTGTCGGGCAACGATACCACATAAAAGCACAGACCAAATTAAGACCCGAACCCTTCGCCTGAAAACGGAATAAAAAAGGACACAATTTCGTCAATCATTCGACACACCACATCACAAATCAATAATCGCTCCATTTCGACTGTTCCTCGGAAAATCAACCGAAATTAATTGACCCCAAAACCAGAATACCCACCGAATTCGATTCCGAGGGAAATGGGTGTAACCGGCAACCGACACAACAAAGCCGAGCAAATCTAATTCGGAGAATTACGCTCCCCCCCTCTCGCCCCCAATAACCACACCGAATGGAATCGAATCGAATCGAATCCTTTGTGCCGCCCCGAACGGCACACCGACTTGTAGCGGCTCGTGTCCCGTGAACACCGAATGCGAACGCCTCGTGTTCGTATCTCGGCTTTTAATCGGCTTCATTAATCTTTAGAATGCTTGTAGGCTTGCAGACCACCACGCACCCGCCCACCATCATTCTCTTTGATCCTTAATCACCTGACTGGGGCGAATGGGGGTGGCAGGGGCATTTGTTACGCTGCCACCTTAACCTTGAGCAGCTATTTTTGGCTCATTGGTCACATGTGTCATCGCCAATGGCGCCGTTATTGGGCGATGCCACCCCTTCCGGCTGCCGGGGGAAGGGGGAATGGTGCAGAAATCGAATAAAACCCATCAAGGATAAGTGACCTGCTTGAGTGCTTCAATTCATTTCGGGCGCCCATTCCAGCTGGTCGGCCTTATTTGTCAAGCAACAATGAGGGACGACAACTGGAATGGCGCCCAACAATGGCAAGTGGGCCTGTTATTGGAATTCTTTTCCCAATGATTTGTGATTCCTATTTGTCGAGATCCTCTCAATCATTAGTATGCCACCCTCCGTCCCGTCCCCTATGGCATCCCCATCATCACCCGGGGGGAGTGCCATTATGAAATTTAAATAATTTTTTGTACACTGTCGCATTAATGGATTGGCGCCGTCGGCAGGCATCCGGAATGTCACCCAGGCGCACCCATACGCGCGGAGCGACCAATCGACGCACTTAATTTGGAATCGATACCCCCATCCCCACCCACGCACACAAACACACACTCGAGCCGATGACGAGGTGGCAAGGGGAACGGGTGGCGTATGCGTAACGTCATTATGGTGATTGAGTTTCTGGCGTGCGATTTGATGGCATTTATGCCCTTTTCCGTGCCCCCCGCCGCTCCTGGCTCGTAGGCGGGGAACGAATTGGATTTTTTTTTTCCTTTCAAACCGACAAAGAGGATCCTCGAGGTGAGGGGAAGTGTCTATTTGCTTGATTTTCAACCCTTGAGTAATTTATTTTCGCTCGCTCGTTGAACGCATTCCTTCGGGCTGGGCGGGGGTGGGTGCTGTAAGGGTTGCGGGGGTGGCCGAGTATTTCTCACGAAAGTTATGCCTCGTTTCTGTGCTCTTTGATGGGCCCGATGGGGGTGAGAATGGGGGGGTAATTGGATTTCAGTATATCAATTTACCGATAAATGGATGTTGAATATCCTGTGAATTTCCTTCCTGCTGGTGTATCGGCCTTCGATTGCCTTTTGATTGGTTTCCTCTTATCTTTCTTTTTTTTTTTCGGCGGCAGTCAATCGAAAGATGCTGGTTAACCGGAGGAATTTCGGTCCAGTCGGCATTTTGTTTGTGAAAGAGCCAGATTTGGTGCCAGACCATGGGATTCCGATGAAACTGCGGTCTGTTTGGCTCATTGAAAGGATGCCTTCAACCGGCTTTGTAAAAGCTTATGTGGTTGAGAGCGAAGGCAGGCCAGTGGGCGCCCAGGCTCCAGGCATACAGGCTCCGGCAAATACTAGCGTCGTCACCCAACACAGCCAGTTTTCCGCAGAAAGACGGTGGAGCCTGTATTTAACGCGCAGAAACCCATCTCCCTCTCCTCGTCAAACCTCATTTCTGACGTAGTTAGCCAGTAGGAACCACCAGCAACCACCACAAGTCTCTCCCACCGATGGATCAGCATATTCGGCCAATTTCATTGCAAGTTGCTGCAGGATGAAGGCTATGGAAGGCATCTGGAGGCTTTGTGATTGCATTTAATTTGGGATTTGGGAGTCTCCTCAATTTAGACTTCTCAGTATGAAGTCAGCATTCTTGTGGTAAGCCTGCAGTCAGAGGAGCATATTGAGCACCTACCCCTCCATACAGACTCTCTCCTGCTTAGCCTACTAACAACAAGGACAAATCGATGGAGACAGAGCCTCTTGTGGTCACTAGTCACCAGGTATTTGGTTAGTTAGAAGCAGAGTGCGTAGTATGCTCTATGCTTGGTGATGAAGGAATCCCACAAGGTGTCGTGTTCGATCCTGTTCTTTGGTATGTTGCAGTAAACGAGATGCTGGATGGAAAGTCATTGCCTAGGTGGACGATGTTGCTATTAGGTCGATAGAATAGCATGAACGTCGTTTCATCGCGTCTGCTTTACAGCGAAATTGAATGGAGGCAAGTTTAGATTCGGTCCACTAGATGGCGATGCACTTCCAAAGTAGGCGCTGTTTAGTGGGGCATATTTTTTCAATTCCTCTGGGCATACGCCTCGTCTGAAAAGACTCCTGTTCGATATGTAGATGGCGCCACAAATGCCAGACCCATAGAAACAACTACAACTTCTATTCTGTGACTTGTATTCTCTCAGTCACTCATTGTATGCGTTTCAACAGATTTGTTTGTAAATCGCTGAAATAAGCCCCTTTTGACATTCACAACAGGCACCGAGCTGATGTAGGTGACAGTAGCTCAAGCTTTCGCGCAGCAGCAGCAGCTCATAGCATCCAGATCAACGTTAAGAAAGGCAAAGCGACGACAACTATGCAGTCATCTGCAAGTTTTGACAACAAGAACCGCAGTACTGAACTTCTTCACAAACATCAAGAAAGTGAAGGGTCAGAGGGAAAGCGCCCATTGAAGAGCCAAGATTAGCAGCTTTTCGAATCAAGAAGTGCGTGACAGAGGATTGCTGGCAACAGAGAAGTGTAACATGCCCATCGTCGAGGTTCTGTATACGAAACGAAGGCATTCATCCGTGCAATCTGCGTCTTCAGTCAAGAAAGCCAACATAAAGCGGTTGCACGAAAATAGAAGCTCCAGAATGCGTGAGAAGATACCCTCGTGGTGCCTACAATGCGGACTCCTCTTTTCTTCAAGGTCAGCCAACATATCTTGGCAGGTCGTCCTTCAGGTTGGCTCGTTGGCAGTTCCTTCGTTTACCGCTTCTTTCTAGTCGTCGTCCCCTGCCTCTTTCGACCCGGATAATGGTAATTTTGAAACTATACCGGGGCTGTGTTGGATCGAACGCGGTAAGAGCCCGTTGGCAGCTCTCTCGTTCTATAATGGCGCCCAATGTGAGACCACGGCCAGTGTCTGCCAGTTTTTTCACGCGAGTGTCATTAAAAGGCCACTGTCTAGACAAATGTCCCTTCAACTCAGTCCGTGCTCAAAAAACTCATCTGGACTCACATTCTATGCGACATTTCTCAGATTTCTGATCTGATCCAAGCACAATGAAACCCCAACAAGCATTTGAAAGTCTTTCGAGACTCTCTTCGTTGGGCGTCCTCATGTAGTCTTCATCTTCATCAAAATTGATGTTCTCAAAGCGCTGTGATCCCATCTGAGGTCTGTGACACTCGCTAACGCCCTTAAAGCCAGCGACTTCACTTGAGTCCCCTCGATTCAGAGGCTCCTCAGCACATCACACCTGGCGGTGGTTTCAACCCTCATATCGACCGTCAGTCGTGCGAAAGCCTTCATCAGTGCGTTGCCTGCTATCTTGTAGCCACGTCCAATGAACCCTTCAGTTGGCACTCTCGGGCTAACCAAATAGACGCAAACTACTTGGCCGCAAACAACGGAGACAACGGCACCATCTGCCGTCACTTACCTGGCCTCATGCACGGCTCAACCACGAGCACCCTCCTGACACAGGAAATCGAGGTCAAAAACTATTGATTTTCGACATGTCTGTGTGTGGGCGTGTGTGCGACTCCTATGGGCGCCCTACTCTTGTGGTGCACATAAAAGAACACTTCACAGTCACTCTCTGGAGTGCGACTTCTCTATCTCTCTCTGTGTGTGTGTGAGTGTAGGGGAGGTTAATGTGCACCCGCATCCTCGTCCTCGTCCTCATCAACATCATCATCATCGCCGCCATCGCCATCATGATTACTTTCTGTCGAGTAAATCACGTTCGTGGGTAGCGGCATGAAATCACTTCCAGACACGCACTCGCTGCCGAAACTGGAGTTACTACAAGCCACCCCACGCCCAGTCGACGTTCGTTCGCTTGATGTACGGCAATGGCGGATGGAAAGTGAGTTTGATTTGGTATTTCCGTGACTCCCCGCGTATGACTTGACGGAATAGTTTAATTATGTCGTCGCAGGAACACGAAATAAAGGAGCAATTCCGTCAAGCCATGCGATCGGCACAAAGAGATACAGTCAACGGCACCCGATTCGAATTGTGAAGGATAATGGGACTCGCTCTTGCCTGCTCGGCGGGAGTGTGTTTTGATTCAATTAAACTGAAGACCCTCGACACGGATACAAGTCGCTGGAGGGGGGAGGGGGAGGGGGCACAAGTGCGGTTCAAACACGATGCGACGAGATGGTGCTGAACGCACTTGCCGCTGATGTGTGTGCGGTGCTCCTTCATGGATGGCAAATGGACAACCGACCCGGCCATCTCGGACATGGACAGCCACTGTTTGCTCACTCAACCGCTGCTTGAGGGTGGGTGGGTGCTGAGAGTTGGGGTGGCTGTGAAAAGGGTGACAACCCTTTCAAACACAGCGTCGACACGATGAGATGGACTTCAGCTGAAGAGGCTGACGGCATCAAGTGGGATTCAGTGCTTCGGAGAATTCTGAAAATGGAATAATCAAAAATGTGGTCGAAGAGAGGAAATAAAGGACAAAGATGGCGCTCACAAGTGGGGGAATCGAAGCCAATGCGTTGTGCTTTTTATGTTCCAGGTCGATGTTGTCTGCAAATAACGTTTAAATGAAATACAATTTCGGAGTTTAGATTGCATTGATCGAGTGTATGGCTCTTAACATTATTTATGGAATTTTTATTTCGGTCGAATGGTTGCCCGAGGACGTGGGGCGGAGGACATTTGTGTCGAAGGATGTTGGAGTTATTTCAGTCATGTCCTTTCAAATGATGTCGGAAGCATAAAGGTGGTGCTTGGACTGCTGATGTACATTCCTCCATCAAAGCATGGAGACGGGCCAAACCAGGGATTCATGGCGTCAAGTCGTCACCTTGGCGCTATTCGCCTGAGAGAAGTTTCTCGCAAATTTTCCATCACAGCTCGAGCTGGGTGTGATGTGCCGCCTTCTGCTTGGTCTGGCGATCAAATTGATCCAACTTGGACCCAAGGACGGCTGTTAATATGGTCCGACAGCATTGCAATGTGGTCCAGCGATGTCACTTGACTCAAGTGCCGCACCTTGCAGTCAGTCTTTCACCATGTTGCTACTGGGCCAAATGACGTGACTTGCAGTTACACGAGATGGGCGGCGAATAGTCCAACGGTGGGTGAAGTCATTTTGGCGATTGAATCGCTAAAAGTTGCCAAATCCGCCGATGTGGATGAAATCCGGTCAAAAATGCTTAATTCCATGGGTAAAGAGGGAGTTTTATGGCTCTCTCATGTCATTAAGGTGGCCTGGGAACGCGGTGTGACACTTGGCGACTGCCAAACTGGGGTGATTGTCCTTCTTTTCAAAAAGGGGGACAAAGAGAAAGATTGCTCCCATTACCGGGCATATATCTCTTAAGTCTCCCAGTGAAAGTCTACGCTAAGCTGTTGGAGGCGCATTCTAGAGCTATGGTCGAGTCCAGAATGGGGAATGAACAGCGCGGCTTTCGCAGAACTACAACCGACCAAGTTTTCACTTGAGAAGGCTTGGGAGTATGCCAAACCGATCTACAGCTGTTTTGTAAATTTGGGAAAGGCATACGACCGAGTTCCTCGAGATAAACTTTGGAGTGTTCTGCAGGAGTATGGGATTGAGGGATTGAGTGAAGCATCTGTGTTCGGGTTAATGGTGCTAAATCAACACCTTTCACTGTGGGCGTTGGACTTCGCCAAGAGTGCGTCTTGTCATCGTCTTGTCATATCGCTTTTCTATTCAGTATTTGTTCCAATTCTCACTTATGGCCATGAAATTTGGGTAATGACCGAAAGAATAAGATCGCGAGTACGAGCTGCAGAACTAAGATTTCTTCGTGCTGTTGTGGCAGTTACTCGGCGGGATAGGGTGAGAAACACGGCAGTACGAGAGCAACTCAATGTACAGCAGCTGTTTCTTCGAACAGAAAGGGCTTCGATGGTTTGGTCATGTAGCACGAATGTCATCATCATGACGACTTCCGAGGCGTGCCTTAAATGCTATTCCATCAGGTAGGGGACCGCTTGGTAGACCCAGGACGAGATGGTTGGACCAAGTCCTGGTTGCGCTTGGGCATAACGCCTAATGAGTTAGAGTCGATGGCGGAGGATCGAGTAGCCTGGAGATCTCACGTGCGTGCATAGCCCCCGCGGCCCCTGTAGTGGATCATGCGGGTCAGAAGATGATGATGATGCTGAAGGAAGGGAACTCAAATTGAAACATCAAAGACCAGAATGCGAATTGAGCAGCTCCGCAAAGTGCTCGCTACATCTGCGCAAATTGTCAACCTCATTGGGGACAGCAACACACCATCCTTGGATTTGACTCCTTCGATGATGTTGAATTTCCTTCCTCTGAGTCGGCGAATGGTTTGTCAGAACACATTTTTTTGCAGATCTATGGTCGCTTTCCAACTTCTCGCCGGACTCCTTCCAGAACTGCTCTTTAGCTGCTCGCACAGCCACTTTGCAAGTTCTTCGCGCCTCAGTGCACCGGTGACGAGAAGCAGGTTCCCCCAAGCGAATCCAGTATCTGTAGGTCCTCTTCTTCTCTCCAGATGGCTTCTTGAACACAGGGTTTTTTAAACAACGCAGTTCTTTTCTCACCACCAGCCGCCACTCCAAGTCGCTTCGCACCACAAACATCACGCATGGAGGCAACAGTTGAAAACAATCGCCATTCTGCCTCCACATGCGATGGAGCAGTTGGAATTCGTTAAAATCCCCTTCCTTTAACAATGCAATTACAAAGTGTTTTGCGGGCCGTAATGATTCTTTGCCAAAAACTGTCGCCAGCACTGAGGTGGTCCAAACCTTGTCTTCTGTTTCATATCAGCCACTTTCTCCGATTGTCAAATGAAAAGTGTGCCATCCAACTCGAAATGGTAGCCATTTCGGAGCTCTTTCCTCACTTGTGAGCGCCATCCTTGCCCTCTGTTTCAAAAGAGGAGGCCCCTTGGTCGGCGTGGTAACGACTCTAATTCGAATACCATTTCTGATTCACAGAAATCTGTTTTTTTCTAGAAATGGTCGTCCCAGCGTCTGCCAGGCACGCACGAAAAAATCGAGTCAATGTTTCACTTTAGCCTGCTTCGATGCAGCAATGATGCAGACTGGGTGATCCTCTGTAGGCAAAGGCCCCGAACTGATCATTTTTGCCATGTCCGTTAATTGGATCTCTTTTAGAGGACCATTTGCGCCAGCAGTTCTATAAGCTAGTAATGTCTTTCTAAATGGTATCAGACGCAGTACGTTTTCCAAGGATTGGCTGCCCTTCAACAGTGTCCTGCAAGCTTTGTCTGCATCAAACCGAGCAAAGTATAAACCTACCGTGCATCCGTTCTTTAAAGGGGAGACATTTCTAGTCATTTGTGGATTCAATACGTTGATCTAAGTGAGCCACGGCCGACAGGGCACCCTATCACCTACCGCTGTACACTGTACGCTGATACATATGTATGCTCTATGCGGAGTATGCTAAAGAGCGGCTTACAATGTACGCCATGTGCTAAAGAGCGGCTTACAAATTACGCCATGTACGCGTCAGCCGTGGCGGTCAAATTTAAACTTTAAACTGACTTACGTCTGAGTTATACTTCAAGTGACTTTTTCTGCCGCAAAAGTATGTCAAAGCAAGTGCTCAAAAGTCTGGTTGAGCTAATCCATCCTCTGTTTCAGATGCAACACGCTAAACAGAGCGGAAAATCTTGCGAGACTGCACTTCAAAATCTAGTTGGCAGAAGAATTGATTGTGCACTCGATGGGAAAGAATACGCGCTGGGCATCTTCATCGATATAGAGGGTGCTTTTGACAATGCGACTTTTGATGGCATAGGTAACTCGGCCAAAGAACATGGTGTAGAGGAATTAGGGAATTAGTATTGTGGATCAACGCACAGCTAATGAATAGAACTATAACTGCGGATGCGGACTGTGGCCAGTATGAAATGTCGGGGATAAATAGAGGCTGCCCTCAAGGTGGCGGCCTGTCTCCTCTGCTATAGTGCATGCTAGTCGACTCTCAGCTTGACGCCCTTAATAGCTCTAATGTCTACACCCAGGCATATGCGGATGATGTAGCTGTACTGTCAGTCGTGCCTAGCGGCTGTGTTCAAAAGCGCAGGCGGCTCTAGACGTGATCGACACGTGGTGTACTAGGAATGGGGTTTCAGTTTAGCCGCTTAAAACAGAGGTCTTCAAGGGAAACCTATGCGATCCTAATGACCATGACCTATATTGTGAAGAACAGGTGGAAGAGGTGAAGTATTTGTGTCTGCAGCGACAGCCAAGCTGTGCTTAAGGCCCTACTCAACCCATTAACCACTTCCAGGATAGTCCAAGAATGCAAGTCTTCTTGAATTGGATCGGAAGGTTCAGACTTATGTGGATCCCGGGCCATTGCCGATAAGCTTGCTAGGCAAGGATCAGAGGCGATACTCTGAAGACCCGAACCTGCGTTGGGACTACTTGCGTTCTCGGTTAGGGCTTCCATCGATGGCTGGGCTCTCAAGGTGGCATGACTCTAAAGGATGTAGACAAACCAAGCGCATGCTCCCTAATGTCTGTAAAAAGCCGTGGCATTCTTATTATCCCTTGGCAGAAAATACTGCAGACGACTTACCGGCGTACTAACGAGCCATTACTCCTTCGCCAAACACCTAAATGTGCGATGTAACCCTCTGCGACGCCTGTGGAGAAGACGACGACACTGCAGAGCACTGTCCCGCCTTTGATCGGATCAGGTGGCACTTATTTTGTACTGATGAGGTGAGAGTACCATGAAATTTCATTAAATGTAGCTTGCTGACTGGTAGTACAATGGACCAGTTTTTGAGTCTGAGTGCTGCAGTGTAGCGTTCAAAAACCTGAGACAAAAGTGCTCAACGTCCATGAGACTCGCAATAGCTGCCCGGTTGATGTCCAAATTCATCATACAAGCAAGTATATACTTGGGTTTACATTGTTTTTGGCATTCGTTGACAGAGAAAGCGGTTCACCGTGTAGACGGGAAGAAGATGGCGTTTTGATTGAAGCCTACTTCTGAGGCTTTTCCTCATGCGAACCATCACCAAGTCACCATTAATCCCGTCCATTTTTCAAAGGTTTCTTGTTCAGGACAAATAGCTAAAATAGAGGTGAGGCGTACGGTGTTATTTTGCAATTTCCTAGCAAGGCTTGTGTACGCAGGAACAATCCACTGACCGAAGTGGTCCTCTATATCTAAGCCCATTAAGGCTTGAGCTACTGCTTCTATGCAAACCTCCTTTCAAACCACCGTCTTTTCGAAAAAGTTGATAAGTTACTTCTCCGACCAGCAACTCGCGGAGTGCCTAAGACTCAACTGAGTTCATGTTGCCTTCCATCCTTTGGCGGTGCTGGGCTCCAGACATCACGACAAAGTTGGCCTGCGTCCGCGGTCGCTTGATCTGTTTACTGGACCAGGATTCGTGAATTAGAAAACCCTACAAATGTTTGTTGTCGAGTATAAAGTATGGTCTCAGACGGCAACCTTGGCGTCATCTGCCTTGGGACTAGCTCTTTTTGATGGTTGAGGCCAAGGTCCATTCCGGAACATCAGAAAAATTCATCAGTCATGGCGTCGAAAATCGATTTTTGTATTATTTTCCCACCCAACGCTGTTACTCACGAGCCCAATTTAAAGAAGGCGCCAACCCAACATGACGTCGACTTAGAGGACAGCACTCGTTCAGTTTCCCATCAGCCATCAGTGAGATCAGAGCTGATCTCTGACATCAGCGTGGTTGAGTCATTGTTTGTCCGTCCATCAGCTTGACGTGCCAGGGTCAACTGTGAGTGTAATTAATTGCCGCAGTGGATCTCCCAGCTGGCCGGCGATCAACACTGACCCAAACCAACAGAATGAACAAGCACATGACCTCCATTTTCCAGACGCAGCCAGCAGCATCTTTTCAGTGGAGTCAGTCAGTCAGTCAGCTCCAAGGGCAGAGCCATCAAACGGCTGCTTGACTAATCGACGCCAACGCTCTCAGGATCTTGTCCAAGCTCATCCCGTATTCATGGCGTTCGCTTAACATTCCGTCCGCCTTGGTAATACGAACAACTTCGCCCCGAGTACTAATTGTTTAATTAACGATAAGCTGCCCGTTCCATCACGTCGCTCGTACTGCACACACGCTCCGCGCACATATGTTCGCTATCTATGTACGTTATGTCGGGTAGCACGTATTAATTTTCGGGGAAATCTTGCTTTATGTGCGTAATAATTCCCACGACGACAACGACGACCGTGGAGACGTTTGGTCTCGTCTCCTTTTTATCCGCTTTCGATGTGGTCTTGCCTCGTGTGCTCGGTGGATGGTGGCAAACACACGCACTTCCTGCCCAAAAATAAACTAAGCTAAGTGGTCGATAAATCGATCTTTCGACTGATTTATTTTCGATGCGATACCGGGAAGGAGTGCGCCTGCAACCTCCCGTCGTCGGTGCTCTGGGACGGGTGCGAACATATTCGAGGCGCCATGGGAGGCGATGTGCGTGATTTCGGGCTTAAGTGTTGGGCTGTCCACCTCAAGTGAGGCGATGTGCGCCATTAGACGGTGTTGCTTTAGATTTGATCTAGCAGAGCACTTAAACGCACATGATATGCTCGTGGTTTGCAGATGGCCACGATGTAATCGCGGCCGTAAAGTTGTTGGAACAACTGTCAGGGAAGTGGACAATGGCAGGGAGTGCATGCATGTTCGGGCCAGTTTTACGAGTAACATATGTACGCTCGGCCTTCAAGGGAAGGAAGTGGGATTCGAATGGAGTTCCTGTTCTATGGAGCGGTGGTGATGGTTGGGGGATGAGAATTATGAACGTAGGCCTTCTAGGACACTAGCCAAGTGTTTCAACACAATCCTAATGCGCCTATAAGGTCCTGCAAATCAGTCAGCAGCTTCTCTTCGATGAATTCGTGAAGGCTGTTGCTCCGAAGGCAGAGCCAAAGGCCGCGTCATCAATCGAAAGCAGAAAAAGCGTGAGGATATTCTCCAAGCTCATCCCGAAGCCATGGTATCGACATTCCCCCTCGGTATGTGCGTAAATAACAACTTGTGGGCTTCTGGACTGGAAAAAGAAGCTTCTACGCCTGAAGAAAAGGTCTCGCTCGCAACCTCCCAGCTCAAGGACATCGAAGAGTCTAGGGATAGACAAAAAATACGGGCCTTTTATAAAAAAGCCAAAAGCCTGGCTTCAGGCTTTAGGAAAGGCACCCAGGCTCTTCGAAGTGATAGGGAATCAGGAAATCCCAACTCCAGTCGATGAAGTAGTCCTCGCACCTAGCTTTGAAGAACTCGGAACAGCCATTAAAAGGCTGAAGAACAACAAAGCCGCAGACTCCGATGGCCTACCATCAGAGTTCTTCAAGGCCGGTGGCGATGTTCTAGTGGGGAGCATGCACCAGATCATCTGTACAATTTGGGAAGATGAAAGCATGCCCGACGACTGGAATGTCAGCTCCATATGCCCCATCCACAAAAAAGGCGATCTTGCCTTTTGCAACAACTATAGAGGTAAATCCCTGCTCAACGTCGCCTACAAGATCCTGTCCTGCGAACGTCTGAAGCCGTTTTGCACCGGACTAATCGGCACGTACCAGTGCGGTTTCCGGCCCGGCAAATCGACTATAGACCAAATCTTCACACTAAGACAAATCCTGCAGAAGACCAGTGAGTTTCAAATCGATACGCATCACCTTTTCATCGATTTCAAGGCCGCATACAACAGCAGTCATCGCAAGGAGCTATTCGATGCGATGGCCGAATTCGGGATCCCGGGAAAACTGACCCGGTTGTGTCGGTAACGCAATGCACCGTGTAGTTCGCACACAAGGATTTCTCAGTCGTTTGAAACTTGCACTGGATTTCGGCAAGGATATGCGCTGTCGTGTGACTCCTTCAATCTGGTACTGGAGAAGATAGTGCGGAGTGCAGCTGTAAGCACGGAAGGCACTATCTTTCACAAGTCGGTCCAACTGTTGGGGTACACAGGTGACATCGACATCGTCGCGCGTTCTCAACGTGCCGTAGTGAAGGCTTTTACGGCGATTGAAGAACAGGCGAAACGAACTGGTCTCAAGGTCAGTGAGGACAAAACAAAGTATATGCTGTCCACCAAAAAACGTTCCGTCACACACCACCTTGGAGAAAATTTCACGATCGACAGCTGGCACCGTCCTGTTGAAACCACATATCGTCCACATTCATATCTTCCAATTCGGGCCATAAAAAGTTCGTTATCATTTCACGATAGCGAACACCATTCACAGTAACCGTCTGACCGGCCTCATTTTGGAAAAAATACGGCCCGATGATGCCGCCAGCCCATAAACCGCAGCAAACAGTCACTCTTTGTGGGTGCAAAATGTGCCTCATCACTGAAGATGATTGTCTTCGAAAACTGATCATCCACTGTTGCCATTTCTTGCCACCATTCTGACCATTGACGACGCTTGAAATGGTCAAGAGGCTTTAGTTCTTGAGTCAATTGCACCTTGTAAGCGTGTAAATGCAAGTCTTTATGCATAATGTTCATCAACGACGAGCGTGAGAGGTGCAATTGTTGGGCGCGACGACGAGTTGAGGTGGACGGCTCTTCAGCCACACTATCGCGAACAGCAGCAATATTTTGTGCAGTACGAGCTGTACGAGCATGCACTGGTATTTTCACATCTCCTACAGACCCGGTTTGCTCAAATTTTTGCACGATTTTTCCGATTGTACGCACATTTGGACGATTAAATTGACCGATCACGAAGTGCACGATATGCATTTTGATTTGAACACCCATTTTCATAACAAGCCTGAATAACTTTAACGCATTGCTCGATTGTGTATCTTTCCATGGTTCAAATTGAGTTAGTCTGAAATTGAGAAATGTCAAATGAAATGCAGAAAAAAACTTGACGTTCAAGTGCGGTTCACATTCAACATCGGCCCTTAAAATGTAACCACCCTTTACAATTTCGAGGTAGTAAAGTAGTTTCTCTACCTCGAAATGTGAACTCCACAAACGACATCACAGTGGAGATCCGCCGTAGAATCGCCCTTGGCAACCGGTGCTACTTCGGTTTGTCAAAACAACTGGGCTCAAAACTCCTGACTCGAAGGACCAAAATCATGCTCTACAAAACTCTTATGTTGCCAGTCCTGCTCTATGGAGCCGAAAGCTGGACGCTAAGAAAGAAAAGTTCTACGACGGATATATGGTCCCGTCTGCGAGGAAGGCGAATGGAGGAGAAGACATAACCGCGAACTCTACGAGCTGTACCAGGATGTGGATGTAGTCCGGAAGGAAAAAATCCGTCGACTGTACTGGTTCGGCCACATCGAGCGCATGGACAACAATGCTCCAGCAAAGGGGGTCTTTGAATCCGAGCCTACTGGTTCGAGAAGAAGAGGAAGACCGAATCTCCGGTATAAAGAGCAAGTAATCGCGGATGCAAGACAGCTTGGTCTTGATGACTGGAAGCAGCGTGCCCAGGACCGTCAACGATGGAAGGCAGCAATTGCTCAGGCTCGGACCCTTCATGGGTCGCCGGCCTGATAAGTAAGTAAGTGCTTCTGGACTAAAGAGCGAGTTTCATATCGATACTTCTACTTCTTTGTGTCGCGCTACAACAGTTCGGGATGGAACTGGGCCACAACCAGCAGCCTGTCCAGTTGTTACGATCTTCAGCCAGCTGCCTTACGCACGTCATGTTGGTCCTCTAAACTGGAAATTAATTATCAATGAAAGAGTTAAGAAGGCGTCCTAGGCTCTGCACTGGGATCTTTGGAAAAAATCATGGGGACCAAACCCCAAAACAATCCTGTGGATGTGCACAGTAATCGCCAGACCTATCGTGATGCATGGCTTTGACTTAGTCTGACTTAGAAGACCACCAACGAAAAGATACTGCTTGGGCTTCACCGGAGCAGTTAGCAGCACTCCAACGGCGGACTTAGAGACAATCCCGAATCTACTATGTTCCTCTGGACCTCTGCATGCAGATGACTGCTGCAAAGAGTGCAATAAGAATTAGCAAATCCAGTAGCTGACACCCAAGTTCTACTGGACATGCGCAAGCATACTAGATCGACTACAAATTGACCAAGTCAAAAGCGACTACACTCCTCAGCTCCTTCATTTTGCAATCCGTTTGGGGTACTATTTGCCGACAAAGGGGGAGTGAAAGACAAACGAACCCATCAACAACTCGATCATCCACGTCTACACGGGTGGATCGAAGATCATTAAAGGTACAGGTATAGGCGCGGGCATTTCATCCGAATTGTTAAATATGCACTGATTCACCAGAATCCCTGTTTACGGGTAGTGTTTTTCAAGCGGAGGCCCTGGCACTCAAGGCAGAGGCCACAATGATATCAATATTGGAAATACCACCGATTGATGTTACCACTCTAGTTGACAGTCAAGCGACCATTAAAGCAATTTCGGCAACAGAGAGCAAGACCAAGCTAATCGCATGCTGCCGCGATTACTCTATGCTGGGTCCCAGGGCACAGGGGCATAGTCGGCAATGAGACAGCGGATGAATTTGCTAGGCAAGGGGCTGAAATCGACCCATCTCGGGCAATCCTATGTATTCAACCACCTCTTGCTGATGTCACGAAGAAAGTGGGCGGCAGAATGAAAGGTGGAACTCTCTAACCACCTGCGAGACCACTCAGATGCCATGGCCAGAGATAAACAGTGCAAACACCGACAGGCTCCGTCAGTGTGACAACAATTAGCTGTCGATGGTTGACGGTAGTTGGAGCGCTAACTGGCCATAATCATCACCTGAGTGCCATGAAACCGAAATGGGTTTTACCTGTGGCGACGAAGATGAAAAAGAGTATACTCCTGGCTGATCTCTGCTACTGTCTGGGAACTGACTGGGAAAACACTTCTTCCAGGACCGCCAGGAACTAACCAATGTCCCCTTATGCTCTATTTTCCGGTTTATCCGGATAGTTGGACAGCGCACATGACATGATGGGTACGAGAAAGGTGTAAAGAGGAATCTATTCCCGCTTTGGTCTTCACAATGGGTCTACCAGGAACTAAGTGAGACATGCTTTGGCGCGTCTACCCACTGACCTAACCTAAGCTACCAGTCTTCTGGTTTTAGAATTTCCAGAATTGAGTTTCGAATGTTCACCTTAAGCCTTGAATTGCGGTTAGGGTACATCGACTCGTTCAAGGGCGGGCCTGTCAATACGACCAATCGCTGACCGGATTCGGGTAAGCAAAAAGTGTCTCGCAATATTTCGGTTGCAGCACGAACTGTTTGTGATGTGCGACTGACTTGTTGGTCAATTCGGGCACACACATGTTAGCAACAAGTCCCGACTGTTACAGCATTGCCTCCAACTCCGGGACTAGTGCTGGTGTGGTGATTTTTCGTGTATTCGTGTATTTGAAAGCCTAAGTGGACATGCAGAGCACAGAGTTCCGGCCGAAAAAGTCCTTAACTCCGATCTACAGAACAGAGGACGCGATCGCGCTCGTTTCAGATTGCGCTCAAAAGTGGAGAAGCTGAAGAAGAGTGCGAATGGAGACAGTTGGCTAGGGATCAGACTTGCTGGAGATTTTTGAAAAAACGTCTTAATAATTTATTGTTGCCACGTTTCCCGCTCCCACCCCCAACGCCTGTCAAATGGCGACAAGCAATTATAATCCCAATCGAAATGGCGGTCATTTAAAATCGAGCTGGAACACAAAAAAACCATCCACAGCCATTACTCAACCTCCCTGACTGACACAAAGCACAAAAGCCGACTTGACTAATTGAATGAAACCATCAAAGAGCCAGGCATCGTGATTCACGGCAAAGTGGTTGCCGATCCAGCTCGTCAATGCGCTCAAAACGTCCATCAGCCCGGAGGCTAATTCAATTTTCAACTTATTCCATGCCAAAGTTGCCACCATCCATGACGATGGATCACAACGCAACGACACACGCCTCGTTCGCGCCCACTGAAGCGCTGCCAATTGGCCCCCGCAACAAAACAAGCTCCTCGACGAGCATTAGAGCGGCACATGTCAGATGTTAAAACAAAGAAAAGAAGAAAAAAAAAGCACAAGAAAGAGACGGCAAGTGGACCCCATCAATATTAATGGCGTCCCAATTCAAAACAAAAACAAAAAAAAAATACTAAAGTTCCCACAAACAACAAGCCAAGGAGCACCGAGTACTTCCCAGTTCCGAGGGCCACCAGAGAACAATGGCAGAGCAGGGCACGGAGTCGAAGTAGACGAAGACGATGGCAGAGAGACGAAACAAAAAACTATAAACAGAATTCTCAAATTGCCTCTTCAGGGTGTGCGGGGCCGTCAACTTGTTAGGAGAGGAGATCCAGCCACCCCCGCTCTGGCCGAGCATCCCCCGAAACATTTGTGACAAATCAAATTGACAATTTCCTTCCGTGTTCGTCGCAATTTCCTGTGACATCAATTCAATCCTGGCCTGGCCTGGCTCTGGTGTGTGTTTCCTCTCTGGGCACACACTCGTACGTTGCCCTGGATGGGGAGCGATAAGCCGAGACGAGCTCGTAAAAGTCGTCATCCCATCCGCAAGCCTAACAAGGGTGACTTGGCCGAAAACAAAAAAATGAAAGAAAACAAATTCAAAACTGTTAAGACGACGCACATGAAGCAGATTGTTATCCTTTTTCGCTTGTGACGCTTGACGGATGTGACGGACGACCTGTCGTGGGGGGAGGAGGAGCGGACGGACGGGACGTGGTCATCGTTATTCACAATCAAAAGGATCCACGAAAGGAGTACTTGTGAATAATTGGGCACTTTCGGCAGATTCTAATTCTGGCCACTCACGAGGACAATAAACGATGGCAGCTCAAGCGGAACCCAGCAACAGGGAATGGACACTCTCCTCTGATGCACGAGGTGGGGGGAGGGGGGCAGGGAGAGAGCTGGGGCATCAGCGAAACTTGATCCGATAATCAAGAGACGACGACGACAACGACGACAACGACGATGAGGATGAGGATGAGGATGAGGATGGTGGCTGCGACGAATTTTCTGCATAAATTACGGAACCCATGGCAGGAGGCGTGCTCGTCGCTGGCTGGCTGGCTGTCGGTGACGTTAAAGGTCATGCAACGTGACATCGGAGATCGTAATCTCGTCGAGGCATCTGCAATCGCCTTGTTCTGCCGGAGCGGTGCCTGTATATGGAACGTCGACGTGATGTGTGCGGTGCGAGGCTGCTACCGTTTTGGACGACGACGTCGCATCGCGTCGCGTCGTTGCATCCCGGCAACTTGTTGCGGCATCTCTTTGGTTGGCTGGCTGGCAGTGGTTTGCTGACTTGCATCATGACACACTGTGCAACGGCAAACGGCAAACGGCAAACGGCAAATGGCAAACGGCAGCGCAGCATGGAAGCAAGGAAGTGAAACGCTTTTGAAATATAATTGATGGAGTCAGGAGCGAGTGAGTGCCAGGTCTCGCTCTGCATCGTGATTCCGGGGCGGAAGGCATGCTGCAGGAGCTGGTAGTCGTGTTCAAAATGTCACCAGAAGAGTGTGGTGGAGAGTGGCTGGGTGCTGGTGCTAGTGCTGGTGCTAGTGCTGGTGCTAGTGCTGGTGCTAGTGCTGGTGCTGGTGCCGGAGGCATGTGGCACAAGAAAGGCTCGCCATATTGAATTTGCTTCGCTGCAAATGCGCTTCTCTATTAGATTGCGAACAAGATTACTCGATAAGAGTGGATTTCATGGATGGTGTGTGTGTGGCCCAAATAAGGATGTTTATGAGTTTACTCATTCATTTGGGGACAGGAGGCGGCACTAAAGTGGAGGGAGGCTACGAGGATGGCAGAGTTATGCGAGAGGACACAGCCAGGCAACCGCAGAGATTGCACATGTGATGCTGCTACGATGCTGGACGTCTGCAGTGGCAGTTCGAGGAATGTGATCAAAAGAGGCGACTGTCGAGAGGGCTGGAGGACAACAGGGGTCCACACGATCCATCGTCGAAAAGGAAGACTTCACTCCGAAGGGGACACTAGACGGATTGAACACGACACGAAGGTTCGAGGACACCCTGTCAGTGGATGGAGTTGCGAGGAAATTGCAGCTGTTGTGGTTGTCGGGTGATTCTCGCTTGCCGTTTAGGACATCTGATCGCACACGGTGGCGTGCCTTTTACGCACAAGTCAACACGTGGCGGAGTCAGAATCTTCATATGGAAAGTCCTTTCTGCAGCGTACTCATCGTACGAAGTGCAAATGCCATTTTGGGATCCCGCGGACGGCGGAACAATTTTATTAAATGCCTGATGCCAAAGAGTGGAAATGCATGCAGTAAAGGTACAACAGACGGTCTGTCTGTGGCGCGGTCTAAGCAGGGCCTTCTGGCATGCGGACGAGGCACACTGTGACCAAGGATTGAGGTCTCTTCTCAGATGGAGAATGTAAAGACGAAACAAACCACTGGAGAGGGAGCTGAAACGAGTGACGTCAAGCGGAAGGCGTCGGCTAAGAGAGTAACTTGTAAACAGTGAGCGACCAGGATGATAAAGCAGGATCAAGAAACTTCATGATGACCCACGATGAATACCGCTTCAGAATACGATGCAGGAGATTTCAATTTGCTCTAGATTCGCATTGGAAACGTCGGTTTATACATCGCTACCCGAACTGATAGAGCGGACAGTCTCCGGTGATGTTTTTAATGCCAATCTGAGTAGGGGCTTGCATCCGTTCGTTTGTAAACATGATCAAGTGCGAGTTAGAATCACTGGACGAGGGATCGGTAATATCGCTTAGAAAAATATCAAATAGCAGCGGACCAAGAACAGACCACTGAGGTACAGCCAACACGACTTTTAAGCTCGATTGAAGTTTGCTTTTAGAAAACAAAGTTTGGGCTATTTTAGGCCAGGTTAGGTGTGCTTAACTGCTGCACTGAACCCATCATCGGCTACCCAACTATTCCTAACGAATTCATCTTCCTTCACAATGACACCGATCGCCTGCTACTCCAAGTTATCTTCGGAAAGAAATTCTAAACCAGCATTCCTTCCAGATCGGATTGGATCCCCTGCGTGGTGGATGATGGATGACGGCATGGGTGTTAGTGTCTACTCCCAAGACCTCAATATTGCTCTCTCACTGAAGCTACCTGGCCACTGTAGCGTATTTCAGGCAGAAACTATTGCGATAAAAGAGGCACTGTCCTGGCTCAAGAACAATGTAATGTCCAAACGGGATATCGCCCTCCCTGTGGACAGCCAGGCCGCAAATAAAATCCGTGGGCAACGTCATGTTGAATTCAATAACATCCCTTAATTGCAGGCTGTCTCTTAACGAGATGGGCTGAGTATTTCCAAATACACCTCATGTGGAAGCCGGATCATTGTGAAATACCGGGCAAAGCCGATGGACTCGCAAAGAGTGGTACAACTTCTTCCCCTGCACCAGAAGGAGATCAACCTTCTAAGCCGACCACTACAGCCTACCATCTTCTTAGGATTCGCACAACTCGAACAAGCAACCACAAGTGGCTAGAAAACACCAGCTGCCTCAAAACAAAGGATACATGGCCAGCACTTAAACTTAAAAGATCATACCCTCACTCAGTAACCTCATCGGCGTCATAACCGGACATTGCGCAATTTGCATACACGCTCGCAGGGGTGGTCCATGCAAGATTTCTGCAGAAGCTGCATGGATGAAGAGGAGGTAGAGAAGGTAGTGACCACTAATCACCTCCTCTGCCCATGTAGCGTTCTGGCAAGTCGTAGGAACTTACGTCTAGGGGGCCTATTATTTCAATAAACGCATCGGATCGGATATATGGATTCTCTTCTAATTCGCGAGCAGGTGATGTGGTGTGTCGAGGTGTGAGAAGTCGTATGCCACTGTGACGTCATGAGTGCCGGGCCTGCTTTGTCAAAGTGGACTGAGTGAGCGACCCTTTGAATTGAATGCTAAAGCTCGACCATCTGGGCAAGAGAGCGTCGCCAGTTAAGTGTGTCACCAAACTGGCCAGAGCCAGGAAAGTGTTCGTTTTATCACCACGATCTCTTCCTGAAATACGTTGCAATGGATTGGGAGGTGTAAGGATATACTTGGGGTCTTTGACTAGACACCGATACCCAATCCTTCTTCCGTCTCCGCTCCGGTTGTGAACATTCTCAGAGGACCGCCCGACGTTTGGAGCAGGATACGGGGCACTGCTGAGCACACCGATACAAATTTCTTGAGTGTCCTCCAATCTGGAATGAATGCTGGTTGAGGCATACTTCTCGAACATAGATTGGGAAGGAAGGCAGCCGAGCTTCTTGAAAATCGTGGGAAAACCAGTGCAAAGTAGTGCTTGATCTCCTGACGATGCTGCTGTCTTCCCGATGTATCCAGCGGAAGATGGTTGAGAAGTATGTTCAGCACAGTGGATGGACTACTTCAGAGGGAATAGTCTCTACACTCTATTTGGGTTCCATAGCTTTGTCGAGGGCTGTCGACCATACTGTGACTGGCTGCAGTCACTAGAAGCCTATACGTGAAGCGAGGTTATAATCCCCATTTGCAACCAATGGCCTAAAGGGCGGAGTGGAGGCTTTCCTGACTCGCTTCTGGAATCATATCTAGCATTTCCGGCTCAACTTTCTGTCAATGATGAGGCACGGAAATTGTAGAAAGGAAGGTCGAAGGGGTGGGAAGTTGCACATCTCCTGGTAATGAGTACCAACTTCACCTTCCGTGGATTGACTCCGAGTCCATTCTGAGGTCTGGTTCTGAAGTCTTGAGCGTCTTGTGACAATCGGAATAAGAAGTACAGCTGCGGTAAGTGCCTAGGTTGGCATCCAATCAAGAGCCATTGACACTCCTTGTCTATCGTAGACGTCTGTGCCTCTCTTTGCCTAAAGAAACACAGTCGACTTCATCGCCCTGAGTCATCGATTTCGATGTGATCTGATCATTTTCTGAAAGAGACTCCAACACGCGTCATCGATCAAAACCGCGTCTGGCCCTCTCAACAACAAAGGCAGCAGCGGAAGTCGAAGTCTGCCGTTCTCTACTCTGGTTTTGCACAAATTTCTGCTTTAGTTAAACCCAAGTATTCTTGGACTCAAGCCAGTCCACAAATTGGGATCCTTACCTCGCAAATTGACCGCTTCCCGAAGAGCTCATCAGTCGGTTCAAGAAGAAGCAGCCACGTGACCTTAATGAACTCATTCCCAAAACGGCCTGCCACATTTCAGCACTTTCGGGATCATTGACTCCTGCCACAAGATTCGCAAGAGTTGCCTCCATAATCAACATCCCATCATCCACCGCCACGACTCCCCGCAGGAAGTGACACAAACGCACAACTCAGCGCAAACAGAGAGCACGGCACTTCTGCACAATGTTGCAACAAGAGCTCATTCATTCGCTGCGCAAATGCTCGTCATCTTCAAAGCATCGCGTCGACTCCGAGGAATGCCCCGTCACTGGATTTGTGGCACTTACCACCGCCATTCGATGACGACTTCATGCATTGCATCCGCGTGCCGCCAGCCCATCACCGCCTGCAACCATCCATCTGCTGTGCGGACCATCCGCAGACGCGACCGTCGCTTGTAATTGATTTTAATTTGGTTTCCCTCCGACTTGCGGGCACTGCACTGGAGCTCCGAAGAGCTCGCGAAACGCGCATAGATCCCATCTTCGGCCGCGACGTTGTGGGCACAAACCAATTGCTCATCGCTGAAGAGCTGGCCTACGTGCATCCACTTAGCGGGCTGCCAACAGCATGCGGAACCCACGGCAAGACACACTCGACTCTCCTGTTGGACAGGCACTTGTCTATTTATAGCCGCCGACCGCGGAGTGTGTGCGTCCAGCATGGAGAGCGAGACGAATAAATTAAAGCCTCTTCCCGTCCTCGCAGTCCCTGGGAGTCGCTGTGATGCAATGACCGCAGCGCGGAGTGGTCTCCCACATGGCGTGATGCATCGGCCGGGCGGCCGGGAGCGTCTAAAAATAGCAAACTCACTTGGCAACAGGTTCCGTGCATCGCCTGACAAATCCTTATCTAGTCGCAGTGACACTGGCACCGTCGCGGTCGTTTCCGATTGCCATCGCGGCGGTCGTTGTTATCAGAGCCTCTGCACGTCGTCCGTCACGCTTCGAGAGGGCCTCGCACCAATTAGACTGCTGCGCCGGGCCAAGGTGTGCCCACGGCACAGACATTCGCCGGCGCATCGCGGAAGGTATTAATTGCCGCGAAAGTGGAATGAAGGAAACGTGCTCGAGCAGGGCTTCGCTGGCGCCGTCCTCCAGAGACGTCTGGCGATTTGACATCCAACAAGTGTTGCTGGCGAGAGGAGTTCGCGCACGAATCGTGTCGGTCGTGTCGTCTACAATCTGCATGCCATTGCAGAAGCGACTAGGGAATAATTACAAAACGACCAGGCGTGAGGATTCCTGGAAGGGCTTTCAGGAAGAGCCCTGCTTGAACTGTTTCTGCGGAATTTCCATTTCACTGGAACGAACGCGAGCAGACACAGTCCCAATGACTGCACGCCTCGTTAGCAAGTGGGTCGTGGTTTTTGTCGGCACTTGTCGTGTGGCACATTGACCGATGTGGTCAGGCGCTCGCAATTGCATGCGCGTCCAAAGTGGAATCAACCAACGTGTCCCTCAAAGTCTTGGTAAAGAGGCCTAGACAAACTCGTGATTTGCTGAGGATTCGTCGGGAGAAAGGAGATTGTTGACAGTTCTGGGTTGACCTGCAGCTTTGAAATAAGAGGTGACGTTCAACGTGATCCAATGGGAGGTTTCAATTTAAATTGAAAACGAAATGTCCTCCGTTTTCCTAAATGGCTGCAAATTTTGATCGAGTGTAAAGCTAAGGCTATGCCGTCAAAGGGGGGGTGGATTTTGTATCTTCTGGTGAAGAGTGCAACATCCGTATGTTGTTGGTTAAGTCGCATGTTTTTGTCCCTGCGGCTTAACTTGCTCTTCTGCTTGCAACTTGACAGAATGCCTGTATTATCAGCGTGGAGGCGAATTTCCCGCGAAATCACTTTGCATCCAACCGCTTCCAGTATTATTAGCAGTTGCTTAACCATTACGTTCCAAAGACGGGGTGAGCACTGTAGTACTTACACCTCCTTCTAGAGTTCCTCTATTGACGCCTCTGTAGATCGTAGCATCTCTCAGATAAGAGCGGGTTGCCCTACTGGTAAGGTGCTGATTAATTTCGATGTAATCTCTTGCCTAACTCTGATTTTTAACCACCATTTCCATACACTCGACGCACATTGCGCCGCGATGCTACATGCCGCTCAGCACCCGAAGTGATGCACCAATTGTGAAATGAGTTCGGTGAGCAACTTACGAGGGGCGTTCAATATATTCTCGGTATCGGGGTGAAGCTGTGGTTGTATATATAAATTTACTTATTTATCAAGTAATACTATTATTTCAATGCATTCATGTACAATTTCATATAAATGTGATTATTAATTCGCGTTTTATCTCTAGTTTAACTGAGACGATGATGGTGAAAATTGAGCATCGCGCTGTAATTAAATTTCTCACTAAGTAAGGAAAAAGTCAAAGAACTATTTATGAAGAGATGGTGGCTGTTTACCAGGGTTCCGCACCTTCATTATCAACTGTGCAAAAGTGGTCAAGTGAGTGCAAGAGGGGCAGAGAGAGTATTGATGACGACCCCCGCTCCGGCGCCCCGGCTACTGCTTGTGCGTGAGAAAGCATCAAAGAAGTCGAAAAACTTGTTCTTGAGGATGACCGTATAAAGGTGAAAATAATGGCAGAGATCACCAAGCTTTCAATTGGTACCATTCACACCATTCTTCATGACAATGATAACCTTTCAAAGGTCAGTGCAAGGTGGGTGCCACGAATGCTCACAGCGCCTCAGAAAAAAGTGAGAATCGCATGCTGTAGAGAGCATTTGGAGATGTGTAGTGAGAACGCGGAAGGTGTTATGGATCGAATTGTTACCGGTGACGAAACATGGGTCCACCACTATGATTCTGAAAGCAAGCAAGAGTCCATGCAGTGGCATAAAAAAGGAACAGACCCCCCGAAGAAGTTCAAAGTCACTCCGTCTGCCGGGATGCACATGGCCACAGTTTTTTGGGACTCAAAGGGAATCTTGCTCATTGAGTACAAAAAAAAAAGGTAATTTGCGGGAGGAAATTAAAAAGAAAAGACGGGGTAAACTCGTAGCGGGTGTGTTGCTTCTTCATGACAACGCTCCTGTTCACACGGCTCCTGTTCCAAGGCTGCTGCACGAGATTTTGGTTTCGAAGAAATCTAACACCCACCCTATAGTCCAGACCTTGCCCCTAGTGAGTATTTCCTGATTCTGGATTTGAAAAAATGTCTTCGTGGAAAAAGATTTTCGGATGATGAAGAACTCAAGTCGGCAATAAATGGGTATTCTGTTTAACTAGATATCTCTACGCGAATTAATAATCACATTTATTTGAAATTTTACATGAATGTACTAAAATTATATTATTACTTGATAATTAAGTAAATTTATATATACAACCACAGCTTTACCCCGATACCGAGAATATATTGAACGCCCATCGTATATCTCGTTTTTGATCCATTGACTGGCCAGATTGTGGGTCCAACCAATAGTCAATACCGAGAAGCCGTGTAAACATTTCGTACCCTTCTGCAATTTCCCTGTGTTTTCTCTTCACAATTAAAAACCAAACGCTTAAAAAATCACCCGTTTCGAATATGTTCGACACCTATTCTATGACTGGGCAGGTCTGTGACTTTCTGGGAACACGCTTAAAGTGATGTAGAACCCCTGGAGTAGCTAAAAAGAATCGAGTTGAAGGTCTTTTCACAATTATATACGGATCTGGTTGGTCTTGGAAAGGAAAAAGTCACCCATCTCTTTACCTCTTTACCCACCAGACATCACTTTGCTTTTATGCATTCCTTGTGGACCCGGTGGCTGTTCTTAAATGACAAGGTTTCCCACCATTTTGCAGCCAAATTCCATCGAACTGCACCTCGTCCACTTCTAACAGCATTTCCCTATCTAACGGTTCACAGGAAGCATGAACCCACTGAGAAACTCTGTTCCCCGTCCCTGCCAGTCGAAAAAGAGATTAATGTTCTGTGACTGCGGCTGCAGTGACTAAAGCAGTATCCGCCACCAAGTGCAGCCAACAACCACTCGAATTCAATTATCCCCGCAGTTATCGCCGGCAGGCACCGCAGTCCCATTCGGAAAGGTACACCTGCTCCCCACGGCACCGTCATAATTCAAAGCGCTGCGCCATTGGGGCCCACAAAACGGCGGGGAAATGAAAAATTAAACAAAAAAAAAAAAAAAACTCCACAAAACAATTCACAAGCCATTAGCCTAGAATAATTATTGCTCATGAATGTGCATAGACTTCCACCGGAATGGCCAATTCGCGTGCTAATTGACTGGCACGTCAAATTCAGCCGCCTCCTCACTGAAAACGACCGACGACGCGGCAAGGCAGCACGACACAGCTCACAGCACCGACTGTGAATGGGAAATGAGACATCAACACAAAACAAAAAAACGGACTACCTTCACAGAGAACCCTGAGCATGCTAATTAAACACACAGCTCAGTGCTCACACGGGTGTCTGGGTGTGAAGGCGACGAAACTATCGTTTTTTTTCCCCGAATTCGAACATCTCCCGGGCAACGGGCAACATCTGCCGAAAATCATCATCAATCTGACTCACCTTTACGCGCTGCTGCTGGTGTTGTTGCTGTATCGGCCCCCTCCACGTCCGTGGCTGATGACGGTCAGGGTTCCGGCCTCCGCGGGGTACACTGAGTCACGACGCTGCATAAGTGACGGCTGAAATCAGAGAAGCAAGAAATCGACATCAAGACGTTGGATAAACACAAACAAGAGGGGCAAGCAAAAACAGCAGTGATTTTAAAATGAATTTATAATTGAAAGAAACCCCCCCATCCTCTACAGTGCGCTCATTCGTTTAAGGACCTCAATGAGCAACGAGATGGGAAATGATTTTCATTTCGCAATCATCTGCCAGCCCCCCAGCCTCTCTCGTAGCGCACTGCTGGCATAAAGGGCGTCCAAAGCATCCTTCTACCATGCCCCCCATCCACCCCCTGATGATGGCTAAGCAACAACAAGAAGAAAAAAAAAGCTTTTACACTAATTACAAGGAATATTGCTCCGCTGTAGCATGTAGCTCCTTCGAATGCAAACTGATTGCATTCCGCTAATGAAAAGCGAGATTTAAGGCTTTTGTCTAGTCCGGGACACGAGTGAAAGGAACGGACCAGCCAAGGACACTACCCCCTTGTTTGCTCTTGCCGTACGCGCTCTGTTGTCACCGTAGTCACCGTCACCGTCACCATCACCCTCACCGGCACATGTGTTGGCGCGCCGCTCACTGAAGAGAAGGGGAGACAAAAAAATGGGCATTTAATTAAAATTACACACATTTTCTGTCGGCAAATGGGTAATTACCCCCGTGGAAGGTTGAAAGGACTCATTTACAGCCTCATCCACATCTCGCCGGGTGCGTACACGCATTTGTTGAATCTGATTAACTACCGCTCCGGGGCTGTTCTAATGACATTTTCAGAGACATAGCCTTTTGATGGTTCTCAAGGCGATGGGGGATCGGATGAAGGGGTGGATAGAGCCGCCTGATGCCCGCAATCATTATGAACACTTGAGCGCGGCGCGTGCGAGGTCTGAGCCAGTGCTGAGAGGGACACGTCGTCGGGGATTCGCAAGAGGCGAAGGCACTTGACTATCAATTTTCTCGCGTTCCTTTCTGGCATCCCACCCTCCGATGGGCAGGGGGGGGGGCGTAATTAATTCGAATGCGTGCTCAGGTAGGTGCCGGCTGTTGAAGGGATTCATTTCGCTGAGTGGGTGGAAATCGGATTTGTACAGTTTTTGCGGGGGTCAGGGGATGTAAGGGTATTTTTGTCACGTCAGGCTGCGGGGGCGATGGCTTGTCTTCGACTGTGGCTGGGGTCTGGTAGGAGTCGCGACTTGATCATGCTCACGGACGGAGATGGTTCTGGGGACTTTCTCTTCATTTCAAACGTCATGTCCGGAGACTGGTTCGGACGCGAACATGAGATGAACATTGCGTTGGGGGGAGCTTGGATCCAGATAAGTGGGGTTATTTGGCATTGAAAAATAGAGAGAATATATGGATCCTCGGTGTCCCACTAGCGGCTATACTGTTTATTAAACGAAGTCAAGTCGAAAAATGCTTCTTTAAGCAAATTGTAGAAAATGGCAATTGTCTCCCAAGCCTAAATGGCGGCCAAACAGCATCCACCTGGAACATAAACAGCACCCTGTGCGCAATAGAAAACCCCATCAATTGTGGAAGTATCACCGAGCTCCTTCCCGACCCGCCGATCTACACTCCCACAGAGAATCGATATCCAAACAACACGGCTCACAATTGACCCGTCAAACAAAGGCCGTGCCGTCGTCATTGAGACCATTTTGAAGGTTACTTGCCCGCTCACAATCCTATCAGTTTAACTGCCAACTGGTGATATTTATGCGGTGTTTCCTTATCTCCGCGCGGCATACGCGCCAACCCAAGTGAACCTCTGAACCGCAATCGCAAAACCTTCGCACAAACTTTCACATTATTTGCACGCCCTCCGCGTCGTAACCATTATCCTTCCTCGGAGGGCCTGCCCACACTCACTCAACGGGGCCGAGCACTTCGCTACACTTCAAAGCGACGAATGCCAGAGCACAGGAGAGGAGCACCCGCTGAGCACACAAAACTTGCGACGCTCCCCCTCCTCCGCGCACTCGCACACAAGCGAATAAATAACAAGCCATCGTCTTAATAAATTAACTTGCGAGCGTTCCGCATCCGCGCCCCAAATCCCCCCGCACAAATAGGACACACACTTTGCCGACACGTTTGCTTGGATATTTTCGCAGACGTCGCTGCAACGACACGCCGCGCTGCCGGCCTTCCCCCGCCTCGCTGACCGAGACACAGTGCCCAGGCCCCACAGTCGAAGTGTCAAAAATTATAAATCACGATGAAAGTATCTTTAAACAGCCTAATACCGGCGGGTAATTATTTTAATTTACAACAACGACGCAAAAAAAAAAATACGTAGAAATTGAGTGCGTACCAGCTATTAACACTCAAATGCGGGCCGTTGGGGTGGGCGGTGCGGATGGGCGAGGGATTGCTGATTAATGTGGGTTGATGGAACATTTGGGGGTAGGCTGGTGTCCTGGAGGGAGGATACACGCTTCGCCAGGAACGAAGGGCGCCAGTCGAAACTGGATTGATTGACAGAAGCCCGACAGGAGACGATGACTGATGGTGGTGGTCGTTGGTTGTGCACTTGTGCCCCCGGAGGCTGGAGGCTGGAAAGTTCTGCAACAGGAAGCTGATGAATCGGGTGTGATTTTGGGGAATTTCAAGAGATCGTTGGAGACTTGTGGGAGCAAAGTGGTCGTGTGTCTTTTGGCCATTAGTTGGAATTGCACGCAGTCCAGATCAGGTCTCATTCTCATTCATCTCCTATTGGTACTACAGGCAGAGCTGGACTTGAGCCCAGTTGCCCTAGCAACCACCCATGTTGTGCCGGTTTTTGGTATATCTCGAGTAAAGAACACCTACTATCTAGACCGACAACGAATGACGATGTTTAAGAGGATGTTCTTGGGCGATGTACTGTCAGTAATTCAAATTCTGCTCACAGAAAATAAAGAACAAATGAGAAATCGGAAACGGCGCCATGAGACCGGTGGCACTCATACAACACCTGCTCCTGCCCCATTTTGGCCGTCATCGTTCATCCAAGGCAGGCGAGTAGCCCATTCCTCCCCATTCTCCACAGAAGAAGGTGAATAACCCAAAACTAGACTCGTCGGCAGAATGAAGTATAGAAAGAGCTGAGGTCCCATGTGTCAGTCTTGCGGAACCCCTGAAATCGGGGTACTTTGAAGAGATCTCTGTCATCTATCTGCTTGTCTGTCTGTCATCCCTGGCATCGAGAAAGGATGCCCAACAGTGAGGAATCGGCCAGAACGTCGCCGTAGTCAGCTACATCTTCCAGGTATTGAAGGACAAACAGTACAAACAACATCAGTACCGAGATCAAACGCAGATCAACTCTTGCCAAGCGCTGTTTACATGGGCTCAAGAGGCAATTAAGTAACAGAGCCCTCTCTCGGAAGACCAAGTTGACTCTCTACAATACCTTGATCATCCGAGATCTTGCTGTACGGCGCAGAGGCATGGACTATAGCCAAAGCGGATGAAGAGGTTCTTGGTATTTTCGAGGAGAAAGTTCAGCGGGCAATCCGTTTGCGTTGATGGCATGTTGAGAAGAAGGTTCAACTACGAACTGTACAGCAACATGAGTCTAACCAGGCCCAACATAGCTAGACCATGTAGACCGTATGGACAACCTAGCTCCGGTCCGAACTTTGAACCTGTAGGACTACACAACAGAGGACATCCACCCACGAGGTGGCGCACACAAGTGGAGAGGAACCTCAGCCGTGCCTTTTTGTGCGAAACTGGAGACAGCTGGCGAGAGATCGTGCTAGCTGCAGAGACATAGTGGGTGAGGCACAGGTCCACCTCCGACTGTAGCGCCCTAAGAAAAAGAAGGAGTGAGGAGATCCAAAGCCGCATCGATAAGGTGTCGTGAACAACACTCTATGACTGACTAGCCCATTCAATCAATCATCCCGGAACGTGTCAAAAAAGACCTCCGCGGCTTGGTATTGTTTCAGAAACGCTATACGGTGCAAATGGGGAGCTTAGCATGGTTCATCAGTAGCCAGACCCATTCTACTGTATGGAGTCGCGATTTGGCGGAGTGCGCTCTGGACACAGACATCAATTGCAAGCCGTTCGATAGGGTGCAACGGATGGAATGCGTGGGTATCAAGCGTTAAGGACCCCCTTCGCATCTCTGAGCGTACTCCTTAATCTTCCCCAGATAGACTCAATCAGCAGACAGACAGCAGCCAGTACGGCGATCTGTCTGAAATCGCTGCTTATGTGGAGAGAACTCCGTTTTTTTCCTCGTCGAGAAGGATTTCTCAACAAGCTACAATAAGATCATTCTGGAAGTCATTTTGAACAGCCGGCGTCGTATGATCTTCTGCGAGTCTTCACTGATGCGCATGTCCATCCACACTCATGATCTGTTCTGGCAGCCAGGCGGCGATCAAATCCACTCAAAGACTGTCGCCTATCTCTCAACGAGCTGACCAAGTATTTTAGCTTATGCGGGTGCCGGGACACTGCGACCTTCCAGAGAATTCTAGCTAGATGATAGGGCGCCCTGTGTCAGTAGACCATCTACGATTTGCAGGAGCAAGCGTTTCAAGCTTAGGTGGATGTTTTGGTCTCCATCCGGAAAGAATGCGGAATTGGTGCGCTTTCTAGAACTAGCTAGAAAGCGTTGGTCGCGTTGGTCGCGTTGGATTCATGCCGATGCGGCCAGTAAAAAGTGGGGGAAAATGCCGCAGATGGTGCCCTGAAATGGTTGAACTGAAGTGGTTTATTTTACAAAATCGGCCATATCTCCGAGACGGTTTGCTTGATTTAGATGCGGTTGGTCGCGTTAGATTCAACATGGAAACACGCTTCTTGAGAGCTGCAATCATGAGGCTACGACCTGTAGAAAGTAGGCGAAAAATGTTGGAGATAGTGACCCGAAATGCTGAAATGGGAATGGAAAAAATGGGCCGTATCTCGAAAACTATGCGTTTTTCGCGGTTGCAAATGAACACCTAAGCCATTTTACGGATATAAGCGCGTTGCAAGGACGCTCTTTAGAGCCATCAACCATGTCGCTACGACCAATAGGTCAGAAGTTAGTAAAAAATAGTGTAGAAAAAAGCGTCGGAAGAAGCGACCTGTAGTAGTTTCAAGTGGTAAATCGGCCATATCTCGGAGACGGCTCGGTTGTTTGAGATGCGGTTTCTTGCGTTCGATTCAGCACATAAAGGCGCCCAAAATCATGCTGATAGAGCCAGTAAAAACGGGGGGGAAATTCCGGAGAAGGTGCCCTGAAATGGTTGAACTGAAGTGGTTTATTTTACAAAATCGGCCATATCTCCGAGAAGTGTCGAAGTGGCTTAGTTAGGTAGCTGCCCTGCCGGCCTTATTTAGACCACCACCGCTTAAGTTTAATAGTTCGACGAGGATGTGCCCAGCTCTCTTCGCAGAGCAGATGTTGGTCAGATTCTCTTTTTTCCTCTCTGCAGCTTCTGCAAAAGTAAATTAATAATTTTCCATTTCAATGTGTCTTCTCGGCTACTTTTCAAAGCTCCTGGTGAGGGTGGCAAAACAAAGTTGGAATGGTCAGATGCTTCTTATCAACCTCCATCGATGGGTCTTCGGACCACAGACGCATAGTGGATCGTGTTTCACTTCGAGCTGCTTTCGAAATGACAACATTTCCTTCAAAACAACAAGCGTCAAGGTTCCTTCACATCGATTTTGTTAGGGCGCCATTTTTAATTTTTAGAGAGCGTTACTCATTTGGCTTGGGTCATGACTCCTATAGAAGAGCCACTTGCCTCGGATGGGCGGAAATTAAAGACGATAATGCACAAAAGATTGCGGATTCGTTGTGGTAATATCGTTAAGGACGAAGCTCATCAGATTTAAGCCGATATGTGACCGTACCCAGCAAACGTGTTAGTACACGAAATCAACTCCTTCGCTCTGAAAAGGCACCAAACGCAACAAATTAGACTTGACAGCTATTTGACAATCGACATTTTTGGAAGGCTCCAATATTAAAAGGTTTTGTTCGGAATTATGGAATGGGGCAAGTTTCGTGCGCGAAGGTTTACCATTCCGCGAAAAAATTGTCACAGCAATGACAGATTATTGATTTTACGATTGAAGAGTTGAGACATCTGAACACATTCTGAGAGTTCAACTTGGACAGACTCCGAAATGTTTTGGTGTGGAGTCGCTGATTCCATTTCTGCGAAAAGCCTAAACCTCCATTATTGCTGACCAAACGGACCTTCAAAAGATATTGCCCCAGCTTATAAGGCAAAAACGACACAAAAATGGATGAAATTACCGTTACAAGCTTGCTTTATTTCCACGGATGTATGGCCATGTGGGAGCCCACACCTCAATTCTTTGGACTACAAGCTTGAAGCTATGATCCATTTTACAGACAATGGCACATGCAAGCGGCACCAAAACATTGAGTTTTTGAAGCGCACGCCTGTCTGAATATTCTATAATTTTCCGATGGATGTGGTGCGTGCTGCAATCAATGAGTGGCCTTTCCCAATGACATCTAACAACGAGCAGCATGGCTTCTACTAGAGCAGCGATAGCATTCATCACCACCACCCCATCCCAAAAGGACAAACGGATTTGAACAACCTGATGTAAGCAATGGACATTGCAGTATATACAAAATAAACACTAAACCTATGTAAATTGTAAAAGTGCATGAAATCTTTATTTGAATTTAATGTTTGAAGATTATTTCATGCAAATGTTGAACTTGACTGCGCCTCAAATGGTCCATCCGCTTAGTCCAATTTTGGCATACTCTTTCCAACATTTCGACCGCTATCTTACGAATAAATGCTTCAACGTTGTCTTCCAATGCGTCAATTGAAGCGGGCTTGTCTGTATAGACATGAGCTTTAACGTAGCCCCACAAAAAATAGTCTAAAGGCGTTAAATCGCACGATCTAGGCGGCCAATCGACCGGTCCCGAACGTGAAATAAAATGTTAACCGAACTCGCCCCTCAATAAGTCCATTGTTGCGCGTGCTGTGTGGCATATGGCACCGTCTTGTTGCGACCACATGTCATGCATGCCAAGCTCTTGCATTTTGGGCAAAAAAAATTGGATATGATCTCACGGTAGCGCTCACCATTCACAGTTACGTTACGATTCGCATCATCTTTGAAGAAGTACGGTCCAATGATGCCACCAGCCCATAAACCGCACCAAACTGTGACTTTTTCTGGATGCAGTGGTAGCTCTTGCAATGCTTCTGGCTGATATTCACTCCAAAATCGACAATTCTGCTTATTTACGTACCATTTGAGCCAAAAATGTCGTCGATTAAACTTACCATAAAATGGAAGAAGCGCGCGATGAACTTTCTTAACAGAGCACGCATTTTGATAATAAAATTCAATAATTTGCAAGCGTTGTTCGTTTGTAAGACGATTCATGGTTAAATTATAGACCAAACTGAAGATGTTTGACAGTGAAACAAAACACGAAACGTGCGTCAGCTGTTTAAACCAGTGTTGCCAAAAAGATAATAGCTAAAAAATCACCCTTTAGTTATGCGGTACGTTTCTGCAGTACTTCAGACGCATTGCATGTGGATCCTTTGGCGCAGTGACCGGTAAGGACTTCTATTAGTGTGCGTACATCCTTGCGACTAAACCCGATCAATGATGTTGATCTCTGAGACGTGGTTTGCTACCCGGCCATGCTGTCGATATGTACGGCTAGACCCCTAGACATGAGTCTCTAATTGAAAGAGATTGACGCGACAAGCTCCTAGCGACATTTTAACCACCTCACCCATATGTCTCGAAATAGCTCTCATTTCAGACTCGTCCGTCATCGGCGAAGCAAACAAGTGTATCAATTATTCACGTCGTCCACTGTAACGAATCCATCCACTCCACCAGCAACCGATTAAGTACACACTGTCGCACCAATTTCCAGCCCCGGCCCCGCTGACAGTCGGTGGCCGGGTTTGCCAAGCGCCCCACACCGCAGTGGCGCATTTAATTATGCTGTACACACGCCAGACCTGACAGGTTTACTATCAATTTATTGGTAGCCCCCGCTAATAGGCGACCTAATCCACAGGACGACCGAACAGGACGACAATTTATCCTGTAATAATTATCCTTATTGGAATTTTTTGTTCGCCCCTGCCTCCGACGCGGCTGGAGGTCGCCCGCGCATTGGGCGACATTCCTCATCCGATGACGGTAATGTGGATTTTGTGACAAAACAAACGGCGCCCCCACCTAAGGTGGGCCACAGACCGAGGGCAAGCACATATTTTTCCGGAGACGTCCTCATTTTGGCCAGAATTGCAATTATTGTGAATGGATGCGGCGAAGTCCGGGTGCGGTGTCGATGGGCGATGGGCGATGATATTGGTCTTTTCGGGGGAAATTGATGCGAAAAGTTGCCCGTCGAGATGGCTCAGGGATGGCAAGGGGCGGCATGGGAAAATTGAAATATGGCAGACGATAAAGGCCGTAATAAATTGGACGAGTTTCGAGGGGTGACCGCCGTTGCCGCTGCCTGTCCAGTCGATATTGGAAACTTTTAATTGGTTCGGTCTAGGGGCTAATTTGGCAACAGATTGGTTCGAATTGCGCCCGAAGCGAGCGCATGACGATGAGATTAAATCTTCGTGTTGATTCATTCAATAAATGGATGTAAATAGACGCGCGGTGGGCAGGGGTGGCGTATCTGATTGGGTCTGCGCGGGAAGCGGAGGAATTTTAACGAGAAAAGTTACCACAATCTGGTTATTAACTGTGATTGGACAATGAGCGATGGTGGCCATTGAGCTGCCTGCAGGGCAATGCTCTTGCGAACGACGAGAGTCGACTTTTCACGATGGAGGGGATGGAAGTGGCGTTGGAGAGGTACTATGGCAGCAGTAATGTCAGAGGACGACCGGCGCCAGAGTGAGGGCGGATAGCTGGCAGAAGAGTCGGTTCTGGGAATTTTGGGGAAAAGCCACTTCTGGGGACTGATGAGCGGCCACGAGGGTCCAAGAACCGCTGCCAAGCAGAATCTTCCGAGAATTCCGTGGCCTCTTGCCCGTGGCAAGGTCGTGGACTGTTGTCCAATTTCAAATTTCTAGTGCGGACGGAATACCACGCGTAGGCGTTGCAAAAAAAAACAATTTAATAATTTTAGAATTGCTCATTCGTCGACAGTCCTCTTCCGCCCGCTTATAATCGAACGCCTGCGACGCCATGCTTCCCGCATATACCCAAGTGACGATCCTCCACCCAGACTGCTTCTTTATGAATGCTGCCACTTATGCAAATTTGTAAAAAAGCTCATCTCCAAGTCGCCCGACTAGTGCCCCCCGTTTACTTCGCGGACTATCGACAGATACGTCTCTTTAAGGCCTTCCCCGGCGCGAGCCACCGAAGCCGATTGTCTAAAGACTCTTCGATGACTGGACCGTCAACGATGGAAGCCAGCAATTGCTCAAGCTCGGACCCTCCATGGGATGCCGGCCATAACAGTAATAGATCCTCCTTAGTGCCAGTTCGGGCCTCCTTAGTTCCAAAATAGACCAGATTTGGACCCATTGACAGGCCAGGAGTCTGGACCAACATCAGTAGCACCTCCGCAGCACCTTCGTCGGTTGCAAAGTAGCATTTGTCAGCGTGTGCCCGCTTCGAGTCCAACTGTATTCCCGAAACAAGAAACTTTCACAATTCATGTCTCCGCCTCACTCGAGTTGCCGACAATTCCCAGAAAGTGGTTGCTGTAGAAGATCGCGCCAGGTTTCAGGCGGACTGAGGCGCCATACCTATTATCGTATGCCGCCATGACTAGTTGCGTCATTTCTGCCACATTTGTCAAGAAGGACGAGGAAGGAGAACTCGTTGTTTCACCAAAGTCGCTAGCAGACTCACGGCATCGAGGAAGTGTCGTGTGATTTGTTCCACATCATCCTTGAGAAGATCGGAAGATCGTGCAAAACTCACTGGGGAACCAGTAGATCCTTTTGGAACAGTCCGCACAAGTGGTAGCACAAGCGGACGATATTTCTATACAACTGCTGGCTTAATCAGACGAGTGATTGTAGGGACTGGCCGAACACAGCGACGCGTTTATGGAGCATTTACTGGCATTAAGACGGAAGTGGCTTAAGTGGATGTGGAGGTGAACAGGGGCAAGCCGGAGTTGTTGTTTTTGAGGAACGGTGGACAACATCGACGTTAACAAGAACACCAGACTGGGCGCCCATTTATTCAAAGCAATAATTAGGGACTCCGTCTGTCAAGCGGACGATATTTCTATACAACTGCTGGCTTAATCAGACGAGTGATTGTAGGGACTGGCCGAACACAGCGACGCGTTTATGGAGCATTTACTGGCATTAAGACGGAAGTGGCTTAAGTGGATGTGGAGGTGAACAGGGGCAAGCCGGAGTTGTTGTTTTTGAGGAACGGTGGACAACATCGACGTTAACAAGAACACCAGACTGGGCGCCCATTTATTCAAAGCAATAATTAGGGACTCCGTCTGTTTCGCTTTCCCGATAAACAGTGCCAACAACATCAGAAACGAACAATATCTGATGCCAACCTCTCTCAAGAAACCATTGCCAGGCCTTCAGAGTTCAGAAGGCCCCCATGGACGTGTGCTCTCTCTCTGTGGAGATGAACGGCTGAAAGATTCCTTGCCCGGCAATTCCTTTAAATGATGAACAAGAGCGGTGAAGTGTCCAAGGAATGGAAGTAGCAGCCATCTACTTCCACTTGACTTGAAATTTGTTTTCCATTCAACAGTGAGAAACCAAAGTTAGTGGTGTGTAATCAATAAGGAGTGAGTAATGCATGTTAGAGTGCCAGCATGTTTGAGTCTAAGTCGACTGTCATCAGATGTGCGAGTGTTTTTAGAGTCAGTCGAAACCTAGAAACCGGACATCAAAAGTTAGCGTGCGCCGCAGAAGTGATTTGTTTATTGATGCCGACAAATAACTTCTAGCATGCATGTAGGGAGCATGCACCAGATCATCTGTGGATGTCGTGGGAAGAAGAAAGCATTTCCCACGACGTCGAGTCATACATAAAAGGCGATAGTAGCTCCTGCATACCCTCAACCAGCGTACTGTGTGAACGTCTAAGGACGCACTAATCGGCACGCACCAGTGCGGCTTCCGGCCTCTCAAATCGACTATACACCAAATATGCACACTAAGACATATCCTGGCGAAGACTCGATACGCAGTGCGCAACGAATTTGTATCTCCTTTAAAACCGCATTCGGCAGCACTAATCGCAAGGAACTATTCGATGGGATGGTTGGTTGGTTTTAGAGGCTAACCGATTTGGCTCAAACCGAGTACAAATAGCGCAGCTGCGCGCCCTTTTGATACCACACCTCGAAGACCGGAGTTGTTTGGGTTTAGCTAAATCCAGCCTGTGGAATTTAGGAATTTGCTTATGTTCGACATACGTTGGTTCGCGATCTCGGATAGGTCAGAGTCACAGAGAAAGTGAGGCAAATTTTCCCTTTGATTGGGTGTCGAGGCAACTGAGACAGTGTGGACTGAATGGTATTCCAAGTCTAGCAGCGTGGACGCCCTGTGCTTACAGCCACGACTCTTGCGATTTCGGCGCGATTTCTATTGTGGAGGTTATCAGTCCTTCTTCTCACGTAGGAGGGCCATGTTTTCCTAGAAACTTTGTACTTGGATGACCTAGTCCACCTTCTACTAGCTAAGGACAGGAAGTATTGATAGATGGCGTATTTGAGGTGGTTGATGGGGGGGCCTACCATCTCAGTGGTGGCGTTGCCGGAAGCTCCTTGCTTGGCCAGTTCGTCGGCCATCTCATTTCCCTCTATGATGCTGTGGCCTAGAACCCAGAGGAGAGTTATATTCCACCTTACACTGTTGCACCAGTTTAGAGGAAATGATTACTTTGGAGATGGACCTTATGGCTGCTTGCATGTCGCTGCAGATCGCTGCGGCTCTGAGGTGTTCACACGCTTCGCTGATCGCTAGTACTTAGCTTGGAAGATACTCGAGTGGTCTGGGAGGCGGTAAGAGATCGAGATATTGAAGTCCGCCGAGAAGACCGCTAAGCCTACATCGTTGTCTAGCTTAGATCCATCTGTGTAGATCAGAAATTGGTGTTCTGAGGCCAATGATTGGGCTTTTCCGTCCTCTCTGGATGGAAATCGGAATTGTGCCGCTTTACCGAAGTCTATGGTGGATGTGATGTAGACCGTAGGAGCTGGGGTTTGGTGCTCGGGCAGGAGTTGCAGAGCTCTGCTATGGCCATACGGTCTCGCTGACCAACCTTCCGCTTCTCTACGTGACTACATACCAGTCCATTCGATGAGATAAACCAATTGGGGATTCCGCATGCTCCACGATGCACCGCGAAATTCGGTTCAAGGACTGTTTGAAATCTCAAGGAGATATGCTGTCGTGTGATTCCTTCACGCTGGCACTGGAAAAGCAGGAGTGCGGTGGGCCGCTGTGAACACGAAAGGCATTATCTCGTACAAGTCAACCAAACTATTGGACGACACCGACATCTTCGTCTGTTCCCACTGGGCCGTGATGGAAGCATTCACGGCATTTGAAGAACGTCGCTTCAATTAGGGTAGTAAAGGGTTTTGTTGACTCCGCGCAATTGAGAAAACGCAATAGAGGACGCCCACGAGAACCTCAGCCAACTTTGGCTTTCGTAATTGGAGGCAGCTGGCTAAAAATCGTGACAACTGGGGAGGCTTGTTGCCGGCCTATATCTGCCTTGGACTGTATCGTCACTCAAGGAAGAAGAAGAATGAGTTTGTCTAACTCGATTCAAACTGAAATGACATCCTAGTGATCCATGCCAACCTTTGCTACGCAACTCCCCACTCGAAGGACCAACAACATGCACCCGTCTCTTAATGCTTGGAGCCGAAAGCTGGACGGTATGCAAAGCCTTTGAAAGAAAAATGCTGCGACAGTAATATGGTCCCGTCTGTCCACTCTGTTGGACTGATGAATCGACTGGCTAGATCGTACGTCAATATATACGCCGATAGCCAGCGTCGATTGCAGCCTTGGGAGACAACATAACAGGTGTCATTAGCAAGATACCAGCCTCGAAAAAGTGACTCAAAATTGGACGCTCTGTGCGGACCATCATTCAAACCCTAATCGCAGTCGACATTTAGATGAAATAATCTTCGCAAGACAAATGGCAGACAATGATTTATTAAGTCGAACACAAATTGTGTACGCTTTTGCGATTTTCAAGCATTTTAGCTTGACAATTAAAAACCAAACGCATAGGAAATCACTCTTTAAATGACATCGTATCACTCAAACTCCTTCAAACGTCACCTTTCTATCCCCAAACGGGGCCTTAGATGCCTTAGATGAATCTTGTAACCAGCAACCGCCCATTCAATCACCGCTCAGACATAACTCCAACAAAGTGGCTGCATCGCTCGGCTAAAAGTGCTCCACAACCGCAATGGAACAGGAACAAGAGCCGTCCGGTAGAGTTTTCAAAATCACTTCAAAACTTTTCTCCCAACCGGGTTCGTGGTTCCATCGCAAGTCCTCGTCATTATTAAAGTCAAACCAAGCCAATTGCCACGTTCGCCGCTGGTGGGAGTTGGGGAAATCTGGTGGAAATGCGGAGACTCCCCCCTGCGAACCGGAACTCACTCGACTGAAGCTGAAGAGAGTCTCTCAGCCGCTCCCTACACGTCTGATTACTCGCAATTCTTCAGGACTCACAACTGCACCCCATTCGGAAGTCGGCATTATTTAGGGAGCCAGCCGTACACCACACGTATCCCCCAGTGCAACGTCAATTGAAATGTTTATCCGGGAGATTCCATTTCCCAGCTCCATCTACACCCCCCCCCCCCCCCCTCACCACTCGCACTAACGTCTAAATGGATACCCAACGTCCTGTGAAGGAAATCCAACTGGAAGCGCCCGAGTCCCGGGGGCAGTCCCGCATCCACTCGGCTATTCTATGGACCCGGGGGAGCATCTGACGGCGCGCAACTCTTTGCCGAGATAAACATCAATAAATTCCCGGCCACCACCACCGGCGAGCGAGTGGATTTTAATCTGCCAGGGGTTTCCTTTTATCTTAATTAGCCGCACTACACCCCCTCCCCCTCCCTGGGTGCCGGCATAATTGGCGGGGCACCCCAGACAGTCGGCCCCATCGATTCCGGTTCGATGCCAATTGGAATCGAATGATGGCCGCCGCTCGAGATGATACCTCGGAGGTAGCAATTTGCGGAGCGAGTGCGGTCCAGGTCGGTAATCTTGTTACGTGAGTCTGCGGAGGGCGGCCGCGCGCTCTCTCTCTCTCTCTCTCTCTCTCTATTGTGGGCCTTCAATTAGGAGCCGATGCAGAGTTTGCCGGCGATGAGGAAATATGATGCCTCGTCTATCCGTTGTGCCTCGCAGCACTTGGCTGCGGTTAATTAGCCGACGAACGGATGCCCCGATCCGGGCCGGAGGTGTGCTTAGCCCACAGCCACATCGGGCATGTGATGATGATTGCGTTTGAAAAATTGATGAGGAGCGTCCACATTAGGCGCGGCGGTCAGTGGGCTTCTTCTGATGCCTTCGAGGGCCGCTTGCGTATTTATGGAATATTTTAGACTGCAGCTTTGCAATGAGATGGTTGCGAATAGTCGCATGCTTTTTGTGGCAAGCCACGCGGAGAGTGACGGGCTGTATTGACAAACACCTCCTCATCTCGCAGGCCATGCATCCCCACGAAATCACGGCCAATTCCCGAAATTCATGAAAGTTCCCTCACGTAGGACCAGACAACATCCACAGAGCCGCAAGGAATCCACTCAAAGACTGCCGAAATATCCGAAAAAGCAAACCACAGTCCACCACATCGGGCAGCAATCACTTTGACGACGCCATTAGCATGTTCGACCATCGTCCCCCGAACACGAGAGATTCACAAGAGAAACGACGTGTGTCTTGCCAAGGAAATCGATGTGGGGACCGGTGGGAAAGGGGGGCCAACTATCAGGCATTTCATCAAGGTGTCACGTCGAGATGGACCGACAGACAGACAGCCGGCCCCTAATCGACGTGCTCTCAACGTCAAGCTAAAGAGCTCAATCAAAGTGCACAGCAGCCTCGTTTGAAGCGCTTTGTCGCTCTCCGGCTGACGCTGCACACTCATCCGCTGTCAGGCTGGAGTGCGGACCGGATGCAGCCGAGGCGAAATCAATTTCAAGCTCAATTGTGGCGAGGGGTGCGGAGGCATTTCACATCAAAAAGCAAATATTGCCACTTTGACAGGCCTTCAGCGGGGCTGGTCGGATTTGATTGACCTTCACACAGCATCTCACACACAGGCACACACGCTCGTGTGTCACGATCAAGGCCAGGCTCTGCCAAGAGGACAAGGCAGCCAGCAGTCGCAACAAAAAGGCTTTAGAATGCGAAATGAGCGAGAAACGGAGAGACATCAGCAAACTGCCCAAGGCGACGGGATTGATACGTCAAGACGTCAGGCGGCGGCTGCAGACTTGAGGAGGCAACAAAATGACCAATTGTCCTTCGCTTCGAGTCCTGTCGAGTGTACGGCCGCCCGTCAGCTGGTGCTTCGCAATCAAGGACGCAAATCGGATGGGCACGCCATGTCCATGCATGGCTCATATTGTTGCCAAGAATGACCACTCGGAGGCTGGCGAGTGGTGGGCGGCTGCCAACAATTGGAACAATTCATATTTTTTTCTTTGTTTGGCCAGCAAATTAAACCTGGTTCTTCCCTGGGCCCCGTTAGAGATGTTCGTCGCTTGGCCTTCGAATGCGGACGAATTGCTTGCCAATCTGGCGTCAAATTGCGACTATCTGCGGATGCTGGTGTCAACTGAGCTGCCAGAGGTGCATGCTGTTTGAGGTGAAGGTCAGTGGGGGCGTGGAGAGCGTGAAAAAACTGATTTGTTAAGAATAAATGAGCCGGGCATGCCTATGGGGAGCCAATTCGGTGTCAAAGTGGGAGATTTCGATTGGAGCAGGAATGAGGGCATGTCAGTGGTTGCAGACGCCCTCTTGTTTGCAGGTGGACAGGTGCCCAAGTGGGTAGGATCAAAGAAAGAGTTCGTGCATTGCCAAGAAAGAGGAGTGACGATAAAGTGGTCAACTTGGTGATGAATCGGAGGAAGCCTGTAATTCAATGGAATGTGGTAAAAATCATGAAGTTTCTCCTCACAGTAAGATCAACGTCGGACTGTGGCGCTACTGCCAGATCTTCACCCACTATCCACGACGCAACCATAATATCCCCGTCTGTCGAAAGACAAGTGTACGAATCGTACATGCTTCCGATCTGTATCTACTCTGCAATTTCTTGCTGTCACCACGCGTCAATGGCTTTAGGAGCAAATTGGGCTACTCAATGACCACCAGGCGCTGTGTCGGCAATTATTCGTGGAATAATACGTATAAATGACGGAGACATCTCTTAGCAGATGAGATCAATCGAAAGCTAAGCTCTTGCTTCACAGACAGCCGATAAAATTTAGAGTCATTAAAAAAGTGGACGAATTTCTCTCGAAACTCGGCGAAGGCGGTGAGGCAACAGTCAGTCTTGCTCACATCGTCGATGTCTTCCTTCTTCTCCGCCATACCATCGCCCTAGCAAACGTGGAGGATAAACTACTCGTCTGAAGCTGGAGTCGTAGGAGAGTCGGTTTCAGCAAGACTCATCTTAAGTCCAGCTCTTATTTACGTGAACCTATATCGGTCCTGTTTAGCTCTATGGCACAATTGCATGGTACTGTGAAAGCGACTCACTTAACGTGAACCGCAAGCATCCGTGTTTTGCTCTAAGACCCTATTGCATGGTACTGTGGCATTTCAAAGCGACTCACTTCACCACTACTGACTACCCCACGGTGGCCACAAACAGGTCCATCAGGCGGACAATCATTTTGTCACCGCTAAGGGAGTCGCCCATTGCTTTTTTTTAGGTAATTTTCGCGAGGTCAAAGGATTGCTAATACCCTGGGGTCAAGCATGGCCATAGGTATAAGAGGAGAAAGGGAGAGGAGGTTGTAGTCTGTGGGAAATATTGGGCTGGGAAGAGCATTCTATATTCGCGGAGTGCGGCTGAAGAACGAGTATAAATTGAATTGTGCGTCCGAAAGCAGGCTTGAGGGTAAACTGATGAGCATCACTTCAACATCGTTTGTCAAAATAGCGATCAAATACGGACAAACAAGAGACGGTACGTTGATGTTCGAGCGAGTCTAATGACTCTGCGATATTGCTGTCTGCTATAAGTTTTATCGCTCGTTTTTAGCTTCTATCTAGTAGGTGCAGGGTGGTCCAAACCAGATATGAGCGTTGTACTCAAGATTGGGCCGGATATACGCCTTATATTCGCATTTTTGGTAACCTTTTGTTGTATTGATACACATATTACACAAGCGCCATTCATGGATAATGTCTGATTATCAAGGGTTCGCTTGAGTGACAGTAGACAGCATTGAGTTTTTGAAGCATTGAATTCCACTCCGCCTTGCCATCAAGATCGGAATTCAATGACTATACCGCCGTTCCAATTCTACGGCCGAAGGGCGGGGTCGTGAGTCTTGGAAGGAATACGAAAAGCAGCGGGTGCTGTCATCAACTACGAGTTGTGTGACGAAGTTTCGCCCTGGCTGAACAAATGCTGTTTTCCATCTGCTCGGAAAGAGACCTAAACAGTAGGACAGATGGAAAAGTTTACGCTGTGGTTTTTCAGTGCAGAGAAACACCTCTTTAGAAGTAAAGGGGGTCGCTACAGTCGCGAAGTGGGTAACCAGCCACCACGTTACCATCTCTATCAAATTACAGGCAATCCTTCGAGAGACAAACTGCCTCTTCATTATATCCCTCTCACAAGGATGTTTTCCCCAGCTTTGGAAGTCCTACACACAAGAAAGTTCCAAAAAACCGTTCCAAAGTACCGATCGTCCCATCGTTAAGTTATTTTGCAAACTATTCGAAAGCATTGTGTATGTAACTCAACGTTTTTTCGTGGCAAAGCATTATTTTCAGCTTTGGTTTACTGAAAGTCAGATCGACAACTACGAACCTTACTGAATTTGTGTCTAAGGCATTATGCGCATTTGAAGATGGCAAACAAGTCGATGTAATAGCAACCGAACTTACAAAAGCATTCGATTAAATCTCATACCAAGTCCTTATATTTAAACTGACAGCTCTAGGAAGCCTAACCTCACTTCGTCACTGCGGCCAGTAGCCACCTCGAGATCCATTCATTTGCGTGCTTACCATCAACGATTTTGACCGTATTATTATGGGCTCTCATTTCTCTGTTTACGTAATTTCCTTCTTCCGATTCCTACTTACTTCATGATGACCTAAATAGATTTTGCAATCTCCAACTTAACGTCAGTAAATGTCAATCCAATACATACTCCCGCAAGCGTCCACCACCATATGGAATCTATTTTTTCTGCAACTAACTAGTCCCCACAGCATCATCTTTACGCGACTTAAGCGTTGTCTATGATCGTGAGCTCAATTTTCGTACCCACATTGACAATATTATAAGTATTGCCAATGTAGGCCTTGTCAAACGCAGGTCAGATCCATTCTCGAAGCAACCAGCCAATTATGGTCAACTCATTTCGCGGTCTACATTCGTCGTACTGAAGCTCTTCGCTCTTCGTGATCTAGACTGGATTTACAGACCCAACTTGCCTCCTTACTCTGATCGTCTTAAACTTATTCACCTTGGGTCTCTCGAAAACCGTCGCAAAATTGCCGATCTACTCTTCATCCAGCAACTAATTGCTGATAATACAGACTGCCCCGCACTCCTCGAACTGGTGTCCCTTAGCGCCAACCCCTACACATCATCAGCTCTTCGCCGCATTAGACCGCATCGGACTAACTACGGCTTCAACTCTCTGGTATCCAGAATGTTATGATTGTCTACTTTCGATTTCCATCTCAGCAAAACATCACTTTGAAATCACCTTCAGTCCCGTTCTGTCCTACCCTAATCCTGCCTTTCTCTCTCTACCACATAGGTTAAGCATTAGTTTCTAAGTTTAGATTATTTAAGCTTGTCGCTTGTATTAAGCTAAACAAAATAAGCCACTACAACAAACTGTCAATCGTCCACCAGCAGCGCCGTGTAATGTTATAAAGTCATGCATTTTTCTTTAATTTTACACACCCACCCTCACTTTCATCAAAATCAATATAAAATTATTCATCCTTTGTCTTAAATAAAATCGCCTATTTTCCATCTACAATTCGCTCTTCTGGTAACACTTTCACCAGATCTGTCAATAATTCAGTGCAAATGAGCCAAGGTCATTGCCAGACCTGCTGACAAACCGAGTGAAAATGTGATTTCAACATTCGTTATAAAAATTGAAAAATCGACTTTTCAGCCGAAATACGCAAACAATCGACAAAAACCAAACGCAGATTACTCAGATTTACTCAACCGCACTCAGCGACATCACATTATAGTCACTAGCAAGTGGAATTATCAAGAAAATCGACATTCGAGAAATTGGCACTTTTCAGCCGAAAAAATGCAGTAAAATGGTAACTTAACTGAGCGGACTTTTCTTGATCTGAGTGAGTCAAATGCGATTTTTGAATTTCAAGGACTCTGGAAGGACTTTAATGGATGGAAATCGGTGGGATATGGAGCAAGTACATCGGAATTCATAAAAAAGTCGGACTTTGCTGTGTGGTCTTTTCAGGGTGCGTGTAAATTTAAAGTTCCGTAGAGGAGGACCTGAAAGTTGATGCAGATGTGTTCAACTGAGTTGTATGAATGAAAACACGATTAAGTGTGGATACCTAGGTATTCCTTAGAGCGATACAGTCCGAGGTGGACATGGGTCCCACCAAACATGCCTCTCCAGTCAGCACTATATCGGCTGAGGTCCCTCTCCACTTGTGTGCGCCACCTTGTGGGTGGAAGTTCATGCATGTAAAACCCAGAACATCACTGGCGCAATACATGCCTTGCTGTGTGTAGACTTAAATCTTCTGTAAGGACTTGATATTTGAGTATTGGATCTGAACGAGTGTCGCTTGAAAGTTGTTGCATTTCTTTGAGTCTTTCCTTTACTGAGCTGGTTATTTACTCCTTATTGAAACTTTATATCGTACTTTGGTCCACATTTTGAGATAGAACACTCGTCCCATTTGTACTCTCTAGGTGTGAAGTTTGTGTCAGAAGTCTTCTGCATTCTTGAAGCAAATGTCGCTATCATGTGACAACTTTTCAAAAGATGCAAGGTGGCAGTAAGGTCAACGAGGCAGAATACACAGCCGGTAAGTAACAGCACAATGGACTCTAATGGGTCTAAGTGGAGCATAGGTTTCTGTTCCAACATGCTAGTCACTGACATCCGTATGCACCTACCTACGCGCGCCTTCAGGGAGCTAAGTCGATGACAAATGTAGTATGAATGAGTGCAAGGCCTTGACACTCAATATATCCGCTGACTGATTACATACAATGGCTTATCGTTCGAAAATGTTGTCCGATAGCGTGCCGCTTATCATGTCAAGTGTGCACTGTTGTCTGGACTCGACTCACATGTGTCAAGTGCCAGCGTTGACCCGTTTCTAATCTGTCATGCGGCAGCGACCACCCTGTTATCGTATGACAACTCCGTTTTGGTTGGCATCGAAATCATTTTTATTCAAGACGTCATCAATGTTTTGTCGCGAGTCCAGCATGCCGTGTTACGTCGTCTCAGCAGCTTAAAACGACTGCAAGCTGTGGCCTCTTCGATGTAGCTGCTCAGAAATCACACTTGAACCGCAGTAAAGCCAAATTATCGCCCGAATGTGTCCAATATCCTCGTCGATTCGGTGCTTATTTTATGGCTTTTATGTTCCAGGCCGATGTTTTCTGTCGATAACTTTTAAATAAATTTAATAATTTGGAGGTTTTCTATCCTGTTCCAGCTGCGCCAGCACTCCCTTCAACATTCTCAAAGAAATGTGTTCCGCCGATGCCAACCAACTCAAATGGTTGTCTATACTGAGGTACAAACCACAGGGTCCCACGTTAGGTGTACCTTAAAAATCGAACAGTCCTCACTTCTGTCAAATGTCAACTTCCAAATGACCCGGAACATCAAAAGCACGCTGTTTGCATCGACTCCCAGGAAGCGGGTGACCAAAATTTGCCGACCGCGCAGAGAAGACGTTCAAGAAATTGTTATGAAACAGTCCTCTTGACTGTCGAATGACAACTGTAAAAAATTGCAACCAAACCAAAATGGCGACTCCACAACAACGACCTGAAACATAAAAAGCAGCACCCTGTATTTATCCCCCCACAAATTGGCTGACCCTGCAAAGGAGACGTTCAAAATGAAATCCAAACGCCAGCTGTCTTGACATCACATGACAAAGGTTCTCGAACAGCTGACCATTCTCGCCCACAAAAGGACACCACCCACCTCATCTTTTTTTCTCTTTTGCGGACAATCCATGCTCATCCATTGATTTATGACAAAGTGGCAATTTTTGAAATTACGGCCGCTGGCCGCTGGCGTCAGGGAAGAACCACCGTCCACCCGGAACATCTGGCGCGACACACAATAAGATCCTTGTCATCATTCCCACCCCCCAGCCGAGGAATGTTTCCGGTAGGGGCCTCAGCACAGGTGCACGAATGAATGTCAGAAATAAGAAGACAACCATCGCGCTGTAATGAGATAATCCTCGAGGATAAGGCATCACACCTACAAATGCTAATGCGACATCAGTTTCCCATCAAATTAAATCGTTCGTCCATTCAGGGCGCCGCTGGTCCCCTCGCCAGGTTGACATAAGCAGTCTTCTCAAGAAAATTCACCCCACCCCGACCCACACTGAACCCCAGTCTCTTAGAGAATAATGCGCTCCACTTCAGACTTCACGAGGGAAAATGCCCAAATTGGCAATTTTCTCTTGTTTGCCAAAGACACACACCATCGCAGCGCCCCGCCCCCCGGGAACTTTACGATATCCGAAAGAAAATCCCAAAGACACATCGTTCACTCCTGTTCCAGTGCGGAGGACAATGGCTGCATAATGTCATTCCTGCATGCATGCAGGACACCCGATTCGGGCGGGCTCACAGTTCATGGCTCTCTGCTGCTGCAGCAGCAGCGGCAGCTTTCAGTTAATTCTGCATAATTCACGAGGTCCTCTCTTGCGTCCTCCCAGTCCAGGGCTGGTGCCTGGCGCAGCACTTCCAGACATGAGGCATAATTAACGAATCCCATGGATTTTTCCCCACAAAGGACTGGTCTGTGCGCTGGTGGCTTCTTGCCTCGCTCGCCCTGTCCCTCCGCCCACACTCACGCCCCGAGTCAACATTCCGTGCAGTCGTCGATGTTGCTGCAGAACAACAACGACGACGACGACGACGACGACGATATGGGTCGCAGCGCCCGCCCGGGCACTGGACTGAGCGCTGAAGAGGATTTGGATTGCGGAACTCTTGTGGTTTCTGGGCCGAAGCCTTGTGTTTCTTTTTTGTTGCTGTGTCGAGTAAATAAATGTTTCGATCCTGTTGTTGCGGTTTAGCGCCATAACGCAGAGTCATTTTGTTGAGACGGCGACGCGGCTGTTGGGACGGTGGCAGTGAGCCACATAGATACATTAGCGGCGGCATCTGTGCTGGATTGCATAAAGCCGAAGGGATGACAGTCAGTCAGTGGATGGGAGCTTATCAGCGTGGGAGCTTGTGTTTAGATTGTTGCTGGCTTAGGAGCACCGCACGAGATACTGCTGAGACACAAATTGCTGGGGTTTTGTCAACTTGTGGTGACCCAGTTGTAGAAGGGAAAGCGAAAGTCTTGCCAAGCAATACATGCGTTGACGTGAGAGAGAGAGAGAGGGAGATGAAATCACCGAAGTCTAGGTTAGGAAACAGTTGAATAATTAAAGGAGCACCGCAAAAGCGGTGTAATCTCTCCTCTTCGCCGGCTTATTGCCATGAACAGCATCCTATTAAGAGCAAAGTGACAGGTTACAGCGATGATATGATCTGGATACTGGTATCAGGTAAGTTTCCGGCTGTCATCAGTAAGGTCATGTAGGGCGCACGGAGTAAACCACCATAAAGTCACTAAAAACACACAAAAACCTAACCAACTTCGCCCCTCCCCGTCGCAACGATCGAGCGCTCCGTCTATTTACCAGTTAAGTACCTAAGCATCACCTTAGATCCCAAACTCAGCTGGAAATTAAACGCAGACCAGCGAGTTAAGCAAGCAGGCATGGCTTTCTACGCCGGAAAAAGGTGGGGTCCCCAAACAAGGCACAAAGAACAGCATGCGTAGGCACCATAGGCACACGCTCTGACGTTGATGCTGCCTCTTCTCCCCTTCGATTTACACAGCACACAGTGCCATCAGGTTTAGAGAGTCTAGCTGCGGAACAGCAAAACTGGGAAATCTTCACGGACGGCTCTAAGATGGGCAGCGGAGTCGATGCGGGTGTTTCCTCGCAATTCCTGAACATTTGCAAGGCCTACTGGCCGAGGGGCAATTCGAGTGTGTTCCGGGTGGAACTATTCGTCTTTCGGGAAGCGTGTCGTCAAGTCAAAATACCACCGCGAAATTTGACAAGGCAGAAGGTTGCCATATACCTTGATAGCCAAGCAGACTAGTACAGGAATGCCGAGCAGGAATGTTCAGCTCACAGTAAGATCCCAGGAAATGAGAAGGCCGGTGGAATGCTTAGGCAGAGCTGTGCCATTCAGTGCACGCTTGACAAGGAGCTGCACATCCAACTGAAAGTAGTCACGGATAAAATCCCTTGAAGAAAAATATGGCCTGCCTGCTGTACGAACCAAAACAAGCAATCTACTTCGGCGAATTCGTCGATCTACACGGGACACTGGCCGATGGGAGATCATGCCGTCAAACTAGATATCTCACACAACACCCGCTGTCGCAGTTGCAACAACACAGCTGAGAGGGAGATAGACTCTCAGACGGATTCCAACAATCGAAACGTGGACAAAGGAGCACGCGGAAACTGCAATTGCCACCTTACGCAGTTCCTGTCGGGCCACGGCGCCTATCGGAAATATTCATAGGTTTTGTCCAGCATATGAGGACATTGAGGAAGGCGCAGAACACACGATTTCCCACGAATACACCTACCAACCCCGAAGGTACTAGTCGGTCATATGATGGAGTCAGTCGAGAAGTGGGAGGAAATTTGTTCCCTCTTCATCATCATCTTCTGACCCGCATGATCCACTAAAGGGGTCGCGGGGGTAAACCACGCACGGAAGATCTCCAGGCAACTCGATCCTCCGCCATCGACTCTAACTCATCAGGAGCAATGCCCAAGCGTAGCCCGGCGAGTTTTTGGACTTGGTCCAACCACCTCGTCCTGGGTCTGCCAAGCGGTCGCCTACCGGCTTGAAAGAGTAAGGCGAGCCGAACGAGTGGATTCTGAGTGGTTGAAGAGGTGCAGGGGTGTGGTTTAGGACGTAGGTGCAAGGAAAAAGGACAATAATATCCCACGAATTGCTCATGCACGGGTACAAATAAAAAAAAAGACCTTAACACATTGCCTGGTCGGGTCTTGCTAGACAGCCAGACCGAGAGCGCTTGGCGAGCCTTTCTTTAACACACTTCACGAGATCTCTGCGAAGAATGTTAACAACAGCAACTAATACCTTTCTTCGGGTTGGATTTAGAGATATCTCAAGCTGTGTCATTAAAACGGCACGTAGTGCACATTGGGCTCTCAGCGAACATCACCTTCTACGTACCGACATAGACAGCCCACGTATTTAGAGTCTTTGTACTCGCTCTACACTGCCTTAGGTGGCCATTTAAATTAAGCTGATTCATTAGCTTGACTGTTTAATGTTCGACTGAGGTCGCTGATAGAGCCTTCCATGTAAGTGAATTGAGATTGTCTGCCCAAGTGAGTCCCGAACCGACCCAGTGTCCGTTCTGTACCATGTTCAGTCAGGAACTCTTTGACAAGGATGACTGGAGAAAGACGACTGGAATGGTGGCAGAACGAGCGCGTCATAGCTCGCTATCAGTCTTTCTTCGAGCGCGTAAGCCTACATCCGTCTAAGACTGCTAACGCAAGTATTGAAGCCCGGCGACCGTAGGCAATGCTACTTAGGCGCGAGATATTGGTCACGGACGAGGCCCATTTTTGACTCAGCGGCTGTGAAAAAAAGCGAACACAATCCACAAGCTTCAATGCATCCACAAAGCTTTACTCTTTGGTGGGGTTTATGGTATGGCGTCATCATGCGATCAGGCGACCGTATTTCTTTCGAAATGAGAAAGGACACACGGTTACCGTCACTAGTCTCGGGTATAGACCGACCGAGACTTTCTGTGACCAAAGTTCGACAACATCGATATGTGCGGGCTGTGGTGCCATCAAGACAGCGCTACATGCCATACAAGCGACATGCGAGACATGATAAAACGCTAGAAGTTGTAATTAAGGAATCTGGCGATTGGTTCACCTGACGGCGAGCGTTCAGTAGGCTGTCGTGATCATGGCACCACTCGATTATTGCCTCTGGGGCTACATCAAGTCTCTTTTTTGTGTTTGTCGGAGGTTTTTGACATTCCATTTTTCCCCTGTGATGAGGAATCTACATCATCAGCTCTCACCTCATCAGCACCGAATAACTGCCACCTGATCCGAGCAAAGCCAGGACTGTGGCAAAGGAAGTGCTGTGGAGTGTCGTCGTCTTCTCCACAGGCGTCGCAGAGGGTTACATCGCACATTTAGGTGTTTGGCGAAGGTGTAGTGACCGGTTAGTACATCGGAAGGGCGTCTGCAGTATTTTCTGCCAAGAAATAACAGACGTTTGGGATTCTTACAGACGTTAGGGAGCCTTGCGCTCGGTCTATTTACTTCCTAGAGAGTCAAGCCACCTCCGGTTGTGCTCTCGAGACGCCCAGTAATTGAAGGAAGCCCCAACCAAGGACGCAGGTAGTCTCAACGCAGGCTCGGGTCTTAAGACTACCTCCTCTGATCCTTGTGTTCATCGGCAGTCTCATTTCCCTTGATCCCGTGGTGGCCTGGGACCCAGATAAGCCTGAACCCGCCGAGCCAATTCAGAGAAGACTTGCATTCTTGCACTATCCTGGAAGTGGTTAATGGGTTGAGTAGGGCCCTAAGCTTGGCTGTCGCTACAGACACTACAGCACTTCTACCTGTTCTTCACAATATAGTCCGTGGCCATTAGGATCGCATAGGTTTCCGCTTGGAAGACCGACGACCCTTCCTTGGTCTTGGAGCCGCCAGTGAAAATTCGATTCGCAGTCCTTTCCTGGCATAGATTCTGGCCAGAGCCAGTCCTGAGTGCAGGGAAAGTCGATCTAGTATGTAGATTGCAGCTGGCGTCAGACGGCGGCCAAAGAAAATACGCAAGGTCATCGAAGCTTCAGTGCGAGTTGTACCACAGAAAACTTCTTTTTGAGCGGAAGATGGCCTTGAGGGTGCACCCCATGATGTGGATATCAAGGAAGGGGGAGGAAGGAAGGAGTAGACTCAGAGCAGAACCGCGCGTACTAGGCAATGCCCTTATGCAGCGGAGACAGACCCTTCTGTCAAGCTTAGTGAAAGCAGCAGTTACGTATTTACGCGAAGGCATATTCCACCAAACGACCGATGCTTGGGAGAGAAGAGGCCTTATCATGGCCACGTAGATCCAAACGGATCCTTTTGGTGAGAGTCCTCGCTAACCTCGCTAAGTCTACGCTAACGCTAACAAGGCTAACATTTAACACGTGCCGGAATAAAGCCGCCCACTCGAAGTACGAGGTGTACAATTGTTCGTGACTACACTGCATTCAGTCGGATTTGATGTTCCACACAAGTGCCCTGGCTCCCAGGATTCCATCAATTCTTTGATCCTCCATCACCCCGTCGCCGTCAAGAAGGATATGCCCGAACACCTAAGACCATCCCATCTGCGGTCCATTGTCCCCGACACCGCAACGAAATCGAATTTGCGAAACGAATTTGCGCTGAAAACTCCTCGAAAATCCACCTCCCCCCCCAAAAGAAGACCCCATCTAATGGGATACCCTTTGTGGCGTCTCAGACCCTCGTGCCGTCCCAACTCGGGCGTTAATTGACAAGCGGGTGATGTGCTGAAGGAAAGGAAACTATCATCCATCAGGATTGGATTTCCTTATATCCCTGCACATCCGGACGGTTATGTGCTAACGCCCCCGTCCACCGCCCAGCCCCACCCGCACGCTGTCAATGGGATGACGAGGAATTCATAAAAATGAACGTTGAATGACGGACATCCGATTATAGTGTCAGGTGGAGCAGGGAGTAACGTTTCTAACGTCCAATCACTCTGCGGGCGATCAACCCCCTTCCACTGGGGCGCTCCCTTCATGTGTGAGTCTGACGAGGCGGAGGAGGGGGCGGGGGATAGTCCACACTAATCCCAAGTGGCTTGTGCAACGATAACCGGATAAGTATGCTGAAAGTGCGAAAAGTTTATAAACCGTCATGAAGTTTCGGTTAACTGCCACTGGCCCGAGGTGGAACGACCTTTTAGGTCGTTCGAGATACGAGATTAACAAGCAATCAACGGTTTATTGGACTGTGGGCAGGGAACCCCACCGGCTGTCGCATTTCGGAGCGATTTTATGGCTTCGCACTGCAGGCGTGCGACGCAGGGTGCACGGATTTAATGCGAATGTCGGGTCATTGACTTGGTGGTTCATTCGGGGAGACGCTGGTTGCTGGACTCGAACTCAGCTCTGTCTGTCAATGGCGGGCCGACTTGCGAGGCAAAGTGGGATCCTCCGCGCTCACAACTTTGAGGACCCTCCAGGCGACAGAGCCTTCTTCCAGCGCCCACTCCGCGCACTGAAACAACAAGCAGCTCATGTCAAACACGCCAAGTTGTCAACACACTCCACTCCAGTGACGCAGGCACTCTGCGACGATGACACAATCGCCCGCCCGCCCGAGTGACATCGAGTTTAACTGCTCAATGCAGCCACATGGCTGGTTGTTGTCTTTATTTGCAGGTCGACGCGGTTAACAATAAACTTCTGATGTCATGCTCCTGCTGGCGGACACGCAACCAACGTGTCATCCAACGGCTCACCTGGGAGGAGGTGCCGCCAGGTCTGGGGGGGTCGTCAACTTCACTTGGGGGTGGAATTCGACGATGAGACTCTGCAGTGAAGGTCATCCGATAGACAACCAGTGGAGTGTTGAAATGTTCGTTTCGAGCAAGGATTCACTTGGGATTTGGTGGGAAATTCTCTAAAAAAAGAAGACTTGTTGACGTTTCAAGGGCACAGCGAGGGTGACGGTAGTCCATTGCTGAAGCCACCTTGGCCAGTGGTGTGGTTCGAATGCCTTTAAGTGTCCGGAGAGGGAAATAGCGGCCGCATTCGTTTGGAACGGCTTAAAAACGTTCGACAGCTGGCTTGAACGAGACGCGTAGTGCGTGGGAATTCATGGAACTGCGGACGGTCTAGCTCACCCGAGCATTCTTTGTTGACACAGAGATGAAGCAGGGCCTAAGAGGGCCCCCACTCAGTTCAGCTAAGTGATGACAACATGGAAAGGGGGTGTAGATTGGTTCGGCTTGAATTAATTTCGACTATTTGACATGTAAATCGGCATGACCGAAGCTCTCCTCGAGAGATAGCTACGCATCAGGCCATATCTCGAAGACGCTTCGTTTGTTTTGGATGCGGTGCGATACGGCGATAGATTCAGCACGCAAAGACGCTTCTTCAGAGCCTTCAACCGTGCCAACACGACGCCCAGAAAATAGGAAAAAATGTCGGAGAAGTTGACCTGAAATGCATGATTTTACAATATGGCCAGCATTTCGAAAACGGAGCGTTTTTTGGGGATGCCATTCTCCTCTTGCGCGATTTTTTGAATATCTGAGCGTTGAAAAGACGCTCCTTCAGAGCCATCAACTATGCGGATACGACCAGTAGGACAGAAGTTGTGAAAGGAAATTTCGGAAAAAATGGGCTTTTGAAGTAGTTTATTTTACCAAATCGGCCATATCTCGAAAACGGTTTGTTTGTTTTGAATGCGGTTTGTTGGTACAGATTCCGCATGCAAAGGCTCTTTTTTCAGCCAGGCCAACAAGGCGCATTGAAAGTAGGCAAACATGTCAGAGAAGTTGACCTGAAATGCTTGACAAAATGGCCCGTATTTCGAAAACGGTGCGTTTTTCACCTCTTGCGCGACTTTTCAAATATCTGCGCTTTGAAAAGACGATTCAGAGCCATCAACCATGCCGTTACGGCCAGTAGGTCAGACGATTGTAAGAAAAAATGTCGGAAAGACAGCGACATCCTCAATCAAGCGACTTCTGTAACAGACTTGTAACCTTATCGACTAAGTGCCTCAGATCCTTTGAATAACACTGCTTCCTCGCATAAAAACCCACAATCCTCCTTGACTTCATCCCGATTGGACGGTGCAGGCACTCGCTCGTTGCCACCCATTCCACCCGCCATCTGTGATTCTAAGTGCCCCCAGCACAGCGGCTCGGTCCCCCACGTATCGTCGCCTGACACACAAATTTGTTTCAAACAGCAAAACAAACCCATTCTGTGTGTCCTTCTGTGTCCTTTAAATAAAAGAATTTGCATTACAAATCTCAACAATCACCGCCTCCTCATGTGGATGCACACACTCGCACACACACACACAAAGTGTACTGTCGTCAAGCACTTTCGGCAAAGATCCACTCGAGAAGGGGTTAAATACGTTTGCTCAACATTCATTCGCATCCGAAGTAGGACAAGCTCTAGAGGCAACAAGACTTTACAATCTGCTCCCTGCGCCTCCACCACTCTCGGTCTACGACGACCACAATCCTCAACACATGTTCAAATTAAGCCCTCCTAGTGCATAATTCATGTGATTTCCCCCGGAGTTCCTGCGCGCGTGTACCGAGGGGAGGCTTAGCTGCGGCAGGCACGTCTCCCCCCAACCCGACCAGCCTACCACTTTACAGGGCACAGGTGTATGGAGAGCATAATCCCGCAAAACAATCCTTTGGCTCCTATTTGCGTTCTCACCAGTGCCCCCCTCTTCACATTGAGCCACTCGCTGTCATTAAGTTTTTATTTTGTACACACACACACACACACACACAGAGGCGCCCCCGCTCACATGTGTGACACCGAAAGCGGAGCCATGCCATTAACTGGCAGGAGAAAACAACACAGGACGAAAAACGAAGGAGAATTGTGAGACGAAACGCAAAACAAGAGCCCACTCAGCAGCCACACCGGCACACACCGGCACACACTCGTGCCGGATCTCGCGAGTGTATCATTCGCGAAAAGAAAGGAAAAGAAAACGTGACGGAAGTGGGCGCTCGTGGGTGGGAAAGGACACTTGCGACACAAATTTCGGTCATTCCACGAGTGCACGGTTTACTCAATAAACACAGGCGATGAGCGGGTGCCCCACAAACCGTCGTCGCCCTCCTGAAGGTCTGGCGATGCGGTGGATTTGGGGCGTATGTGTGGGTGGCGTCGGTGGAGTGCGGCCCAACAGCTGCATCAAAATTGGTTCCATGCCAATGAAACTGTTTTTCTTTCTCCTCTCCGTGGCGTCCTCTGTGTTGGATGTGTTTTCATTTCATCCACCTTGTCGTGGGGGGGGGGGGGGGGGTTTGATGTTATTGTACCTGCTGCTGTACGGAGTATTGTTCTCCTGAGATGGATGCGGGCGAAGGGGACTAGTTGTGCAGTTTGTTTGCATAGTCCAAGCGCCGCAGCCCAGGGGGTGGGTGGGCGTCACGGCGAACGGGGATTCAAGAGAATTACAAAGTTTGAGGAGTCCTCCTTCCTTTGTGCCCCGCTAGAGGGACTGAGGGATTGAAACAAATTAATGTGCTCCCTCGCTCTTGGGACCGCAAACAGGGGCCGGGGGGAGGGAGCGATGTGAATGTGGGCCAGGAACATGGGGCAGCTGTTGCATAAGGTGAGAGCAGCAACCCACAGTCCGGCAGGAGGTGGCTATGGTGTGACTGCTGATACATGTGTTTGCTGCTGGCTCCTGAGATGGCGCAAGGAAGTGAGAAGAACTTCAAAGTGAACAGCTCACAAGAAGCCCTCAGTCGATGTGGGTCCCCTTCGCTCGTTTGACAGAAAGGGTCTGTCGGACGTTGATGTGGCATCAAAAGCAGTGACCCGACGATGCTGGCGGTTGAAGAGCTGCTCAGCATTTCGAGTGAAAATGTGGTCCTATGCAAACGAGGCTGCCGCTTATGGTTTGGGCAGAGCCACTTCCATTTGTAACCGACGCAGAGGGTCTTGAGCGGCTCTCATGCCTCCTCGAGATGGCGCCGGGATCGGTGGGGCGCTGCTCTGGGGGGTGGTGGGCGATATGAATGGGGTCGATTTTAATGACGGGCAAGTTATGCTCCGCAGCACTCCGCCTCCTCCTCTGCGCCTTAATGAATGGCGCTGTTTGATGTCAAGTTGATGTCGGCTTGAGGAGTTTTATGGAACATCATCCGCATGTGAGTCATTGACGGATGGCTCGCCCATCATTTTGAAATGTGTGCCCCTCGCGAACTGTCAGCATGCGGCTGTCATTGCGGTGACATTTAAGAAGCTGAAAGGCGGAGGTTATCACATGTTTCTCGGTACAAACTTCGGCAGCGGGTTGAAGTAATGAAGAGACATCACAAAAGCGATGGAGTTTGTCATGCGGTTACTAGCGGCTGTTTGGAGGACTTTAGAGAATTAAAGCAATATTTGCACGCATCGGACAGGATAGACAAACAGACATGCGGTGGTGATGAAGGCTGTGATGAAGTCATCATCGTCTAGCAGGCCACAGGGTCAGCAGAACTGATGGAATGGGTGATTTTTTTGCCGTCTGTTTTTTCAGTGTCATATTTTTGACAGCTCACGCGAGATTTTTGACATGTGTCAAAGTCAAACATGGTCAGTTGGCATTGCCATTAGATCACCGAATAAAATGAATTCTTGTTACCATTTGAAGAAGATTTCGGCGCATTATTTAATAATAAATTACAGCTCGCGCAAGAACTGAAGCAGAACAACTGGGAGAACGCATCAAACAGACGCCTGTCACTGGAATGGCAGTGTAACATCTGATGTTTTCGATATAAACGCAGGAGTACCGCAAGGATGTCTGCTAGGTCCACTAATGTTAGCTCTCGACTTTGCTGACAAAGCGAACTTTCTACCCGGGAGGTGTAAGGATTGGAGATGTAAATGTCAAGTAAATTGGGACTGATCACTGATGGAACTGTGAGGACCGAGCCCCTCTAAATCTAAAGTTAAGGTTTTGCAATTCTCGAGGCGATAGTGTTTCCAAGTTGAAGGTCTTTAAACCGTGTAACTCATGCCTATGCTATCCAAACCAATTGCCGGATGTTGATTCTTCGAGGAATGTGGTCCTATTTTTTACTGGATGAACTACAAATATTGAAAGCGTGTAGTCTCTCCCATTTTTCGACTTCGAAATACACTTCCGGTGTTATTTTCCGATAAGGGAGCAATGGAACACAAAGGAACCATGTATATACAGATGGATCGATGCAAAAGGGCACAGGCGTCGGCATTTTTCCGAATTGATAAACGTGCAGTGCTGCGAGTTTCAAGCCGAGGTCCTGGAAGTCAAGGAAGCGGCCAGAATGATACCAATTTTGGAAATACCACCATTCCACCATTACCACTCTAACTGACAGTCAAGCGACCATTCAAGCAACTTCGGCAACACAAATCGAGTCCAAGCTGGTCGCATGATGCCGCGAAGAGCTTAATGATCTCAGCACGCAGCACACGAATACTCTATGCTTTAATTGTATAACTCTATCCTAGGTGATAGCCGGCAATGAGACAGCGGATGAACTTTCCAGGAAAGCGGCTGAAACCGATCCATCCCAGGCAATATTATGCATTCAACCACCTGGGAAGAGAAGCTCTATGAGCACATAACAAGACAGAACGATTACACATACCTATGCACGACCCATTTATAGATAGAGCGCACTGCTCCTCATTGTAAACTTCTTAGCCACTCACTGGAGTCTAATAACTACTTACTTCTCAGACCGACCGACGACCCATTTAGGGTCTGAGCCTGAGTAAGAGCTGCCTTCCACCGATGACGGCCCTGGGCACGCTGCTGTCAATAAGTTTCGAACCGGAGGTTCAGTCTTCCTCACCTTCTCGAATCTGGAGCATTGAAGTCTCCGAGCACGATTTTGACATCGTACTCCTGACAGGCTCCGTATGCACCGTCCAAGTTAAGTAAACCGTTACACAAACTAAACTGTCCCACTGGGAGAAGTTCGTAGAATAAACTTGCACCGATGAGAACATCGATAGCCATTGGTTGAGTGAATTGAGGATCGGCGAGATGAACATTCTCCGGTACCTTCCAATTGCAAGTGGAAAAATACCGATGTGACTGGTACGTAGTGATTTCAGGGAGAATTACGCCGTTTAAGGTTGCAAAGTTGGTATGCAATGATGGCAAAGTGACGTGGCATTGATGGCATTGAACCAACACCGTTGATACTAATATTGACCATGTTTATTTTCACGCGATGCTGAGTAGAGGATGGCGCGAGTGATAAACGATATGCCAGTTTTGCTCTTCAATTGAATTAAAGCTGTTGCGAGGATGACTTGACTTCTATTATAATTAGTTTGAAGAGACGACTTAGCTTTGATTTTGTGATAGGTTCTGAAGGCGGAACAGGAGATGTAGTGCTAGTCTGAGAAACGTAGTTACGATCTCTATGAAGCAAAGTGTCATGAGCAATACCATATGACTGGCATTTGTTATTCGACGAGCAATGTTGTACAGTATGACTGCGACGAAGACAATTAATGCAAAGTTTGTGATCCTTGATTAGTTTGAAACGGCCTGCTGCATAGAAACTTACAAATTAGAAACCTGTTGTTACAAATAGGTCCTTTTCCCATTTGGCTCGCAATTCATCATGAACCTTTCACAGGCTGGATGTGGCCGAGCCAGTCTAATATTTAGATTAGCGAGGACTGAACTTTAAGGAATTAACTAAAGACATCCACTCTATCTGCAGCCTTTTCAATCGCAATGATGTTGAAAGTTGTAGTTCTACGATTGTCCTTTCTGCTTCGCTTCGCAACTAGTGCTCGAAGGACCAGCAGCATGCTCCATGGAACTCGCATTTATTTGAAGCCGAAACCTGGACGGTATGCAAGACAGCTGTGCTACCGCGGTGCCTTCGAAAGAAAGAATTCTGCGTCGGGTATATGGTCCCGTCTGCGAGGAAGGTGAATGGACTGGAGGACTCAGACTCAAAACTGAGTCCGTGGTACTACCATCACCAGCAATCTAAGTAGGTAGGTTCTTGTTCTGTCAACGAAATCGCCAGCACACTTGTGATGCATATAGTCAGACTACCAGCACTGATCGACAACTGGTGGTGACTGGACCAGATATGAAAGTCGGATAAAAGCGTTGCTTTTACTGGGATTCCAACCGGGGACCCTCTCACTAAGGGCAGGCACTCAACCTACTGCGCCATCCAGTAAGTCTGTCGGGTGCATAGACATTGAGTCATCGGTGTAAAACGAACGGAAGACAGCTTGCTCTTGATAGCTGGAAGCAGCGTGCCAGGGACCACCAGCAGCTCAGACCCTCTATGAGACCTGACGGCATTCCAAGCAAAGCAATGAAAGCAGCCGTCGAAATGAGAAGCGAATTCTTTGTAGCAAAGGGTGCCTGAAGAGGCAAACTTCTCTGAATAATGGAGACTGCAACGTTTGCAAAAGTACTGTGCCACAGTAACTCTGGGCGTGAAAACGCTTTCAACTCCGGCAACTGGTTCTGCGTTGTAAGAGCCCCAAACAGCAAGGGAACGCCACACTGTCTGAAGAGAATAATCGTCAGCTAATTTGCCAACAGGAAATTTAGATATCAGACAGACGGTGGTCCGAAGTTTCAGCGAGCGTCGCCCCGGGGAGCAGTCCTTAGGACTCTCTTGTGGAACATGATGTACGACGGAGTGCAGCGATTGATGCTACCACAAGGGGTTAAGGTTTCTATTGCCGTTGTCACAGTGGCCAAACACATCCACGAGGTGGAAGCTAGTGTCAGGATCAAAAACTCGCTTGAATCGATCGACCTAGAATGGTAGCAAGACCAAAGCTGTTTCCGGGTTACTACTTACTTATTAGGCCGCCTGAGCAATTGCTGCCTTCCATCGTTGACGGTCCTGGGCACGCTGCTTCCAGTCATCAAGACCAAGCTGTCTTGCATCCGCGATTACTTGGTCTTTATACCGGACATTCGGTCTTCCTCTCCTTCTCGAACCAGCAGGCTCGGATTCAAAGACCCTCTTTGCTGGAGCATTGTTGTCCATGCGCTCGATGTGGCCGAGCCAGTGCAGTCGACGGATTTTTGTCTTCCGCACTACATCCACATACTGGTACAGCTCGTAGAGTTCGCGGTTATTGCTTTTCCTCCATTCGTCTACCTCACAGATATCCGACGTAGAACTTTTCTTTCGAAGGTACCAAGAACCCTTCTCAACGTCGTAAAATCGCCTTTTTTGTGGATGGGGCATATGGAGCTGATATTCCAGTCGTCGGGCATGCTTTCGTCTTCCCAAATTCTGCAGATAATTTGGTGCATGCTCCCCACCAGAACATCGCCACCGGCTTTGTTGCTCTTCAGCCTTTTAAAGGCTGTGCCGACTTCTTCAAAGCTAGGTGCGAGGACTACTTCATCGACTGGAGTTCTTGATTCCCTATCACTCTGTCCTGTTCAGGCAGTTGTTGAAAGTGCTGCTTATACACATCGACTATTCCTTGCGGGTCTGTAACAAGGCTACCCCCACGATTTCGAAGAGCCTGGGTGCCTTTCCTAGCCTTTTATGCTTTTTTTATAAAAGGCTCGTATTTTTTTGTCTAGACTCTTCGATGTCTCCGAGCTGGGAGGTTGCGAGAGACCTTTTCTTCAGGCGTAGAAGCTTCTCTCCTGCCGTCTTCTAGCTCGGTACTCCTCTTGTGCTGCTCTCGTTTTCCTTTGCTTCGCTTTTTGGTATGTCTCGCCGGTTCCACGTTTCTTCTGTTCACACTCGCAATCATACGACGGGTTTCTTTTCGAGGGTGATTGGTAGCCTAAGGTAGTTTCCGCTTCCTCTTTGATGGCCGAGCGGCAATGCAACCACATCTCGTTGGCGTTGAAGTTCGACGTAGGCATACCGGAGTCTCTCGCGTAATTGCTCTTCGTGGGCTCTGGCAATCTCCGTTGTGCTCAGGCGTCCAATGTCAAAACTCCTCTTTGTTGGCTGGTGCAGCTGTCTGACATTGGATAGTCGGGCTCTAAATCGTGCTGCCACGAGGAAATGGTCAGAGTCGACGTTGGCCCTTCTGAATGTTCGCACATTCAGAATATTTGACGCATGTCTTGCGTCAATGGTCAATTTGATTGGCGGTTCGACCGTCAGGAGATCGCCAGGTTGCTGTGTGGATTCTTTTGCGAGGGAATCTTGTGCTACTTATGACCATATTGAAGTGTTTCCGGGTTGGCTCCTAGGTAATTAGATCTAAAGAGGCCCTAAAATACCTTGGACTAATGACCGACAACCGCTTAAACTTTAAGATCCACGTCGAGTAATGCATCAAAAACGGACGCGTCACGGGCGGACAGAGCTTTCTGGGATGCTGCCGCACATCGGAGGACTTGGATACGCGAGAAGGATCCCTGCTTTCCAGAGCGGCGTGGGGCTGAGAAGCTTTCGTCTACATACAGGCTCTGCGCAATAAGGACAATCAGCGGTTTCTGAATAATTTCGGACGAAGTAGCCTGTGCCATTGTGGGTGGAGACATTGTCGTCAACGTGATGCCAGGGGTCAACCTAAGGCGAACGCCAAACAGCAGAGAGATTAGCGTAAGCTTGAAAGGGCATCAGTCAAACCAGATGGTGGACCCACAAACTGATTCCCGCTATTGAAGCCTGGACATCGAGAGCACAGGGACATCGCAGGGGTAACCAACGAGCTCCTAGTCAGCCATATGAGTCTTGTTCATGGGTCACAGCCGCAGAAGTAAGTGCTCAACGAATCCATGAAGCCATCGCCGACAAGTTTGACGAACTAATCGCAAAAATGTTCGATTCGACGAACTGATCGAAGAATGATTTCGATGATCATTTGGCCAGTTAGGTCGTCCGACTAGTCTGAAGGCGTCTGACTATTGCTTACTGGGATACATGAATTCTCTCGACCTACTGCTAAACCACCATCATTGACAGTCTTGCGACACAACACTGCACATGTCATTAGCGAGGTACCAGCCCATGTCCTCCAAAAAGTGATGTAGTCATGGTCTACATATACATGACATCTTAAAGCAAATGGCATACATTGATCTAACACCTCAAATAATCATTTTACACACTTTTGCAATTTCCCTCACATTTTTTCGAACAATTAAAAACCAAACGCTTAAAAAATCACAGCAATAACCTTCAAGACTTTTGTCTCTCGCTTCAGAAGCAACCTTCGAGGCGATGATGTCGAAAGCTCAAGCTCCTCTCGCTGAGGACACTCATGTGGCGAGTCTGTAATCCGAATGTGATCCGCACTGGTGTGCACAACAGTCCCCTCGAACAACCCCACACCCTCCGCCACAAATATCGTCGCACTCAACATTCGCACGCTCTTCGCGTCAAGTGTCACTCCATCCATCCCACCCGAGTCCCATCCCATGTCATAATGAAAATCCGAGTAATCCCCCACTCGAGCCTTAAGTAATCACATTGGCCTCAATCGTGCGCCCCTCAGCCGCCCACCGGGGCTCCGCAACAAAACCACGCGTCTCAACCCTCCTTCGAGCCACACACAGGCGCGACCACTAACGCGATTTGGAGTAATCGACCTCGCCGAACACCTTTCTCAAGCGCCACACTCCTGCGTTCCCTCGCACAGCCTTCCCCACACCCAGTCAAACACAAAGCAAACTTAATCCACTCAAGATGCAATTAAAAAGTGCAAAGTCATGAGCTTTTGTGGCTGGCCCACGGCACGGATGGATCAAGACGCAAACATTTCAATTGAAACGAAACCGAATGCCGAAAGCCGTGGTCGTCGATTGGACACTGGGCAGCATCACCTCGCCGCCAGCGGGAGAAAGTCGACGCGCACCGTACTCTCGACCGGGCCGGCAATTAGCGACAGCTTCTCCGGCTGCCCAGACCATCAATCAGTCGTCTGGTGAGCGCGCAGATTCGACACCTTTCGACGCTTGACAACTCCGTTTCGAAATCGAAAGTGTGCGCGAATTCGATTTTCTTCGCTCGTAATGAACGCCGCCGCCGTCGCGTTGCTCCATCGGCCGCCAAGAGGACACAGAATGTGTGTCAATGGAGACTGTCTATCGCTGGCGATTAATTAAATTGTGTAACTTCTTGCGACAACAACAACAAGCACCGCACAGAAACGAATAAACTTGTAATTTGCTTTTCAGGATACGCGAGGCGAGTGTGGAGCGAAAGGCGCCGCGCTCCGTGCATCGTCGGCGGTTTACGTTAGCGGGGTTTAATTAATTTCAGCGCGGAGCGGCGGTGAGTGGAGCGATTTGTTGCGTGCATCGAGGGGAGGAGCGGTGCTTGGTGAAAGCGGTGAGATGGTGTGGCGATGCAGTGCCGACTGAAATTGGAGGACAATGCGAACCACAAGTCTGAAGTGAAAGTCGATGAGTTCGTCAAAATAACGCAACTGACGGCGTGTCCTTCAAACGTCGGACCGCCGCAGATGCCCTCGACTGTGCGTCGGACTAGGACACGTCCACAGACTCCGCCGCAGTCTAGGGCGGTGCATCGGAGTAGGGCACGTCTACAGAAATGCTCGCAGACGCCTTCGACCGTGCGTCGGACTAGGACACGTCAACAGGGTCCGCCGCAGTCTAGGGCCGTTCCTCGGACTAGGGCACGTCTACAGGAACGCCCGCAGATGCCTTCGACTGTGCGTCGGACTAAGGCCCATCTACAGGCTCCGCCGCAGTCTAGGGCCGTTCCTCGGAGTAGAGCACGTCTACAGGTACGCCCGCAGATGCCTTCGACTGTGCGTCGGACTAAGGCCCATCTACAGGCTCTGCCGCAGTCTAGGGCCGTGCACAGGAGTAGTACCCTTCTACCGCCGCCGCAGATACCGACGACACGCGTTGTCCAGCCTTGTCAGTGCTTCGGTCTCTGGCTCACCCACAAATCCTGCCGCAATAGCGTCCACATGACGTAATCACCTTTCCGTCCACTTTCTCGCCACCCCCCGACGATAGATAAGCGCACCTCCTCCACCCACGCCAGCCCCGTCCTCCCGACAGCCAGCCCCGTCCTCCCGACAGCCAGCCTCGAAGCTGTTCACCACGGAAGGAGAAGAGCAAGCGTTCACCCGCCTTCGAGCAGTTTCCAAGAAATCCCGCGAAGTGTGCCTCGGCGACAATCGACCTCATCAGACTGGCTCGAGGCAGCCATGCACACAGCCCTCGCATCTCGGGACCCGATGAATTATCCAAGAGCTGAATGAGCGGCTGATTCGCGAACGAAATGCTTCGCAAGGACAACGGCGCCCACTTTCACTCGGATGGCCGCGCTCATTTGTATTCTCATCCACTTCGCGCGAGGCTTTGTGCACAAACACCCGCCGCCCACCACCTGCGCCGCCTTTGGAGTTGCCAAGTGCTGAGGTTAAGAATACGAACGTGCTGAACGTTGTTTCCTGCTTCAGCAGCTCCTTCGTCTCCGTTCGGCGTTGTGCACGCGATTCAGCGAGGCGAAGTACAAGGTGTTCTTTGGACTTGCTGTGCCAATGTGACGGCATTAGACGCGAGAGCTTTAGACGTTCGAGCGAACAAAACAAGTGGGCGCCGCAGTGGCCCTCCCCAGGACCCCCAGGACAACGGAAGTCTGTCATTTTTTGTTTTCTGTCCACCCACGCTCGCAGGGGCGGAGCACGACCATGACGATGAACCGGGGAGCAACCACCGCCTCTGCCAACGCATGCCACAGCGGATATTCCCATTTAAGGTGGCGGGTGTCGACGGGGAGAGGGGCAGCAGGGGGGTCAGGAGGATCTATCGGAATATTGGAAAATTCTGCTCGCACCCAGCGACGGGATTGAGGTCGCCAACCATCGCAGAGACAATTAATGGGATCATCCGACTCGCAATGTTGTCCGGCATTTGTGGACCGCAGCGGGTCGCCATGCACATCCCCCACCCACCTCCGTGGGTCCACTGTTTATTGAGCATTGATTTGGATTTATGGGATTGAAATTGCCCGGACAGCAGTAAGCACAGGGCGACCGTAAAACGAGGAGAGCAAAAAAACGGCACGCCCGGAGCGAGGACCACCAACGGAATGTGCTGCATCGTGGATAAGGGATAAAGGATTTATCCGCCCGGGGGGTGCAGGACATGGGGCACGTGGCAACGTACTGATTGCGGGGATTTTTGTCGGGAGCCATCACAGTGTTGCAGCACGCTTTACGAGCGCGCTGTGCAACTATGACCTTCGGCGCGAGGCGAACGGGATGGTTTAGCATAAATGTCTCATAAACCTAGAGCGTCATAAAACACCGATGTGCTTGGCGCGCGAGAGCACGAGGTTAATGTCGCTGCGCGAATCTGCGTGTTTCCATTCGAAAAACTTTTTCCAATACGACCACGTTGACGGAGTCGTAAACAGCAAAGCAATTCATGCGCTCGAGCTCGACGACTATCTTGAGGGCAGACATGTGCCGCGGTGTTTTATGCGACGACATGCTATCATGCCGGAATGGGGTGGGGTAGCTCGGTAGTAAACTTGATTCACACTTCCGAGGGGACGTTATGCGATTCAAATGGACACGAGGTGTCGCTGTGGTGATGTAGGGGCACCAAGCAAGCGCAGTCGCAGTTGATGAGGCGGTCTGTGGACTTAACTTGACTTCAGGGCGTTCAGACAGCAGCGTCTAGCAGAAGTTCGGAGGAAAATGAGATGCAAACGACGTGCATTCAGGGCTCTGAGTGCTATTGACAACCCCTACTTCATCTTTAAATGTTCCCCAGCCATCCAGGCTTCCACTAACCAGCGAATGCCAAGCAGAAGCTCATAGAAGAAGTGATCGTTCAGCTTCCTCTTGTTTCTCAGAGGATTGCGATCGGCGATCACCTTCGCTAGCATTGAAGGAGTGCGTCGGCTTTAGGGCTTTAGGACCACGGTGTCCGAGTGATCTTGCAGTGTAGCGGACTAACTACAAATCCGCAGCTAGTGGGTTGTCAGCTGAGCAACCAAGTGGGCTGCTGAACAATATGCAACGACATCCACGATCGGAGTGATCGTTGCACGACGGGATGCGTTAACGATCGTTGCCTCATCTAACAGCTGTAACGACAGGATAACACTACGGTCCACAAATATTGTACCCAACGCAAGTGGTGAGCGCATCCTTCGAGTACCTGCTGTTGGAATGAAAGAACGACTGTGATCGGACATTGGTACTGACACCAATTTCAACGTCGTCCATTGGCAAGCACGTTGACAGCAATTACGGTGCCAAAGCTATACCAGGTGTCAAACTTCTAGTTCGGAGTGCGGGTCCTATCCACTCGCAAGACCACTACAAGTGGGCTGTAGACCGTAGTCCTAAGTCAACTTTTTCATATACGTGACCACATAAGAACGATGGGAAAATAAATATAAATTAAACAGCAATGGTGAGAGATTGGAAACTGATCCTAGCTTCACTGTAAAGCTACATTCATGCCATTAAGTGTGGAATAGCACATCATTCATATGATCGCCTCGGCTTCGCTGCCAAGCGGTCGGTTGGATTTAGATGCCTCGGTTCAAAATATACGGCGTTATGTCGGCAGTAGTCTCAAATCTAGCTCAACTCGACCAAAATGGCTGGCTTCTTAGCGTAGACTAGGGAGTTAGTCAAACAAAAGTTATCCAGTCATGTCATGTAGCGTATGCCTGGGGGCCGCAGCCAGCAGTCCGAATGCCAGAGTTGCCACAGCCCGCATATATCGACGTTGTCGAACTCTGGCCACATAAAGTCGGTTAAAATCGCTATATAACTGAGAAACTGACGGTTAACGCGTCTCCTTCCTCTTTGGAAAGAAATAAGGGATAAGATGATGCCACCATGCCATAAACCGCACCAAAGAGCCAATCATTGTGGCTTGTTGGCATAACCGCCGAGGCTCATCCGAGACCAACATCTCCAGCGCCGAAGTTGCGTTGCCTATGGTCGCCCGACTTAAATTTTTGCGTCGCAATCTAGGCCGTGTTGACTTTCTGGCGATCCCCACTTCAGATTAGCCGTCTTCTTCGATACTATGACCTTCGCCGCCACGGGAGCTGTGTGTCCTTCATTTCGCACCAATTTCTGTCTAGTCGGAGGCTTAATGTCGAAAATAGTGTATTCATGCTCAAACTGTCGAAGCGACGAAAAATGGAAACTTTGTCACGTTGCGTTGTCAGAACGGCATCGGAGAAGCTGTCTGTGATGTGGTTTTAAAAGAAAAAATCACGATTCCGGAAACGATGCAATCATGAGTTGTGTAAAAACTACCTCGAAGCTGAAAGCTCGCTAGACTCGGGTGGGCTGAGCGAATAGGAAAGTTCTTTGCGGTCAAATTCACGGTAGAAGGCAGCGTCGTAGACCAGGCTTGCAGGATGGCCTAGACCACGACGCCCGAAGCCTTGGGACGAAAAACTGAGAAACCTTAAATTTCAAGTCGACTAGCCGTCGAGTGACTTTCTGTGGAAGATCGCGCAGAACTTCCAACACAAGAGGCACGACTAACGTACAACTGCTAGCACGCCGGATGACATTGACGTGATTGGAAGAACGCGTCGTGTCGTCAATGAGGCTGGTTTGCTGGCAGTGCAACGGAAGCGGCTGGAATGGGCCTGGCGGGCAACGAGGAGTAAACGAAGTCCAAACGAAGTCTTCAGAAAAATTACATCGACGTCTTGGAACGCGGTTCTTTGCTCTCGAGAGACAAAACAGTTTACATTAGGTTTCAGGCCTCAAGACGGGATAGGTGCTGAGATGACACTCTCCATGGCCTAAACATTAAATTCTCAGAGTCAGCGCTTAACAGGCAACAGGAGAAATGACGGAACTTGTTGCTATGTGCGGCAACCTTGTCCATTTCTAGGCCATTACAGAACGAACATCCAGCTGAAGCTGGACAGGACGTCGAGGAACATCGATAATTGGTCACTGCGCTGATTGAGTGCACGCCACAAGGCGGTGCTTACCTTTAAATGACGACTGCTGACGATGCATGAGTGGCTACGTTCTTCAACCTTCTCCGTAAATGCACTGAACTGAAGTATCGTCATTAGGAATCCAAATTCTGGAAGGATACTTCCCAAGGGAATTGAAGAACGTAGCGAACTTGCAGCGTGATGAGTGGAGGAGGAACAATCTCAGTCGGCTCTAGTGGCAGCACAATGGCTACGTTGGCTACACTCTCTGAAGTGACAAGACACCTGACACCACTCCTAAATGTGCACAGGATGAGCCATCAGCAATGAAGACAATAGCTTAAGATGTCAAACCATTCGCTGATATCTGCCGGTGGCCAAAACCATAATTCAGCTTCCTGTACGTTGTGCACAAGAAAGGAGACCCTTTTGACTGCGCCAACTATCGAGGGATCAGTCTCCTTAACATAGCGTACAAGATCCTCTCTGCCGTCTCGTATGAACGCCCGAAACCATTCGTCAATAACCTGATAGGTCCTTATCAGTGCGGTTTCAGGCCGGGAAAGTCCACCATCGACCGAATTTTCACACTGCGGCAGGTCCTGGAAAACACCCATCACCTATTCGTCGATTTCAAGACCGCATACGACAGCGTGCATAGAGACGAGCTATACAACGCCATGTCTAGTTTTGACATTCCTGCCAAACTCGTCAGATTGTGCAGAATGACGATGGAGAACTCTCGCTGCTCCATCAAGGTCGGTAACGAACTAACCGAGACCGCTGTCATGTGATTTCTTCAACATCATACTTGAGAAGATCGTGCGAAACTCAAACGTCAACACCAGAGGCACGCTCTTCCAAAAGTCCGTTCAACTGCTTGCCTACGCGGACGACATTGACGTGATTGGACGAACACAGCGAGCTGTCAATGAGGCGTTTGCAGGCATTGACGCGGAAGCGGCCAAAAAGGGTCTGGCAGTAAATCAGGACAAAACAAAGCACATGCTGTCATCACGGAAGGACGCACAACATCGACGTCTCGGACAGGTAGTCAAGGAATTCGTCCACCTCGGCTCTGCAGTAAACAGGGACAATAGCACCAGTACCGAGATCAAGCGCAGATTTACTCTTGCCAATCGCTGTTTCGTAACAGAGCCATCTCTCGACACACCGAGCTGACTTTATAAAGGGTGATTTTTTAGCTATTATCTTTTTGGCAACACTGGTTTAAGCAGCTGACGCACGTTTCGTGTTTTGTTTCACTGTCAAACATCTTCAGTTTGGTCTATAATTTAACCATGAATCGTCTTACAAACGAACAACGCTTGCAAATTATTGAATTTTATTATCAAAATGCGTGAAAGTTCATCGCGCGCTTCTTCCATTTTATGGTCAGAAGCTCATTTTTGGCTCAATGGGTACGTAAATAAGCAGAATTGTCGATTTTGGAGTGAATATCAGCCAGAAGCATTGCAAGAGCTACCAATGCATCCAGAAAAAGGCACAGTTTGGTGCGGTTTATGGGCTGGTGGCATCATTGGACCGTACTTCTTCAAAGATGATGCGAATCGTAACGTAACTGTGAATGGTGAGCGCTACCGTGTTTTTGCCCAAAATGCAAGAGCTTGAGTTGCATGACATGTGGTTTCAACAAGACGGTGCCACATGCCACACAGCACGCGCAACAATGGACTTATTGAGGGGCGAGTTCGGTGAACATTTTATTTCACTTGCGGGACCGGTCAATTGGCCGCCTATACCGTGCGATTTAACGCCTTTAGACTATTTTTTGTGGAGATAGGTTAAAGCTCATGTCTATACAGACAAGCCCACTTCAATTGACGCATTGGAAGACAACATTGAAGCATTTATTCGTGAGATATCGGCCGAAATGTTGGAAAGAGTATGCCAAAATTGGACTAAGCAGATGGACCATTTGAGGCGCAGTCAAGGTCAACATTTGCATGAAATAATCTTCAAACATTAAATTATATGGACCGTACTATGGGTTTAAATAAAGATTTCATGCATTTTTCTGAATTTTATGTGTTTTCTTTTGAAAAACTTTCCTATAGCTTTTAAAAAATCACCCTTTATAACACCCTAATCATCCCTGTCTTGCGCTATGACGCCGAGGCATGGACGATATTGAAAGCGGATGAAGAAGCTCTTGGTCGTTTTGAGAGAAAAGTTCTACGTCTGTTTGCGTTGATGGCGTCTGGCGGAGGAGATTCAACCACGAAGTGTACGGGCTGTACAGCGGCATGCACCTAGTTAAGCGTCTTCGGACCCAACGCTTAAGATGGCTAGGTCATGTAGAGCGGATGGACACCAGAGCTCCGGCCCGAAGAGTCTTCGATTCCGAGTCATTGGGACAACGCAACAGAGAGCGTCCTTGAACGAGATGTCGCACACAAGTGGAGAAGGAGGCTCAACCAACTTGTTGTGCGCAACTGGCGGCAGCTGGCGAAAGATCCTGCTGACTGGAGAGGCTTGTTAGTTGAGTCCCAGGTACACCCCGGACTGTAGTGCCAAACGAAGAAGAAGAAGAAAACTGATTCTGGCCAGAATCGGAGCCAAGAAAGGACTGTAATCGAATCTTCACAGACGCTGGCGCCTTCGTGGAGAGCGACAACATTAGACTACTCACCTCTTTAGGTAAATTTGTGTCGGTTTTCCAAGCGGAAAACTATGCGATCTTAATGACCACGCACTAGTGATGGAAGGAGCGAATGATTTGTGCCTGTAACGACACCCAAGTCGTGTCTAAGGCCTTGCTCAACCCTATAACCACTTCCAGGATAGTCTAGGAATGCAAGTCTTCTCAAAATTTGATCGGCCGCTTGGCTTAAGCGATGCAACCCTCTGCGACGCCTTTGGAGAAGACGACGACACTGCAGAGCACTTCCTCCTTTGCTCTTATTAGGTGGCAGCTATTAGGTGTTAATGATTTAATCAATCGCTTACGACGTCTATTGGTGCCACATAAAATATTCCTTCCAGGCCAGCTAGCCCTACATCTGCTGAGGCTTCAGTGCTTACCGCACATGTGACACACATGAAGGCAAGTCCTTCTGTCCTGGTTTGAAGCTACAGCCCTGGGTGGAGGGCTCAACCGGATAAGTAGGTTTCCACATGCAATCGCGACTCACATACACCAACGATTTGGGTCCACTCCCTTCAAGTCCAAACTGGCTTCCAAAAAACGACACATTTTACCGCCGTCTTGGAAGGAGCCTCCCTCTAGGCAGCAGTAACTTAGAGGCAGGCGCCTCGGCTCCGCAGTGAACAGCGAACTAACATCGGGGATCAAACGCAGAAGAACTCCTGCCAATCGCTGTTTCTTGGCAGTTACGTGCGATGGCGGCCGTGAATTTCAGAGCTGACAGTGGAATTTCAGATATTCAGCTGGGAACCGGCTCATGTTTCACAGTCCTCCAAGGGAACATGAGACGTTAACCAATTTCTCGGCTCTTCATGCTCTTCCCCCGTCCTTTGAATTCCCAGTGGTTCGTGGAAGTCTGCTCCATCCGCAAATTCCCCTCTTCTCTCGAAGCACTCCGAGCACAGCGAGCCTAAAACAAGACCGCACCAACTCCCAATGCCTAACCACATTTCGACTGGGGAAAAAAATCGACCCTCCATCACCTCCAACTCCACAGGCAGTCACTCAACTTAGCATATTGCGCCTAATTGGTCGCCTTGTGGGGCGTTGCTGGGGAAGGGGGATGCATATGGAACACAAAAAAGCATGCAGTGGTATCAATTATTCGCCAGCAGTTGGAGAGTGCTCTTGTTCCAACCTCCCATTGTCACCGGCTTCCAATTAAGATGCACATTGAATCTTGGTCAAGGCTGCTCTGGGGTGTGCACACTGTCACTGGCACTGGCATCGGCACACGTCCTCCGCCGAGGGAAGGACACGATGCTCGAGCTCTGGAAGGAAACACTTACGATAGTTACCTACCCGCTGTGCGGCAGCAGATGCGCCAGTCAAGGTGCAGTGCGGTGCGAATGCGAAAGAAAGCGAAGAGACGAAGAAAAATATGCAAACTATGCAGAGCAGGTCCTTTTGATGAAGATGAAGAGGAGCGCTCTGTTCGTGCGTTTACATGACAATGTCACGTCAGAGGAGTGCAGGATTTGCATTTTTTTTTCCCCCGAAGACGGCGACGCGTCGGCCTGTGGGGCATCAGCGGCACGGAAGTGACATCTTACCTAGAACGAGAAGAAGAAGAATATGAGTCGAGAGTGAAGGCGGTTTGGTGAAGGATTTACAAAGTTTGCATTGCAAGAGGGGCAGAGGGTTGGACTTGTGAAATATTTAACAGCCTTCCCGGGCGATAATTTGCATTCCAGGCGTGGTCGGCTTGAGGGAGACGGGCGCGATGCGGTATTTGATTCCGTTCAAGGACTGGGGGCAGATTGGCTGAAGGAGGCATGAAGTGGTGGTGGACAGGGAGGGACAAGCAGACGGATGCCGGGTGAGTGCACGGACGGATTTAAGAGGAGAAATCGATGAGTTTAAGCCTTAAATTGCTTGCAGCTACCAACCAACCAAGAATTGACACACATTCAGGGCGTGGATCGATGCGATTTCGATTGAGAGTCTGTTTGACGGACTGGGACGTAACGTAGTCTTCGACAAAATGGAGCCAGAACTGCCAATCAGTCACTTTTATTCGATCGAAGTAACATAAGGCGACGAACCAACTGGCGATGGAGAGAACCGGTCAACAAATGCGTCAAATCAAGGTTGAGGACAACTAGAAAACGCATAAAAAAAGATTCTCTGGGCGCACAGGAATGGACGGCATTCCGACGGGGTTCCATATCCACGACCCAATGATGCTTGAGACCACCTACCGTCCGTAGACACCCACCGCCGATCATTCATCGATAGCAACCGCCGACTTGAATGACATGCGAGTGATCGCGGCGGACACAGAAGAAGGAAGAATCGTTGGGGGTTTCGGTGGAGATTATGAATCAAATGTTCCGTCATCTCACGGAATACCCAAAACAGGTCGTAGGACGTTAGGCTGCCTGCAGAGGGACTTGACCCCGTTTTACAAGACGCTGCTGGGCCTGAGGGAAAAAAAATATTTAAGATGGTGCGAGCAAACGTGGCGAATCGTTCGCACCACCCCCGACATCAAGAGGAATCTGCTGGAGCCAGGTCCTAAGTGGCTGCAGAGGAGTCGATCTAGGAGCTGTGAGGAAGGAGCCACCACCTACCACCGCGCCTCGTTCATCGATGGCAACTGCCGACTCTGCATAGAGAGTCATCTTCGTGTATACTAAGGGCATTACCGCCAACCGAGTTCAGAAATCAACCGCCAGCGACGCGAAATCATTTTCCATCTCTAGTGTGATGACCACCAAGGAGGAGCATTCGTTGCTTTTACTGCAACAGGGAGAGGCATACATATGTTAACCACTTGTTCAGTAAGTGTACGGGCCGCCCGGAGTGATCCTGCAGGACTGTCGCCTTCTGTGCAAGCAGGCCAGGAACGTTGGGAAAAGAGGGGAGGTTGCCTGTAAATGGGGCAATCATTGGCGTTTCAAGGCAAACCTGACCTGGTGAGTACTCTAATTCGGAAATTAGAAAGAATTTAAGACATTTCACATTGAGACGGCGTTAGGCTTCAAACAATCCCTTGAAGAATCATCCAGTGGATCTAGTACTCAACCAACAAGTCGTCTCGAATGACAAGGTATCTGCAGCCCACTCCAAGTTGTGAGTGAATCCTGATCTGTTACATTGTCGTACTTGCTCGGCTTGATGCTCTATGGATTGGGGCTGTTTTTGTGTGGACACTTAACTTCTCAAATCGAAGCCCCTTCTCTACGTGGGTCCACATGCCACCTCAGCACTTGTCAAGTAACTAAGTGGAACAATGGTTAAACTGCCTTCTGTCAGCTTATTGGCCTCTTCTCACGGATTCCAATGGTTTTAGTCTGCCTAAGGCCACACCAGTCATTTACGAGCATTTCGGAGACTCCGATTCCATCGAGTTGTGGAGGAGATTTTCTTGACTTGGCAAGGAAGTGTGAACATTGTGAAGTGTCTAGATGATCTGCTTTAAAACAGAGTAACGATTTACAGCTGTGAAGTCATTTCTTACCACTGCCATGCTCGAAGACGATCGATCTGAAACGAATGTTGACGATAAGATGGTTTGTCCACATGGCACAGTCCACAGTCTAAGTAGAACACTCAATCGAACGTATCATTCCCTTGTCCTTTTTCACTTGCGATGACGCATAGTTCAGTGAATCGTGCAGACTGAATGGAGCAGGGTTGTAATGTTACTCAGTAGCACAGTCCTAAGCCTCTGTTGAGGCCAGACCGGAGCTGTGTTGTCTGTATAAGCGTCATTGGCAGGCACCTGAGATATCGGGTACATTCGAGGTATATTCTGCGACCAACGGAAGCCTAAATTGGACCAGGAACGCAGGCGTATCCTCTTAAATCCGGATATGAGCATATGCAGCTCTGCACTCGCCATTCAGCTTCCTAGTGTTCGCCGGGCTAGTCGTCTTGCTCAATTTAGTAGTTGTTTCAATCTTGCTCAACTTTACAAGTCTGCTCCTTGGACCCTTCCCAAAGATTTAGACCATGGGAGTCTGTGTTGTTCGTCAAATGGGCTTGCTCGTAAGTCCCTTTGATCGCGTTCCTTGCAGATTTACTATGCTCGACGTTCATTTGCCTGGAATGGCAGTTGTACTCCCTCAAGTTCAAGCTTGTCAGTCTATTTTCTTTTGATGAGGGATATGAATGAGGCTGACTAGGGTACTGCCGGTACTGAACTTTCATACGCTGGACTGAGATTCGTGACGTTGTAGACGTTTAAGTCGCGTGGGAACACAAGTGTTCGAGTGGAACTTAAGGTGGAGCAACGCTTCCTTCGACGGGGAAATGCTTACTCTGTGGTGCTGCGGTGTGTCACTTTCAATTAATTTTCCTGGAGCGCTTGGCCATAGTTTCTTATGAAGTAGACATAGCTTGTGGAGAATTACTAACCCCGTGTCGTTCGTTTGGTGACGGTTGCCGGTCTTTTAAGCGTAGTTTCGGAACAGGCAAGTCTCGCGATATAAAAGACCTAGGAAATGCCGATCGTCACTCATTGCCTAATCGTTCATTCCAGGGCCGATGGCAAGCGAGAACGAAACGATATAAAGGTTGTCTTTGACAAAGAACGATCCACAACGACGTCTTGTCACAACTTCATCTACCTCGACATGAATAGCACTAACAGCCTCAGTATCGAGATCAGCGTCACTCTTGTCAATCCCTTCTTTATGTTCCACAGGCAATTGAGTCACGAAAAAACATGCTCACATTGTGCATAATCCTGACCATCCTTACAGAAGTTCTGTCTCTTTCAAGAACAGCCCATAGACCTTTCGGGGGGAAGGCTTCACCAACAGGAGTCTGGTAGACGTTTGCGCATGAAGAACATGGTTCTTGCACTAAAAATCTTCGAGTCCGAGCCCAGTGAAGTATCGCAAGAGAGGACGCCAGTGTTTGAGGAGACACACGGCAGAGTAGAAGGGCCTCAACGAACTTTCGAACCGCGGGAGTGGTTCCTTCAAATTATTCAGCAGAAGTTGATTCATCGGTCTGGCTTCAGTCTAGACTAAACCAACAAAATTGCACAGTATACGGGCAGAAGGCAGGCCACACTTCGGTTCCAGAGCACTCACAGTGAAGAGGTTAGCTTGGTTCATTAAGTCCCGAATATCACCATCTTTTTGGGTACCACCCACCGAAATGCTCGTCAATCTGTCCCGCCAGCGATGACACAAAACACGTCACCGACGCACGCAGCCCCACTCAAGTGACACGAGCACGACTAATCGGCTTGGCCTTTCCCATCACATCTGGGAAGCAATTACGACGAGACCTTGCTCCCAAAAGCTAAGCCACCATCGACACGAATTGTCTGCAATTATCTCACGTCGCGATCTCCACGAAACTCAGTTTCCCAATGAATTCACTTCAAATGGTCGTTAAGTCTCGGCAACTCCCACCAAATCACGCACCAATGTCAGCCGCCCGAACCTGTGGCGCTAAGGCTAAAGCTAAAGCCAAACTGCGTCCGCGAGCGGTGCTCTGTTTCGCAACATCACGCGCGCCAAAGGCCACGGCAGCCATTAAGCACCACGCGTATCATCCGATGACGCATGAGCTGATCTTGTGGTCCCGTTGGCCATAATCACGGACTCTGGAAATTCCCACCACGCCAGGTCGCGGCAGAACTGAGTCCGAAAGCGAGAGTGTTGTGCAACGCTTGTGACCGAGCGGTGCACTTGCACCCGTTAATTAGAGGCAGCAACGCACGGCTAGCGTGTGCGAGTGGCAGACAACGTGCCATTTGCCGGAATTTCGTGTGCCCCAGCGACCCACCGACCCACGGTGCGCTGCACCGTGGCATGTCAAACGAGTGTTGCCGCAGCCCAGGCCGGACCTGCCTCATAATTACGCGTGTACACTGTACACTGCTCATGTAATCGCGCTCTCTGGCCGACGCGCGAGAGTGCCGCCAGTGGGTTAAGGCTGGTCATTATGTTGTCGCCGCTCTGCCGCCACTGCCCCGGCCCGCCCCTTTCACCTTTTCACTGTTTCGCTTTCGCTGGAGCTTTTCGCTGGAGCCTCCGTGTGCTCACCTTGGGCGCGTTGCTCGTTTATTTCCACATGCACACAGCTTCGGTCGTCGGTCTTCTGCTGGCCGTTCGTGCTTCGGCCGATTGGGCCGAGGGCGGCGACGTGGTGACCGATAAACAAAAAAAAAAATCGATCTTGACCTGCATTTCTCTGCACTCGCCCGCGGCGGCTAGGGGTGGCTGGGTGGGGGTGGAATGGATTTTCTCGTTCGAGTCGAAGATAGACTGGCGTGCGGAATGAATTTTAAGCTCATAATGGTCAAGTTAAATGGGCAGTGAAACTGGACTGAACGAACTGGTGACCGACTTCGAATGGTCGTCGGCGTGGTGTGCGGCTAGGGAGGGGGTGCGGATGGAGGTGGAGGACTTTTCAGTGGAAAATTGGTCGCATGATGTGTTAATCCAAGCGGAACAGGGATTTAGTTGGGAAACTTGTCCTATTTGGTTGAATGCGCCGTGGGGTGGGTGGGTGTCTGGGTGGTGGTGGTGGTGGTGGTGGGGATTTGCTTTTGTGTTGCCATTCGGTCGGCGATGTTGATCACGGAGGCTAAGCTGGCCGTGGATGAATGCCAGGCCAGGGAGGGCTTGTTTTAATGAACCACCACCGCCGCCGCAGTGGTCTTTTGATGAATTGGGAGTTACTCCGGCGGTGGATGGGCTTGGCCAGAGTTCGTTCAATTTGGGCTAACCGCCGGTTAATCAAACGTGACAAAGGAGGACAAAGTGGGCGGGTGAAGCCGATGAAGTGCTTCCAGGGCTGAGACAATCGAATCGAGATTGGACTCCATCCTGAGCGAAAGGGGGACGAATTTAGTTGGGGCGTGTCTTTCGGAGTCAATTCAGAAGGGAAGAGTCAACAGCAGCGTCTTGTTGGGTCAGTGAACTTCGACGACCGTGTGAATGGGATGGCTTCGCGTTCAGCAGTCAAATAGAAGCGGGCAACATGCGCTCAGCAACACAGCCGTCGTCCACTCGGCGATACTTCCGTCATTTGAGTCTACTGATGTACGTATTATCCGCTGTGTAAGCACGCTCGAGTCTATATGCATCCGTGGGTATCTCAATTGAACGATTGATGGATTTTCTCACCGAGAGTCGTTGTTTTTACCGCACCACGACTTGGAATGTTGATCATGGTCCCTTAATCCTAAAGCTTGACATGATGCAACCTACTGTCTGAAGGCGCCGCGCGGCAACGCCGGGCTCCTCCTAATCCTAATCCGGGCAGCACAGGGTAGCGACAATTAGGACAGCTCAAGCCTGTTCTTGTGATGAAACGATCAGATGGCTGACTATACTTGCCCCGCTTTAGTTGCCGGAAATGTGTGCCCAAAGTGAAGACCGTGGCTAAGTGGGCATGTGACTTGACGCCTCATGAACTGTGTCTGGGTCTAGGTTTGATTCCCACAACACCACCTATTTTGAGTCCCTGACAAATGATCACAAAGTTCAATTGTCTCCTACGACTTTTGACTGAAAGGCGACTTATTTGGATCCCTCTCCCTTGTCCGTCTGTGCAAAGCGAACCACACAGCGTCACGAAATTTCCACGGATCACAGAACAACGAGGTAGACATTTAAGGCAAATTGACTTTCGCCTGCGACGTTTAAATTGAATGACAAGCCTGGCATCCAGCTCGTGGTGAGAAAATAGCGGATACGAGGGCTATTCAGTCTACGCGACCATCAACTGACAACTTTGACACATCATGAGCTCTGACCAAAAAAACACAAGCCCCACTCCTCCTCACCCAAAATGCACGCAATGAACCTGGTTCCAGCAAGATGGCACGTAATGCCGCACAGCACTAGAATCGATGCACCAATTGAGAAACGAGTTTGCTGAGCAATTTGTGGATTTACTCGTCTCCTAAGCCAGCGTCCATTGCATTGCCCTTCATTGCTTGACAAAGTGACTCTAAATTCGACTCTTCGCACGTCCCACAGGTTCGGAGTAGAACCCTCTTCTGATCGATCTATATGACTCTGCCACCTTGGACGACTGGCTGGGCTCATGTCGCTACACAATTGGTGGTTAAATCGTCGCCTCTAGATGCGATTTAACCCAAACAGAACCTAAATCTCCCTCGAAGAGACGTCGTCCGCTTTTAAGATTGCCCATGTCTCTACGCGAAATAGTACGACAGGGATGACCAAGGTGCTCTATAAAGTCAGCTTCATCCTTCGAGAGGATCTCTGTTGTTAGTTCACTGTTCACAGCGGAGCCATAGTGCCTGACTACCTCATAGTTACAGTTGCCCATTGTGAGACTCTGGCCAAGACGTCGACTTTGACAGTTGATAGCGGCGATATTATCAAGCTACATCTGTCAAATTGGCTGTCATTTATTCAGCCTGTATTTCCAAATATCCATGGACTGGCAAAGCGTCGTCAACAACACGTGCAAATGATAAAATTGTTCGGGCAACGTTCACCGCTCATCGTCCATTTTATGGTCGCCGACATAGGATGGGGCCCATTTCTGGATGAATATGTATGTCAACAAGGCAAACTATCGAATTTGGGACGTTACCAATCTACATGAGATTCAAGAGCGTCCTATGCGCTGTTTGGTGTTGAATTTGGGCTGGTGGCGCGGTGTCGGTGGTCCATATTTCTTTGAGAACGACGTTGATTAGCCCATTATCGTCAACGGCGAGCGCTATAGGTGCATGATTACCAACTTCTTTTGGCCTGAATTGGATGATATGGACACTAACGACATGTGGTGTCAACAGGACGGCGCTACTTGTCACACAGCTCACGCCACATTGGAAATTCGGGGGCGTGGTCGATTCGGGGGCATGGTCATCACATGTGGAGGTGACGTGAATTGGCCACCGAGATCGTTCGATTTGACCCCGTTAGACTTTTTTCTTGTGGGGTTTTCTGAAGTCGCAGGTCTATGCGAATAAGCCAGTCACCATAGCGGCCCTCAAAGCCAAACAAACCCTTGCCATCGGCCTGAATTATGCGTCAGAGTCACATTTCGGATGCCCGCCAGTTAAAGAAGCCGCGGCGGGTATCGATATGCCTTTCAAACGAATAAAATATGTCGATGACATCTCGCATACACTTTGTTTTATTTAAATTTTAGCGTTTAATGAATGTCCCTTTATGTCCTTTTTTTGGGGACATTCTGGACTTCGTTGACCTCCATGATGTGGCAAAACTCCCACACATCAGGATGACTGAACAACGAATACAAGTACTCTAAGCAATAAGTACGGAGAAGGTGTAAGGAGGTGATCCTCCTTCAGTTATCTGTGTGCTGAAGAAATGGAGTCACCCTGGGTGAACATTAGCGGAGAAGCCTTCAATTGAGAAGTAGGTGGCCAATCCTTTATTGTTGAGTCCTTGTCCTCGACCCCGGCAGAGCCATGGCTCTTGTACAAGGGCGGTGTCCATCTTCCCCGTTGAGAGAAGGAAGATTAGATTGGCCGCCTGACTGTAGTGTAGGTTGATTTGTACCACTTTCATGGCGGCCAGGAGGTTCTTTTCTGTTCTTGCTGCATATTGCCAGGATTCGCAGTTTGCAGCAGGTAATACCCACTCTGACTTTGAAGTCTTGTTGCCGCAACAGTTGCAGCGATTTGTGATTCAAACGAATGTCCACGTCCATATCGTTCTCGGTGTGTTCACCCATCTTAATGATTTCCCAGTCCTGACTGTGCAGATCTGGGTTGAAATGTTGTAGGCTGCGCTCTATTCAGTCCATCGGGAGGTATGGTCCTTGGAAGTGGACGCGGCCTTTGGGTCTGGTCATATTAAGGATTTCCCCTTTATCTACAACACGTATGTCGGCGTCAGCTGTCCGAAGAGGGAAATGATTTTCACCTTCTTCAGGATGGCGTCATTCACCAATCAGGATTCTCAGCTCGGTGAGTTTCCATTGGTCATCCGAGAGCTTAAGCTCTGGAGTCAACCACTGCGACTTTTTCAATGTACTTCGCTATCTCAGCGTATTTTGGTCTTTTTGACCTTTTTGAGGAGCCTGGGTCTGAGGCTAGCGACTCGTCGTGGCGACCCCGTTTTGAGGACTCTTGACTTGCTGCAGAGGCTTGGAGCTTTTCTGCACCAGTCGTTGGTTTGCCGGCTAAAATCTTGGCTAAGGTTAGAGGGAGATGTCCACTCTTCCTTTCCAAGGAGTTATCCGTTCCATTTTTTGGGGATGCCACGACTACTGGGCCCCTTTTAGTTTTGGCGCTGGCCTGCCCGGAGCAGCCCGGGGTTGGTTCAGGGTCGGCAGTGGCCAGATCCTTGGCTGCTCTCGAGGTGGTGGCGTGATGGCCTGTCTTCCTAGTAGCGACTAAGGTTGGTTTCCTTTCTTGTTCTGCACCATGCATTCGCGGTAGATCGAATGGTCGCTTCTGCTCTCGCGAGCTTGCCCTATTCCTTCTCAGTGAGGGTTTTTGGGTCGCGACCTCTCAATCTGCTCACGAGTCTTTTCGCATTGACGCGCTGTTTGCTGTGGTTTTTCGGCACGGGTTCGTGGTCTTTGACTATGACTGTTTTCGCACTGTCCAGTGTCGAGTCCGCTATTTCAGTCGATGCACTTGCAGAGGAGTCCATCTTTTCGGGAGAGTGAGAGGAGGTTTCCGGATTACCAGCAGCACTCTATATCGGCAAGGCAGGCTAGTCCCCAGCTAGCTACCTTCAGAATTTGCTTTTAGGCTTGGCCTGGCAGCATCTTCTTTGCCTGGCGGCATCACCACTATGCTCAGGCGCAAGTCTATGCGCCTACCTGATGCTGGGATTAGCAGAAACCATTAACAGTGCGATCCAAACGTCCATTCACTTCAACAACCTAAGTGACTCACTTAAATCAACTACTTTGCAACAAGAAACAAAAGCACAGTATGGACACAAACCGAGTTCCACCACTCTTCAAATGATTTACGATAAGCTCGGGAAATTGGCAATCGATTGTTATCATCACTCATTAAGCTTCGAACAGAAAATGATGAGCTGACGGCGAAAGTGTATGCTCTGAAGTGGTAAACTGCACTGGTTATTGGTGTGCCAAATATGAGCTTTAAGACGAAGCTTAGGAGACTTTCCCTCGTTCGCGCAGTCAAAGTCGTCTCCTTTCTTATGGATCCGGCGAACGATACTGAAATTCCAATCACCGAGCTTGCCGTACCTTACAGACGACCTGGTTCATATGCCCATCAGCTCTCTTTGGAGTTTTCCTCAAAAAATAATTCGATGTGGTTTTCTTTCAATGACTTCAAGCGAAAACAAAACTGAATCGAGCTCCTTTTACTGAATTGTGGGCAGAGTCGTTCGAATCGATTTAAGTCCAGTGTACCCTCCTGTTGGTCTATCTGTTTGGACAGTTTCTGAAAGATTCGATTTGTTTGTTTTTTTAAGTAGTTTTCCAAGTTTACACACAATCATCGGAACGTGCGGTGTGCACAGCAATTCACCAACCAGCGCCGCCTGCCACAAGGCTAGTTTGGGTATAATGTGAATATCCCACATGCAGCGAAGCTTAGATTTCTACGAAGCGATGAATGGAGGCGATTAGTTTGAACAGGTAGTCAAGCATGTAGTGAGCACGTTCGAATCTGTTGCCAACAATTCCAGGAAACTTGTGGCTAGCTAACTAGTCCGTGAAAACGCAAATACAGCGCTGCAATAACCAGGGTGACGAAGAGAGACACTAACAATCAGTGACTTGGAGGGGACACGCTATTGCTTGAATCCATCCGAGGGCGATATGAATGGATTTGTGAAAGGCTTACATGTCGAGGCAGTATTGGGTTCAAGGCACGCTCTAATTTCCGTAGAATATCAGATCCCAGCCGGAGAGGCGTTGGACCACCGTGAAGCGGCTCCGAGGCAAAAAGCGCTGTTGACTGTTGGTGGGCATCACAATGGCTCCAACAGGACCTAAGTGAAACGTGGCTTTCCCCTGTCTAAGCATGCACCCAACCTAACCTAACCTGGCTGCTTGTGGTTTACATAAAGAGAGTGCCAAGGTCAAGGGCGCCACCAATGCACATGCAACCCCGGCTTTGGCCAGAAGCTGTCTCTTGGTACAATAACTAGTTCCAGTGCCAGTGCCAGTGCCGTCAGAAATCCTTAACATTCCCCTCGGCAGTTGGGTGAAGAGCATGTAGAAAGCCAAGTGCCATTGTCCCATCGTTAAAGTTCAGGAAATCTGCTTCGATTCCCAAGATTTCACAAGAACCCCAAACCCTTCGAGATAACTTCAAATCGTTGCCAAAAACTTTCGAAAACAATCCCAATTACGCCGCGCCCAGCATGCGGCTTAGATGAATTACTCAACATCCCTGATCGATTGCTAATGGACCGCGCCCCAAAAAACAAGCGCCCCCAACCCCCAACCCCAAAAAAAGGCGCGCTTGTCCCATTCACTTCCCGTGATTAATAAGTCAGAAGACAGCAAAGTTCTTGAGTTAATCTCTCATGAAGAATGCATGATCGAGTGGGCAAGTGCCCCGCCCAACCGCCTCCGTCCCTAATTTCCAGCCCGAGGCCATGTTGCAGTTTAAAAAGTCCGCCGAACCATTTATCTGCGTCGCTGCCTCAACCCCCCTCGAAATTCCGTTTAAATAGCAATTGAACGCGTTCAATGAACCATCTCCCTTCTCCCCACTCCCGCCAACTGATTCGATTGAAGGCACACACAACAACAACGACGAGGAGAAATGAAACATCAGACGAACGACATCGATAGCGGCGACCGACAGCAAAACCGACAGCAAAACCGAGTAAATTACGAGAGCAGTCACATATTTTTTTTATCTAAAACCCGTCTCTGCCTCCCTCTGGGGCGAGGGGCCAAAAACAGCAACTTGTCCGGAAATAAAAACATCTCTCACATCCCCCCCCCCCCCCCCCCCCCCCCATCATGTCCTATTCATTGGCGATGGGCACAAAGAAGGAGAATTCGCCGCAATTCAGACACTCAATGGAGCGCGGCGCGCCGAGCGTAGGTTCGGTACGTTCACTGGATTTCAGTCATGGCTAGGTTGGCCCTAATGCAAAGTGACAGTCAGCAGGGAGTGATTTCGGTCGAGTTACCTGCCATTGCAGCAGATTTTCCCAAAAAAAAAAAAAAATGGATTCCATTGAAAAGCAATTCCCAATCATGCACGACTCCCTGTGTCCATGGGCTGGGGGGGAGTGGCAATCCCCCGATGAGGCGAAGGGTCACGTGTGGTGGTGGGCCGGGTGATGTGACGCAAATCTCAGTGAAAGAGCCTCGCCGTCGTCGTCCTTTTTCAGTCACGTACACACCCGGCCGGAGTTGTCCGGATGTGCAGTCATCAGTTGAAGGACCAGTCGATTCCCATTTGTGGGGGAGGGAGAGGAGAGCGGGGGATGTCCTGGCACAGTCATAATCGAGTTTATGTCGGATTTACCATGGCCCAGAGTTTTATGACGGAGATGGGCGGAGATCCGTCAGGATTATGAAAGGAAGCGACTTAATTCAAATGTTTATTGGGAAATTATAAAGTTCTTGCCGTGGAGTGGGGTCAGAAGGGGGGGGGCGACGCCATCTGGACTCAATCGTAAGGCTTCGCTGGAGTGGGCAAGGCGGCGTCGGCGGCGGTCATTTTGAACATCTCTGGAGGGCGCTTATGTGGCTCGTTGAGTTGTTGAATGTATTCGCTGACAGGTCCATGCAAAGCGACATCTGTTCGCCGAGCCAGGGGTGAGATTTGTGCAAATGGATTTCCTTTATTGTCTGCCTCGCTGAAGCGAATGACGACGAGTGCTCGCAAAAGGACATCTGTCTGTGATGGAGGGCCCGTGTGACAGGGGATGAGTGCGGCAGATCGCCAGATGCCCATTTAGTGTCCCAGCAAACCAGGGGATTTATGTCGCATGAAATACGATCGTCAATGAGAGTTCGATTTCGCAAAACGAGCGGTCAGGGAGGAGGCCAGAGAGAGAGCCAGAGAGGGTGTGCAACTCACTTGGAGGTTCCAATTTAAATTGAGGATAAACGATTGGAATTTTAACGACGGGCTTCTGTTCTTCTTCTGGGCCGTTCGTCGAACATTGACATTTTAAATCGTTTTGAGAGGCATACCCGCTTGCAGAGCTTCAAATGGGTGGTAATTCGGTAGGAGGTTACAATTTGGATTGCAGATGAAACACGTTGATCTTTGGCGGACGGCTGTTGTTTTCTGCGGTCGTCTCGTTGAACCCAATTTTCAATGACGCTACGGAAACGGCCGCTACCTCGGAAATCGTCCAATGATTGCATAGACCAATGATTGAACGTAGTCCCATCAAAAAAGGAGGACGAGAGCGAAATTTCACGAGATAGCACGTCCATCGTTTGTCACACCCACTGTGGGGGTTGCGCCTCGAAATAAATGTCTAGTCCATCGAACTTGGCCAAAGAAATAGCGTCGCACCATGTCTCCGTAGAGTGCGTTAACTCAACGTGCCGTATCGTCGAAAATATCGTGGCCAACAAGAATCTGTCGCTTAGGCTAGGTTAGGTTGTGGTGGCTGACTGCTAAGGACAAAGTAGGCCCATTGTGATACCACGCGGATTGACTTGTTGGTGCTTGCAGTGAAGCGATTTAGCTGGCCTTTACTGACGCTGTTTAGCTCATTGAGATTATTGAAATAGTAGGCCCCTAGGTGATGGTTCTCTTCTGAGGGCCATTCACTCTCTATACACAAACTGTAGCAGCTGTGTTCGAGTAAACATTGCTAAATCAACACCTTTCAACGTGGACTTCGCCAAGGGTGTGTCTTGTCACATCTCCTTTTCATTGTATATATGGACTGGATGTTGAAGCGCAGCCGAGGTGAGGAATGTTTCTCTGTAACTCCAACGCGCACTCGATAGGTTTGTGGCCGCATGTGCTGATGCTGGAATGAGGGTTAACGTGGACAAATCGGAGTTAATGGTCGTTTCCATAACGCCTGTTCAATGCACTCTGCATACTAGTGGAGTCCCATTGAAGCAGGTGGAGAATTTTAAGTATCTCGGGGTCTTTTTCACGAGTGATGGAAGGAGTAATGCTGAGCTTTGCTGTAGGATTGGTCAAGTTTGGTCAGTTTTGACACAGCTTCCTCAATTTATGGCCACAAGAAGTCTATTCTCATCTCGCTATAGCGAACACCATTCACGGTAACTGCCTGGCCGGCCTCATTTTCGAAGCAGTACAGCCCGATGATGCCGCCAGCCCATAAACCGCACCAAACAGTCACTCTTTGTGGGTGCATTGGTTTTTCGACAATCACTCTTGGATTATCATTCGCCCAAATGCGGCAATTCAGCTTATTGACGAATCCACTGAGGTGAAAATGTGCCTCATCACATTTTGATTTGAACGCCCATTTTCATAATAAGACTGAAAAACTTCAAGGCATTGCTCGATTGTGTATCTTTCCATGGTTGAAATTGAGTTAGTCTGAAATTGAGAAATGTCAAATGAAGTGCAGAAAAAAACTTGACGTTTATGTGTGGTTCACATTCAACATCGGCCCTTAAAATGTAACCACCCTTTATATTTGAAGTAAAACATGGTGCTTTCTTGAGCGATCTGATAAGTTCTCTTCCTCACGTAATTGCGTACGCCGACGACTTGATAGTGTACAGATCGGGTAAAAAGATGGAGGACATCACCACTCTCGCGCAGGCTGACTTCGACTCATTCATGAGAAGTTGCGATGACTGGAAGTTGAATATCAACTTTCAGAAGTCGGAAACCATACTGTTTAGGACTCCGTCGTAAAGGGTGATTTTTTAGCTATTATCTTTTTGGTAACACTGGTTTAAACAGCTGACGCACGTTTCGTGTTTTGTTTCACTGTCAAACATCTTCAGTTTGGTCTACAATTTAACCATGAATCGTCTTACAAACGAACAACGCTTGCAAATTATTGAATTTTATAATCAAAATGCGTGAAAGTTCATCGCGCGCTTCTTCCATTTTATGGTCAGAAGCTCATTTTTGGCTCAATGGGTACGTAAATAAGCAGAATTTTCGATTTTGGAGTGAATATCAGCCAGAAGCATTGCAAGAGCTACCAATGCATCCAGAAAAAGTCACAGTTTGGTGCGGTTTATGGGCTGGTGGCATCATTGGACCGTACTTCTTTAAAGATGATGCGAATCGTAACGTAACTGTGAATGGTGAGCGCTACCGTGAGATGATATCCAACTTTTTTTTTTCCCAAAATGCATGTGGTTTCAACAAGACGGTGCCACATGCCACACAGCACGCACAACAATGGACTTATTGAGGGGCGAGTTCGGTGAACATTTTATGTCACGTTCGGGACCGGTCAATTGGCCGCCTATACCGTGCGATTTAACGCCTTTAGACTATTTTTTGTCGGGCTACGTTAAAGCTCATGTTCAATTGACGCATTGGAAGACAACATTGAAGCATTTATTCGTGAGATACCGGTGTTTTCTTTTGAAAAACTTTCATATAGCTTTTAAAAAATCACCTTTTAGTTCTTCGGAAGCTTTACATTCTTGAGGTAGTGTGTTCCTTTTCCTATGGGACGCTGTACTACGACTCGAAAGATATGGAAATGATGATATTACCTGTTTAATACATCTCTATTCGTATTTTTTCTGGAAGATTTCCGGCTAAAATGCTCTCGAAATCGTTTGTGTTCCTTATTGCTCGCTTCATGGGCTTCCTCGGACAATTGACCAAGTGGCAGTATGCAGGCTTGAATTATATCTGTTGAGTTTATTAGAAGTTTATGTACGCTTGCAGGCATGTGGTACCATGCGCAGTGCGCTAGATATATGTTTTTTGTTTCATTGGCATCATATTCACTCGATATTGCTTCGAGTAAAATTCGGAAATGGTAGAACAGATCAATGCTGATACCTGTTATATCCGCACTCATCACAACGTTTCTAAACAATGTTCGCGCTGCGTTACCATCATTCGTATTGCCTGCTACTTGCTTTGGAATGTCAACTAGCAGTCCTATTTCATCCCGAACTCGTTTTTTTTCATTTGATCTTGCTTGCTTCTTAATGTCTAACTTTTAAGAAATGTGTAATAGACATTCAAATGATCGAAGTCAAGAACGCAAATCCCAAAGTTGTGCATTTTTCTTCTTTACAGCAGCCGAGTTGCATTGGAACATAGATAAATAATCGTTAAATATTCGAGCGATGTTAATCCAAAAAAAAAAGATTGTATGGGGTGTGTAGCTGAGCGCAAAATGTCTCAACGGATTCTGGAAGTTTTTTAGTCCGGAGAAGGTAATAAATAACATCTCGAGGCGGCTACACGCGGACACATTTTGAAAACTCTGCACAAAGTTAGAATATAAAAAAAAACTAAGTCCTTCAAGCAAATTACTACCATTTGCTGAGGTCGTATAAGGTTCAAACTTACAAAAAAGATTCCTTAGATAACAAGCAACAAATTGGAAAAAGAATTAGGAAGATAGCGTTGCTACTTACTTCACACGAACACGATGAATTCGAGTCACATAATGCGACTAATGTTTTACATTTCTCTTGCTCAAAAATGATTGCTGTTTGCGATGTCACACATCGGTAAATACCGTTTCCATGAAACGTTAATAGCTTGGTTTATACGTGTCGTTTGATACCAAACTTTTGTCATTCGGATGACTTTAATTTTTGAATTAAGTTCCGCTAGATTCGCAAAATAACACACTGTGCATAGCTTACTTTTGCCGAATGCGTACAGACACAAGACCAGGAGTCAAGCAAGCATCTTAGGCAGTACCAATGCTTACAATGTGCGAGCATGGGATGTCAGACCTATTATCTCGCCGTAGCATTCGTTGTCCGGTGGTCGCCCCGAGGAGGCAGTAAGTCTTCTTGCTCCGGTTACTGTATAGCGATCCGTCCACATGACTTTGCCCTGAGTCCGGAGGTTTCTGCCATAACTCTGTGCTTTATATTAAACGGCAATGCCCAAGCATCAGATTTAACATACGACCGACAGTCGTTCGTCAAAAATATTCAATTCCACAATCAATTTAAATTGCAACCTCCAATTGAATCACACGAGGCACTCCACAGACCTTCGCCTAGGCACATCCGTTATTCCCCTCTGCATCAGTCTCTCAGAGTGCCCTCTCGCCAGGAGACCGAACTGATATTGAAGAACTGCTGTAATTTGAATTGAAGCCCAGAATCGTTTTCTTGGAACTGAATTTCACCTCCTTCAAGATCCAATGGCATTCGGTATGCAAATCGAAATCCACCCAACCAGCCCCTTCTTCCACTCAACCGGGGGCCATTGTCACTTCAAGGACCCTCGCATTGAAGACAAGACCAACGAATACATTCCCAAGTTGTCGTCGACTCGAGAGCTGAGTTACGTCAGTCAGTCAGTCCGTCAGTCATGTCTTGTCATTCCACACCCCATCGCTGTGCGACGTCTGTATCTCCGACATCGACTTCAACGGGAACGAAGTCCATTTCAGGAAATCAATTTCTTGCCATCCTCGTCCTCGTTCGACGTCGTCCTCCTCAAATCTCGTTTTGATTATCTCCCTTGTCTGGTGGAATATCATCTGTCGGGGCTTCTCTTCTAGTTATCGAATGGCCCCCCTCCTCCGCCCACCACGTCTCGCCACGTTAATCGAATTTCCCGATTTGGACGCTTCCCAGCGGAGACCGAACACACACGCACTCACACGAGCAACTCCTGACATTCATTGGACGTGTGCGCCACACACAATCAGAGGAGCAACCGCATTCCTTCACATGTCATCGCAATCCATCGCCTCTGGTCTGCCGATGGTCGAGTGCCGAATGTCGGGCGGGGAATGTGCGCCCATTGGAGACGCCCGATCACTTCCAGGTACCAGCCCTCCGTACGCCAGACGTGACATTCAAGCACTCAATGGCGAATATTTTTTTCGCCCGCATTCGAAATGGACTTGCGGACAAGACATCGCCGCGCCGCGCCTCAGTCCGTATCGTTGTGGGTCAATCTGTCAGCTCCAGAGCGGGCTTCCGGTCCGGCCGATAAGGGAACTACGTACTCGCTCCACACAAGCGCTGATTGCGACCGCAATCTCCGGCCAAGAAGTGGTTTTGATTTATCGCCGAGACGCATACGAACAGAAAAACCAACGAATTGATGGATCCACCGCGTGGGGGAGGGGGCACAGCTAATGGATTTAGAGCGCCTAGGTACGCAGGGAGCAGGCCATAAATTCGGGCGAAAACTTTCTTCAATATTGGCGTCGTAAATCAATGGGAACTTCATGGAAATGGCTCCTTCGGCCTAATGAATGGCGCTCCGGGGAGCTAGTCACTGAATGAAACTCGGAATTTATTGATGTGCCATGATTTATGTCGCTCCTCGCATGCAGCTGCCAGTAATTACGGGCGTCAGTCAATGCGGACGGCTGGTTGGGTCCGTATGGGGGATGCAACTTAATTCAATGAAACATCGATAAGCTCGGCAATGAGGCGTCTTTAACGATGTACGCATACAGTCGCGTCGTGTGGGTCGGGGGATTGAGTGAATCTCTAGCTGATCCTAGGCTGGCCGTTGGGTCATAAATCACGTCGATTACACATCGTTTGACGGACATTCCGATGCCAGATCGCAGATGAACGTCTGTCAAGTGAATCGTTGGTTTCGTGAGCTTTGTGTGAGGAATCGCTCATCGTTGCTCGATTGGGGTGGAGGCTGTTCGATGGCGTCCTACGGTGTGATTAACTGGCAAGTTATGCAAGCTAGTTGCGGGCTATTGATTGACAACGAGTGGTGCCGGTACGCCCAATAGACGAGGAACGGTGACCTGAAGCACTTCGTATTGAAAAGTCGCCCATATCTCGAGAACGGTGCGTTTTTTTGCATCTTTTCGCCGAATCCAAAGACGCTTCTTTTGAAACCATGCCGCCATGAGCACTGAACCATGCCGCCATGAGCACTGGAACTATAGGAAAAAGGCAAGTTATGCACGCCAGTCCTCGGCTATTAAGTGACAACGAGCGGTGCCGGTACTGAAGCACTTCGTTTCGAAAAATCGCCCATATCCCGAGAACGGTGCGTTGCCGAATCCAACGACGCTTCTTTCGAAACCTCAAGCATGCCGCTATGAGCACTGGAACCATAGAAAAAGAGTCGAAGAATGTCACCGAAGTGTTTATTTTGATATCAGCCATATCTCGAAAACGGTGCGATTTTTTTGACGGCGAATATCTTTAGAATCCAAAGACGATTCTTTGAAAACCTTAGGAAAAAGTGTCAAAAAATGTGACCTAAAGTTTTTATTTTGACAAAATCGCCCAGATCTCAAGAATATAGCGTTTTTCGACTTCTTTTTTGTTGATTAACTTTGAAAAATCGGCCATACCTGGAAAATATAACATTTTCGACGGTTTCTCTTGTTGATAGCTTGGATACGTTGTCTAGAACCTGCACCCACTCCATCCATTCGCTAAGATTCGCAGCGGACCATCCAGCTCCTTCACGAAACACTGCAGACAAACGCTCAAAATCCAGTCAAAAAACCCCAAAGTTTCGATGCAAATCCTTCCACGTCGCCGTTCCGTGATACATTCGCGACTTTCTTGAACTTCAGCAATCTTTCAAGCGAAACGAGAACCAATTTATCAAGACTTGGCGAGAACTTAGCGCACAGCGCTTTTTCAAAACCGAAACAACGTGGGGCCACGGCAACGACGGTGTGGAACTCCCACTTGCCACATGAAATTATGTCTCACCGTGAAACACAACCTAACCGCATTCACAACAACCACCCACGTCGTCGTCACCCAAAGGAGCTTCTGCCACCCACGCCGAATTCAATGCCAGACCATGAAACCAATTAGAGTAACATGCGCATCATTCCCCGGCACACACCCGCCCCGCATCAATTCTCGACAGTGATCTGCTTGCAATCAAAGCAAGGGCAAGTCATTTCCAAACATTACCACCCCCCACCCAGTCCCCAACACCCCCTGCCATCAATCCACGGCGAACGGGAAAACATTAGAAACGTGCCGACATTACGAAATTAATTCATAAAACCACATCAGGAGCCCCCCCTCCCACCCCCTCCGCGATACGCCAGCCACATCAGTCACTTCCAGAGGCGGCCGTTAAAATTCGGCTTCCGCCCGCGACATGCCCCAGGTGAGGGAGCGCTTCCGACAAGAGCCTATCATCGCTCAAATGCTGCAAATTGACATTTGCAAATATCCTGTTCACGGGATTACCACACCACACGACGACACCGTCGCGGTCGCGGCGCAGGGACGATGTAATAAACTACCCCGAGCACACACTCGCATCGGTATCATCGGCGAAATAAAATAAACCCCTCCGGCTGGGGCAGGGGGAGGGGAGAAGGGAACCGGATTGTGTAGCCATCATCCATTAAATCCAGAAGCCATGCATGTGGAACGCCAAGCAAACGGAACGACAAACAAAAACACGCCATTTTGTTGCCCATTAAAAATCTAATGCTCAAAAGTCTCTTCTTCCCGGTGCCCCTCAGTGCCCCCCCACCCAACCCCATCTACACACGGGATGGCCCATCCTGACGGACGGAAGAAGGAAGGGAAAGTGCTGGGGCTTTCATTTTCACTCAACTAAACGCCATATGCTGCTGGGAAGTGTGCCAGGAGACTTAGTTTCTTTTTCTTTTTTTTTTTGATGTATTATCCCTTTCTCCGCATTTTTTTTTTCTGCTCTGCTGTGCCGTGCTGTGTTTGCTGCCCGAACTACCGACATTCATCTGCGCGTCCAATGGGTGGTTGCCTTCGCGCGTGTGTGTGTCATTTTTTGTTTGCTCGCCCTTCCGTCTTGCATAATGGCCTCAGATGTGGCGCAGAACATGAAGAGTCCGTGTTGCGGAAGCAATTTGGTGGCCGCAAAAAAGGATGCCAGATTTTATTGAGAAATATCCATCAATTTGGACTCTGATTCGAATTAAAATTCAATCCGTTCGCCCTTCTCGTTGTGCGGCTTGCGGGTGGATATTTATGGGAGGATGAAGAGATGAATTCAATTTCAGGTAACCAACACCTGGTCTTCGGTTGGGACCGCTTTACAGAAAGAACGACTCTTCATTTTGGAGTCGTTTAAGTCAATTTAAGACGTGGTTGGGGTTGAGGAGTTTGTTGGGGGAGGGGGATGTGATCAATCTTGAGTGGAAACAGAGATACAGCACCTACCGGGGCGAGTAACAGATGTAACGAGGATTCAACTTTCACGTGGGGACACTGTAGTTGAAAGTTGGGACGACACAGCAATCAGTTTTCGTGACTCTTCGAATGCTGGGCAATGGGACATCGAAAGCTAAGCGATTTGTCTGAGAAAACAATTCCACAGCGAAGGACTGGCATTGCATTCATTTGAGACGAAGGACAGTGAAGAAGGAGATGGTTTATGCCAAGCGGTGCCGTATCGAACTTTGAATCACTGGCAACCAATGGAAACACTCTCGCTGCTGCATTAAGGTCGGTTGAGAACTTATTTACGTGCTTACTCATCAGGTCTGCGACCGAAGGAGGGTCTGAGCCTCAGCTTCCATTGTCTTTCCCTCTTTTTTGAACCATGAGGCTCGGATTGGAAGACCAGTGGCCGACCCAGTGCCCTCTGAAGAGCATCTACATCTTGCAACAAGTCTGGGCGGTCAGGTGGAGCTGGGAAATGGAATCTCCGGGATAATCATTTCAATTGACGTTGCACTGGAGGATACGTGTGGGGTACGGCAGGTTCCCTAAATAATGTATCCAGTCACAGGATACAGCGTGAGTACTGAAGAATTGGACGAGAGACCCTCTTCAGCTTCAGTCGAGTGAGTTCCGGTTCGCAGGGGGGCGTCTCCGCATTTCCACCAGATTTCCCCAACTCCCACCACCGGCGAACGTGGCAATTGGCTTGGTTTGACTTTAATAATGACGAGGACTTGCGACGGAACCACGAACCCAGTTGAGATGAAAGTTTTGAAGTGATTTTGAGAACTCTGCCGCATCGCTCTTGTTCCTGTTCCCTTGGGGTTGTGGAGCACTTTTAGCCGACCGATGCAGCCACTTTGTTGGAGTTATGTCTGAGCGGTGATTGAATGGGCGGTTGCTGGTTACAAGAGTCATCTAAGGCATCTAAGGCCTCTTTTGGGTATAGAAAGCTGACGATTGAAGGAGTTTGAGTGATACGATGGCATTTAAAGAGTGATTTCATATGCGTTTGGTTTTTAATTGTCAAACCAAAAGACATTCAAAACGCAAAAGTGTACACAATTTGTGTTCGACTTTATAAAACACAGTCTGCCATTTGTTTTGCAAGGATTATTTCATGTAAATATTGACTATGACTACGGTTTAAATGGTCCGTAAGGAGAGTCCAATTTTGAGTCACTGAGTGAGATGGTAGTTGCAGTTCCCGTGTGCTCTCGAGTACGAGACCTAAAAGATTCAACCACGACCTTTTCAGACTGTACAGCGGCATGAGTCTAGTCAGGCGTCTACAGATCCAACGACTAGGTGGCTGGGCCATGGACATCTTGGCTCCATAACGAAGAGTCTTCGACTCCGAACCAGTGGGACAATAGAAGACGCCGCGTCTAAGGTGCCTCACCCAAGTAATGACCAACTTTGCGTGCGAAACTGGACGCAGCTAGCCAGAGATGGTTCTACTTGAAAAGACGTATACCACACAAAGAAGGAGAAGACCATGCACACCATCAATGTCACGGTGCGCCGGTAATTAACGTGATCCAGAACCTTCTACTCCTGCTCCTCTGTAACGAAGGGAAACCACATAAGCACAGCCATTGTGGCTCAGAATGAATACCGCCAATTGCTGGTTTTATTCGGGTCAAGAACCAATTGAATAGCAGGCGCCGCTGGCTTTAGGCATCCCTTTCTTTCTGGTGTGACTTGTTAAGTAAGACATTGTGCAACAACATCAATAGTAACATTGACCCAGCCAGTCCTTTTTTTTTTTTTTTTTTTTTCCTTGATTTTTGTTTTATTTTTAATTCATTTACTTACGTGCTAGACAAAAATACTTAAAACTAGCTTAACTATCTTAACAATTGTACTTACATCTAACCTACTGACCCTATACGGGTACTCTAAGCTATTCTGATCTTCTAATTTAAGCATGCCTTTCGGCTTAGTCTATGTTTTTTTTTTTTTTTCAGTTATGAAGTCTGTTTTTGTTTTTTGTTAAGCCAAGAAAACTGGTAAAAAACTTGGCTTAGTTTGTCTATTTTAACCTACCTTAAACTAGATTAACCTAACCTTAAAACTTAAAAAACTATCTTAACTATGTCTGTAACTTTACGGACACGTGCACTAGGGCGTATATGTTATGTATATGCCGAACATATATAATTTATACGCCGTAGTGCACCTTTTTTTTTTTTGCTTATTTTTTTTTTTTTTTTTTTTTTTTTTTTTTTTTTTCGTAAATACTACCCTATAATCTATGTAAGTTGGCCACCATGGTCAACCATCGCGTCATCATCTTGAAAAGCCAGCGGCGGCAGAGACTGGTTTTGGTGTAACCACCAGTAAAATTGCCGTTCTTTGGCAGACTCTCTCCTGTCTCGAGCGGAGATCGCTCTGCTGAACCGGAGGAGATCCTCGTGACTGCGAGCGACATCCCGTTCGTATTGGAGTCGCCTGTCCACTGTTCGGCGTACAACGTGGAAGATGACAGGACATCCTTGTGAATCCTGTATTAGGCCAATTGTGTCGAGGTAGAGGAACGCTTCAGGAGGAATAAAGCCGGTGAGGCGCACCCTCTCATGGTACATAACATTGGGGTAGTAAGCCCCAAAGATCAGACTGTTGGAAGAAGTCATAGCTCGTGCAATATGCCTTCTGATCAGCTTAATAATAAAATTATCTATCCTGTTCAAGTTTGCCTCGTTGTACAGGACCTCGTTAGGATAGAACTTCTTGTACTCAGACTCGGGTGTACGATACAACCTGAGACAAGTGCGAAGACACTGTCTCTCGAACAACCTCATCTTTTCCATCTGGGAAGGACTCACATTGAACCACAGCGGACAACCGTAGGCCATTACTGGCCGGATGAGGGCCATGTAGCAGATTACCTTTACTCTGGTGTCAAGTTGGCTGCTGTAAAACAACCCCCTTGCCACAGCAAAGGCCTTTTTAGCTTTCGCCAGAGCAATATCTATATGTACCCAGCCAGTCCTCTAAGGGATCCAATGTGTCCACGATGGCTAGAAGGACTCAATCGAATCTTGAAGGAAACTCAGCAGGGGACGACTATAGAGGCCTCTCAAGAAGCCTCCTGTCGAAGACTAGGCTAAATCTGAATGAGTCGCAAGTCAACATAGGTCAACAAACGAAACGGACACGATTCAAGAGGCAAATGATCAACTTATGCGTCCGTAATGAAGCGGTGAGGGGACTGGCGCATTGCAAACTGCCTACAGAGAGGTTTCGCCCCATCATGAAATCCAACAACAACTAGTCCGTTTGACTGAGGTGTTGCCATGAGGGCTGCGATTTATTTCCGATGACTCTTGCAAAGGCCGCTTTTACACACGCTAAATTCGTCGATTTTTTCCAATGCGTGTGTTATTTCTTTTGCGTGATCCCTTCTGTCTCACATCCCTTGTCCACTTCATACAAAATTCGGCTACGAATTTAGCGTGTGCAAAAGTGGCCAAAGATATCTTCCTTTCCCAGCTAGGTGTTGAAGCCTCCTAGAACGGTCTTGGTGTCATAACTGGTGCATTGATCGTGTGTCATTTCTAGGAGATCATAAAAGTCATCCTTGTTATCGTCATTTTTACGCTCCGTTGGGGTGGGGGCGCAAATTTAGCTGATGTTGGCTTAAGACATCGTCCCTAAGCCTGCCTCGAACAACAGATCCGCGTCTCAGAAAAAAATCTGCCTTTGCCATCTGCAGCAATAGCCGCAATAAATGTCGCAGTTCCCATCGGAACCCCAACAACAGTATTGGCTTCGATTATTGTCAGCGACTGTCTTCCAAAACTGTACACACTTTTGCCTAGTAATGTGGTCAACTGACGGAATGGGGTAACTGATTACATGGACGCTGCTGCAGAAATAATGGGACTGACCCAGCGAACGACGTCGCACCTGTTCCACAGAGATTCAACTTGAAATCTATTCCCACTGGAAGAAGTTGTGACCACGGAGCTGGTGCTCTTTAGTGTCTTTAAGTCGTTGAAGTGTCATAAGTAGATGATGATGTTGCACTTAACAAGCAGCAGACAGGTCCGAACTCAGCATCGGCCACTCAACTATTCTTAACGAATTTGACTATGTTCGCATTGATACCGATCGCCTGCTACCCCAAGCAAGGCTGGAAGTGGGAGTCTACTCCAAAGACCTCAACATTGCACTTGCCTTGCAAATCCCCGACCATTGTGCAGAGCGCATTGCGATTGAAGATGCCTTGTCCTGGCTCAAGAACAATGTAATATCCAAAAGGGACACCACTGTTTGGCAGCCAGGCCGAGCTCATTTGAAAACATCTCTCAATTGCCGGCTGCCTCTGATGCATGAGTAGAGACACACTCATGTCTGTGCCGGGACTCTGCACACGTGACGAACTGGCCAGATAATACATCTGACTGACTGCAGATAATACAACCACTGATCTCACATCTCTATGCTGATTGCTAGAGCGTACCCTCGTCTTAAGCTGCAGACTAGAAATCATAACATGGCTCAAAACAGAGGAAATGTGGCAAGCCCTCAATCTTAAATGATCACTCCCTCTCTCTGTTGGGACTAGAGGATGAGGATGTTGAAGTACACATGCTCCTGGGGCGCTCTGGATAGTCGTAGGATCTCACACCTAGGAGCCTACATTTTCAACAACCTCAACGAACTGAATGTGGTCAGAATAAGTCAGCTTCCAATTACAGGAGTAAGTCAATGGACCTATGCAGGCCTAAGTGCGCCTTTAGCTTAGAGCTCCCTAGACCCAGTTCCACTTCGGAAGGTCACGACACCTCTTTGAGACCTCTTTGTCGCGACTAAACGGTGAGCAAGTGAGCAGAATTCGGTGCTAAGGCAGAAGTTGGTGGGTTCCCTGCTAAAAAAAAATGGGAAACCACTGATTGAACCTTTCTATGTCTGGAATCAGCATTCCAGCCTGTTTCAGCGATAAAATGCCATGCCTCGAGGTGAGGATCAAAGTCTGTAGTGCCATTCAGTTGTACTGAAGGCTGAATAAACAAGACGCATTTCCCCTAGAATCAACTGTCACGCCTCGACAATTGAGCTCTAAAGGACGTAGATGCATTTTTGCCAATCCTGCTACAGGAAGGAAGTCTACTTCCTGTTCTAGACGGAAATAGTGCCGTCCTGCCAGCGAGTCATCTTGGAGAGGTCCCATGATTCAGTCCGACATTTCGGTCGTAATTTCTGCAATTAATGATTGCACGAAGCACCCCACTGAAGCTCATCCTTCTCCCCCCCATCATGCTGTCACCAGATGACAACCAGTCTCCCGGAAGCCTGCACGAACTCCACCCCGCCCGTCGCTACTCAATCACCGGGATGACACAGAGATCCGCAGCAGGGAGGGAAGATTCCCCCAAAACAATCGAGAATCTGGCAAAAATTATGAAATCCCCAACCTCCGCCAAGCATCGCGAGAGCTTATGAAGCCAATGCGTCACTCGCCTGACGAGCAAGCCCCAATCGCTCCAATTGATGTCACCAGAGATTAACCAGAAAGGAAGGCTTGCGTAACCAAGACCCCGCATTTCACTAATTGAAACCGACGCTACACGCCGGAGAGGGGGGAGGTGGGTGGGTGGGGGGGGGGGAGCCTGTTTAATAAGAGAAGCAAACCGCTGTACTGTTTCAGACGGCAGCACAATCCATCTGCGAGCAAACAATGGCAGCTGGAGCGGAGGCGGATGTGCAGGACGACGATGTTCCTTGTTATTTATCATTCCGAAGACGAATTGTTTCAGATGACAGCCGGTTAATAACCAGGCAAGGACGCCACTAGAGTAGTGAACGACAATGTGGGGGGGAGGGAGTTGGGCCCGCAGAAACTAATAACGAACGACCCACGCGCCCGGGGAAAGGTAATAACTTGTTATGAGTCCAAAATTGAGTTCCGGTGTCCCTCGCATTCGTCTTTTGGTCGGTAATTGCGAGCAGCGCGTTCATTTTCATCGCCACTTAACGCAGAGGATGATGTGGGAGGGGGGAGGGAGACGACAAGAGCACTCCGCTCTGGTGATGATTTATTGAACAGTCGTCCTGACGAAGGGAGGATTTATCGGCAAGGAGTTCAGCTGACCCACGATGAGCTGACGCATGGATTATGAATGAGCTCAGCGGGCATGACAAGCTATCTCCGAGAGGGTTACTTAATGAGTTTCAGCTGGTTTCAAGGTCGAACGGACACCTGGCTGCTGGGAGAAGTGGAATTCAGTTAAATCACAGGGAATTGAAGCGATTGACTTTGAAGTCATTTTGCCGCAAGGGAGTACATTTCGCATTGTCAACGTGTTGAACTGGAGCTGGACCTCTCTGTGGAGAGGTAGAGGTGGTGGCATCAAAAACATGTTATTTCTGTGTTCTTCTCTTCGAGAGTCCTTGCAGGCTATTCAAGGATTCCATATACCTCGAGTTCATGTACCAGCTACTGAAAGGAGTAGCTACGAGTCAATAAAGGATTGCCTCCTCCTCCGCGTCAACCATTGTCGATAGTTCCCATCGTTCCCTTCTTGGATGGATGGCTGAGACCATTCAGCTGTCACGTTCATCTACTGGTTCCTTCCGCCTTTTCATTGAGGGGTGTACTGCAGTCATTCCGACACGAGAGCACTGGTCAGCACCATTCACAGCAAGGAGGTGTCGGGGCTGATGAATCCAATGCATCGCACGACCTTAAAAGTGGTCATAAACTGCCCGAGGTATGTGGCACTTTGCAAGCATAGCTGCTTGCCGTCCATACAGCCGCAAGAAATCTAAAAAACAGGGCAAACTTCGTCCACACGTCAACATTTATGTGGACACCCACAAGACTTAAAAGTAACTCAATAAAGTCCAAAAGGTTGCTCAACTGTTTGAAAGCGCTACAAGAGCTATGCAGTAACGACACAGTCTCTTTCTTGCGGGAGCCTGAACACAAGGGAATCCAGGGAATCGAAACATCTGACTAACCAACTAGGCATGGCAGTGGCAGTGGCGGTGGCATATATAGAGAGTGCGACAGCGATCCAATTCATCTCCAATTCGATGATGCACATAAGGGATCACGTAGGGATCATGGCAGGGCACAGCTTGGTGGGCCACCGTGCTCACAGACAAGACATGATTCCCACGGATAGATGCAGAAACTGCAAAGAGACGCCAGCGGGTGATACTCTGGAACATCTCATTTGCTTCTGCCCGGCTTTAATCAAATCTCGTTATAAATGACAACCTTTCTCCATCCTCGCATAAACAAGGCTCCAGACTCCAACTAGGTTTAGGTTGTATTTAGTGGTAGCTAAACTCAGCCGCCATCCTCCAACTGAACCTGTCCTTGAGAGTCCTTAAGAGTGTTCAGCTAGTATTCATGTCTTTCCAGTGGATCAATGGCCACGGATTTAATTACTCCTAATGAGCGATTGAGTGTCTCATCAAACCTGATGCCACTGGCACAACCGTCCCCATTCTAGCTAACTTATCGGTTCCACCATTGCTGGTAATACCTACTCCTATACGTTAAGGCAGTATTTAACCACAACCGCCTTCAGAGATAGACGGCAACCATCTCGGATGCAATCGATGGACGTGTAGTAAGATTTCCCGTCTATTGACCTCATAGTTCTGCCTGAAGTACATCGGTTAGGTCTTGACTCCCATGCCTGTGCCTTCAACCATCGCATCCGATCTAATCTTCAGTGATCCGCACGATCCACTAAATGGGACGAGGTGACAAAGCAGTAAGCACGCACGAGAGATCTCCCGGCCACCCGATTGTTCGCCATCGCATATGACTCATCAGGAGTTATGACTAAGCGCAACCAGGCGAGTTTCAGGACTTGGTCCAACCACCTCGTCCTGAGTCTGCCATAATATATAAATAACTGATCAGCCATTTTGGTAGATTTTCAGAGCAGATGAATGTCTGATAGGTTCTCAGTCTTCTCTGTGAAGAATCAATGGCCGGGCTGGGTGACTGATTTCTAGAAAGCTGGAATGTAGTCTGGTCGGCCCAAGACTGCATATTTGGGAGCGTTTACATGACTTTTGCTGCATGCATTGCGTTTCCAGCGTTGTGAGGCGCTAAAATCTAGCTTGAACTAGGGACCAGCTTCCACAACATCGACCACTTGTGTTTTATGATAAGAGGATTAAGACGAAAATGAGGCGCAAATTACTGTAAAACCTTCAATATTTCTAAAATATCGGGCAACAAGGATAATGCGGCGTTCTTTCTTTCTTTCTCTTGACTTTCAATTGTCACGACGTGATGTGTCTTAGGGTGCCGTATTGGAAACGAACCCTTATAGATACACTCCCCATTCAAGTTTATACTCGGATTTTGATGAAGATATACCGTATTTTTTTCTTTCCGAGATATTTAGAACATGTCCGACATTTCTCGGACAATTTTCTGTCCGAGATATTTAGAACATGTCCGACATTTCTCGGACAATTTTCTGTCCGAGATATTTAGAACATGTCCGACATTTCTCGGACAATTTTCTGTCCGAGATATTTAGAACATGTCCGACATTTCTCGGACAATTTTCTGTCCGAGATATTTAGAACATGTCCGACATTTCTCGGACAATTTTCTGTCCGAGATATTTAGGACATGTCCGACATTTCTCGGACAATTTTCTGTCCGAGATATTTAGAACATGTCCGACATTTCTCGGACAATTTTCTGTCCGAGATATTTAGAACATGTCCGACATTTCTCGGACAATTTTCTGTCCGAGATATTTAGAACATGTCCGACATTTCTCGGACAATTTTCTGTCCGAGATATTTAGAACATGTCCGACATTTCTCGGACAATTTTCTTTCCGAGATATTTAGAACATGTCCGACATTTCTCGGACAATTTTCTGTCCGAGATATTTAGGACATGTCCGACATTTCTCGGACAATTTTCTGTCCGAGATATTTAGAACATGTCCGACATTTCTCGGACAATTTTCTGTCCGAGATATTTAGAACATGTCCGACATTTCTCGGACAATTTTCTGTCCGAGATATTTAGAACATGTCCGACATTTCTCGGACAATTTTCTGTCCGAGATATTTAGAACATGTCCGACATTTCTCGGACAATTTTCTGTCCGAGATATTTAGAACATGTCCGACATTTCTCGGACAATTTTCTGTCCGAGATATTTAGAACATGTCCGACATTTCTCGGACAATTTTCTGTCCGAGATATTTAGAACATGTCCGACATTTCTCGGACAATTTTCTGTCCGAGATATTTAGAACATGTCCGACATTTCTCGGACAATTTTCTGTCCGAGATATTTAGAACATGTCCGACATTTCTCGGACAATTTTCTTTTCGAGATATTTAGAACATGTCCGACATTTCTCGGACAATTTTCTTTCCGAGATATTTAGGACATGTCCGACATTTCTCGGACAATTTTCTTTCCGAGATATTTAGAATATATCCGACATTTCTCGGACAATTTTCTTTCCGAGATATTTAGAACATATCCGACATTTCTCGGACAATTTTCTTTCCGAGAAATATAGAACAAATCCGACATTTCTCTGACAATTTTTATTCCGAGATATTTAGAACATATCCGACATTTCCCGGACAATTTTCTTTCCGAGATATTTAGAACATGTCCGACATTTCTCGGACAATTTTCTTTCCGAGATATTTAGAATATGTCCGACATTTCTCGGACAATTTTCTGTCCGAGATATTTAGAACATATCCGACATTTCTCGGACAATTTTCTTTCCGAGAAATGTAGAACAAATCCGACATTTCTCGGAAAATTTTCTTTCCGAGATATTTAGAACATGTCCGACATTTCTCGGACGGGCAGTCGTGCAATTTGAGCCCAATTGAATGCTGTGCCGGTGATAGACCTCCCCAAAGCAGATAGAGTTTTCGTAGCACAGTCCTTGTTTAGAAGAGCCTGCTGCGTCTGCTCGCCAGTACGTCCGGCTTGTCGATGGTCAGATGACAACAACCCTAAACCAGATTTTACATGCACACAAGACAACACAATTATCGAAGAGCACCTAACACGCTCTCACGCCCACCGTGGTGTTGCCAATACACTACAGCCCCAATTTCGAAATACGGTGCCTTCCTGGTGTCTCCCCTAGTTTCCGCACCGAAGCGACTACAGCTCAAGGTTACAAGTACGGCAGATACTCTGGCAGGAGCTTCAATCGGTGAAATGTATGTATGAACGGTGAGCATTGAAATCTCCGCACGATGCATATCAGTAGGCATCAAGACATCTGTGACAAGCGTAGGCTCTTAGGGCGATTAGGTCGACCAAAATGCGAGAAACGGACGTCCAAAAAATCACTATTTTTGTAGCAAATTTGCTCAATTTTTACACGTTCAGCGAGTATTAATTGGTGTGTAAATTGAGAAGACCACCTCTTCTCTCCGTTAGCATTTCACGTTCAAGCGATACCTCAGTATGCTTGCCCCCAAACACTGGCACCTTGCACAGTCATGGTTCCCAACATCAGCATTTCCTCCACGAGCCATAGTCCAGCACAACCATGCCAATTTTGTTAGCATAAGTTAGGTTAAGTTTAAATAGGAAAATAAGGATCAATCAAGTCAACTTTTACTGTGAAGTGGCCAATTTCAAGCTAAACCCAAACCATGACCCAACACTATGAGCGAGTACAACTCGCAGTTGAATGCCTTTCTTCACTCATTGTGGTGAACAGTAGAGACTGCAGATTGGAACCCTGAGGTGTCCCGTTCAACAGTGCTCATGCCTCACACATGTATTCGACGGTTCAACGATTGGATTTACTGTGGCTTACGTCAAAAAACGAAAAAATCTCCCTGATCATCGACAGGACAGGCTGTCGTATTAAAGTCGTGGTTGGCATATTCTCCCAAATCTGTCCACACTCAGAATTGTAGCGGTCCCCGGTTGTTACCTTCAGTCGCTAGGGAAGTGGTCCTATTTGATTGAGTTGAGTTTGTGCCTTGATCCCGATTCCTCCCTCTTTCGAGTCCCATCTTACACCTCTTTCGTTTCAATGCGACACCACACGTAGTTCCCTGCATATCTCAATGTCACACACGACCACCCCGACTACTAGTCATGGTAGCCTCTGTGCTGTGGTGGTATTTATTTCCAACTTTTCCCCCGATTTAGGTTTAAACTGCGGTCACCACGACGGCCAACCACACAGCCAGACACCAGACCTCCCGTGGTGCATAAATGGAGCAACTACCAGGTCACTTCCTGGACACTGGACGTACTTCCACAACACGCCTTCTTGCATATCCCCACCCCCGTCAATTGTCTCCGAAGTGGAATAGTGTCACGGCCAATTCCAGTCGCACTGCCAAAAGCACCACATTCCCATCTCGCATGTCCACCTCGTGACCTCCTCCAATTGAAATCGACACAATCTCGTGTCTGGCTCTCGATCAAACGTCAAGAATCAAAAACGACACGCCAACGAGAGAGCCAGGTCGACGTCCAAAGACCACTCGATTGACTCAATCACAATCTTGATTAATTAAATGAACAGCCTCACGTCACGCCAACGACGTCTCCTGATTTAATTCTCTCAATTGACCTCTGGTGCGCCCAAGACGAACGGCAGACCGAAGAGGCAGTCGCCTCCTTCATTGGCCTTGCCCCATCGAATCAGCCGACGGGGCTCCACATGTCCCGACCAACAACCAATTAGAACTCATAACTGAAAAATTGACACGTCCAGCAACAGCAACAGCAGCAGCACCAGCAATTGCTTAGTTATTCCGCTCTCGTCCGTTCCAATAGTTGCAGAGCACTTCCGACCAACCCACCATTTAACCTAGATCCAGTGCGGTCCCACCACCCACCGTCGCCTTCGGTAGGACGCCTCCAGTCGTCCTCCACTCAGGCGCTGCTGCTCGTGGGTCGTCGCCTGTCGGGGTCGTCTTCCCAGTCCACCTCCACCTGAATCCCGAAAATACATCAAGCGTTGATGCGCACACACACGCGCTCATACACGGCCGCCCGATTCCACTGCAGTGACCCCGATACATCACACGGGAGACGGAATGAAATTAACGAAAGCCGGCAAGGGGGGTTCGAGGGCTGCCCAGATACAGAGATGCATCCAGTTGGCTCCCCCCGCGCCGCCTGTGGACCGCCGAGCAGGTCGCAGGCAATGAATTAAGCGAAAATACGAGTATTCTCGAATATTACTCTGTTCCGGTTTCCATTTTGGAGTGCCGCTGCCATTTGCACGTGTGTGCGCCGTGCGGCCACCCAGCGGGAGGGAGCGACGGAGGTCCGACCTGAAGATGATGTGAGCAGGTTCGGGGATGTGTGCTGTGCTGTGCTGTGGTGTGGTGTGGTGTAGTGTGGCGTGGCGTGGCGTGGCGCGGTGGCTTCGAGTGTCTGCGACGGGAAAACAGAGCAATTTTCTTGAGTAGAAATCGATTCTACTGCATTCTCGTGGAGAGAGCGGCGTTTTGTTGCTGTGGCCCACACTTTTCGTGGATAAACTTTGCCGTCGTCAACAATATGTTTGCCGCATTGGGTCGGAATGGTTGAATGGTTGGATGGTTGCTTTCTTGTTCCGCCTTTTTTCTTCTTTTCTTTTACAGTTTTCGTGTGTGTGTGTGTGTGTGTGTGTGTGAGTTGCTCTAGGTCTAGTAGTTGGTGTGCTCCTCTCTCTCGGAGTCTCCTTTGTGGCGTGTCAGTGGAACGACGACGTCGACGACTAGTCGCAGTCGTCATCGTCATCGTCGTCGTCGTTCAGTGAACATGGCTTTCGAGGAGGAGGAAGCCATTATGCAACTATTAGGCAATTGCGCTGCTGGCAAGGATCTTTCGAGGTGTCTTTTGATTGAGTTCAATGTCAGTGGGTCGGTAGGGGAGGGGGAGGTTCGATTTGCTCGTCTAGCTGGAGACACAAGGAAGTCAATGAGGAACGTGCTGGGTGCTGCGATCTAGAACGGATAATGAGACGGGAGGCCAACACAGTGACCTACAGAAGTGTTTTTTTCTTGTTTCCTTGGGTGTGTGCGTCTAAGAGTATGGGTGGCTTTTGCTCCTTTCGGCGTCTGTTACCTGCACTCCGTGGTGCTCGTTCGTCTGACAAGTGTAACGACTTCGCAACTTTTGACGAGCCACTTGGACTAGGGGTGTGTGCGCGAAGTGGCAGCCAGACACAAGCCATTGTCAGAATAAGGAGCTTATATCGCCAGTGTCCTAGTTGTCCTCACGCTCTGCCTCCACTCGTGAGGCTTTAAAGAAAGCAGTAGCCTACAATGTTCACTTGGGTGCGTGCAGTTGGGAATCTCTTTCTCTCGCGGAAAAGTTTTACCGGATTCCTTGCCACTGTCGTCGTCTTCGGAGAGGTTGCGCAGAGTTCGAAGAGGTTGCAGAAATCCGAGAAAGTGACTGTCACTGGGCTGTCACTGCCTAGATTATGCGACAATTTCGGAAGTCATGGAACAGATGTTATGATGGAAGCACAACACGATCCAAATGGAATCCCAGTTCATCTGGACCGATTTCTTTGAACATCCTGGCAATTTTCTGGTAATTAAAGCCAAGAACAAATCTTTGTAAGCTGTGGAAGTAGCCCCCACGCAAGTCCCACCACAGCACCGCCTTCTGCAAGCTCAATCGTCACTCTGTAAAGGATTTTGACGCCTTTTGACATCCTTTGTATAAGACCTGAGTTGCTACCAATTATCGTTGAATGACAAAGCAAGGTGGACTATGATGAATCCAGTAGGACATCAGCCACTTCATGCGCCCTCAACTCAGTCGCAGCAAGCTTGCAATGAAGGTATCTAGTTGAGTTACGTCGCGTTGAATATTTAGACGTCTCTTCTTGCGCAGAGAAATGGCACCACGCTGATTGGCTTCATTCTCTTCATTCACTATCAAACAGAGAAGGGACGTAGCATAGTCCACCAAGAGTCAGACTACTGTCTCTCGACACCAACTGAGGTGTATGGCCATCTATTTAGAGACAGACGATCATTTGGAGCACTCTGTGAAGGACATCCTTAACGATTGCAGTTCAATGTGGCACTACATGTCTTCCAGCTTAGCTTTGAAATCTTCTGGAAATCTCTTCTGTCGAAGTTGGGGCATTGATCTGATCCAGGAGATCGTCTTTGCTGTTGTCATCCTCTGTCAAAGCGTGACGAAAAATCGGTCTGATATTGACAATTTTAGCCTTAATGCGGATTGTTATGCGGCGCTTGCTTTCACAAACAAAGCTTAAGACTATTTGCTTAACTCTTCCGCGTCCTTGAATTCAGAAGGCAAGGCAATTGATTGAAAGAGCCCTCTCGCAGCAGACATTTATCATTCCAGAGCTGCCCTTCAGAGCTTCAAGCTGACGACGAAGCCTAAGACTCAACACAGTGGCATAAACCAGCACATATTCATTCACGGCCTGTAGTGACCGGGCTTTGTAGGCCTGAAGAGTATTCGACTTCCAGTCAATGGGACAGTTGTACGTTTGGCTTCTTGTGATCTCCCGCAGTGAAGGCTTAATCCTACGAGATGCTTACACATAGAGTCGTAAAAACGGCGACTAAAGCCTCGCGATTGACTGAAGCTGAAGTCGTCACCCGTCATCATTCAGAGGTCTCTTATGTCACACACAAGAATTGCCCCCGAAATGCCATTCTACGAGTACAGGGCGATGCTTTTAACACGTGTTTAAATGTGTTCGCCGCCCCTAGTGATATGACGATGGGGGTAGTCTGTGGCTGTTGGCAAGTAAGAGGAAGTTTCTTTTCCGTTAGAAAAAAAACCGCTAGGTTAAAAGTCAAATACCCAAATAACAAGAAACAAAAAACAAACACATTTTACCTCTCTTACTTTAGCAATGGGAAGTTTTCCAATTCAATGTATAAATCTTTTCTTACTCTCGAGCTTGCCTTTCGCGGATAAGGAGTTTTTCTTAAAGTTGTATATTAAAATAAAATTGAGGTATGTATTTGAAGCAAATATGCAAGAATATGCTATTGGTAAATACTTTTAAATTGAGTGTATTTTTATTAATATAGTAGAGACGATTTAGTCGCTATGAACTAAATGCGGTGTTACTTTTTTTTACAAAAGACAAGCTAACTTTTTTTTATTTGTTGGTCCATAAAAAAATGTACAGCTAAGTACGACCTCAGATCCTTGCTAATTTAAAGGTTGTATCATTACCTTTAAATAATGTAAAACTTAAGGACCGACACTCAGCGCAACATACTCTTTTTCTTCTCTTACAGTTACCAATACGTCCATTTCAGGCAAACAATTTCCTCTTCGGGAAGACTTTTTTTTCATTTATTCGGAGTGAAAATCTTTTCAAGGTATCAGTGACGGTTTGTGCAATTGCTGATTTACAGTATGTGATGTCGAACGATTTAATATCAGTTCTTGATGAAGCTGATCATAAAAAATGCTTCGAGTATAGCAAAATGTTTGTATCACGCCTTTACAAAAAGTACAAAGGGAAGAAAATATCACTAGAACGATTTTTCAAAGCTGAAGAGTGGTGGCTTCGCGAAGAATTCCAAATTCCATTGCCTGAAGTACATATGCCAACAACTTCTAGACAAGGAAGACCAGAAAAAGAATTCCAGGAGAGCGGAAGCAGAGCCAGAAAAACGAAAAACTCTGCATGCTCATATAAGATTTATGGAAGCACTGCTACATATATCTTACAAAATTGAATATTAAAGCTGGCAGGCTAGAGGAGCTGAAGAGAAACTGGCAGTCAAAAAATAGAAAAGAGATTTTGCAAAAAAAAGATCTAGCAGTTCCGATGAATACGACGATGAGAGCGAGTAACTTCAAGTCAAAAAAAAAAATGGACTATAATGTGTTAGTTTCATCAAAATGTCTTGGGACTTATTTGGACCTGGCCACCGAAAATCTTAGTCCGGTGCGCTATCCTTTCGTCTTCCGGTTACCCTTGCTTGGAGTCCTATTTCTCCCTTAGATCCTACGGGCCTCCTCCCAGCCTCTGATTTCTGATCTACCACAACCCCTTGCCTACTCTTAGGCGAAGACCTTTCCATACTATATACCATACTGTATACAGGGAAGACGACCAGTCTTCAAACCTCGCCTCTTGAGTTCACAGATTTAAGACGGAATGCCATTCGTTCCTAGGCGCGGTAGTTCACACCAAGAATTGCACGTTTTATCGAGTTTGTTTGCCTCTAGATCCGCCATTTAAAGTAAAAGCATGTGCCGGATGTGACAGTCTTCCTTAATCTCATTGACGTCACCCTACTCCGCCAACGAAGTGAACAACATTAACTGCCAGTTCACGAGCAGATCTTTAATTCAATGTTGCCCTGGCAGCCCTCCTCCCCACCATCGGATGCCATGTCGACCGTACGGAAACATATTTTCGTCAGAGTGACTCAGTCCTTACGTCTCATTAGTTCCGTCGACGTCTCTAATTTCAACATTACTCACCCCACACAGGCGGACACAGCCATCCGCACAGATTCCCTGCCATAGCCACGCCGCCGTATCTACGTAACTAATGTCGAATTAATTACTATCCACTCACCTGAAATGACAACAAAAGAGAAAACAATCAATTAGCAAACATTTCCCAAAAGAAAGTTCATCCACACACACACATACACACACGGTCGCACACTCGCTCACATTCATTGACCCGATCCCCTGTCAATCATATGGACATCGCGTCGTAGTCCGGGTACACACATCGACGACTGACGAAATTAAAAACTCGTTACGGGTCAATAGACCGATGGTGTGGCGGCACCGCACCGTACCGCCCATCAATTAACCACACAAACACCTGTGCACACGTCCGCCAGCTAATCACTGAGCAGTCCTAAGCTCCAGCGCCGCGCTCATCGGGACCATCGGGCCGGGCGGAGGCGTGTTCCATTCCGATCCGTGCCGAAGCCGATTTCGATTACGAGTCCGAAATCCAAAACCGATGCAGAGGCGAAAAACAATTTCAGGCTCAAACAAGCGAAATTAGGCGGACAATTAACCCTAATTCGCCGCATTAGGGCCGTGTGCGATGTGTGAGTGGGTGGGTGGGTGGTTGTGTGCGAGTGTGTGTGTGCTCAGCTCAGCTCAGCATAATTAAATGTATTTTGTCCTCCACGTCGCGTCGATGGCAAGGGCCTAGCGTGAGATTTCGGCATTACACCAAGTGACCCCACAATCCGCCTGCTCGCCTTTGCGGCCACATCATGCGCTGCTCCACTCCTCCTCGTACCTGCCAGCCAGGGTGTGTGGACGTGTGTATGTGCGCCAACATTCAATTAATTACATTCCCTCGCACTCCTTATCCGCTGAACGTGAATTGTAATCACATCTGCAGAGCGGCGACGACGACCGACGAGGAGGAGGTAATGAAACTAGACTCGGAACTTGTTTGGCCAGCGTTGGCGGGCGGGCGGGCACCGCAGTAACGACACCAGCACCAGCTGAGCCCGAGCGACACGGGTGGAGGCGGCAGGACCGACTATTTGATCTCGTTTTCCGACGGCTGCGGGGTGGCCGTGCCGCAGTCTCCCAACCGTGCCCCGGAAACCGAAGCACAAACAGAGACTTATGCTGCTGCAGGCGTCCAATGGGTGGCACGGCTAGGGGCCGTCGGGGTGCAGCGGGACGAATGGACTAATTAAAGTGCATATCTGGAATGTCACGGCTGTCGTTTGTTGCTTTCATTATAATGATGTCGACGCGAAGGAAGAAACTTATTAGCTCGTGAAATGTGACATGTCCGACGCAGCACTGACGGGCGGCTTAATCCGTTGCGGCGGCGGCGGCGGCGGCAGCAGCAGTGGCTGCGGCGACGGCGAGTGAGGGGGGAAGGGGACTTATGAGGCCAAGTTTAAGTTGGATCATGGCGATGCGGAGACACGTCGTTAGTGACAGCCCACGTTTAATTACTTTTTGTTCGTCGTAAGGACTGTGGGCCGGCCGGCGCAGCGGTTGGTGAGTGTCTCTGCGGCAAGAGGCAACGGCGCTGCCAGTGACTAGGGAGGGAGTCATTGTGATGATTGGAAGAAGAAGGTGGATTACGGGCACGTCTGCGAGTGGTGGGATTTTTGTATCCTCCTTGGGGAGCATTTACTTGAGTTGGTGAAGGAGGAGACTATTGCGGGGTGCCAAAGGGAGACACTTGAAATCTGTTTTTTTTGGGACGACGAGCTTGAGGGGATTGAGGGAAGATTTAAATGTTCGGAGGAATGCCCTTAGCGACTGTATTTGGTACTAGACGACATCCAGTTTCTACCCATGCCGTCGTGGCAAAGGACACCGCCATTTGAAGAGATCTATTGTTCCTTGTATGCTTTCCTTGTGATTTATGGAAGATAGTACGTCTTTTGTAGCGGATCTCTTTAGTTCCAGAGCAGTGCCGGACATTCACGTAAATTGGGCTCAGGTGTCTCATCCTCTTCCAGGCAAAGCGATGGTCCAGATGGTAATTCAGGCCGCTGTGGCCAGTAGGAAAGTTTTGACGATAATGCCTTAAGTGCTGCCTGTCTAGAGCAGATCCCAATGGCGTGGAATTCAGACTGAACCACTGTAGGACCCGAACCCACAAGTACAGAGATCCTACTGTTGGATACACCAACGACTCCAGAGCCCATCTATGATCCATCTGGGAGCCGTACCAGACTTCTGGGGTTCAGTGTTGGAACACCCTTAGGCCAATTCACACGATCATAGTATCAGGCAGTGTACAAAACATGTCTCTTTTAGAGATTGAGTTGAGTATTGTGAGGTGACCCGTTGGTAGTCGACCTGGCTTGTAAGTACAAGCGAGGGGCTTTAAATATATAAAACGCGAATTAATAATCACATTTATATGAAATTTTACATGAATGCACTAAAATAATAGTATTACTTGATAAATAAGACAATTTATATATACAACCCCTAGCATACCGAGAATATATTGAACGCCCCTCGCATAATCCAGCAGAAGTTTAATAGCAAATCTGGCAGTTGTGTTCTTAACGAAGGTTGGTAAGGGAATTAGTGCGACTATAGTGTCTAGAGCTGTTGAGGGGCTGCTATAGCAAGCCATGCAATTGTCTGCAATTTTGTTTTTGTCCACTGAATAGTTTTTGGCCACCAAACGATGGCCGCGTAGGTGATTATGGGTGTCGGCATCATTGTGTACAACCAATGTATAAGTTTGGGAGAGGGAGACCCCAGGTCCTGGTGTAAAGACGGCTACTGGGCGTCAGGTGTCTATAAGCCAGGTCTATGGCGGACTTAATGTCTGAATTTCAGCTAAGTCACTTGTCCAGAACTAGTCCAAGGGATTTGACATCGTTGGTATAGATGATGCTGTTGATTACTATCGGTTCAAGATTGACTCGTGTCCGTCCTTGAGAAGAGCACTAGAACGGTCATACAGGCAGTGATCCATAATTTGTCTGTGCTTCACCATTCTACGACATGTGGCAGCGCACTTAACACTAGACCCCGGCGCTACAGCCCGTTGAGGGCCAGAGTCTAGCTTCTCAGCAACCACTCGTGTTGGACGTGCTATTGTTATCTCACGAGTGGAAGGGAAGGCTTTTCCTAGACAGCTATACTCTTTGAGCATTGACTGTGTCTCGAAAGAGGTGGAGCCATGAAAAGTATTTCTTCTCGTACCAGGAATCGAACCTAGACGCTGTAGGTCCAATTGCGTATAGTCGACGCACATACCCACAACGCCACAGGCCACCACACTAGACGCTATCAAGGGGAAGAAAAAACCTCCCCTTGGCAGCGTTTACAGAAACCGATACTCCACCAGAAGATTCTAGCAAGACCCTGATTCATTGATTGGTCGATTCGTGGATACCTCTACTCTTGTGATCGCATCCAGGCCAGTGTTGTCCAAAGTGCTCTCGGTGTCGAGGAATGCGTGTATAAGTGATGTTGTCCTAAGACTCCACTCTCAGGCGGCAGGAGTCCTGAATTCTGACTCAGTTCTCTATTCAATGAAACCCACACTTTGACTTCAACCCAAAATCTGAGTGTAGCCCGACACGACACGACGTGTTTGTCCAAGATTCCGACCTTAAGTGGTGCATGACATAAGACCATTTGGTCCTAAGACGCTTTTGCAAAGTAATGTCACTTTCAAGTTATTTGAATTTTCTGATCAGGCAACACTGCAGCAGGTATGGGGAGACGGATAAGCAGTAAAGTAGGTACTGTGCAACCCCTTGGTCACAGATAGGATGTGGGGTCGGTGCGAGGTTGGATGTATTCAATTTTGCTTTACTTTTTTTATTAACTACATAAACCCTTTCCACTGCATTTTTACATATGGCACTATGTCGTTAAAAAAAAGACGACCTTATGACGCTTTAGCAAAGTGACATAAAACCATATGCTCGAATATTGTGACCGTGTAAGGCACCCCTTAAGACTACATTTGGAAGCAAGTACAAAATTCTGCTTCGATTCTGACTTTTTGCCTAAATTTTGAATTCCGGTCCAAATTTTGACTTCAATCCTGTGGACCTCTGACTATAGTCTACAATTCTGACTTTAGCACGAAATCCAGACTTAAGGCCTACATTTAAAATTCTGACGTTAGCCCTAAATTCTGAGCGTAGTCCTAAATTCTGCCATCGTTTTCCAAATTTCTGACTTCAGTTACCAATTCTGACCTTGGCCAAAAATTCCGAATCTAGCCCTGCAATCTGACGCTATGCCAACATTTTCAATTCATCTCAAAATCCTGACTTCAGTCGAAAATGTTGAAATTATCCCTGAATTCTATGTGTAGTCCTAAATGTTGTCCAATCTGTCAGAAATTCAGATTTTCGGCCAACATATGGACGTAAATCCAATTTTGACTCTAGCCCACAATTCCCTAAATTCGGTCTTTTGGCAAAATTCTGACTTTCATCCCATAATCCGTCTCTTCTGACCCATATGCTGACTACCAGCCCAAGTTGCTGTGCTGGTCTTTCCTCTAGTTAGCCTATCCTAGAGGAAAGCTCAGCATTACTGGCTCAATTTTTGACAGCTTGGAAGATCTGTAATCAGGAAGGCCGAGCTAGCGCACAAAATTCCGGTACATGTTCTGGAATTTCATTAGATTATCTGCATAATCCGCAGAGCCCTTCTTCTGATACTTCTTAGGTGCTCCCTGAGTTTACAGTGCCCTGTTAGGAAGCCTGTTTGGATACGGGGGTTGTTTTTGCTCATTCTGATACATGCTTCAAAAATCTTGCGGTTATGTTCACCCAAGAGTTTCTTGGCCTGCTTCATACCATGAGCGTTGTTTCTTGTTCGCGGTTCCTTCTTTCTAGTTCCCTGAACTCTTCGCTGATGACGTGATCTCCTACAGCGCAGAATGGTTCGGGGCCTATAAAATGTTCCGTTGCTCCTTTTCTAGCAGGAGGTCGGCAATTTCGTTACCGTCCAGGTGTCCAACAGAGTCTTACTCTGTTACTCCTACTCAGCTTCTTAAGCTTCTGTAGACATTCCCACACGAGCCTGGATTTGATGATATAGGAGTCTAGTGCCAGGATAGCGGCACGACTGTCCGACATTATTGCTAATTTGGGTAATGACCGAAAGAATAAGATCGCGAGTGCAAGCTGCCGAAATGAGATATCTTCGTGCTGCTGTCAGAATTGCTCGCCGTGATATGGTGAGAAACACGGCAATACGCGAGGAACGCAATGTTGAGCAGCTGCTTTCACGAATGGAAAGAGCTATGCTTCGATGGTTTTTGCACGTGGCACGAATGTCCTCATCATCATCGCTTCCGAGGCGTGCCTTGAATGCGATTCCATCAGGTAGATGAGTAGACGTACCTGCTTGGCAGACCCAAGACGAGGTGGTTGGACCAAAAACTCGCCTGGTTGCTCTCGGGCATAACTCCTGATGAGTTAGAGTCAATGGAAGAGGATCGAGTGGCTTGGTGATTTATCGTGCGTGTATTACTTCCGCGACCCCTGTAGTGGATCATGCAGGTCAGAAGATGATGATGATGATGTGTAACCTGCAGAAGACCGCGCAAAACACACACACCAGCACTAGAGGGACAATCTTCTAGAAGTCCATACAACTGTTGGACTCAAGAGGCAATTGAGTAGTAGAGCAATCTCTCGAAGGACCAAACTGACTTTATACAAGACACTGGTCATCCCAGTCCTGCTGAACGACGCAGAGGAACGGACAATCTCAAGAACAGATGAAGAAGTCCTTTGTCTCTACATATGGTCGTGGTCCTGATTGCATTGAATACACCTGAAGGAGAAAATTCATCCGCGAACTAAACAAGCTGCACCGCAACATGAGCCTGGCCAGGCGTCTACGGTTCCAGCGCTCAAGGTGACTGGGCCATGTAGAGGGTCTGAAAAACTCAGCTCCGACCCGAAGAGTCTCCAACTCCAAGCCTGTGGGGTAACACAAGAGAGGAAGGTGGCGCACCCAAGTGCAGAAGGACCTCATCCAACTTGGCGTGCGAAACTCGAGACAGCCAGAGATCGCGTCAGTTGCTTGACGTCTAGGTCCTCGCCGGACTGTTAGGGGCTCCATATCCTCTTGTCTCCACAGTTGGACTTAAACCCAAACAAATTCTGTTCAAAATTGATCGTCATTTCCCATCCACTTGCCTCCTTCTCGGAATAATTAAGACAAATCGCCACCACAATAGTTGTCAAGGCCGTTCATAAACCACTTCTCCTACGCCCTCACGTGTGACCACCGCTAATGGCTGTCCAAAGTGCTCGCCAATGTCTGTCTCAAAGTCGTGTCCCACGCACAAAGTTCACATCCTCATCTCCCAGTCCAGTTGAAAAGAAGACAACGCAACTCTTAGACCGAATTAAGTCGCAGTACTTAAAAGTACTTAAAGAACTCCACACCGTCAGCCCAGATGTGGTCGTTTCCGCGAACAAATAAACCACGATGCGAACGCGCAGATAAACCCAACCAACCGCACCGTCTCCGAGGTCACTCACTCGCCAAGTATGCAGGACACGGGCGATAAGCATCTGCGCCACGCCGCCACCAGAAGAAGTGTCATCGAGACACGCCACAAGCAGCAATGACACGCCGCGACGCTCTGGTCTCTCGCTCGCAAATTGGAAAGCACTTAGCACAAGCGACTCTGTACCCGATCCAGGCCTCGGGCGCACCTTCCGCCGCGCCGTGCCAGTCTGGTGGGTCAATGTCCACTCGCTCCACACACCGCGACAAATGACACGTGACACAAAAAAGCGACGCAATCCAAATGTCATTCACTCGCCCACTTCGCACGAGATGCCGCGAGGTACTCCTCTGAGACACTCTCCTGCCCCTCACCGCGACGACTGGCTGAAGTGACACCACAGGCGCGTAATGCGGCGGTTTCGCGGCTCGAATTTTTGGGATGCTCCAAGGCGAGACTTCGGGAACGAACCGGAACCCGGCAATTTGCATACGAGTTCGGCTTTTGTTGTCTTTCCACCCTCCCCCGCATCGATGTGAGAAGATTGTAGAAAAACTCCAGACTCATGGCATGAAATGAGTTCGACATCATTGTTGTTGTTGTGCACCGACTCTGAAGACAAATATTTGTTCAGCAACGACGATGCCACGCTGGAGCAGTTCACTTGCCTTTGAGTCGCAGGAACAACGGCGATGACGAGGTCTCGTTCTCGTTCTCGTTCTCGGTTCGTTGAGTTATGGTTCTACATGTGTTATCAATTAGTAAAATTAAGGCACCTCTAATTCGGCGTAAAAGGAGGCGGATGGGTTTCGTACAAGGCAGGCGTGGTGTGAGCCAAGTGGCGAGAGGGGTTCATGTGTGTGATTCCGTTGAAATTTCCTTTGATGTGTGGCATCCCGGCGAATGAATAATTTTGAAGTGTACAAGGAGATGGCGGTTTCGAAGTGCAGGCGACTAGGTCTTCGGAAATTCGACGAACATAGAGACGGCCAATAGATGTGGTTAATATTTACGCATTATCCGGAGCATTGGAAAACTGCGGTTGTGCAAGCTATATCCAAGCGAGGTAAAGATTCTTCGAATCCGTGCAACCTCCGGTCAATTAGTCTCCTTCCGAACATCAGCAAGGTATTCGAGAAGGTGATAAATAGAGCTCTGACCAACTGGACAGAGGACCAACATATAATTCCGGATAACCAATTCGGTTTCAAAGCGGGGCATGACACTATTCATGCCGCGTCGAAACTGGTGTCGGATATCCAATGGAACAAGAGCCAGAAACAATGTACGGGTGCCTGCCTGATTGACCTGGAGAAGGCCTTCGACACCGTATGGTTAGAAGGACTTTTTTACAAGCTCAATGGGCTAGGCATTAGTAAACCACTGCTGTACCTACTGTGTAACATGCTCACCGGTAGAAGGTTCGTCGTCAAGAATGGCAATGTGACCTCTGCAGGTAAAGGGTGGTTAAATTTTAAGGACCGATGTTGATTTTGAATAAAACACAAATTATTTAGGAAATTATTCTCATTTCTTTTTAAAATGATAATATTGGTATGGTTCAATTATGTATGGAACAAAATATCGGCCAAATGGCCGCCGCGACCTCCGCGGCACACCTCCATCCGATGGTCCAAATTTTCGATGACGCTGAAGCATAATTGAGGTTCTATGCCGTTAATGTGGCGAATTATCTCATCCTTTAGCTCTTGAATTGTTGCTGGCTTATCGACGTACACCTTTTCTTTCAAATAACCCCAAAGAAAAAAATCCAACGGTGTCAAATCACATGATCTAGGCGGCCAATTGACATAGCCACCACGTGAGATAGCACGGCCAGTGAACTTGTCGCGCAAAAGAGCCATTGTTTCGTTAGCTGTGTGGCAAGTGGCACCGTCCTGTTGAAACCACATATCGTCCACATTCATATCTTCCAATTCGGGCCATAAGAAGTCCGTTATCATTTCACGATAGCACACCAGTAACTGCCTGACCGGCCTCATTTTGGAAAAAGTACGGCCCGATGATGCCGCCAGCCCATAAACCGCACCAAACAGTCACTCTTTGGTTTTTCGACAATCACTCTTGGATTATCGTTCGCCCAAATGCGGCAATTCTGCTTATTGACGAATCCACTGAGGTGAAAATGTGCCTCATCACTTGACCGAACAAATCACGAAATGAACCATATGCATTTTGATTTGAACGCCCATTTTCATAATAAGCCTGAATAACTTTAACGCATTGCTCGATTGTGTATCTTTCCATGGTTGAAATTGAGTTAGTCTGAAATTGAGAATTGTCAAATGAAGTGCAGAAAAAGCTTGACGTTTATGTGTGGTTCACATTCAACATCGGCCCTTAAAATTTAACCAGCCTTTATATTTGAAGTAAAACATGGTGCTTTCTTGAGCGATCTGATAAGTTCTCTTCCTCACGTAATTGCGTACGCCGGCGACTTAATCGTGTACAGATCAGGCAAAAAGATCGAGCACATCAATACTCTCGCGCAGGGTGACTTCGACTCATTCATGAGAAGTTGCGATGACTGGAAGTTGAATATCAACTTTCTGAAGTCGGAAACCATACTGTTCAGAACTCCGTTGTAAAGGGTGATTTTTTAGCTATTATCTTTTTGGCCACACTGGTTTAAACAGCTGACGCACGTTCCGTGTTTTGTTTCACTGTCAAACATCTTCAGTTTAGTCTATAATTTAACCATGGATCGTCTTACAAACGAACAACGCTTGCAAATTATTGAATTTTATTATCAAAATGCGTGCTCTGTTAAGAAAGTTCATCGCGCGCTTCTTCCATTTTATGGTCAGAAGCTCATTTTTGGCTCAATGGGTACGTAAATAAGCAGAATTGTCGATTTTGGAGTGAATATCAGCCAGAAGCATTGCAAGAGCTACCAATGCATCCAGAAAAAGTCACAGTTTGGTGCGGTTTATGGGCTGGTGGCATCATTGGACCGTACTTCTTCAAAGATGATGCGAATCGTAACGTAACTGTGAATGGTGAGCGCTACCGTGTTTTTGCCCAAAATGCAAGAGCTTGAGTTGCATGACATGTGGTTTCAACAAGACGGTGCCACATGCCACACAGCACGCGCAACAATGGACTTATTGAGGGGCGAGTTCGGTGAACATTTTATGTCACGTTCGGGACCGGTCAATTGGCCGCCTATACCGTGCGATTTAACGCCTTTAGACTATTTTTTGTGGGGATATGTTAAAGCTCATGCCTATACAGGCAAGCCCGCTTCAATTGACGCATTGGAAGACAACATTGAAGCATTTATTCGTGAGATACCGGCCGAAATGTTGGAAAGAGTATGCCAAAATTGGACTAAGCGGATGGACCATTTGAGGCGCAGTCCAGGTCAACATTTGCATGAAATAATCTTCAAACATTAAATTATATGAACCGTACTATCGATTCAAATAAAGATTGCATGCATTTTTCTGAATTTTATGTGTTTTCTTTTGAAAAACTTTCCTATAGCTTTTAAAAAATCACCCTTTATAAGGCTTCGGCGGATACAAAAAAGAATTGGGTAAAGTTCTCAATTGTTGGACGTCACGGACAACCATTGGCGCAAAGGACTGTAGTCAGATACCTGGGGATCTGGCTAGATCAATATTTATATTTTATTAAACATGTAGATTCTGCTCTAGCCCGAGCGCGAGGCGCTTTCGCTCTTACAAAGAGACTGTTTTACAACAGCCACCTCGATGCGAGGGTGAAGGTAATTTGCTACATGGCCCTCATCCGGCCAATGCTCACCTATGGCTGTCGCGTGTGGTTCAACGTGAGTGCAAGCTTGATGGAAAAGATTCGGGTGTTTGAGAGGGCTTGTCTTAGGGCTTGCCTTCGCCTTTACAGAGCACCAGAGTCCTAGTACAGAAAATTCTACTCCAATAAGGTTTTATACAACGGGGCGAACCTGATACGAGTGGACAAGCCAGAGCGATGAACTCAGCCAATAACTTGATCTCTGGGGCTTACTACCCCAATGCACAATATCACGAACGGGTACGTCACACTGGCTTCGTCCTCCCAGAAGCTTTTCTCCATTTAGACATGTAGGGTCTGTTACAAGACATAAATGCGGTACCGCTCCTGTTTCACATCGCCCGTTCAACTGTGGATGGGCGACTCAACCACGACCGTTCCGTCGCACAACGAGCTGAGGAGGGTCTCCTCCGGTTCAGTACGGAGGATGTGCGGGATGTTGCTATGCAACATCGAACGTTCTTGTGGCTGGGGAGCGGGGGAACTGCAGCGTCGAACCCTTTAGACCCGGTGTAGATAGGGTAGTGCGTATCCCCTTATGCGGCGCAGTCGGTCACTGTATTGCAGTGGATAACTTCAAAATCCATCAGCTGCAACCTATGGTCGACTGGCATAGCTTAGGGTAGTTTTAAGATAGTATTCAAGATGTACATTTGCACAGAAAAAAAAAAGGAGATGGCAAGGGGATGCGTGAGCACTGCATGAGCAGTACCGAAGATGAGGTATTGTCTTGGACCGGTGAGTATGCCGGCTAGATGGCGTCTTTTGCTCCGTAATAGGCAAACTCTTGAACTACCTCGTGTTGTCGGGCTGGCTGGACGAAGAAAGACCGTCACAAACGGTTTCGGTGAGTACGAGGATGTAAAGAGGAACTCATTCCCTCTCTAAGCATCACAATGAGTCCACACTGACCGAAATGAGACGTGCCCCTGTGCAGCTATCGATCCTATCCTATCCTATCTTCTTCGTGTTTGTTTTGTAATTTCTGGTGAGCGACGGATCGACGACAATATTCTGTGTTGGCCTCCTTTGCCTTAAGATCAGCTCGTTTCGTCAGATATGGCGCCTATTTGATCTGTTTTCTATCAGTGAGACTTTTGTTAGATGTTAGGTCGAGTGAGAACGTTTAGTCGGCATAGCTTACCCTACGAAGACCACGTACGATAGGCGCTGGTTACGTCACTTGAAGGAGCTAGCGGTGAGCGGTTGACTTACGCCTCAACCTCACATCCCTGACCGCGACTCCCTTAACACTCGGACCGAAAATACGGCTTCTGACTTTGCCACGAACAGTCACGAGGAAGCACATGCATATGCTCTCTTGTTCTTGCTGAAGGTCAATGAATTTGTCCAGAGCAGCAAAGCAAGCAGCAACCACCGCATCAGCCGTCCTAGGGCACTGTATTCACCTGAGCAGGGTAGTGTCTGAATACCTCAGGAACAGGAATCTCAGGTCCCACTCTGATGATGACACTAAGTACAACAACGTTTCCGCAGGAGTCCCGCAAGGATCGGTCATTGGATCCCTCCTATGGGATTCTACGTCTGTCGCTACCAGATGGTGTGAAAGTAATAGGCTTCGCTGATGACATCGCAGTGGTCACAGTTGCCAATCACGTCCACGACGTGGAGTCAGCTACTGACGAGGCGATTGAGAAAATAGAGGACTGGTTGGAGTCTGCCGGTCTGGAACTAGCTGCCCACAAGACTGAGGCTGTCTTAAAAACCAGCCGCAAGAAGGTGGAGTAAGCAAACTTCCGGATCGGAAATCAGACAATTAGATCAAGGGAATCGTTGAAGTGTCGGTGTCATGATCGACAATAGACTTCGCTTAAAGCCCCACATTGAGTACGCAAGCAAGAAGGCATCGACGATGCAAGCGGCACTCTCCCGATTGCTCCCGAATATCGACGGTTTTGGCGATCCTGTTGTCCAGAGTGGTCAGCTCAGTCTGCTGTACTGGCAATTACTGACTGCAGGAGGAAGTTGTCGGCGCAGTACACGCTGTGCGCAATGACAGCCATCAGCGACTTCCGAACCATCTCTGATGATGCAGCATGTGTTCTAGCCGGAATGATCCCCATTGACATGCTCGCAAACGAGAGCCAGAGGGTGTACCTTCGGCGCCCCCCTGAATCGTCAGGAGGCACGAAGAGTAAAGACGGAGGAAAGAGCGGCATCGATGACGCTGTGGCAAACCAGTTGGGATGGCTCCTCAAAGGGCAGGGTCCACCTCACCAGGGTCCACCTCACCTCACAAGGCTCATTCCCATCATTGAATCATGGACGCAAAGAAAAATAGGGAACTGTAATTTCCATCATACACAGTTCCTGTCGGGGCATGGTGGCTATCGGAAATACCTCCACAGGTTTGAACACGATAACTCACCTATGTGCCCCGAATGTCCAGACGTGAATGAAGACGCGGAGCATGCAGTGTTCTACTGCACACGCTTCGCCGAAGACAGAGCGAACTTGCCAACCCCAGAGGAACTAGTACGCTACATTACGAGATCTGAGAGCGACTGGACAGACGTCTGCTCTTTCACAGCTAACGTGCAAATTGCACTACGAAGAGCTGAAGCTCTAAGAAGAGCCCAAGAAGCGGCCTTACAGAATAGAGAGTAATTGGCCAGTTCCGCGGGGAGAATGGTTGAATTGTGGTTTAGGACGTAGGAGCGAGGACGAAGGAGAATAATATCCCGTGAATCGTTCATGCTGCTGGCACGGGTTATTATTCTCCTTCGTCCTCGCGCCTACGTCCTAAATCACACTTCAACCACCCTCCCCGCGGAACTGCCGGTAGGTACACACATCCATTGGCGCAAACCATAAAAAAAAGAGGGCACTGTACACAATCTTCCGCGCATTCCACAAATTTAGTCTCGGCAACAAGATGACCTACAAGAGTGGGCTGCATCGCCGTGAAGTCGACTCCTGAACCTTCGGAGAGCATCCAAAACTGTCTCTCAATCACCAGCGATGTCTGCGAATTGAAAAGAAAACGGAAATCGCATTTGCTTGCCAGGAAAACGAGGGCAAATCACTTTAATTTTTATTACTTTGCGACTGGCAGTGTCATCGCCGAACCCCATGCATCCACGAACTGGAGTAGAAGTCAGGTAAAAATGTCTTCAAGGCCTGGACTCGACAGTCTGCCGGCAGTGTTTGCATTTGAAACTACTTCGCATCACGTCTGTCTGCCGCTCGCCCTCCCTCCACTGCGTTGAGATGTCAGCCTCAGACGATGCAACGAGAACGAAAACAAATCAATTTCACTGCACGCCAGGGCAAGAGGACACAATCGCAATCGATTCCAGACTGCAAACGACTTCAAGGGCAACCGTGTGAACCTGCCTATCACCGAGTGAGGGTATTTATAGGATCGCACTGGCGAATCAGTCGAACTGCCACGAATCAAAGTCGATTCCCTGCAATCGACGGTTTATTTCCGACTGGTTCACTATCGAGAGGCGGTGTGTGGGGTTGTTTTGTGGTTTCTCCTGTTCTGCCACAACAAGCGTCTGTTCATAGAAGCAATTCTCGGGGAATTCTGCGAACACTCCCGGGAGATTGTGACTCGTTTAGATGCTGTTTTGTTACAAAAAAGGTAGGAAAACATCTGCGAGTCGGTTTATCTCCTTGAATTGGTCGAATTTCAGATGGTTTGCCAGCAGAGGTCTGTAAGGGCGGTGACAATGGGAGCATGCGCTAGGTCATCTCTGGAATTTGGGAAGACGAAAAAAAGCGATTCTACTTCTTGCAAGAGCTATCCAGGCAATGTCCCTGCTCAGCTTCGCCCATTGGATCATGTCCAGCTTACTGTGTGAACGCCTAAGGCCGTCTTGCACTCCAATAATCGGCTCGTACCAGTGCGGCTTCCGGGCCGGAAATTCGGCTACAGACCTACATTATCTGACGCCTTTTGAGGACTTCGAAATAAACCACAAAACAATAATCCCCTCGAGAGTGCAATGGGACGGAGTTAATATCCGTTAACCGATTGCAATGGAAATCTACAAGGAGGGACGTCCTAAATCGGATTAAGGCACAGGTTTAGGTGTATAGTCTAGGCTACCAGCGATTCCTCTGGCCCTACGTCTACCGAACCACTGCAGTGTATACCACAGGCAGAAGTAACAGCTGTGCAAAAGGTAGCCCTCCTGCTGGCTAAGTGTGGAAAAAATGTAGCAGATTATTGGCAGAACTGTTTACACAAGTTCAACTAAGAATTTTGGAAACGTCAGGCGATTGTCTGAATGTCCAATCGGCCACTTGTTCTTTAGCCAGCGATCTGTGAAGTAAAGGGTGGTTTTTTTTACAGGTATAGAGCTTTAAGTTGGCAACACTATTTTAACTGGCGGCCATTTTGTCAGCTACCAAGTGATTTATTTTTAGTTTGGATTGGCATTTGTTGGTTAGCATATCACAGTTAGCATAGCATGGCGTTGATCTGGTGAAAGGGCCCAAAACAAGATTGCCGTTGATCCCAATTTTCATAGCGAATTTTGTTTATCGATGAAGCTCACTTTTGGTTGAATGGATACGTCAATAAACAAAACTGCAGTATTTGGAGTGATGGTAATCCTCAAGTGTATGTTGAGACACCGTTACATCCACTGTTTGGTGGGCTTTATGGGCTGGTGGAATAATTGGTCCGTACTTCTTTAAAAACGATTCTGGCCAGAACGTTACAATCAATGGTAGCGGCTATGGAGTCATGATTACTGACTTTTTCGTTCATCAATTGAACAACCATGATGTGCAGCAGCTGTGGTTTCAATTAGACGGCGCAACATATCACACAGCTCGTGCCAGAATTGATTTATTGAAGGAAACCTTTGGTAACCGCATAGTTTCACGTTACGGACCCGTGAAAAAGGCCTCCAAAATCATGCAATTTAACGCCGATTGACTGTTTTCTGTGGAGAAGTCGCTAGTCCACGCCGAATAGCCCGAAATGATTGACCACTTGGAGGACAGCATTGGCCGCATTATTGCCGATATACTGCCACAAATGTTGGAAAAGTGTATTTTTCCTAAAAAAAAAACACGGCTATTGTAAAATTAGCAAATAAATCGATCAGTCTATAAATAATAGCTCTTTTCATTGACTATTTTCGACAAGTTGCAGGCGACCAACAAGGCTGTGGAAGCACCATCGATCAACTCAAAGGTGGTAAGACTCTGTCGCCTATCTCTGAGGAAGATAGCGGGCACATGCTGAGCCCATGAGCACAAGCTTATTCCGAGCAACGAAAAAGCAAGGAAGGAGACGGGTCTAGCACTGGCACACAATCAGAAGGCAACCCATGCCCCACTGACTGTACTGGCAAACGCCACAAATGACACCAGCCGTAGATGGGAGGAAACAAATCTCCTCTCAGCTCTCCTAGATTGAGACAAGAGGCAAATTAGCAACTGAGCAGGCTAACAAGAACATTGCATGATAGACAATCAAGCCAGAAGACTTGCGCCGCCCTACAATGACTGCTGTTGAAGCTGCAGTGATAGGAAGAAAACTTCCAGAAACTAGGAGAAGACTGCTCGTTCATTTAACGAGCTCGAAGGACTGACAGACGTCAAGATAAAGGATATTCCAAAATACCTTAAGGACCACCACATCGCATATGACAAACAACTTTTCAAAGCAGTAAGGTTAAGGGGTCCAGGATACAGAGCCGGGAAGTGACAGCCCAATGGACCTAAGGGCTCTAATTGGAGCATAGGTGTCTGCATAAACATACTAGTCACCCCTACCCACGTACCTACCCAAAGATTCACACTAAGCCAAGTCTTGGTATAAGACAAGCCAGTTTTAGATCGCTACGCAGTATGTCTTTGTATCGATTTTAAAGCCGCATACGACTGCTTTTGTTGCAAGGAGCTTTTTGCTGCGATGGCCAAATTCGGGATCCATTCGCAACGCAACGTGCCAGCAATTTGGTTCAAGGACTGCCGAGGTGTTCGAAACATGCTCTGGATTTCGGCAGGCAGGTGCCCTGTCGTGTGATTTCTTCAATCTGATACTCGAGGAGATAGTGCGACGGGCGGCGGATGGCACTACCTCCAAACAAATCAGTCGTTCTGTTGGACTAAACAGGTGACATTGTCGTGCGATCCAAACGTTCCGGAATGGAGCAGTTGAGGGCGATTGGAGAACAGGCGAAACGTGCTGGTCTCAAAGTCAATGAGGCAAAGACGAACAAGAATCGCTCCGTCACACACCACACGGGATAACACATCACGATCGTCGGCTACAATTTTGAGGAGGATGACTAGGCCATCTAGAGCGCATGGACAACACTGCTCCAGCCCGAAGAGTCTTCGACTCAGAACCAGTGGAACAACGCAATAGAGGACGCCCACGAAACCGATGGCGCCAACAAGTGCGCGTAATTGGAGACAGCTGGCTAACGACCGTGCCAGCTGGAGAAGCTTGTTGACTGAGGGCCAGGCCCACCCCGGACTGTAGTGCCACTAGAAGAAGAAAGGAGTTTGTTCAACCTTTGGTCCTGTTTTCTTGGCATTTGGAGAAGACGATTGAACCAGGAACTGTGTGCGACACGAGGCTAGTCAGACGTCTACGGATTAAACACCTAAACTGCCCATCTTAGGCGTCGAATCCGTAGACGCATCGTGCAGATCCCATGGACAACACTGCTCCAGGCCGAAGGGTCTTTGACTCCGTGCCAGTGGAGGACGTGCAGGATCGAGGATGCCAACGAAACCGATATGCAGTCGAGTGAAGTAAGGAAGAACGTAATTGGAGGCAGCTTGGGCCAAGCTTAGTGCCGACTGGAGAGGCAGCGGGATGACAGAAAGCAGCAGCGTGCTCGGTACACACCCTCCACGGACCGTCTGTCTGAGAAGTAATAATTGGGCGAATTTGTGGCACCCTAGTCCAAGTGAGCAAGCTTAGTCCAAGGCAGCTAAACATCGTGCCGACTGGAGAAGGATGCTGGTTGGGGGCCAGGACCTTCACGGACTGTAGCGCCATCAGAAGAAGAGCATGGAGCAAATCCCACATCTCCCAGCCGATATCCGACGAGCACCATATTGCCCTTGGCCACCGGTGCTTCATCGTTGTCTCGTAAGAACTAGGGTCGCAATTCCTGACCCGAAGGGCCAAAACCTTGCTCCAGTCCTGCTACATGGAGCCGAAAGCAGGATGACAAGCAAAACAGCAGAGCTCAGTCTTTGTGACATCAAGAGAAAAATTCTGCGGTCCGTTCTGCGAAGAAGGTGGCGACAGAGCCGCGAACTTTACGAGCTGTACCAAGATGTGGATGCAGTCGGGAAGACAAGAACACGTCGACTGCACTGAATAGGCCACATTGAGCGCATGGACAACAGTGCTTCAGCTAAGAGGGCCTTCTATTCCGAGCATCTTGGTTCAAGAAGGAGAGGAAGACTGAATCTCGAGTATCAAAGCCAATTTGGAGCAGCTTGGCCCTTATGATTGGAAGTAGCCTGCCCGCCAACAGACAGCCCTTCAGCAGGCTCAGGCCCTCTTCGGACCGTCGTGCCTGAAAAGCATGAATTGGGCCAATTTCACTCTGGTCCAAGTCAGTGTTTCCCAACCTGCCTCCAATAGACACCCCGTCGGCGAGTCCCCCCATCCCACACCCGTCCTCCTGACTTATTCGAAAACAACAAGCGGTAAGCCTTGTAACTCAAAAAAAACACAGAAAAAGGTCGCATGTCACTCGAATCAATTGGATTAAGATCTAAACTAAGAGAAGCCTTCCACGACATTTTGGCATAAATTACCGTCACGCTACGCTTTAATTGAATTACCCCCCGAACCTCATACGCTCCCACCCTCGGGCAACTGCTCAATCATCCGTGACGCAAAGTGTCACTCTCTGGTGACACTTGTGTTTCTTTCTATTTTTTTTTCTTTTTTGTATTTGTGGATTACGATCATCGTTCGCCCCCTCATCTCGGGGAGGCACAGCCCCCGAGGGGCCTCTAGAAATCACCCTCAAGGGGGTGATGTCAACCGGTGACAGAAACAACTCAACTGTAGGGGGGGAGGGTGTCCAGAGAATTGGTGGCCCACCTCGCCATCGCATCGCATCGAGGGGATGTGCCGTTTGTCGTTGCTCGCCTAGTGCGTGTGTATGTGGTGCATCGTCGTGTATGCCTCCCCCGAGAGGGTGAACAAATCTCACTGGAAAGCGAATTAATACACAGTGACCATGGTCCATGGGCCAGCCTCGACCCTTGTCTCGGTTCGCAGGCATTCCGGTTGGACGGGCGACTGTTGTGTTCACTCCCACCCCCCCTCCATGCGCAAACAGACGCTCACAATGCAAACAAAAAATGGTCTCGATCGCCAGGCTGAGCGCTGCTGGCTTTGAGTAATCATGACTGCGCCGGAAACAGCAGCAGGTGTCAGGCTAGAAGCGGTTGTTTTTAGTCAAACAAAAAAAACCCCGTCCGCATCCCACGCGGCAGTCGCTTCCAATTTTTTGCCCGAATTGCGCTGCGTTGTGTTTTTTGAAAGAGTTTGTTTGTTTTGTTGCCATGACGACTTCTGCGAGGGATATCCTGGCACTCGCGCCCCAAAGGAACACCGGCCCCGGACCGGGCAGATGCATGCGAAGCACACTCATGCATGACATCGTTAATTAGATTCCTATTCCACCTTCTGTCGGACGGCGGTGGCTGTGCCTGGGCTCGAGCCCGTGCTGCACACACAAGGGACACGAGAAGGAACCGTGGTCCTTTGTGTGCTGTGAGGTCCTTTTGGGAAGTCTCCCGTGCGCGCACATTGTTCAACTAAATCATGCAAATTTTTCGCATTTTTTTTGTTCTCTTCTCTGTCGAAAGGGGTGACGTTGGCCATCTCTCTCGGAACACCGGGACCGAGAGTTAACGTCAAGGATGGCGACGCTTTTGAGTGGAAACGGTTGGATTTTGCTTTCGTGGCGCTGTGTGCGTGCGTTTTTTTTTTTTTGTTTTACTCCAGCTTCCACTTCGCCATTCCGGGCGGTGTTTTGCAATTTGTCGGCGGACACAAAAAAAGAACGCCACGTGTGACGACGGGGAACGAATGAATGCGCCGCCTCCTCCTCGGTGTTGGTTTTTCATTACAGCGCTTGCGGTGCCACCAGTGCCACCCTGTATGCGCCGCCACTCGAGCGTCGTCGTCCAATTTGCAAACTCCCAGGATAATGGGAATACCGAGAAAATTCAGTTCGGATAAAGGATTGCAGTTATTATCCTGGCGAACGACGGCGGCAGGAACACTCACTGTTTGTTGGGTGGCTTGGGCAACGAGTCGGCAGCGAGCTCCCCCAGTGGAGTGCTGAAAGTTTGGAATAGTTAGGCAAGAAGTTGTTAGGAGATGAACTGTATTCTCCTTTCTTTTTTTTTTGTGTGTGTAACATCCGCGAAGCATGGAGCGGCGTGGTGTGCCCTTCAAAGTGGGCGGAGTGGATGGGGGTCCTTTGGGAGCTGTTCGCCGCAAAGCTGGGATTATTGGGAAATGGCTTATCTTGCGTTTGGTTGAGCAATCGTTAGGAATGATCACCGGAGTCCATGAGAAGGATGAATGAAGTCGTGCGGTGGTTTGAACGGCTTAAGGGTTTCGTGGACTTCGGTGGTAATCCTGCGGATACCAGAGACGATTAACTGCGAAGGTGGCTGAGTGGCGTCCGATGTGCCGTGCAATTTCGTCTTTTTTCTGTGAGTCTTGTGGTTACTCACCGTCCAAGGATGGGTTTTTTTTTTTAAATTGAATCGTCGCTTGGAGTAGTTGTTGGAAGGGAAAAGGATCGTTTGCCTTTAGTTTTAATTCATCGCCTGCACATTTCGGACTTTTTGCTGGAATTGCCTTGAGACAGCAATATTTTATACCGAGCTGGTAGATACTATGGACAAGTCGTCTACGTGGACGAAGCCATGCTTAACCCTTTAAAACTTGACTTGACTTCCGGCAAACAAGACGAGTTTCCGGGTTTTTGCATCGATCTCGAGTTGGAGTTGGAGTTTCGTGCTCCGGTCGTACATCCTTCGGTGACAAACGAGCAACATTCACTCGACCCCGCTTGGCTGCGATCACCGATTCCAAAATCGATGGTCTATTTGGTAGATTTTCGTGCCAACAGCATGCCTATTCGGCTATTCGTACAATTTGAGTGGCTTCGTAGTTTGTACTCTCTGATGCCATATCGCACATGTGGTAGGAAAGGCGTTGCATGATTTGAAGCGGATGCGACATCGATCCAAACAGGCGTCCATTAGATCCACGCCGCCCCTATGTTGGTTGTATTCGTGTATGACGTTAAGGCACTCGGACTGATTCCACCGATTTACACAGACGATTGGACACAATAAATTGGGTTCAGCATCACGACGGTGGTCGTCATCACTCGAATATATCTCAAAAGCCGCTATTGTCACATAGCAGGAGGAGCTTATAGCCCCATGGTGAGGCTTATCTGGCATGTATTGTTTGAGAAAATGGGCCATCTTGGTAGCACACATCTGCTCATCAATGCATAGTCTTCCTCTAATTGGAATTTTTTGAAGTTTCGACTCAACGCATCTATCAACGGGCGGGCAATTTGTATAGCCGATCATATGTTTGATCGTTTTGTGGAGATGGACCAAGCGTTTCGATGTTGTGTTGTCGCATCTCAAGACAGTTTCTCAATCGCTAGCATCGCGCAATTGCCCCTGTCGATGGCTCTTCGCTCGAAGTCATTCGACAAGTTTGCGCGGCATTAATTACAAAGTTTTACATACACACGTACAAGGTATTATTTTTAAAAAGGCAGTCCACACGACGGCCAATTCCAAACTAGATTCTCAACTCTTTTCTAGCTTAGTCTACAGATAACCTTCATATCTGCCAAGAGTGCAGCTTTGCAAATAACGACGGTGTGTTTGCTTATTCCACAATGCTTCCGGTCCAATGCATGGTAGAGCTGCAGCGAACTTCATCGACAGCCAAGCAGCCATAAGGGCCATATCCTCAGTATACACTTCCTCAAAATTGGTGCAACAGTGTAAGGTACACCTGCAATCTGGCCAGTACCAGGTGTAATATAACTCTCCTCTGGGTTCCAGCCCGCAGCAAGATAGAGGGAAATGAGATTGCCGACGAACTGGCCAAGCAAGGAGCTTCCGGCAATGCCCCACTGAGTTGGTAGGCCTCCCAGTCAACCACCTCAAACACGCCATCTGTCAGCACTTCCTGTCCTTAGCCAGTAGAAGGTGGACTAGGTCATCCAAGTACATAGTCTCTAGGAAAACCTGACCCTCCTACACAAAAAGAAGGACCTCCTAAAAAGAAATCGCTAGAGTCGTGGCTGTAAGCTCGGGACACTGGCCTATAGGCATCCACGCTTCTAGACTCCGTATTCCGTTCAATCCACACTGTCGCAGTTGCCTCGACACCCACTCAGAGGAAAGTCTGCTCACTTTCTCTGTGACACTAGCCAAGCAAAGATATATCGCGTTCGGCAAACCCTTCCTTAGTGACATCTCCGAGATCGTTAACCAAAGCATATCCAAACTCCACAGGCTAGATTTATCTAATCAAACAATGACGGTCTACGAGGTGTGGCATCAAAACGGCGCCCAACTGCGCTATTTGTATCCGATTTGAGACAAATCGAATGGCCACTTATACCAACCAACCACCCAGCTTCCGGTCCCGATTCCGAGCTTAAAAATGGACCAGTGGACATTAAAGGGTTAAGATTCGCATTCAGCTCATGCGCGAGCTGATCTAGATGTAGGCCAAGATCCGTGCGTTGAATCTAGCATAAGTATCCTACGTCGCGACGTAGTCGAGTAAAACAGGCCGATTTCTGCAAACGGCGACGATTGAAACATAAATTTTTCGTCTACTTTCATTTGTCATCTCAGTGTTCAGTGTTGGATGGAGTGCGCTGCATAGGACGTTAGTGTCCGCCGACTAAATCTACCCAGTTTCAGATCACAACGCAGCCCTAAGTTCCCCATCACACTGCGTCGTGGTACCTTATCCAAGAGACTATCAATTTGCCTTCAAATGTCGAAACAAAACCGTCACTTAGCACGAATGTTCTACAATGTTGTTCTATTTCTTTCTATATCTGACAGCTGTCAAAATAAAAGACGTTTATAGTTGTGATTCTTTGGAAGTCACAATTTTGCCTTGTCGCCGGAAATAAACGATTTGATAAGAAAAACAAAATAAAGTGCACTCGATCAAACTTATCTTGACAGAGATGAATCGATATGCGAAACATTAAATTTTAACAAATTGCCGCATATCATTGGAAACTTTTATCTTTGACACTTTGCTTCGTCATGGCGGGAAGTAAGTCAAGTCGATGTCGATAATTAATTGGCCTCCGATACTGAGGATTCACGGGCCATACATTATTTTGAACCCCATTAAATGGCGGGACCAGATGGCATCCTCCCTGCAGATCTATAAAAAAGGTTACAGACCTCATACCTCCTTGGTTGGTAACCATTTTCCAAGATTGCCTACATGTAGGCTACGTACCTAGACCCTGGAGGGTGACGCAGTGAGACTAAGGTTTGCCGAGCGGTCAACAGAGGTACACCTCAGGGCGGAGTGCTCTATACTCTTTTGTTAAGCGCAGCGGTGAGTGAACTTCGACTGGCGTTGGAAAGGACAAGGTTCAAGGCAATAGCCTACGCAGACGATGCTGCTATCGCGGCGTCTGAGGAATATATATCCACCATCAGGATATAAGGCAGAATGCGACCTGGGCGTCAATCCGCAGAGAACAGAGCTACATCCTCCTATCTCCTATCTACATTGTAAGAGAGCTAGTCCCTGTCTTTGACCATCTAGCCATCTAAGAAGCGGAGTCTCTCTAAAGCTGAATGAGAGCGGAAAATGCCTAGGTCTTATCCTGGATGCGAAATTAAGCCGGAAACCCAACATCCAGGAACGTTTCAAAAGTGCTGTACAAAGGCTATAGGGTGCAAATGGGTCCACTGGCATTTCACATCAGACCCATACTGCTGTCTGGAGTCGCAATTGGGTGGACTTTGCTCTCGACACAGACATCAACTGCAAAACGCTCGAATGGGTGCAACTGATGGCAAGCGTATGTATTGGCGGAGTGTTAAGGTACAGCTCCCGCCGCAGCTCTGAGAATCCAGGAGGAGACAGAGGAGATAGAGGAGGCCCGCTTCCTAAAGTAGGGACCGCCTGTTGCCACTGGCGGAGATGATTGAAAAGTGAACCCCGCGTCACTGGTTTCTCAAAAATAGTCTTTTTTTGAACAATCTGAAACCGGAAATAGGATTTTGCTAACTTTGCATCTTTTTTTTGCTTAATCGGAAGAAATTTTTTTTGTCTGACGTTTTCTGAACGCTTTCCTGGAGCACTCAGACCGAAAAACTGGTCCATTGTACTACCAGGCAGCAACCTACATTTACTGAAATTTCAGCAGGCACTTCTGTGATGAGGAGCCTACATCATCAGCTCTTCAACACCAAATAACTGCCACCTGATCCGAGCAAAGGCGGGACAGTGGCAGAGGAAGTGCTCTGCAGTGTCGTGGTCTTTTCTGTTAAGAGATTTCTTAGAGACATTAGGGAGCATTCGCTTGGTTTGTCTACATCCTGGATAGTCATGCCACCTCCAGTTGTGCTCTCGAGAAGCCCATCCATAGATGGAAGCTCTAATCAAGGACGCGGGTAGTCCCAACACAGGTTCGGGTCCTCAGAGTATCTCCTCTGATCCTTGTCTAGCTAGTTCATCGGCGATCTCATTTCCCGTGATCCCGTGGTGGCCCGGGTCCTGGAAGTGGTTAAAGGGTTGAGTAGGGCCTTAAGCTCAACTTGGCTGTCGCTACAGACAGAAATACTTCGTCCCTTCCACCTGTTCTTCACAATATAGTTCGTACTCATTAGGATCGCATATGTTTCCGCTTGGAAGATCGACGCAAATTTACCTAACGAGCCGTGCACTCTGCACTCTAATGCTGTCGCCCTCCACGAAGGCACCAGCGCCAGACAATTCCTTGGTCTTGCAGCCTTCCATGAAGATTCGACTACATTCTTTTCCTGGCTCAGATTATGGACAGAGCCAGTCCTTGTTGTAGGGAAAGTCGATAAGAAAGCACTGGTGTCCGTGCGTCAGACGGCATATCCATGACCAAAAGCAGGTATTTTTGAGAGTACAGTGTGGCCCATCTAGTAGTTTTTGTTTGGTGTTCGCGCTCGAAATCTCGACAGAAAGTCAGTATCATACCTCTGCGGAACGAAATGAGTCGCTTTACGCTTGAACTGGGAAATATTCAAACAAATTTCGCAGGATAACCATGAATAACTCTAGATCTTCTTCCACTCAGAGAGACCTACAATTAAAAAAACAAAGGATTTATAAAAGGCGGCGGCAACACCGCTCTTGAAAAGATCGTGCTGAACGCACTAGACGACTGAAGAGTTCGTGTAACTGCTGACATACGCGGGCGAGATCGACGTAATCAACAGAACACAGCGAGTCGTCAATGAAGCCGCTGCTGACAATGGGACGGAAGCGCATGAACGAGGGGAAAACGAAGTAAAGGCTGCCTTCAAGCGAGGACTACACACCACCGACGACTTTGCCACAACGTCTTTCGATCCAGTCAATGGCTTCGTTTACTTCAGCTCCCAACTAAACAGTAGGAAAGCTAGTAAATAATCGTCGGAATCAAATAAAACCATTCTGCGGAGCTCACTTCTGGCGACTGGTTCCTAGGTTACTACTGATGGCAGTCGACTTAGACTCAAGCATGCTCGACTTAGAGTCATCAAGCATGGTTAGATGCACTCTAACAGGAATACCATGAGTACTCTGTCGAAGGACCAAGTTGACTTTGTGCAGTCATGCTGTATGTGCACAGAGGCAGGCACACTCACAAGAGCAGATGAACAAGTCCATGTTGACTGGATGGACAGCCGAAGACTCTTCGACCCCGCGTCAGTGGGACGACTTAATAGACAACGGCCACGAAAGCGCCATTGACTTACAGAAGAGGAGGAGAGCCTCAACCAACTTGGAGTGTGCATTTGGGGAAAGGTGTCAGCTGCAGAGGCTTGTTGGTTTTGAAGCCCAGCTCCATCCTGGCATCATCCGACGAAGTAACTGAGATGGAGCCCGAATTTATGAAAGAAGCTCGTGTTGGGAATTAAACTTCGCACGCGTTAGGGTCCACGCCTCCAGACCCATTTTACGACGGCCAAGTCAGCCACTGGTCAACAGCAAGCGTCGCTTCTTTCATAACCACGACTGAGAGATCACAAAAGCCGACGAAGACCACCGAGACACTGTAGCCACGGGCGAAGAATGGGGGCTGCATCACTGGTATCAATCTGCGGTGAATACCATCCCCCTTAGACGGGTCCACAATTTGCCAGCTCATTGTGCACAAACGAGAAGCAATTTTAGTGAAAATCCAATTTGCGTTGACCTAGTCCCCGCAAACTGCACTTTGAAAGAGAAACACTCCGAAATGATGGCAAAAATTGCATTCAACACCCTCAAATCTTTTGATCTCCGCAGCGGAACTAACTCACGGAAGACAAGATCTCACCTCGGCAAAACTAAATCGAAAAGCGGAAAATATGCACAAAAACCACCCGACCACCGCCAGGCACCGCGCGAATGTTCACTCATCGAGCGAAGGTGGTAGCTCGTGCCATTCGCAGATAGCGCCGCACACTGGGTGTGCCCACGGCCAGATTATTGCTTAACCAATCTCGGGCAGTCCGACAAGCAGCCCACACCCCGACAGACAACCCCACAGATAAACAAAACTCGATAGGGGAACAATACAGCGATACACCAGCAGCACCAGGTACCCGCAAGAAAACAAGCCACTATTCGACATTCGTGAGTGGGTTGGTGTGTGTGTGTGTGTGTGTGTGTCCGTCTATTCATCGCCGCTGAATGTGACTGCACGTCCATTCTTCCGTCATGAATGGCGCAAGCAGCGGTCGGAGCTATTCACCTATGGAACGCATTCTTCCGTTCGGCTGGCGCATCCTTCTCCTCAGAGTGCATGTGCACACCGCTTGCTTCATTAATCCGCATCCCCAATCCCCTCCTCCGCGCGCCTCTTATGGCGCATCACTATTTGTGGATCGAGAAAATTGTGCCAGCGCGGCGGTGTGAAGAGCGACTAATTAAGTTGTGCACTTTATTAGTTCCACGGATTGCAGTCATCTATATTTAATAACCGAGACTTGGATGCGGAACCGATGGATGCAGTTGGATGGGCACGTGCTTGCCACTGGCCTGGCAAGCCAGCAGCGCGGATATGCTCTTGCCGCTGGCACGCATATCTGTGGCCGCAGAGACGCGGGTCGGCTTGTGCGGCGGGTGAAAGTGATTCCAATTAATTTGCTCAAAGCAAGCCAGTGAAGTGCGTTCTTCCAGCCAGCGGCCATAAAATCTTCGAGAAGTTGCGTGGCAGAGGGGGTCCCCAATCCCCATCATCCGCATCTGGTCGCGGGTCCTTTTTTGGCACCTTTCCAACCGCGATTCCGCCATTTACCACCTTCCGCGAGCGGAAGATGGGATTTACGGCCGCGATGGAATTAGTGAAAGTTTTGGGTTCCCCGGCAGAAGGCGGCGGCTGTGAAAAAGTGATTTATTCCTTATCTGAATTAATCACGGATCCCTGATGGTATCGGTGTCGGAGCGAGGGTAGTGGAGCACGGGCTCTCAGTGAATGGGGGCAGCGATGGCTCTGGCCGGCAAGTCAAAACGGCCATTGAGCGCCCTTCAGGGAGATAAACGGAGTGACATCTTGACCGTAAAGCAGGAGGAACGGTGACTGTTGTGCAATCGGGATAAGGTAAGTTTCACACGAGATCAACGATATGTACATGAAGCACTGAGTATTTTCGTTTGTAAACAGCTGGCTTCGAGGTGATCGAATATCCGCTGCTCTGGCTTGGTAGGTGGGTGCGTCGCCTCCTAAGCTGGGTGACTAGGTTCGATTGCCGACTTGAACAACTTTCATAATTCAGTGCTCCGGCTCTCTCGAGGCACTGGCAATGCGAAGAGAGTACAGCTGCCTAGGAAAAAAAAAACTCTTCAGACTTCGCCGTCTGGAGTCGACATAGAACTGTGTGCCTCATCCCCTCGTCGCATGCACAGTCCGAGTGGTTAAAGCTGAAGCTTATCCAAGTTGGACAATGATTGTCAGACTTCTAGGCAAACTTGCTCAACCCACATGTAAATTGAGTCGTGTTCATTCAATTCCTGCCCTCCCGTGTCGACTGTAGTCAAACGAAGCCACTTGCATGCCCTTGCACCACACTCCTTCACATTATCAGGTTAGGTTCCGTACATGTGACTACACAGAGCAGCTTCGCTTAGGCTACTTGGGTTCGTCAAGGCTGCATACTGTCACCACTATTTTTTCTAGTGGTTATCCGCGATGTACTCCGTGTAGCTTTGACCGGAAGAAAATCATGGGATTCGATGGAATATGACGGCTTACCTTAAACGCGACAATCTTTGTCTACTTTCACATCGGACAATGGACCGTCACTTAATGATCCACAATCTAGAAGATGAGGCAAATAAAGTAGGGCTTGAGATCAAGAAAAAATTGGAAGTCGCGATAGCCAACAGAAAGTGTGGTCTCGGATAACCGCAATGGTACCGAACTGGAGTCTGAAGCTGCTTTCGGAATGCTGTCCACGATCTGGAAGAGCTATATTATTAGCTTGCGAACCAAGCTGCGACAGTTCCACTCCTACGTGGTATCCGTCCTGTTTTATGGGTACAGTACCTGGAAAATGGATAACATTAGGATTTGTTGGCCGGGGATTCGACACAACCCTAAGGCACGAAGACAACCCCATTGCGGAGTGTCAAACTGCAGGCAGAATAATGAGACGCCCTGGGCAAACGTGGGGCAGGACAATTGAAGACGAATCGAGTTCTGGAGGAATGAGTTGGAGAGAGCTAAAAACGCGTGAAGAACATAGATTCGGTTGCGTCACACTTAGGCCACAGTAGATCCGTTGTGATACCACGAGGATCAAACACCCTATTCCGCAGACCAGCCAGAGCAGGTAAGGACCTAAAACAATTGCGAATAGTGGAGAGTCCAAATCAGCCTTATCGCCGAGCAGGAGCAGACTGTCTGCCGAATAACTCTATATGAGAATGTTCAGGGCTTCGGAGGGGGTTGAAGCAGAGGAGCTGACTGATACGGATGGATATTTAGTTTTGTCAAGTTCTTGAAGTAGTAGACGTCTAAATGACGCATTTTTACGTGTGGAGAGAGCATTGTAATTGCATAGAAGATGTGTAATGGTTTCTACATCCTCTTCATCCCTTCAAAAATCACTGCAGAGGTGGCCTAGTCTGGAGGCGTGCGTGTCAATGACACGATGGCCGGTAAGTACGCCAATAATGATTCTGAGGTTGAGTCTACTCAATCTGATCAGGCTACGTGAGCGTGTTGGATCTATGGTGGATCGTAGCTATTTTGTAGTGAGGTTTAGTGCCGGTAGACCATCTACGATTTGTGTTAGTAAGCGTTTCACGCTTTCGTAGATGCTTAGCAGTAGCGATAGGCATGGATGGCATATCTCCATCCGGAAGGTGTACCGAATTGATACCGTCTGAATGGTTCCTCCGCTTCACAATTATCTGGGATGCTAACGAGATAGGCAGCAATTCAGGGAAGTCTTTGAGTTGAAAGCGACTGCGTCCAGAGATGAGTGATCGCTGCCTGGCTGTCGGAACAGATGACGATATCTGTACTTGATGTTACATTGTTTATTAGTCAGGACAGCGCTCCTTTAATCGCTGTTGTTTCTGCCAAAAAAACGCCTGAAAAAACGATCCTTAGAATAGACACCCACTCCCACACCCACACCATCGCCCACACATTCGATCCATCTGTGAAGATTCGCAGAGGACCATCCAGCGTCTGATGGTCAGACTCCCAATAAGTTCTTGGAGGAATGCTGATAGAGAAGTTTATCTCGAAGAGTAGCCAGGGTGTTAGGAGGTCGGCGCCTTCAGATAAGGACCTACAACAATTGAGAATAGTGGAGAGTCCAAATCGAAGTTCCTTCCACATGTGTAGCGATTTCAGCCTTATCGCTGAGCAGGCAGCAGACTGTCTGCCGAATAACTCTGTCGGCGGAAGGTTAACGAGTATGTTCAGGGCTTCGGAGGGGGTTGTCCTTACAACACACGCCATCCGTTGCACTCCTTCGAGCGGTTTGCAATTGATGTTGAAAGCGGTCCACCGGGTCCCGACGCCATATAGTAGTATAGGTCTGACTATATAGATTAATATCCAGTGGACTATGCGTGGCTGTAGTTCCGTCCCGTCCCTTTACCACGCCGATGAGGTGTTTCCTGTTCTTAAAACGAGTTCGGCATTACTTAGCCCGCCAATTTGTCGTCGAAGTGGACTTTTTCTTTCCCGAGAAACGAATCCTAAGCGCTGGCCGGCTCAGACTCATTAGACTATGTGAGCGTGTATCGTTGAAAGTGCGCATTATTTGTTCCGAGGCACGCGTTGTCGCCTTTAGACCATTTACCAGAGGGTTTACCGGCAGTGGGTGCCTCATCACAAAACCAATAATGGTCTAGCCTCGATGCAAAAAGCTAACGCAACATGATAAGTATGAGTAGGACGAATCTTAGAACTCTCATTATCATAATCACGCCTCCAGACTAGGTATCCCCTATAATGACTTCGGTAGAAGCTACAGAGATGAGGAGGAAGAAGGTACTAACGCACATCTTTTATGTAACTGCAGTGCTCTCCCCTCTCGCAGAATTAGGCACCTAGACGCATTATACTTTAACGACTTAACAGAACTAAGCAGCATTAGTATCAGCCATCTCCATCGAATTATCAGAAGCTCTAAGTGGTTTGCGGAATAAGATCAATTAGATCCGTTTGGGCTAAGTGTGACTGACACGTACAGGCAGTCAGCCACTCTAGCCTAAACTAGACCATGTACCATATCTGGCGAAGTACTCGACGATCTAATCAAGAGATAGGCCACAGTTCTGTAGCCGCCTGAGCTGCACTTAGGAACTTAATCGCAGCATGTCTGAACAAATGAAGGAAGGTCGCTGTCACGAGCAAGGAATCAAAGTTGATTGACAATAGTGACGTGTATGGAGCGGCATCTCGTCAACGAGCGGCCAAAATCTGCCGAAGGCAGTGCGTGGGAGTGTACATGGAAGCTCGGGACAGTCAATCCGCTGACTCACACAATTTGTAAGCTTTTCGCAGAAAGCCGTGCTGAATTGTACAGTAAATGTAAAGTTCAGACAAAAAATTCATCTTCAGCGATGCGGTTAGCTTTTGGATGAACGCGCACGGCAGCATCCAAAATGTACGGATTTCAGACGATGCCTAGGAGTGGTCCACCGAGTGACAACGCAGAAAGTCACTGCTTGGTGTGGGTTGTGGTACAGCGGTCCGTACTTCAATGGAACGCGTCACGGATTGACTCTAATGAAATTGAATGGTTTGGATGATGAATGTGAACGACAGCGCTACTTAAACAATGCACATCCGCCTCGATTTGAGGGCATTGCATCGCGCATGGGCGACGTCGAGATTGTGCTTTAGACACGTCAGCAAATAAGTCACAAACGAGCGGTGCTTTTAGAGTCACTAGAACTCGTGTCATACTTCATATTCCATTCATCCGTTCGATCTATGCACCGGATTCGTCAAAGTGCGCATCTCTCCCGCCGAGACTTCAGACTGCACCTCGGTCCACCTCTGAATTTGCCGAACTTCCCTCTTCCTCCAGCCCGATCTGGATCATTTCAAAGCTTCTTCCTGTGGCCTCACGCTCAAGAAAAGAGTGAACGCGTTGAAATCACTCGAAAGCAAGATGGTGCTTCAGAAATAGTCCTTCTCGTCCCCGCGACGACCTCTTTCGACTGACAAGTTGCCTCTTCTTCGCTGCATCTGCATAAAAATCCATCGCACAATGTAACTCAAGACCGTTCTCCAGCTCCCAACGATGCCGTTGCTCGCCTTTCACTCGACCATCAAACCATCACTCGTTCCCCAATCGGTAACAGGTCCAACTCACTCCGATTCAACGCACAATCTCGTGCCATAAACGTGTTAATTGTTGCACACACCCGTGTCCAAGCGCCACAAAGCCTGATAACTGATCTCGATCCAATTACGCAACACTTCCAGGAACCCATCTCGAAGACACGACATCGCATGAATTTACATAACACGTCCATCCATCCCGCCACCTGCGCCCCGTCGCGATACAAATCAATCTTACGGAACATCCACAGCACCAGCCTGCATTGCCATTGTTCCAGATTCCCGCCCCGCCGGGTGCCGATCTATTTTTCACGTCAGGTGGGTCCAGTTAATCAACCTAATGGAACACATCTCTCCGACGGCGGCGATACTGGGCCATACGCAGATCATGTGAACGCGCAGCCAGCAGCAATCAGAGCACTTCATGATTATTGCGCACACACGCACACGGTCCGGCGTGTGAAGATGATGCCCCCTCTGCCGTGCGGTGGCTCTCCTCATCGCCCAGCCAGCGGCGTTGATTTTTCTTCATTTTCGCCCAGCCAGCGGCGTTGATTTTTCTTCATTTTTTGTTTCCTTTTGGCTGGCTTTTGTTGGTTTAAACGCCGCGTTGGTCGGTCGGTCGGTCGGTGGTGGTGGGCGTCGTCGGGTGGAGAATTTCCCTAAAATGCCATGAAACTCTGAGCACTCGGTGGTATCGATTTGTTACACTCACCGGGGCGGCTCTGTCTGCGTCGCTTCTCAGTTTTCATTGACAACCGCAAGCTGGTGTCGTAGTGGGCGTTGCGGTGGGCGGCAGGGAACACGAAAATCGAACTCCGACGACGGGGAAATGCGCCGAGATGGTGCAGTTAATGTATTCCCCGGGCGCGTGAATCTTAGGTGAAATTTAACTCCGCGCGACACACGGCGTCTAACCGCTCAAACCGGCGTTTCAACGTTCAAGAGAAGGTCACGAGTCGCACACACACAGAGGGGGCAAGACCGGGACAAGACGGGCGCTGCGAAAGGTGGATTATGACGTTGGCCAAAGAATTTAGAACGAAAGTGACTAGTCGGGGCTACACGCTGACGCTGCGGTGGCCGTCCTTGCCTGGCTTATGGATTCTGTTCGATGGTCAGTTGCGTGGGAGGTGGGGGCGCGGTCGTGTGGGTGGGAAAATTCACTCGAGTGAGCGGAAGGAAGACGTTTATTGATTGGGTCAACAGAGAGAAAGCTGACAACTCAACTTGGAGGGTTCTGCTTCCGAGGGTTCCACCGAGAGTGTCTAAAGTTTAACGAGTTTATACAATTTCGCTCGTTTTTTCGCCCCCTTTTGCGGGAGAGTGCACACCTCCTGCTGCTTAATGGGTTCATTTCGGGGCAGCGGACCTGACTGCTTGTTCGCACGTCACTGATGGCCGAACCGTGATTGGAAGAGAGTGTCGTAAAGTTTGCAACAAAATTTTCGCAATTAACACAACTTTGTGGTGCTTCACGAACACTGGCCCGCCCAAGTGATGCCACCCCCCCCCCCCCCCCCCCTCCCCAACCCAACGAGATGACTTCATGCCCCCACCTTGCCCCCGTTGGTCACATCAGGGCGGAATTCAGCGCGAACCCTCGGCTGGATTCAAGGTCCAGGGGGAGCTCTTTGGCGGCACCTTTTGTGACCAATTCCCGGTTCTATTGCGAATAGCAGAGGTGTGGCGTTATTAAATTTTACAACTTCCCTGTCCCACCGTTAGTTGGCCAAATAAACGCCGAGATTTTATTAGCAGATCGCTTGTTTCACATCCACACGGGCCTTTACGAGCCATAAACTCTTATTGGCGATAGGGGCACAGCTACAATGCCGTCACACGTGACGACGGTCTAATTATCTCAAACAATTAGTGCTAAAGGTTCAATAAATGCGCAACAAGTACCGCGTCTGAGTCAACAGAGGCGGTGGGTGTGGGTGGTTATGACATGTGATGACGGAACCGCGGCATTAAGGGGACATAAAAAGCGGCGCCGTGAATTCCACATAATGACACATTTGGCGGAGCTCAAGGAACGCGGAAACAAAGGGGAACTTAAGGTCCAACCTTGATGAGTGGAAAGTAGCCGCAAGCATAGCCATGACATCTCTACTTTCTCGCCAAATGGACAATGACGTGCGGTCTGAACGTGAATGCCACTCTGTATGACATAGTGTTACCGTCGTTTCTGCTTAGCCCCCGATAACAAAGGGAAGCGTGCCTGGCCAACTGGGGAATGTGGCCGTGGGTTGGGCGCCACGCGATTGCCCTCCCGAGTGGAACTACTCCTAGTGAAAATCGCTATTCGCCAGCAGCGACAGCCAATTCACTCGCACTTCCAAAAAAAATAATAACTTATGAGACCCTCAAGATTTCTCCGATCGATGTATCCTCAAAAAGTCACCGCGCTTCAGCCACCGACTCCAAATCCGTAACACTGGATGCATCAGTTCAACTTGTACTCCTTAGGCTATCCTAAGCGCACTGCATTTGGATCTGTCACGGCGCTTTAGCTACTAAGGCACGCATGTAAAGGGTGTTTTTTTAGAGGTATAGAGCTTTCAGTTGGCAACACTATTTTAACTGTTTTAACTTTTGTCCGCTGTCAAGTGATTTACTTTCAGTTTGGTTTGGCATGACAACGCGTCCAAATTGTGCAAATTTATTTTGAAAATCATGTTTCTGTTCGAAATACGTGCCCACATTTGGTTGAATGGAGATACGTCAATAAACAAAACTGCCATATTTGGAGTGATGATAATCCTCAAGTGAATGTTAAGACACCGTTACATCCACTGTTTGGTGTGTTTAATGGGTTGGTGAAATAATTAGTATGTACTTCTTTAAAAACGATGCTGGCCAGAACGTTACAGTCAATGGTAACCGTTATAGAGCCATGATTACTGACTTCTACGTTCATTAACTGAACAACCATGATGTACAGGAGCTGTGGTTTCAACTAGACGGCGCAAGATGTCACACAGCTCGTGCCACACTAGATTTATTGAAGGAAACGTTTGGTAACCGCATAGTTTCACGTTACTGTGCGCCTTGTTGAAGAGAAGATCAACACACTTAAGTACGACTATAACCCTGGTCCCGATTGGTTGCCTGCAATTGTCCTTAAGAAAAGCGCTGAACACATGGCTCAACCCCTAGCAACTTTTTTCAATATGTCCCTCTCACAAGGATGTTTCCCCCAGCTTTCGAAGAACTCTTTTATTGTCCCTATACATAAGAAAAGTCCAAAAAACGACATAAGTAACTATCGTCCCATCGCTAAGCTATATTGCGTACCTAAACTATTCGAAAGCATTGTGTACAATTATATGTTTTTTCACTGCAAAGCATTATTTTCAACTTCCCAACACGGTTTCCTGAAAGGCAGATCGACGACTACGAACCTTACTGAATTTGTGTCTAAGGCATTATGCAAGATGGCGAAGAAGTCGATGTAATAGCCATCGACTTTAGTAAAGCATTTGATAAAATTTCGCAGCCCTAGGTTTTCAACCTCACTTCATCAAAAGGATCAAATCCTATTTGGAAAGCAGAGAATACGCAGTTACCTTCAGATCGTCTGTCGCCAAGCCCATCAAAGCCACTTCTGGCGTACCACAAGGTAGTCACCTCGGTCCACTAATCAACACAACGATGTTGACCGTATTATTATGAACTCTCAGCGCTCTGTTTACGCCGACGATATGAAAATCTATTCGTTCATTTCCTCCCTCCTCTAACTCCTACTCTCTTCAAGATGACCTAAATAGTTTTTCTGTTTGGTGTCAAAAAAAACGATCTCCAACTTAACATCAGTAAATGTCAATCCAACAGCTGGATGGCGCCGTTGGTTGAGTGCGTGCCCCTGGTTAGAGGGGTCCCCGGTTCGAATCCCAGTGAAAGCAAAGTTAAAACGCTTTTATCGGGTTTTCAAATCTGGTCCAGTCACCATTTGTCGTTGGGATCACTGAAGTTGTCGATCAGTGGTAGTAGTCTGACTATGGGTATCACAATGGACCAACATGGATGGTCTAAGTGTGCTGGCGATTTCGCTGGCAGCCCAACTAAATAACCTAACCTAAATGTCAATCCATTACATACTCCCGCAAACGTCCACCGCATCCAGAAACTATTTCCTCAGCCAACTTACCTCCTTACTCTGATCGCCTTAAACTAATTCGCCTCGAGTCCCTCGAAAACCGTCGCAAAACTGCCGATCTGCTCTTCCTCCAGCAACCGATTACTGGTAATACAGACTGCCCCGCACTTCTTGAATGTGTGTCTCTTAGCGTCAACCCCTACAATCTAAGGTCTGCAGTCCTCTTCCGCGTTAGACCACATCGGACTAATTACGGCTTAAACTCACCGGTATCAAGAATGTTAAGCCTGGCTAACACTACGGAATACTCTTTCGATTACCACCTTAGCAAAACCTCACTTCGAAACCACCTCCAGTCCCATTCTTTCCTGCGCTAGTCCTCCCTTTCTTTCTCTACCATCTAGGTTAAGCTTTACTTTTTAAGTTTAGATTGTTTAAGTTGTGCGCTTGTATTAAGCTTAATATATTGGCCTCCAAGATCGTGCGATTTAACGCCGCTCGACTATTTTCTGTGGAGATATGTGAAGTCGCTAGTCTACGCCGATAAACCCGAAACGATTGACCACTTCGAGGACAACATTCGCCGCGTTATTGCCGATATACGACCACAAATGTTGGAAAAAAGTCTTCGAAAATTGGACCTCCAGATTAGACTACGCCCAAGCCAGCCGTGGCGGTCATATGCTAAAAATCATATTTAAATTCTAATGCCAGAAGATTATCTTTCGAATAAAGTGAATTTCATGACAATTTAAAAAAAACCATCGTTGTTTTATTCCATTTCAAAGTTCTATACCTCTAAAAAAAACACCCTTTATAAGAAGACCCCATTGCTGTTCTTGCTTTCGTCGCTTTGTGCAAATTGATTGACTGTTGCGCGAATTTTTTATAAACATTTTTTTCTTGCTCATGTCTAAAATATCTTTTCGGACATTCTTCCAGAATCCGACGCAAAGTCAATCAAATATATGAATTTTTGGCCGAAAAAACAAGCTATTCAGCCGAAAACATGAATGATTTATCGAAGGAGTTGCGAAACTTCAAAGGCCAATTCAAATCGAAATGGCTCCAGCATGGTAGGCATCATGAGAGATTTATTCTTAGTGAAAATTCATGGCTAGATGAAAATTGTGAATTCACAATCTATCCAGTGAAGAAAGGTGGTAGGCCTTCGTGCTTATTTAATGGCAGTAGCGAAAACTCAAATCGCAGAAAACCTGCCGATATTCGATCCGTGCTCAGTGCCGATGTGTTGGCTTATGCAGCGCAAATGAATTTAAGGGCTGAAGATAGAACTGCTGCAGCAAACCTTGTAAAAAAGGCTATAAATGTGCGAATATATGCTAAAAACTGAATGCAAAGATTTCAATAATCTAGAAAGCATTTTCCAGAAACCAATCAAAACGGACTATGTTTCGTTTGGAATTTCGGTATTACATGCCCGGATACGGTTGTTTGAATCATTGCTCCACTTAAGCTTAAATCAAAAGAGAACAAAGATTTGGTTGAGAACACAAAAGCAGAGAATTCAAGAACAATTTAAAAGCGAGGTTTCACTTATTGTAGACAAACCAAAGCCGGGCTATGGAAACTCTAGTGACGGCAATGTAGCTCGAACGTTTTTTTCCAAAACCACATTGTTTCTTCCCGCCTAACAAAAATCAATGCAGAACTCATTAGAAGAATTTACATGATACTTAAAGCGGACATAAAATAAACACAGAGAAATTTGAACAGTATTGTTTCGAGACGGCTTCCTTGTATCCTTGGATGCCTGTGACACCAACTCTTCACAAGATACTCATTCATGGATCCGTCATAGTTCGAGAAGCTTTACTACCTATCGGCATGGTTAGTGAAGAAGTCCAAGAAGCTCGCAATAAGGATATTAAATCGTACAGGGAATTTTTCGCCAGAAAAACGACGAGGACGGACAACATCACTGACGTAATGCATCGGCTATTGATTTCGTCGGACCCATTTACAGCCTTATGCGAAAATTCCCAGTAACCGACAAAAAAATAATAGTTTTGGGAATGTTTGCCTTAGTTTGGCCCAGAAATCAACTAATAGAGATATCCAACTTCCTCGTCTCTTGCCCCTGAAATTTGTTTGACAGCTCGTTGTAGTTGTACCATCTGTGAATACGTGAGAGGCGTTTCGAACAGCTGAAAGTCTTCCCCTTCGAAATAATGAGGTGAAGCAGAGCATTTTGTTTAAAAAGCGCTCGTTATTTGAGCGTTATTTCAAATCCATATGTTTCACCCCAAAAACGAGGAGGAGCTTAAAACACAGATCGTGTTCAGAAGGTACATTCATATACTTGGAAGTATATTGGAATGCGCTGATCACTGACACGTTACATTTGAATTCAAATATTTTGCCTTTGAAATATTAGAAAATAGGTAAAGGAAAAGGGTTTTAATATGATTTTGTGGTTGAATTCAATTTTTAAATAATCATTCCCAATTCATAATAATACAATGATAATGAAATAGAAATTCTGCAAATTCACACATGTATGTATCTCTGTCTGTTCTTTGGTTTATTTCGTATTGTCACTTTAACATTGTATACCTATCGATTACTCAAACACTTCATTTTGCTAATTAATTCGAATTAATGGTGTTGGAGCAGAAGTCACTACTTGAAGCATTTTAGATTTTAACTGATATCACATATAAACTGTGCAGCAAAATTTGAAAATTTGTTCTACATATCCATTATACGCAGTTCGTAACGATTTGCTTTAATTTTAAAATGCAACTTGTGAAATAAACTTCTTTTTCGCATGTTATAATACTATTTAATTTGCTAAACTTGACGAACATCACTCATGGAATTTTTCCAGATCGTGGGCAAGTTAAACACATTGGAAATGTATTTGACACTCCTACGGGCAAAATATGATTTGGAGGGGTAAACAGCTGATCAAAAGACACCACTTGTGAAAGTATGCGTAAAATATAGCTTCCAAATAAAGAAGTATGCGTGTTTTGCGGTAGGTCATGGTATTTTTGGCTGGAAAGTTGAATATCTCTATTAGTTGATTTCTGGTTTGGCCCCAGTGTGCGCCACCGTATGTAGGTACTGTAGTGCCTCTGTACTGCCGTGCTGGCTCATGTGGTGCCTCGCCCCCTCAAATTCCCGCTATCTGGGCGTTGTTTACTACGATATTTACTGAACTGGATTATTGACGGAGATAAACCCATAATCACAGCCCTTTTCGCAGTTTACTGCTGGGGAATGGTCCGCTGGGCTTCGTCGTACTTTCTCCCTTTGTTCTTAAGATCAAACATAATAAATAAACACTCTAATCTGATTGCTAATTCCGCTGTCTGACCTCATTCCAGAAATCATGTACACCGAGATAGTCGTCTTTCCAGTGGAAAACCCCTTGCCCATCGCGTTTCACCCGAATTTTGCTCTAAACGAACGCATACTACTTTATTTTCACGCACACTTCTTAAGGCTTTAGAGCAGCCTGCAGTTGCTCTTTGATCAATCGTATTCACAAACACTGTCTCTGAACATTTTATAAAAAACGCTGTCAGATGAAATCAAGGGGCAAGAGAGGTAGAAGTTGACTATCTCTTTAATACTTCATCTCTGCCTCATTCGGCTTTGGTCTCGCACTGAACTCTCTGCACGTCAGCTCGTCCGCTCTGCTACACTACCCGAAACTCTGATTTCGCTCTTTACCGAATCGTCCACTTCGCCGTTGTGTGCAGCAATCAGTACGTTTTCCGTGACGATCAAACGATTCGTTCGACTTAGGCTCCGCGCTACTATGGGGTTCGAGCCTAAGTCTTCCGCTTCAGACGCTTCCGTCCTACTACTCCCACCAACCACTCCTAAGCTAATCGGGTTTTCCTCCCCTCGCTTGACATATGCTTCTCTGCCAACATATTTCCGGCGAAATCGGACGAGAGGCCAAAATTCGTTTGACCCGGGGTCGCTGCACAACCCGTCTTTCGTCTTTCAGTCTCGTCCTCCAAGCACCTCCATCCGGTATATCATGGCATCTCTCGAAGCGACCAGGAACCTCTTCGTTCGATTTTCATAATGTCCACCCTTCCGAGCCACACTATACTCGTAGGTGACTGGGACTAAAGAGATCATATATAGAACCAGCTTGGTCTTTCGAGAGGCCTTTCCTTTTCAGTTGCCGTTTAAGAGTGACGGAAAATCGAATGGCTAGAGTAGTCCTTCGTTTTATGTTGGCGGTGATGTTGTTACTCGCGTTTAATTTAAGCCGTGAGTGCAAGTGCATTTGTGTTGCTAAAGGTTTTATGTCTGTAACATGTATTTTTTCCTGCCTTCATTCACCGCCAATAACCATCTTAACCACTTCCTTCTCGATGCTCACAAATGGCCCACTGACAGCCTGTTGTTTTCATCCAAAGATGTTCATGTCTTGTGGAAGATCGCCCCCAAAGTGCTAAGTCGCGCACGATCGTCTCGAGAACGATATTAAAAAAATTACATGATAATTCGTCGGCTTGTCTAAACCCTTGTTTAACATCAAAGACATCGTCCAACTCTTTACCGACTCTGACGAAGCAACGGCCATGATTGTGTAGAGACAGCATTCTCTTGGTCGCTGCGGCTTGGCTGGGATGGGTCAGTTCATCAAGTGCTCCATTACCGAGTATGTCCATCTGACCCCATACCCAACCAAACCCAGTGTACTGAGAACCCTGAGTTCTTCGAGGCAGCATGCGACTAGCTTGTACATGCGTAGTTTTAAACAGCATGATACACATATTTGCACAGTCAGGCGGCCATGTCTCAAGACACAAAGTGCGTTATTAGCTGCCACCCACACTCGTGACCGTTCGGTTCAAAATACGCCAGGAAACTGCATATCGAAAGAGCTCGCAGATGCGCCACTACTCCGTCCCTCTCCATTGAAGAAGAGTGCACATGGATCCTTCTCACTGCCCACAAAATCTTACTAGATGAAACATGCCAACAAAAGATGGCAACCACAATGATTTGGCGAGATATAAACCCAAAACGATCCTTTCCCTAGCAAGATCCATCAAAGGGCACAGTCTGCTGGGAGGCGATGAATCCCTACGATGAACTTCTGAAGACGCTACATTGTCGAGGGAGGTGAGAGCTGAGAGGCCACTTCTATCACGATCTCCGTGACTTAAGCAACATCCCTGTGGTGACATAATTAGGATTGACGGGTTTCCCATCAGTCGTCGATAAACGTACGTCGTCCCACAATGGCCCGCCAGGTCTAAGTGCAAGCCAACCCTTTCTACATCTGCCTTATTCTTCTTCTATGCGTAGGCCTGCGCCCCAACCAACAAGCCTCTCCAGCTCTCCATCGATGCCTGGCTACTTTACTGATGTGCGCCATCTTGGACACGGGCGTCCTCTGCTGTGTTGGTCCATTGCCCGAGAATCGAACCGACCGACCATAGCCAAATTTCTACGTACTCCGATCCGTACGTAGAGACCGCTTCATTCCGCAAGTAAAATCTAACGAAACTTAACGAAACCGAGTGATGAGAGGCTATTATGGACACAGTGCGTCATTTCTGCGTATTCGCTTGATTGCTAAAGTCGACTAATCTGTGTCTCCTCACGTCCATAATGATTGCCGAGCAATGCCGTCAGACGAGCAGTAAGCTTCAATCACTTTGCATGGCATTCTAGAGCTCCCATTACATTGAGGAGTCAGGTACCGTTCGGTCTGTCAGTGCACAACCTTATCCGTAGACGATGCAAATGAACTCGTTGTGCACCACCAAACGGATGCTGGAAACCCGATCGAAATACATCGGTTCGAGAATCTTGAAGCCGAGCTGATGGGACACAGTTCGCTATTTTTTTAAACAGAAATCGGAGATTTTATTGTCGCCCACGTGCACTCTGGTATTTTGTACAGATGGCTACCGAAACAGTGGAGCCGTGCACAGTGGCAACTGCATCGCTATTGTCGTTGACTCTTTTTTCGAACGGGTTCTGAGCGATGGGAATATCAAAGAGAGACGCATCCCACAAGCGAAGTCACAGGAATAGAACTTCTGTCGGCGATCGCTTCCACAAAGCGAGGGAGTTTTCGGATGAATGGCACGGGAGTCTGATGGTGTCGCTATCAATGTCCAATTAAAGTCGTTTTAAGAAGTTCCAATGAATGTAGCGGCAGCGTGGGTTGAAAAGGGACACAAACGCATGCCCTTTTCCGATGACAATGTGCCACGGAAATGACTGACAAAAGCAGCAACAATAAAATCGATTGAACTGAACCCAAGCACGAATGTCTGAGAGGAAGATGCGTTTGTTGTTCTGAAGTGAGCCTGGGCGTTGGGTCAGAGCACGCTGTGTTAGTGAGCAAGAAAAGTGACAAACACGTTGAATGCCACATGGCCCATCAGTGGGTCGGGGAGTTTTCTTCTTTTTTGGGTTTGGACGGCAGGCAGACGTACGTACGAGACAGAGTGAGACCCTCTGAAACACGCACACACTACACATGATTTTGAATTGAGCTCGTGCTGCCGAACTTCGGCCGAACATATAAGCCAACGAATATGCCATCACAACGAGTTTGAAACTATGCAGTGGTGAGCCCTTCGTGTGCCCCCTTAACCATCATGTGTTCAACAATCATGATCTGCTGCTGTAAACACAGGATTTTGACGGAGGAGGGGTTTCAAAGACAAAGGCCTTCCGAGTGTCCACTCTTGGTTGTAGATTCTGCGTCAGAACGAAGCTCAATAAAGACGCCTAAAGCCAAAGGATGCAAAACAAGCCTCAGTCTGATAGTAAGTATCAACTCTCCATAATATCAAGTAAGCATCTGCTCCAAGCTATCGACCATGTGACCCTGCTAAGCGTGTCGTAGAACTTTGCTGTATGCGCGACGACCTTCTTGGTCCAACATGGACTGTAGCGTCTTTCTTTCCAAAATTAATATTAGTATCTGCCACTTCTTGAAGAACTCTACGAGGATGACTCCAAGTCTCTATAAAGAGTCTTTGCAGGGAACCACCATTTCTTACTGACTATCGGCATTGGTTGCGATCGCTCTTAACTTCACTGCTTTGTCTCACAAACCCGGATTTGAAGACTTTTCTGGAAGGAAATTGCTTGAACCATGGACGTATGGCTCTTGTTGGAATAATTTCCGCCTTCAACTGCTCTTCACACAAACTGGGCAAAAAACAGGAAAGTCCATAGGATTCGTCACAATCTATCAACATTGTCCAACCCTCTGCGCGACAATATATAAGTATTCAACGCATATATGTGCAGAGCGTGGACAACGCCCCCAAAATATTAAGCTTACCAAACAATCTAATCTTAAAATCTGCTTAATCTTGTTACTAGGGGGAGGGGGAGAGATGGCCGGGACTAGAATAGGTAAGAACGCAACTGGAGATAGTTGCGAGAAGAGGTTTTGGTGAGATCGAAGTCGATGGAGTATTCCACAGTGTTAGCCAAGCGTAACATTCTAGATACAGTTGAGATGATGCCGTGATTAGTACGGTGTGGTCTAATGTGGAAGAGGGCTCTATGGGTTTGGGCCTAAATGCAGTAATGTTCGTAGTAATGACGTAATCACGATCTGCTTTTTCGGAAACCGTGTTGCGAAGGAGAAAATAATGCTACACAGTGAGCAAAAAGACAAAAGAAAGTGTTATTTCCTCGCCGTGAAAGCTTCCACTACGTCTCGTTGGGTACGCGCTACGATGTCGATGCCATCTGCGTATCCCAACGAGTACCTAGTCCCATCTTAACGATAAAGCAGAAAGTTTGTGTGTCTGACCCACAACGGCTCCGAAACTGCAGGCAGGGCTTTGAAATTTTCAACAAAAATCGTTCTAAAATTTAGATGCTGAATGTGGCCATTTAAAAGCCGATACGACATACGGTTTGAACGTTACGAGTCTGTTTTTTTCTGGGTTCATGAAGTTTGACTTCAATTCGCACAACAAAATCCACATCGCAAGCAGGTAGTTGGGATTTCAAAGCACTTTTTTTATAAATCGCCTGATATCCCTCTACGTTGTGTGTAAATTGTTGATGTCAGTCCAGACCAATTGAAAGATAACCGTATTTGCCTTCCGTTTTACGGCCGGAATTAACCGCAGTCTAAAAGATATTCGTAGCAATAAGAAGATAATGGATGGTTTAATTGTGATTACCGGTGATTTTCGTCAGATACTACCAGCGATCGCATGAGGTACAATGATTGACGAAATAAAGGCATGCTTAAAGTCGTCCCCTCTTTGGTGAAATGACAAATTGATGAAATTTACCGTTATAATGCGCGTTCGACAATCTATCGACTTTGACTGTGGAAAGTTCTCCGAATATCTGCTTGCGATTGGCAATGGAGAAATTACAACAAATGATGAAACGGGAAATATGAATTTAACAAAATTGTACCGACTCTGGATGATCTCATCAACAACGTATATTCGAGAACATTATTCATCGTAACTGGCTACAGGAAGGAGCAGTTTTGACACCACTAAATGTCAGAGTCGATAAGATCAACAATATGGTTCAAAATTCGTTTGAAGCGGATGGAAATAGTTACTACTCTATAGACAAATGTATCAATGAGCACTAATTCACAAGCCACACAGTAGAGCTTTTAAACTCCCTTGATCCGAACGGGATTTGATGCCATAAACGGGCCACTGATCAGCCGCTGCTCAACCTAGATTCACCGAAACTTTGCTATGGATCTTGAATAATTGTTAAATCTCTAAAATCTCATCTCATAGAAGCAACCATACTTTTCGGACCTTCTTCGGCTGGAGAAACCGTGTTCATCCCAACAATTCCTCTTATTTCCACAGATGTGGCGTTTTCTTTCAAACACAGCTTCCTGTTCGCTTGGCGTTCGCCATAACCATTAAGCAGTCGCAAGGACAGTCCCTAATGGTAACTGGACTGGACTTGACAAACGGATGCTTCTCAAAAGGTCAATTGTACGTTGCATTGTCGTACAAACAAGTTTTATAATAAAATTTATTGGAAAGTTTAATTTTCTTGGCGTTTTACTATTTTAAACACATTTCTCTCGGATATTTTGAAAAACTATATTTTCAATACAATTAACGTGTCGGTTGAAGAAACAAACCCGGGTACAGAATCTAGTATATACATATATCCAACTAGTCAGTAGGCGAATACATGGTATCGTATCAGGGGAATTACTGGTCGGCCACTGGCTGAATTTACTCTTAGTCGTAAAGCCAACGTCGACAGACGTTGTCCTAGTATGGTGGTCGAGATATATGCAATTACCACGAGACAATGAGATCGTAGAACCGTCAGTGGTCATAGAGAAGCTGTTTCCGGGACGCTTACCGCCACCAACTCTGGAACTAAACAAGAGGAATGGACGTATGATGATACTCTAGACAGAATAGAACTTCTAATGAAGTCACAAGATGCCCACCGCCCAACAGGGAACATTGGGACTACTTATGCAGTCCACCAGACTGTAGTGGTAGATTATCAGCCAGCTCCACGGGACTGGCAAGAACCCAGCAATTATGGCTAGGCAGCAAATTCCTGGATCCTCTTGACGAGATGTGTGAGAGGATCATCACGGAACTAGTAAGTTTGCTTAACTCAACCCGATGGTTGTAGTAGTCTAAACTCATCAGAGCTGTGGTATCAAAAAGGCGCATAGATTGGACCGATTGCAATTCCTTATGAAGTCGCCTCTTGGTACAAAAGAGGATACATTCGCAACAAAAAATAGAAATTTGAAAATGTCATTCCATTCAAAAGTTACTACACAACATCGACGTGGAACATAAAAAGGTAAAGGGTGCATCTTCTAAACTACATTTGCATTATCACTCCGTTACCATTTTGCCCAGGCGGCGAATCCAACCTTTCGAAAATCAGCTCCAGTTGCTCCCGACAGCCATTTCTCCGAGACGAATTTCTTCATTTTACCCAATCCCACAGACCATCGGTTGTTCGAAGCAATCCTCCATCAGATCGACCAAGTTATCATTCTCTGTTAACCACGTGAACTTGGATCCCATCTCGTCACTCGAGCTGCACCCGGCACGACTGTGAAATGCAAAACTAGACCAATCGTCCCAGGGGAGCCGACATTTGTATGGCAAAGTTTAGCTCCCCCACAACTTGCCAGAGTCGAGTTTCCAAAACCAGCCAGCATTGTCACATTCTTCCAAACGTTATGCGCTCAATTGATGAATCAGCTAATAAATGACAACAAAGTTGTTCGTTAAGTTACATGTTCACCCAGGACTCCAGAGCCACACAAAGAAGAAGAAATTCATTCGCAAAACTCTTTTTGTTGCAATTGCGGAGATTTCCGTCTTTTTTAAGTGTTTCCTTGTCTGACGCATCTCATCGGACTATGAACCACCGGGGACGAGCTGTTGGCTACGGAACTCAGGCGAGACCACTACGCCACGGGGCATCCACTAGGTCTTAAGTTCGAGGCTGATGCATACAGTTGACGGAATTACAAGCAGAATCAAAAGCAAAATAACTCAAGCAATCAGAACTAATTTCAGAAATCGGCTACAAAGTGTGATCTTGCTGCCTGGAGCTGTGAACACTGGCGCAATTCCAAATAATAGGACCTCAAAATAGTCGGTGTATTCTTCCTCAGTCGACCCAACCCATATTTCGAAGTCATTCAATGTCTCTCTAGTACCTGATTTCTGCTCAAATGTTGGATGTCGGCAACTTCGTGTCCTGTCCGCACGAAAGATATGGTAGCAGTTCCATTTCCAAGACTGAAACGAAGGATAAACCCTTGTATCGCGATAGCTCGCATGTCAACGCTGTAAGTAGATACCATGCCGTGCCACAGCATCTTCCGTTCGAGATGGTCACGAATCCCACCGAGTCACGTTCGTGGAGTGTACACAAGATTGAGTAAAAAAGTAACCTCCCGCACTTTAAGCTGGTCACACCCCATCTGGCCGGTCTTTAATCCGCTTGAACTCCGTCATAACACAGAATTACGGCCACTTGCCACACACACAATGCGGGAAATTCCATCAGAGGGTAATCGCATCGACCTTAATTGGCAATATCACAGCCTTCCGAAGGACATGCGCCGACGCCTTGTGAACACATCCAAAGGCAGCCCCTTCTAATGATGATCATAAATCAAGCCCCAAGACCCGCTCCAGGAACACGAAGCAATTAAAATGCGAACAACAAACCAAGATAACAGGGTTCCACTAACAGCATTAGCGTGCCAATTACGTCTGAAAGCCTCTTAGGCCCCTTCCCCATCCCCACAACTGCGTGTGTTCAGTTCAAACATGCAGCTGGCTGGAGGAGTCTTGGGAACAACCAAGATGCGTTCGGTTTTATGACTTAATTAGGAGCACTGCTCTCGAACAACAAACATCCCGCACACACACTCAGCCGCACACGCTCTCTCTCTCTGTCTGCGATGCAATTTCGAATGAAATTCAATTAAAAAAAGGCAATAAAGCCGCTTAATTGCGTCGAGTGGCAGTAAACTAGTCCGTCTCCGCCGCAAAACAGCTGTGCGGACGGATGATGCTGTTGGTCGATAAATATTGAAGATACCGTTAAGACAGGAAGGCTCCCAGGCTAATGATGGGTTCATCTGTGAAACGGGGGGAGGGAAGCTGGCGAAATGTCTGGTCGGAATGGCATTTGGAAGGCCATTGGCGGACGAACACTTTGTTGCGCCCATTTGTGGCTTAACGGGGGTCGTCTCAAACACCGAAAGATGCCAGCGTTCCTTCACCGACGCAGAAGAGGAGGCTGGTGGGTGCGGTATGCCTCTCAAGAACTGGCGCAGGGGTCCACCTCAAGCCTCTGTCTTTCTTTAAGACTCTGTAGGGTTTCTGTGGCTGTGATCCGAAGGTGAACGATATTCCTTGCTCCCCTTTAAGATTTATAAACAACACTTCGCCGAATTCCGTTGTCGACGTTGATTGCGTGGTCATTCGAATGCTTGTCATTTACAGACGTCACGCAGGCGAAGAGGTTTGAGGTGTCAACACTGCAAGTGGCATTCAGGGACAATGGCTGGAAGCACCGCTAGTGGCCGTAATGTCGTAGCGCCGGCCAGTCACGACTACAAACCGACCCCTCTTGAGGTTCAAGAAAGTGCTGAACGCAGGCGGAAATATCTGAGGTTTCAGCACTGCATGTGGCATTCAGCGACCTTGTCTGGAGGCATCGTTAGTCGCCGTCATTGCGTTGCGCCGGCCAGTCCCGGCTACAAACCAATCCCTCTCGAGGTTCAAGAAAGTGCAGAAATTCAAATGTAGGGTCTCTCGTGAGAACAAGAGTGGCTGTGCCAGAAGTAAGGCTCAGGATCACCTCCTTCAGCCTGGACCTGCCCTACAAGCAAGAGGAGAAAACCATTGTCCACCTTCTCTACACCTTCTCTACACATGTAGCGTCCTCCCCCAAAGTCACCAAGTGGCTTACCTCCTCGATAAGCTGTCCGAACTAAGCAACATTCGTGTCAGCCACCTTCACCGCTTGGTTAGCGACTGGTTTGCGGGCCGGGCGTGTTGATTGAAGCCCCAATCGATGACGGACTGTTGCGCCATCAATAGAACCACTGGAACGTCGTCGACCAAGCCCCTCAGGCAGCGGCAAACCCCATCGACACAAGACAGGTCCGAGAACCCATCCCTGTGGAACGCCCTCTGAACCCCTGCCGAACTCATCATCATCGATGTGCCATTTGCGTTTTCTCCTTCTTAAGGAGTCACTCAGAAGTAGTTCGCCCCCCTCCCACTCATCGCCCGGAGGTGAGTCAGGTCGCATAAAGTTCACACACAAGTTTCTGAAGCCTTTTCACACCCTCCCACCTCGACTCACTCACGGGCGGGGCCTGATGATTGGTCATTTGCAAAACAACCTGCATTAGGATCGTCCGCCTGACGTCGTTTGTTGTCTACACACGCTCGTATGGACCCTCCTTCATCAAATTATCAACCCCCGACCAACGGCTCACGTGTCCTTGTCACACACCCACTTGGCCCCCGCCCCATCAATTTGTCCATGCACATATTTCCATTCAATTATGTCAATTAAAAAAGAATTACTCTCGAAAGCGGGTCTTTTCAGAGTCAGACGCATGCAGCCCGGTACACAGAGGGACCCCATTTGTGACCGCCACCGGCAGGGCTGCTGCTAGAAGCCCTGTTTAATTGCCCTTTTCATTCCGAATAATGGCATTAAGTGTTTGACGTATCGACTTCATTCACCCTCGATAGGCTTCCCATGGATCTGGGCAATTTATCGTGCTCCCTCTAGCCTGTTCAAAGTTTCATGCCACCCTCTCCCCGCCCCCCCACCATCGGGGTGTATGTAGTTAGTTGCCGGCATCACTTTGGGGAGTTTCTTCTTCCGAAACTTTTACACTTCCTCGAGTAACCTACGACTGGGTGGCTGCCTCACCCGCCAACACACACATGCACGGTCTATTGTGGTCGGTTGCGGTGGAACTGGCAACGAAATCAAAAGTTTGTGACAGGAAATCGTTAATAAGTGTGGTCGGAGTGGGGCCTGACGCTGATATGGTGTACATGAGGCGAGAACTTGTAACAAATCCGAAATAAAAGCAAACAACTCTCGAACAGGAGCGTTGGCGGTGGCGGCAAACAGAACACAGCCGAGAATTGTGTGAAAAGACAAACACGACTGGACTGTGGACGACTGCCCGCAGAGGGGAACGGCACGAAGAAGCAGTGAGTCAACTTTTCAAAAGAGGTCTGCAGAGAAACGGAAAATTGAAAGAATCACTCGTCCGCAAGTTCGCCGCGCAATGCGATGCTCAGTTTGTTTCCTGTTCCCTGGTCCCGGCCCTGTTCACTTGTAACTTTCTTCGGGGAAAAGATAACTTCAGGTTTGCACTGAAGACGACGAAGAAGAAGAAGTTTGTCTTGAGGCCGGCGTGAATGCTTCAAGTGGCACGCTGTCGCTGGTGCTGCTCGAGAAGAGAAGTTTGCTTCAATTCATTGTGTTTCAAGGGTTTATCATATCAGGTCCAATTTAAGGCAGCAGGTGGTGTGCAGTGTGGCTTTTCTAAGGACTTGCAACGGGAGGCATTTCTTTGGACTTTCCGCTTGAGGAGGATGAAATGATTGCAACGACTCGAGGTGAATGGGAAAAGAAGCACGACGACATCACGCACTTGACCGTAGAACGACGAAGGGGAAGTAATGATTTCGATGTGTTGTCGAATATTTGTTCCTTCCTTCCACCTCTCACTGTGGGCAGTCCATCGCAAGCAAGGGAGCGCCTTGTCACCTTTGCTTTTCATTGTATATATGGACTACTTCGGTTTGTCGAAGCAACTGGGCTCAAAACTCCTGACTCGAAGGACCAAAATCTGCTCTACAAAATGCTGCACAAAAGTCTTATTTTACCAGTCCTGCTCTATGCAACCGAAAGCGGGACGCTAAGCAAAACTGCAGAGGTGATTCTTGGTACCTTCGAAAGAAAAATTATGCGTCGGATTTATGGACCCGTCTCCGAGGAAGGCGAATGGAGGAGAAGACATAACCGCGAACTCTACGAGCTGTACCAGGACGGGAAGGCAAAAATCCGTCGACTGCACTGGCTCGGCCACATCGAGCGCATGGACAACAATGCTCCAGTAAAGAGGGTCTATTGGTTCGAGAAGGAGAGAAAGACCGAATCTCCAGTATAAAGACCAAGAAATCGTGGGTGCAAGACAGCTTGGTCTTGATGACTGGAAGCTGTGTGCCCAGGACCGTCAACGATGGAAAGCAGCAATTGCTCAGGCTCTGACCCTCCATAGGTCGCCGGCCTGATAAGTAAGTAAGTGAGTATATGGACTGGATGATGCATCCCAGCCAAGGCGAGGAATGCTTCACATTTGGAGAGTTGAAGGCAAGTCATCTTCTTTTTGCAGATGACTTAGTTATCCTCACATCCTTCCAGACGGTACAGCAGGGCGTGCTGATGCTGGGATGAGGTTAAATGCTGACAAGTCCGAGGTTATGTCTAGCTCTGTTTATGTGATGCAATTATAACGTTTGCAAGTTGATACGCAGACTTCACAAAAGCCTATGATAGAGTGCATCACAGTTTACTTTTGGCCAAGCTTAAATCGCTGGGTATCCCCTCTTCAATGCGGAAATGATTTACCAATTATTAAATAGAAGACAATTGGTAAGGATCGATCGCGTACTAGAAGTAACTTCTGGCGTTCCGCAGAGTGGGCATTTCGGCCCGCTACTGATAATTTTGTTTTTGAATGATGTTCAGGAAATATTTAACCCAACTATAAGACCATTTTTTTATTTGATGACATTTTTTTAAACGAGGAGAGAAGAAGAGACATGGAGCAGTGTTCAAAGTCTGTGCCATGCAACCGAAAGCGTGCCGCAGTGCTCCTCCTTGGCACTGAAGCTACCCGGTTAGCTTGCTACAACAAAGCTTTACGAAGTCTTGAGACGTTGGACGCTGTTTGGTATTGATTGACATGTGCCATCAAGAACAGGCATCCCCGAGATCTTTAGGAACCTCGATCGCCGAACTGCACTAGAAGGGCGTTGACCGGGGTTAGGGCTGAGCTAGGTAGTTCTAAGTTAAATCAGATATAGGATTTGGTATGGTTAGGTGCATGTCAGTGGAGTCTCAGTGAAGCAAACGAGGAGAAGTTTGAGTCATTTTCACGAGTGATATGAGGGGTAATGCTGGGACTGGGCAAGTTGGCTTGGTAGATCTGTGGCCAAGAAGGCCCAAGCCCTTGGTGATGAAATTTACGGGGCATTGACCGAAAGAATAAGATTGCGAATACAAGCTGCCGATATGAGATTTAAACGTGTTTTTGCGCGAGTTATTCGCCGTGACAGGGTGAGAAACACGACACTGCGCGAGGAAGTCAACGTTGGTGCTTCCAACAGAAAGGGCTTTGCTTGGATGGTTTGGTCACGTGCCACGAATGTCACCCATCATCACGACTTCAGAGCTGGGCCTTGAATGGGATTACATCAGGTAGGTGACCGCCCGTCGGAGCAAGTCGGACAACTTTCTTGGAATCACTTGAACATTGCTCCTGATGAGTCAGAGGCGATGGCGGAATATTGGGTGGCCTGGTGATCTATGCCTCTGCGATCCCTTTAGTGGAACATGTGGGCCAGTGAAAATTATGGAATTTTGAAATGAAAATGCACTGAGTGCGACTGGAAACGAAGTGGGTCCGTCGCAAGAATGAATGAGAGACCGTACGAATGGCATTCAACTTGCAGCTGTTCTCTCGGTGCATTGTTTGAAAATGAGTTCAACATGTTTTGTGACTCAGTTAGAGATGCAGTGACTCCACAAATGCCACGTCAGAATGCTTAGCTCATTCTGAACATGCAATATTTTGGTACATCTTAGGGTGATTTTGTAAGCGTTTTGTTTTTATTTGTCATCAAAAAACAAAGGAAAATTCCACAAGTGTGTACAGTTTGTATTTGAGTCGATAAATCAATGCGTGCCATTTACTTTTCAAAGATTATTTCATGTGAATGTTGACCATGACTACGTTTTAAGAAGTCCGTGCTGAGAGTCCAATTTTGAGTCACTTTTTCGAGCACACTGGCTGATGTCTCGCTAATAACATGTGTAGGGTTGTCTTCTGTGAGTGCAGTTGCCGCTAACTTATCGACATAGACAAGTCATTGGCAGCGAGCTTCCAGACAGGCAATTGATCGTTGGTACAAAACGAGAGATTTTTTGGTCACCGAACTCATTTTTCAATTGGGCGGAAGCATATCGACAAATTGTGCATTTTTGGCAAACAATTTCGATTCGTTCGTAATCATTGAACGAAAGCGAGCACCGACATTAGCCAACATTCCATGGTCAGCTCTGAATCGGGCTATTTTCTGGTTGAACATGAACCTCTTGCGTTCCATGAGCTTGCTCATCAGACGAATTAATTAACACTTCCATTCAAGCTGTGCTTCGTCGCTAAAGACAATTTTTCGACAACAAGGATAATCGAAAATTACACACCGTAACAGGTAGTTCGGCTTCAGTTCTTGTGCATTTTGTAAGATTTTATACCAAGATCCGTGCGTTAATCTGCCACGTAGTCGGGTAACGCCATCGCTGTAAATGACTAATCATTTTTCAGTCTTCATTTCCACTTGCGAAAACAGCAGCACTCTGTACGCACTCTACGCATACAGTGGAGTTGGCTTGATGTCCAACTTCGAGGGCAATTATGACGATTATGAAATGGCAACGATCATGTTTGACTTTGACACATGTCGCGAATGTGAACGGAACACGTGAACTGTCACAAATAGAACATTCAAAAACCCACCAACAAAATAATCACCCATATTCAGTGGAATCATTTTGATGACTTGCGAATGATTCGACTCAAGTTGAGCCTAAAAGGCAACTCCGTCGGGTGACATTTCATTTTCAACAGAAACAACACAAACCCGAAGAATGCGTCGTCCGATCGTTCTTACATTTGTTGAAGAAATGAGAGCAACGAGGAAGCGCACTCTCTCACGTAAGACAATGCGTTTTGTTGATGCTGCTCTTACAAAGTGAGGGTTACTTTTTTGTGGGTTAACTGACGCCCGGTACCATCGCTTACGGCCCTCGCCTACGTTTCGTTTTTCCGCATCCCAAACAAGTGCCATACTTTGTGGCCTCCGTGGCGTAGTGAGCAGATGCGTCGACTCGTATACTGGTGGCGCTGGCAACTTTCATAGTTTTCTTTCAAAATGTTCATAAAGTGCGTGATTCGTGGTCTTCTCCGATGAATGCCTTCACTTTGTACTACCCTCATAACACCCTAGAATCAATGCAGAGTTCAGTCCCTGCAAACGCCTCGCCATGGCGTGTTCATCCAATCATGTCGAGTAAGCTAGCAACTGTCCGTGTCTTTAGACGATATTAAACAAAAAACATACCTAGTTGCGACTCGTGGAAGTAATCTTAGCCAGAAAAGCGTAAGCTTAGTTCTTAGACAAGTCGCAACGAAAAGAAGAGTTAAGGTATAAAAGCCTCTCCTGACGGATTGAAACTGCGTTTGCACTTCTCTAAAAGATACACCGTCAGTGCCTGAGAAACTGTGGTATGGTCAGACGGCAATTGCCTGTGATCCAACGTCAGAGAATGGGTTTGAAATACGGGAACGTTAATGGCATGTGCATAGGAGTGCATGCATTCTCCTGTGGTTGGAGTGTGTACCAGAGCAGGGGCTCAGATGACACCACATTCCTACGTTCAAATATTGAATGATACCCTTGACTTGACTGAAACACACAGCAAGACTCACTCACGATTAGTTGCAACACAAACGGATTTATGGTTTAGACTTCCTCTTCTTCTTATCAGGCCTGCGACCAGTGGACGGTCTGAGCCTGGGCTAAGGGTGCTGGTCACCGAGGAGAGTCCTGAATGCAGGTCTGCTTAGACTGAGCAGACAGAGTGATCGATTGTGTTAAGGCAGCTTGTGCCTTCTAGCCACTTGTGGTTGATTGTTTGAATCTTGACGAGATGCTAGGCTGTAGCGAGCGGCATGGATGGTGAGTCTGCTCCCGGTGTGAGGGTATTGAGCGGCTTTGCAATTGCCTAGTATATCACAGTATCCCGGGACACACATCGGACGTTTGGGCTCAGCCATCAGAGGCAGGTAAGGGATATTTTTGAATTGAAAATGACATTGTCTAGGCCTGGCTATCCCAACAGATAGTGATGTCCCTTTTGGATATTCTCATTGTTCTTGAGCCAGGACAAGACTCCTTTTATCGCAATGGTTTCTGCACCGAAAACGCTCCAGTGGTCGTGGAGTGGCAAGACAAGAGCAACTGTCGAGGTCTTTGGAGTAGTCTCTTACACCCACTCCTTCAACCGTCTTCGATCCGTTTGTGTAGATACGAAGGCGGATCGTTAAGCGTTCAGTTCTGATTTGATTCCTAGATAGATATGGAAGACAAGCTCGTAGAGAGGTTCCCCTCGAAGGTGGCTTAGGGATGTGGGCGATCACTGTCATTGGGAACGAAGTCGAAGTCATTAAGAATAGTTGAATGGTCGATGGTGAGTTCAGACCACAGTCGAAGTGTCTTGAGTCTTAGGGCTGTGCCGCCTGCCATTTGCTTGCCGAACATATCCAGCGTGGTAAGGTGGAGGGCTATGTTAAGTGCATCCGACGGAGTGCTTCTCAACGCTTCCCTGACACACATGCAGGCCAGCTTTTGCACCCGGTTGAGAGTATTGCAGTTGACAGCTTTCGTTCCATAGAAAGGGCGCGAGTACAGCTCCTTGTGGGGTTCCTCTATTGACTCCTCTGTAGATCGCTTCGTCAGCCAGAATTGCCCTGCTAGTGAGTAGCAGAGGGATAAAAGCCATCTGGGACTTGTGAGATTGCCTTTGGTTCAATGTTGTTGAATCCACGCTCGATGTCAGGGATTGCCGATTTTTTAATGGTTCCTATCAGGGACTGGAAGGCTGTCTCCACGGATTTTCCCTTATTGCAGGTATCCTGAACTAGCGAAGGGTGTGATGGTCTACCTGATCTATTGGTCTTTTGTCTTCTCCAGAGTTTTCAGGAGGACAGGCTGATGGCTCTAAGGTCCTTCGGGTGAACTGCTTCCTGGTTCCCTTCTGCACATTCAACCATTTAAAGACAATATCACGAGAAGTCAATTAAATCTGTCGCTCAGTTGCAAAATATACCTCAAACCTGTGTGCCCACCAGCCAGCCCACAGTCCTCTCCCCCGCCAACCATCAAATTCTGCGTGACAAAATCCTCCTCTCAAGTCAACATCAAGATTACACCAATTCCGCGTCCCACTTAGCAGCCGAACACATATGTAAGCCCGTCCCGCTTCTGCCAGTGCACCCGCGCACGTCTTGCATTTCTGATTTCTTCAGCGATTTTCAGCGATTTTACTACTCCTCCCTGCGTGCGAGGACACGAGCATCGCGACGAGGCGCGTTGGGGGGAGAGTTATCGTAAATTGGAATAACGAGATGATTTTACGAGCATAGACTGGATGTCGAAATCATTTTACACATGAACTTTACGGCTTAAATGAAACATAAGGAACGACGGAGGATGGCGGAAGGAGAACGGGGCATTTTATGCGAATCCTGTTGAGTTATCTCAATCGACAGAAGGACTGATCTTGTCGAAATTATTACGAATTGACGTCTTTATGTGCACGATACGCTGTGACGGATGCACACCCATTACCCATCACATGTCCTCGAGACCTTGGGCCTGGCCTGACCCAAAATTGGATTTTAAGTGAGCCGACTGTACGAGGTCGTAAAGCAAATGAGATCGCAGTTAAATGGAACCACAGCCGCGCTGTGGGATCGTCTCGAGATGAAAATCGCATCCATTTAATGATGCTGACACGGTCGATGTCGACATGCCGTTGGTGGGGAGTTCAAGGAGAGGAGGTCTCTGGCATGGAGGAAGACTGTGGCTGAGGAATATGCGAAGGAACTCCGTCAAGTCAGACCCACTGGAAGCTTAGAAACTGTGCGTTTTTCTGGAAATGTTGTTACGAATTAGAAATTGATGCGATGACCTTACGTTGAGGCTAAGATCGTGACACTACTCCCAATAGGAGACCAACAAAGATGCCCAGATTGCACTCAAGGCGTGCCTAGATATTGGGTGTAAGGGCCCTGTGGTATACGCTGCAATGGCAGGAGATCACACTATAAACCAAACACTCACCCGCCCTGGTTGTCCTTTGAACGAGTCGGAAGGAGGAAGACTGTACATACTCCAGTGGAACACAAAGCTCGGGATTATCAGATCTAAGCTTGACAACAAAAATACCAGCAGCAACACATCAAAGGAGACATGACTTTACAAGCAGAAACTTCCGGAAGGACTAAATGGGTAGCATTCATGAAAATGCTAACCGGTGCCATGACAAAAGGCCATATGGTCCTACCAGGCTTTTGCAAAGTGAAATAAGACCACATTAGAGCTCAGGCCTTATGTCACTTTCAAGTTATTTCACTTTTCTGCCCAGGCAACAAGTATGGGGGATAGATAAACAGTAAATTTGGCACCATGCTGCCACCCTTTAAGCTCCCTGCTTGGCCACAAATGGGATTTGGTGTAGGTGGGAGATTGGATCGATCCAATGTTGCTTTACTTCCACACGACAGAAGCGATCACCAGATTCAAAGACTGGCTGGAATCTACCAACCTAGAACTAGCTGACCACAAGACCGAAGCTGTCTTAATAACCAGCCGAAAGACTGTGTGGAATACGCGAACTTCTGTGTTGGTTCCCAGATATGGGGGTAATGCTCGACAACGATGTGAAGCTTCAAGATTCACATCGTTGTCTGCAGCAAAAAACTATCAAGGATGCAGACAGCACTTTCCAGAATGCTACCGGACATAGGAGGGCCTGGGTGCGCGAGAAGGATTCCGCTTTCAAGAGTGGTAAGGTGCACCAGTACGTGCAGGGGCTCTCACCACCCAGGAGACAACAAAGAAGATTTCGTCAGCATAAAAGCTCTGCGCAATAAGAATAATATTGGACGAAGCAGCCTGCGTAATTGCGGGTATGATTCCTATCGACATTCTCGCCAACGAGTTGCAAAAGGTCTGCCTAAGGCGAGCGTCAAATCACTCGGAGGCTAGCACAAGACGCCAACGTCTGCGGCACTGTGGCAAGCCAGATGGGACAACACAGACAAAGGCAGATGGACTCATAAACTGATACCCGGGGTGAAAGCCTGGTTATAGAGAGCTCACGGGCACAGCATCTACCATCTCACGTAGTTCTTGTCGGGCCACGGAGGTTATCGGAAATACCTTCACAGGTTTGGTCACGATAGCTCACCCATCTGTCCATAATGCGCGGGCGAAGAGGATGATGCAGAGTACGCAATTGTGCATAGCAAGCGTTTTGCGGTAACGAGAACACTTCTACCAACTTCCGAGCTCCTAGTCGGGCATATAACAGAGTCAGCAGACAAATGGCTGGAGATCTGCTCCTTTATAACTAGCGTGCAGATAGAATTAAAAAGCCTCGTAAGAGTAAGGAAAGCCGAATCGGGAAATATAGATCATACAGCGTAATACGCTAACCAGCCCCGCGAAGTAATACCTTACGGCTGTTCCTCGGGGAGTGTGATAGAAGAGTGCAGGGTGTGGGTTAGTACGTAGGCGTATTCCCAGAATCGATTATTTGGGTTTGCGATTCGTGCCCAGTCTATTAGAGTCTTTCAAAGATTGCCACATCCTTGGACGTAACAAAAAAAGAAAATGATGGAACTGTGTGCGACATTTGCTGACACTATAAGGGGTGGTTAAATTTTAAGGGCCGATGTTGAATGTGAACCACACCTAAACGTCAAGTTTTTTTCTGCACTTCATTTGACATTTCTCAATTTCAGACTAACTCAATTTCAACCATGGAAAGATACACAATCGAGCAACGCGTTAAAGTTATTCAGGCTTATTATGAAAATGGGCGTTCAAATCCAAATGCATATCTTGCACTTCGTGATTTTTTCGATCAATTTAATCGTCCAAATGTGCGTACAATCGGAAGAATCGTGCAAAAATTTGAACAAACCGGGTCTGTAGGAGATGCGAAAACACCAGCGCGTGCTCGTACAGTTCGTACTGCACAAAATATTGCTGCTGTTCGCGACAGTGTGGCTGAAGAGCCGTCCACCTCAACTCGTCGTCGTCCCCAACAATTGCACCTCTCACGCTCGTCGTTGATGAGCATTATGCATAAAGACTTGCATTTACACGCTTACAAGGTGCAATTGACCCAAGAACTAAAGCCTCTTGACCATTTCAAGCGTCGTCAATGGTCAGAATGGTGGCAAGAAATGGCAACAGTGGATGATCAATTTTCGAAGAAAATCATCTTCAGTGATTGGGCACATTATCACCTCAGTGGATTCGTCAATAAGCAGAATTGCCGCATTTGGGCAAATGATAATCCAAGAGTGATTGTCGAAAAACCAATGCACCCACAAAGAGTGACTGTTTGGTGCGGCATCATCGGGCCGTATTTTTTCCAAAATGAGGCCGGTCATCCAGTTACTGTGAATGGTGTTGGCTATATATTGAAAGATATGAATGTGGACAAAATGTGGTTTCAACAGGGCGGTGCCACTTGCCACACAGCTAACGAAACAATGGCTCTTTTGCGCGACAGATTCAAAGGCCGTGTTATCTCACGTGGTGGCGATGTCAATTGGCCGCCAAGATCATGTGATTTAACACCGTTGGATTTTTTTCTTTGGGGTTATTTGAAAGAAAAGGTGTACGTCGATAAGCCAGCAACAATTCAAGAGCTAAAGGATGAGATAATTCGGCACATTAACGGCATAGAACCTCAATTATGCTTCAGCGTCATCGAAAATTTGGACCATCGGATAGAGGTGTGCCGCGGAGGTCGCGGCGGCCATTTGGCCGATATTTTGTTCCATACATAATTGAACCATACCAATATTATCATATAAAAAAGAAATAACAATAATTTCCTAAATAATTTGTGTTTTATTCAAAATCAACAGCGGCCCTTAAAATTTAATCACCCTTTAATTTATTTTTTTTTCGGCCAGCAAAACAAACCCAACCCAACCGAAAAAATTAGTAGAATCCAATGAAATGCGTGGAAAAAATATTCGATGGCGATCCGTCGCTCAATCGGTCACCTTCACACCTCTGTTGACCACACTGACAGCCGCTTTGGAAATGCTAGTGCATGTGCTTCACTTGAACACCCACTGGAAACTCACGACTAGGGTGGAAACATTGGAGTAGTACATGCCGCAAGGGGCAAGAAGAGTTCCTCCAGAATGCAAACGTCTTAAAACAGGACGATCTTCTTCGCCTTGAAGTCTTTGAAATAAGTTACAGGTACAAAGAATGGATTAAAGGCCCAAACCCATGCAACAAATTCTACGGGTCATCCAGTCAGTTCCAACTGCACAGAAGGAGGCATAGAGTCTCTCAAGAGCAAAAAAAAAATACAAAGCACTGGAGCGATATTCGAATATGCAGAATATTTGACGGATAATCACAAGCACGAACATTGTATCATATTTACGCACACTTCTGTAGTAGCTATAACAAAAGTCTGTCAAAAGCGGTTATGGGACAAGAAAGGTAGACGTCAGCTAACTCTATTATACTTGGTATCTGCCCAAGAGCCTTCTGTCTCTGTGTCCACCGCACCACTGCAGCGTAATGCAAGCAGAAGTAAAAGCTCCCACCACCAACTGGGAATCAGTCGCCATGCACAGAGTCAAGCGACCATAAAGGCAAGGGACGTAGTCAATGCAGAAATTTGTCGTCCATCTCTGTGGGCGATCGCGGTCAGATGCAACTCTACACTTTGCTGCTGGATCCCTGGGTAAAAGGAAACCAATGAACTAAAGGGTGATTTTTTTAGTCATTATCTTTTTGGCAACACTGGTTTAAACAGCTGACGCACGTTCCGTGTTTTGTTTCACTGTCAAACATCCTCAGTTTAGTCTATAATTTAACCATGAATCGCTCTGTTAAGAAAGTTCATCGCGCGCTTCTTCCATTTTATGGTCAGAAGCTCATTTTTGGCTCAATGGGTACGTAAATAAGCAGAATTGTCGATTTTGGAGTGAATATCAGCCAGAAGCATTGCAAGAGCTAACAATGCATCCAGAAAACAGTTTGGTGCGGTTTATGGGCTGGTGGCATCATTGGACCGTACTTCTTCAAAGATGATGCGAATCGTAACGTAACTGTGAATGGTGAGCGCTACCGTGAGATGATATCCAACTTCTTTTTGCCCAAAATGCAAGAGCTTGACTTGCATGACATGTGGTTTCAACAAGACGGTGCCACATGCCACACAGCACGCGCAACAATGGACTTATTGAGGGGCGAGTTCGGTGAACATTTTATTTCACGTTCGGGACCGGCCACCTAGATCGTGCGATTTAACGCCTTTAGACTATTTTTTGCCGGGCTATGTTAAAGCTCATGTCTATACAGACATGGCCGCTTCAATTGACGCATTGGAAGACAACATTGAAGCATTTATTCGTGAGATACCGGCCGAAATGTTGGAAGGAGTATGCCAAAATTGGACTAAGCAGATGGATCATTTGAGGAGCAGTCCAGGTCAACATTTGCATGAAATAATCTTCAAGCATTAAATTATATGGACCGTACTGTCGATTCAAATAAAGATTTCATGCATTTTTCTGAATTTTAAGTGCTTTTTTTTTGAAAAACTTTCTTATAGCTTTTAAAAAATCCCCTTTAGAAGGATCGGGACCAGGTTTGTCTTTGGAATCATGTCAGACGGCACCCTGATGTTAAGACATCAACTCAAGGTTAGACCCTTTCTCGAATAGGCAAGTCGCGTCTGGTTACCTCCCTTTACTGTCCAGCACCGGTGCCTACATTTCCCACTCTGACCATCGCCGATCTTCTACTGGTAACACCGACTGCCCAGCGCTTCTTGGATTGGTCTCCCTTAGCAACAAATCCCCTCAATCTTAGGTTCACATCTCCCTTCCGTATTAGATTACATCGAACAGAGTATGACTTCAACGCACCCTTGTCAAGAATCTTGCGCTTGGCTATGGTCTACGCCTCCATTCGATTTCCATCTCAGCAACAATCTCTTCAGATCCTTTCTTTTCTACCCTCTTTCTGCCATACTCTGTCGCTCTCTGCAGGAAATAGATAGAATGAACATATTACTGAACGCGCGATAGTCACTACAACCAAACCTAAACAAAAACTCAAACCACTAAATATGTCAGTTAATAAATAACGTAGAATGCCGCTGGATTCAGACAAGGCGACGCGCTGTCATGCGACTTTTTCAACATCGTTCTTGAAAGAATTGTTCAAAACTCGAACGCCAACACCAGAGGAACAATCTTTCAGAAGTCCGTCCAACTACTCGCATATGCCGACGATATTGACATTATTGGAAGAACGCAGCGTGATGTCAATGGCGCTTTTGTGGGTATTGCAACGGAGGCCGCGAAGATGGGTTTAGCGGTAAACGAGGGTAAGACCAAGTATATGCTGTCAACGAGAAAGGACACCCAACACCGACGTCTCGGTCAGAACGTCACAGCAGACAGATATAACTTTGAGGTAGTCAAAAACTTTGTCTACCTAGGCACCGCTATAAACTCAGACAATGACACCAGCGCTGAAATCAAACGAAGAATAACCCTTGCCAATCGCTGCTTCTTTGGGCTAAGAAAGCAACTGGTAAACAAAGCCCTCTCTCGAACAACCAAGATAACGCTCTACAAGACCTTAATCGTCCCAGTCCTGCTATATGGCGCGGAGGCATGGACTTTGTCAAAAGCGGATGAAGCTGCCCTTGGTTGCTTCGAGAGGAAAATTCTTTGTGTGATTTTCGGTCCCGTCTGCATAGACGGTGAGTGGAGGAGGAGATATAATGACGAACTATACGGGCTGTTCAGCGACATCGACTTAGCCAGAAGAGTGAAGATCCAAAGACTGAGATGGCTAGGTCATGTAGAGCGGATGGAAACCAATACTCCGGCCCGAAAAGTCTTCGAATCCACCCCCGAGGGACGGCGCAGTAGAGGAAGACCGCGACTCAGGTGGCGCACGCAAGTGGAAAGGGACCTCAACCAACTATGCGTGCGAAACTGGAGACAGCTAGCTAAAGATCGAGCTGTTGGTTGAGGCCCAGGTCCACCCCGGACTGTAGCGCCACCTTAAGTAAGTAAGTAAGAATGCCGCTTAGTGGTCAATTCGTAACCTATCCTGAACGCTCTGGGATAAGATACGAACTCAAACGCAAGAGTCCACTTAGCTATCCAATCCTCCACCAGTCGCTGGCCTGGCAGTTGCGCATTCCGGTCAACGTCAAGGCATTGATCCACATCCCTCTAAGTGCTTCCATATCACTGAATTCCACCTCACGACGGAACGGCTCGACATTTTCTTATCGCCCGTCCAAACGCATATAAATTTAGAACGAGCATAAGAATGGAACAAAATGCCCCGGAAGCAGATAAGGAGACGTTTTTTTTATCACATTTCTGCTGGACATGGGCTGTACGCCAGCGAATATGTTGTTAAGTACTTGACCTGAAAAACAAGAGACCAGCAACAAAGGCGATTCCACTTCAAGAAGAGGCCTTTTACACAGATTGCTGTTGGAACACAGTTTTGGGGGACCGCGGATTTAGTTTTTCCGTTGCACATGCAGTTCTGGTGGTTGCACAAATGTCAAATGGACAGATGACTAACTCGGGCTCAGGCCAGTGTCTCTGTTGTTTGTTATCACATCCCACAGTTGTGCACTTCACATACATAGTTGCAAGACGTATCATAAACAAACAGCGAAATAAAAAATCAGAACTAAGCTCATTTAAGTCGACGTCGCCTTGATAGGGAATGAGCCCATAAGGCGACACTCAATGGCAAATCAACCGGAAAGTCATTCGGTCTGGAAAGCAGCACCTCAGCTCGAGGATTCAATAACTGTGTGTCAACGGGGAAGAAACTGCTGATGGTGTAGACGCGTGCAGAATGTTGTTCCAACACAGAAGCCGCTTGAAAAATCTGCGTAATCATGAAAAAAATGACTCCGTTTGTTGCTGAATTTGAATTTCTGCCAAATATTGAATTTAAATTCACGAATAACCAAGCAGACAGCAGTCGAGAATGCTGGCATATGGTTATGCCGACTCCACGTTGGAGAATAATCCACCATCACAGCTGATTCGACAGAAAAATGCTATTGGTTGGGGACACAACATCCATTAGTCCTGCCCGAGACCGAGCGCGGAAGAATGCCCCCTCATTCCCCGGATTTGCTGATAGAACATCAAGAGCCGTCATAAATACCAAACCTAACCCAGAAACCAGGGCATGTCTGGCAAATTACCTCATTTGGGGCGCCTCCACCACCATAACGACTGTCAAATGGAAACCTCAAATATACTCAGTTTTGATTGATGTTCTTTGTTATTTACCGAAACCAATATCCACGACAGTTGAAATTATTGCCCCTCATTATCGATATTCCCACACTTGTGACATAACCTAGGACACGGGCCGTGATGTCCCACAAGAGTGTAACAACACCACCGACGACAGCAGCAGGCAGCAACAACAACAACAGAAAAACAAACAAAATTTAAATTAATAAACAAAACACAGAGCGAAAGAGAAAGAGAGACCCTTACCCACCCGCCGGAGTGCCACGATGGCGACGGAGAGTGGAGACGCACGCGGCACGGCAAAACGAACAACATGGGCCGATGGAGCATGGAGCTACGAACTACGAATTACGATTCTACGACCAAACAGGAGAGAGAGAAAAAAGCGCAGTCGTTCCTTTTCCTTACCTTGACAAATGTCAATGCTCGTCGTCGTCGCTCTCCGCAGAAAGAGAGCACCAGCTGCCAGCACCTCGTCTCTCGAGCCGAAGAGAAATATCCAATTCTGCTTGGGCTTCGGCGACCGAAAAGAGAGCAGGAATCTCCCAACACACGCGACACTCGCTTAACACACACACTCACACACGGGCCAGAGGAAGAGATTTACCTACCACACGGAGATGACGGACTTTTTTTTTCTTCTTCTTCTTCTTCTTTTGCTTCTCTCCTCTTTCACGGCACTTCTTTTTCTATTTCTTTTTGGAATTTCTTTTGTTTTCACTTTTTATCTTTCACAGATTGACACATTTCGCGACGGAAGAGCCCACGCACCGCGGTGAGGAGCGACGATTACCAGCGGCGAGACGAAAACGAAAACATGACCAGGATCCGGCGATGTGGTGGTGGAGGCACCTTACATCACAGACCGAAGCTGGGCCAGGTGACAGCTTCACCAGCACTGTCGACAGAGTGACCAAGAGAGCGCGACGATTTATGCACCTTTCACTGGATTTTATCGGGAATTCAAGACGGCCTCAAAACGCGTCGCAAACTGCACCAGATCGCGCGATGACAGATGACAACAGACGCGACGACGACGACGGTAGAGACTTCACTTTTTCTTCATCAACAAATCTTCACGAGAGCTCTTCGCACACGCACGCAGCCCGTCATGCCCGACACGGTCGCGGAGGTGGTACGGCTGTGTGGCAAATGTGACAGCTGATTCGAATGGAGACGACGAACTTTTGGTGTATTTTTCTGGCAATGCGACAGATTTCGTGGCAATCGAGGGCTTATTTTCAAGCGGGGACACGAAACACCGTCTGGGTCGTTATTGGGTCACGGTTTTCAAGTGTAAAAGTCACAGAATGTGCTCACTGTGAGGCAGTTCTTGAGAGTATTTCACGGAACGGCACCGCACACACGTTCGCCACCTGCAGTGAGGATGATTCGTTTTATACTACTAGACCCGAGAGTGGAAGTGAACGGCAACGGCCACCAATTGCAGGCGAAACACAAACAGAAACACGCTCCGCCAGTCCAAGTAGCATAATTATTTTGATACACACACGGACTGAGAGCGCCGCACGAAAGAGAGCCGCTGGCTGGTTGCTGGTTCTTTTCGGAGGAATGTAAAGAGAGCTGCGGCTCGTTCGCATGCCTCGCCGTGGGTCAGAGAGAGAGGACCAAACTGCTGCTGGGGGACCGACTGAGAACGGACAGATGTCATGCGGATGATTTTGTTGAATGTGGAACGGGCTCGAATCGGAGAAATGTTGCGAACGTCAGGCTGTTGCTGGCGTGACTGGCGGTTGTGTCCTGGATTCTACTCGTTTTTCTTTTTCGGAACAAGACGACATCGCATGCACATGTGCGCACAGTTGGAGTTCATTTGCAGTTCACCGGAGTGTTCATCGCCGTGGAGAGACGTGCTCTTTGACATTTCAGTTCTTGGAGAGATGTGGGTTTCTGTTATGAAATTGAATGTTCCACGAGCACGAAGAAGTGGATGGAATTAATGAAAAATTTCAACTGCTTCTCGGGTGAACGAGGGCAGTTTGTTGAGTCAGTCAGAAATTGACGTTGTCTTCAAGCAGCGCGATGCACTATTTGCAACGAAATGTAACTCCTCGTGGACGCTGTTGATCATTTCTTCCGTTGAGACGTGATTTGGTCGTCCTGCGCTCGAAACTCAATGAACCACTTGTGCAGCACTCCATGCGGCCTGCCAGAGTCTCCACAAGATGTGTGTAGTCTGTCATCAGCCGCTTTGATGGTTCTACCGCGCGTTGCTGGAACCTTCATTATTTCCGATTGGATAGAGCAATTCTGTGAACCGCCGGTTCCCATGTGAATTGGAAACCCATTTGTTCTTTTGTCGCTGACCCTTTTGAAACATCTGGCGGATAACGAAGTGATGCTGATGATGGATTAGGACCATGTGTACATCACGTGGATGTGCTTTGCTTGACATAAGGATGCATTGTACGGGGCAGAGAGCAAATCAACCAGAAACTCGCTTCGATGCCCCTTCATTATTCCACTAAATCACCAGCCAATGGATAACAATACAATCGGACAGACAATGCATTCGTCAGGCAACGGGGAAATATGACGAGGCGAGGTGTATTCAACGCCGCCTGAGACAATAATCGAAGATGATTGACAACTGCCATCAAAGGAGGTGCTACTGATCTGCAGAGCGTTACAACAAACCCCTGGTTTGACAAGTGCGAGAAAGCAGGCTTAAATCTACAAGGCAACGCTGTAACGAACCACGAGAGCTGTTCGTGATCTCTAACAACTGAAAAGAAGGAAACAGAGTCGGCTTCTGCAGAGGAAAACAGAAGGGCATGAGAAGTTCGTGATCATCAAGCTCAAGGAGGTCAAGGAGAGGTGATGTGGCAGGATGATGATGTCCGGATATAGAGCCGTGACAGATGTTTGCCGGAACGAAAATGGATAACTAAGCCGAGACTTGGAGGTGTCACTTCTAATAACATGGATGGCGCCCGGGACTAGCTTCTAAGGCAACGAGACTAAATTGAAAAAATCCACCCTCAACCGTGCCGCTACAATCGCTAGTTCAGTAAATGGTAGGATGAAGTGTAGGCAAAGGGCCCTGAAGTATTTTATTCTAACAAATCAACCATATTTCGAAGACGGCTTGCTTGCATCCAGTCCATATATTTATAAATATAATGAACGCACCCTTGGCGAATTGCAAAGCTCAAAGTCGTTGATTTAGCACCGTTAACCCGAACACCTGGCCTTCAAAGGGTGACCATAAATCCCATACTCCTGCAGAACACTCCAAAGTTTACCTCGAGGAACTCGGTCGTATGCCTTTTCAAAATCTAAAAAAACAGCTGCAGATCGGTTTTGGCATACTCCCAAACCTTCTCGAGTACCATTCTTAGAGTGAAGAGCTGGTCGGTTGTAGTTCTGCGGGACGAAAGCCGCACTGTTCATCCCCCATCGTGGACTCGACCGTAGCTAGAACTGGAACGCGCCTCTGACACATTTGACTGTAGACTTTCCCGGTGAGACTTAAAAGAGATATGCACCGGTAATTGGAACAATCTCTTTTGTCCCCCCCTTTTTGAAAAGAGGGACAATCAGCCCAATTTACCAGGCGACAGGTGTCTCACCGCGTTCCCAGGCCACCTTAATGACACGAGAGAGCCGTAAAACTCCATCTTTAACCATGGCCTTAAGCATTTCTGCCCGGATTTCATCCACACTAGCGGATTTGCCAACTTTTAGCGAAACGACTTCCTCCACCGTTGGACTATTTCCCGCCCCACTCAACACTACGGGTCCGCCATCCTCAGTGCCCTGTTCGGGATTGAGCATCTTCGCAAAGTGCTCGCTCCATCTGCGGAAAATGTCTACCTCATTGGAAAGTAACACACCATCCTTGGATTTGACTCCTTCGATGATGGTGAAATTTCCGTCGGCGAATGGTTTGCCAGAACGTTGCTTTCCGCCGAACTCTTTCCAGGACTGCTCTTTAGCTGCTCGCACTGCTAATTGGCCAGTTCTTCGCGCCTCAGTGTACCGGTCACGAGAAGCATAGTCCCCCAAGCGAATCCTGTCTCTGTAGGTCCCCTTCTTCTCACTGATGGCTTCTTGAATTCCGGGTGTTTTAGACCACGCAGTTCTTTTCTCACCACCAGCCGCCACTCCAAATCGATTCACTCCACAAGCATCACGCACAGAGGCAATGACAGCTGCTGAAAACAGTCGCCATTCTTCCTCCACATGAACAGTTGGGATTCGTTAGAATCTCCTTCCTTTAACAATGCAATTACAAAGTGCTTTGTCGGCCGCAATGATTATTGGCCGAAAATTGTCGCCAGCACTGAGATGGTCCAAGCCTTGTCTGCTTCATACCAGCCACTCTCTACGATTGTCAAATGAGAAGTGATAGGTACCATCCAACTCGAAAAAGTAGCCATTTCGGAGCTCTGATTTAGATTTGTCCTGTATTTCAGAAAAGACTCTAATTCGAATGCCATTTCTGGTTCACAGAAATCCGATCCAGTTTTTCTAGAAATGTTCGTCCCAGCGTCTAGTGCATCTACCTGGTGCCAGGCAGGCACGAAATAAGTGAGTCAAGGTTTCACTTTAGCCTGCTTCTATGCGGCAGTGATGCAGACTGGGTGATCCTCTGTAAGTCAAGGCCCCGAACTGATCGGGATCATTTTTGCCATGTCCGTTAGTTGGATCTCTTTTAGAGGACCATTTGCGCCAGCAGTTATTTAAGCTAGTAATGTCTTTCTAAATGATTCCAGACGCAGTTCGGTTTCCAGGGATTGGCTGCCCTTTAGCAGTGTCCTGCAAGCTTTGTCTGCATCAAACCGAACGAAGTATGAACCTACTTGCGTCAGAGCTTTAAAGAGGAGACCTTTCCAGTCATTTCATTAGATAGTTCGTTACAGTGGACCCAATACGTGAATCTAAGTAAACCACGGGCGACGGGTGTTAGGGTGCCCACACCTAACTAGAACTACGCTGATACATATGTATGCTCTATGCGAAGAGTATGCTAAAGAGCGGCTTACAAATTACGCCATGTACGCGTCAGCCGTGGCGGACAAATTTAAACTTTAAACTGGCTTACATCTGAGTTATACTTCAAGTGTCTTTTCTGCCGCAAAAATAATGTCAAAGCAAGTGCTCAACATGCCGAAAAGCATGGAAACTGCTTTGCAAATCCATCCTCTGTCTCAGATGCAACACATGCCATTTGCACAGCAAAAGTAAGATAGCTTCTCTCCGTCTCTCTCCGTACCTCTCCGTCTCCCAATCACACTCCCCCATGTCGTTACATGCACCCCCTCGTGAACATTGAAGTCACCCATCAGGATATAGGAATCCATCTCCGCTACCCTGTCAATAGCAGCATCAACTTCATCCAGGAAAGCCGGGTACTCTGACTCTAGATTTGGTGCATACACCTGCACTAGAGCCAAAGTTGACCTTTCAAGCTTAAGCTTTAAGATCCCGACTCTCCCGCCCAGCGGTATCTACTCCAATACCCTGTCTGACAGCCTGGGACTTATGAGTATCCCCACTCCTCCCTGTGCAGATATTTGGAGTGCAACTGACAGGAAGAGTTTCCACCCGTCCACAGTTCTAGGTCCTCTTTGCTTCGTTGAAGAGATACCCACCCACGATATCTAAACGATAACTGGCAGCTTCCCCAACTAGCTCGAGATCCTTTCCTGTGAGCGATGAGACGTTCCATATGCCTATCCTAAGTCCGTTGCCATTTGATCCTCGCACGCCCTGGTTAGTACATGGCGTGACTCCCGATCGGGACGTGATCACGTCGTGACCGGCTGCCGATCCGGATAGGCCGGTCAACAGATTCTCGCATACTGCTAGGCCTGGCTCCAAATGAGGCCGTGGCACATGAGGGTAGGCGGTATCCGAGGCCAGTTTTCTTTGTATTTTTGTATTCCTCTTGGGATTTGATGGCCATACGCGATTTCTTCTGACCTCCTTTATAGACATTTAGAGGCTTTAAGAAACTGTAGAATATGCTTTGGTTCTATGTTACTCAGATCCTCAAGGTGGTTGAAGTAGTACTCGCCTAGTAGTATTCTTCTTGTTTCCGCAAGTGCAGGACATGTTCCGAGGAAGTGTAATATTGTGCCCTCTTCTTCCTCATCTATGCACCTTCTGCAGAGGTCGTTATAAGGTGCCCCAAGTCTTCTGGCATAGCTGCCTATAATACAATGGCCAGTTAGCACCCCTATCACTCTGCTGATAACCTTCCTGTTTAGCTTTAGGAGCTAATCAGTCCTTCCTTGATTTAGCACAGGCCAGATTGCTTTCGATATCCGCCAAGTGTTCAGTTCAGACCATTTGCGGCTTGTATCGTCTTTCGATTTTATTGTTTTCAGTGGGGGGTGGGGTGTCTCCTGATCTGCTGCCATTGGCATACCCGCCCCCTTTCTTGCTAGTTCATCAGCTCTTTCATTGCCCAGAATACCCTTGTGCCTATATTCCTCAGAGATAGACTGCAGAGTTTTACCATCTTGGAGTTTATTGATGGTGTGTCGAGAGCTTTTATGGCCGCCTGACTGTCTATGTATAAAACACTACATCTCCCGTCTATTGGGCTCATTGATAGTCGGATGGCTGCCTTTTGAACAGCTGTTACTTCCGCTTGGTACACACTGCAGTGGCTCGGTAGTCGGATTGCATCGGAGATCTCTAGTAAGCTGGTGTAGATGCCTGACCCCGTGGCTTCTTCCGATTTGGACCCGTCAGTGTAGATTTCTTTTGTCTTCGTCCCATTCTTCTCTTGTGGGGATTAAAGTCTTGTGTTCTATTTCGAAGTCCATGAAGGGCGTCAGATAATCTGTATCCTTAGGGACATTCTTGTGTCCTTTTCTGTGAGTTTTGTCCCATCGGTTACCTTCCCTTAGCCTTATGGCTGCATGTGTGGCCACAAGTTTGCCATAGATGTCCATGGGAAGGAGATGTAGTATCATTTCTAGGACGGTTGTTGGTGTGGTTCTTAGTGCCCTTGTTATACAGATGCATGCTGATCTCTGTATACGGTTCATCTTGGTAAGATTCTGCTTCACTTGTAGTGCCGTCCCCCAGACTAGGACGCCATACATAAATATTGGCCTTAATACGGCAATGTATAGCCAATGTTTTATCTTTGGTTGATTTCCGCATTTTGGGCCGACGATTTTTTTTTTTTGCATATGTAGAGTGCAATCGATGCTTTCCTGATGCGTTCCAGTATGTTGCGCTTCCAGCTCATTTTGCTGTCAACTACGAGTATTTGGTATGATCATTGAAAGTCAGTTATATCTCTTTAAGCCTCGGTGGGGCTAAGCTAGGCTCGTGAACAGCACTAGTTCCGTTTTGATGGGTCCACATCCAGTCCGACTGTGTAGATAGGTGCGGTTTTTTTCATCATTAAGAATTGCTTTTAGTTCTTTCGTCGATTTATTGAGATTAGCTTCGTCAAGTGATGATCTGGTTATTTGCCAAATTTTTCTTAGTTCACGTTTATCTTTGATTTTTTTGTCTAATGCAGTTTGACGTGGATGCGTAGGTCTTGTTTGGTTGCTTCAGTGTAAGTGTTGATTTCAAAGCAGCAAACTAGACCAAGTTGTTGCAGTGCTCCGCCTAGGTCCTCGTTCGATTTTCGTGGAATCTTTATATCAATAGGTTTGTCAATTAATTCACTATACGCATTCCATTTTGTGGCTTGTTAAGTGTGGCACAGTTTTGTTCAGCTTTTTGGTGGTATCCAGTCGTCAAAGGACAAGTCGAGTCTATGAAGTCTGATTTTTCCCTGATGTCAGTAGACCAGTACATTGGTTCTCCAGTGCTTGCGCAGGGAGCTGTACATTTTCACAAAAGACAAGATGCGCAATGATTCAAGCCACATCGTGTTGACATAAATAAATGCTCTTCATTAGAAAAAATTGTACACTCCACGGAGGCAAAAGTCCTTCAGTCCTTTGAATTTGAGAAAATCATCGCGTCGCAAGTTACAATGAAAGCTTAAAAAACATACGCCACACTTCACTCTTACGGCTAGCAGCAAAAAGAAAACAAAAGCGCAATTCAATTCATTCAATTTCAGCACATAGCTCGTAGTTCCCTCATTCGCCTCATTGACAGACTTGTCGAGATGTCGAGGTGATTGTTAATGGGTTCCATCCAATTTGAGTCAAGATAAATCATCCGCTAACACACACCTAACGCCGCGATGCATCAGAAAACACGTTAGCTGTCTGTTTACTTCCACAGGTGATGAAGACAATCGCCCCGGCTGCCACTCTCGTCTAATGTGTACAAATCATCTTTGTCGCACACTTAACCTCTCGCGAAGTATCGGCTGTCGTCAAAGAGCTTGAATGACACTAATAAGCAATGTCAACTCGCTGGAGAGCGCTATGCGCTTATTCAGAGCGCCCACAGCACGAACAACAACGCGCGAGAGCTGACCCCTGCCGGAGTTCCATGTTGACAAACATTAAAAAACCGGTTTTGCGCATAAATCATCGTGAATTGCTGTGGCGTTCGACTCGCATGCGGACTTTGAAAGCGATCTAGCCGTAATGGAGTTGTTTAGAGCGCGCGCGTTGGCTACTGTGCATTAATTTACTTTCGATTCCTGATTGGAATGCCATTTATTAGACGTCATAGGTGATCTGTGGGTATTCGACTTCACGAAGTAGTCAGTCAAGTATATGTTCGTTGAAAGAGATCTGACTTCTGGACACTGAAGTTCGCTTCTATGCTTCTTAACCAGTCACATCAAGGGAACGGTAGTTGATAAGACGCCTCTTTTGCTGCTGCTTTTCAAGCTACCTCTTCAAATCAGTCTTGTCTTCTGCGATCTCTTGCATGACACAGAGAACAACTCCTTACGGATCCAGCCTTAACTCCCCACTGCTTCTGACAACGGCCTCCGTCTACGTTAACAAGAGCCCCTGGCACCCGAAATTGTCATCAATTTCGATCCTTCACTTCACTTTGCTGTGTCTGGCAAGAGAGGCTGAGTTCGTAAACGCAGTATTAGCGCGTTCTTAATTGCACATCTGAGAATGAGAGACGGTGACTTCAATTCTTCCTCTGATATTAGGTGTCTGCCCAGATATCTTTGTCTTTTGTGGGCTAGCGACGCACAAAATCACAGTATATGTTCGGGCATTTCATTAGATTCTCCACCTTCTTCTGATACTCCTAGTTTCCTTAGGAGCACCTAAGTTTTAGGTTACTGTGCCCTGTTAGGATACGGAGGTTGTTTTTGCTCATTCTGATATATGCTTCAAACCTCTTTCGGTTATGTTGACCCAAGAGTTTCTTGGCCGGCTTCATACCATGAGCGTTGTTCCATGTATCTGCCCGGTTCCTTCTTTCTAGTTCCCAGAACTCTTCCCTGAGGACGTGATCTCCTACAGCGCGGAATGGTTCGGAGCCTATACAATGTTCTGATGATCCTTTCCTAGGGAGGGAGTCGGCCATTTCATTGCCTTCAATCTCTGTATGGCCAAGTGTGTTACTCCTACTAAGCTTCTTAAGTTTGTGTAGACATTCCCACATGAGCCTGGATTTGATAATATAGGAGTCTAGTGCCAGGATAGCTGCACTACTGTCCGACAGGATAGCTGCACTACTGTCCGACATTATTATGTCACAGTTTGTATAGACCCTGCCAAGATTGATCTGAGCGCGTCGGTATATGGGATAGACTTCTGCTTAAAAGATACTGGTGCATTTGCCCATGGGTTCGTAGTACTTTGTCCGGGGTCCAAATACTCCTGCCCCTGTTCCTTCATCAGTTCTTGATCCATCCCAATACCATTTTACCGTATTGCTGCTTAGTCTGTGGACTATGGTTTCTTTGGTAAACTCCTTTTGGAAATTAAGTTTCCTAATCGCGTCGTCCTTCGGAATGGCCAGGAGTGCTAGTTTTTTGACTAGTGCATCGAATTGTCTCGATGCTGCACCTGTCTTTTCCTATCCCTGCTTTTGCCATTCTCATGATTGTTTTATTTGCACATACTGCGACCACCAGATGTCAGCTGCAGTAGCACCTCATGGTGGCAGTTGGGCAAGTTCTCATGGCCCTTGTAATACAGAGGCATGCCAACCTTTGAACTTTGTTGAATGTTTCTCTTGCGCTTATCAGGTTGGTTCTTTTGGACCATTCTATTGCACCGTATGTGATTGTTGGTCTAACAATAACTACATATGTACATCCATCTTAGCTTGGACTGCATCCCCAGGATTTGCCCGTTAAGCATCTACAAATCATTAAAGCACCCGTCACCCTCCTGGTGATCTCTTCTGTGCGTCTTTTCCATACGAGTTTGCTGTCTAAGATGACTCCTAGATATTTTACCTCTTTTACTGGAGCCAGTATTGTGCCTGATAGATAATTTGTTTTAGTCGTTCCAGTTTGTGTTTTCTTGTAAAAGGTACTATAATGGTTTTTGCCGGATTTAGATTTAGCCCAGCTGACAGGCACGACTCTTTTGTAAGTATATATACTTAGTATGCTGTTAAGTTGCCTGGTTCATAATTCTACTCAAGCTTTGATGGCATATCTAGAAAAGCTATCTTCCTAACGATAATTGGTAAGGGGTTTAGTCCCCCATGTCATGGGGCAGGTGCGCCCCCTCCTTGGGGGCATCCTTTTGCCGCGGTTACAGAAAAGGACACTCCTTCAGAAGAGGAGGTTATTGAACTGTCAGCCTTAACATGGTTCTCTTCTGTTTCTCACAACAGTGTTCAGCCCCGTCTGTGTTTCTTTTTGTGGCCATCTTTGGCACAATGAAAAGAACACCGTCTTCCTAGCGATCTCCTCCAAAGTTTTCGACCATCTCTGGTGGCCTTAAGCACCTCAGTCGACGACATCAGAGGATTTGACAAGTCTTGACAGCTTCAGTAGACTCTTTCAAGCCGGGAAACTCCTACAAACTGTGTCGGGTTTTGAGCTTTATGGCAAACTCTTTTGCACTAAAGAACGATTACTTTTGGCCTCATCGCTGTCCTCTCTTAGCCTCAACGACGATTTGGGGTCTTAATGACTTCCACCATGTCTGGATGTCTTGTTGATCTGATGAGGTACGAGATTGAAGACCACTGGTGGCCTTAACATTGATCTCCGTCAACTCCTTGTCTTGTCCTCTCTATACTTCGCACTGACGCACTCTCTATACTTCTCACTTATTTACAATTGTTGAGCGATTCTTTCCAACGACTGTGATGACGATTACTGCTCACTGAAGTCATCAGTCATCCCATTGAACGTTGAGAAATGAGGAAGTTGATCTTTTGTTTCTCAAATAAACTCTTTACAACCACTTACCGAATGTACACGAGTACCCTTAGAAGTGTAGAGCCATTAAAGCTCTGAAACCGCAGTAAAAACAAGCAGATTATGACAGATGACTGGACAAATCCTGTATTAAATGGACCCTAATTGACACATCGTGCTTAGATGAAAGCAATATTTCCTCAGTTTAATTGTCCGCAACCATTGTTGTGACTGTTGACGTCAAAGTGATTTATACCGCAAGAATGCATCAAGGGCCGGGAGCAGTTGACGTCAGCGAGTTGATCAATATGAGCAACATGTGACTGGCTGTAGTTTTCCATACATGCGCATGTGAAGTACACATGACAAGTCGCTGCTTTCCATTCTGCTTCTGATCTCTCAACCATGCCCCGCTACGACCAACAGAAGGGACAAAATGCAAGTCTCTGTTAACAACCTTAAGTTGTTGGATTTTAGGGAAGCCCACCACCATACTGCGCTGTTATGTGAAGATTGGCTGTCAAGATTGCTGTGCACATCCACAAGATTGCCCTTTGAGGCGCCCCCCTTTGAGGCTATAACTTTAAGAGATGTATCACCTAAGGATGCATTGATAATTCCTGAGCAGACTTAGTATAAGGGATTGATCAACTTTGGCCCATTTGCAAATGCAAGCTTAATTTGCTCTTCTACGTCCATGTTTTCCCTTAGTTTTCTTAACTGCCGGGCAATAGCAAAGATGATGGGATCGCGTTTCTCTCTAGCAGCGTCGGCAGCATTCGTTGAAAGGTAAACATAATCTCGCGCATGGCGCATTGTCGTGTTTTTTCTTGTTGCTCTTTGTTCTGCGATGATCCAGGTTTGGCCAGATCAGTTAGGCGTGGTTGCAAACATCTTTCAAATACCGTCTCACGTTAGTCTGAATTCGTGTCGAAATTGCGGCCTTTGCTAAGGCGCAAAGTTCAAGTCAGTGATTGACAATTATGGGTCTGCACCCTTTCTGGTATTCCTCTTGCATGCACAATGCCGTAGCCGTAATAACACCGCAGAACCAGAATCTTCGACTCACTTCCCGTCCTCTTGTCCTTCCTTAAATCTCTCGGTGATGTATTCAGTACTTCGACGACACTTTTCTCAGCCCCTTTTCGAGATATTGACGATTTTGCAAAACTAAGTATTTCCGGTCACCTTCGCCGACACTTTTCTCAGCTACTATTGGTCGCAGCGACAAGGTCTTTGGCTCAAAAGAAGCGTCTTTTCATTCTCTATATTTGCATTAAAGGCGTAATAGATCATTTGGAGCGCAGCTTCGCCGACACTTTTCTCAGCTCAGACATGATTCAACATTCAGAGGTTTCAAACCTCTTCACTTCTGTCCAAGATGTCCAAGATGTCGGCCGCGGTCTCAATGACTACATTGTGTTCGTTCAGTTTCGTCAATGGCATCCGCGTATTCGAACCGCTGAATGAATTTCTGGAGGATCATTGCTCTTGTGTTGGCCTGCGATTTTTGTAAGAACGATCTTGACGAAGTTATTATTCGATATTCGACTCAGTTTTAGTCTCGTTCGTTAACGACTTCGATGGAACAGGGTGAGTTCTTCTTCTTATTGGCTCTTCCTCTATATTTATTGTCCATCTGAGCTACGTTATAAGGCTCCTAAGTGACTTCATGTTCGGGAGGAGATGGAATTACAAAGACGATGCACAATAGTTTATTTCTCCTCCTCGTCCCTGTAGCTTCTGCAGAAGTCATTGCAGGGTTTGTTCTTGAGGCATGCGTTCCAACGGCGCAATGCCCGATTGAGACGCCGATAAGAGTTCTGAGATTCGGGCTATTCACTCTGATCAAGCTGAGTGAGCGTTTTGGGAGCGAGAGTAGGTCATAATTTTCTCGTGACGAGGCAGGGTGTATGTTAAGGGTGGTTAAATTTTAAGGGCCGATGTTAAATGTGAACCACACCTAAACGTCAAGTTTTTTTCTGCATTTCATTTGACATTTCTCAATTTCAGACTAACTCAACTTGAACCATGGAAAGATACACAATCGAGCAACGCGTTAAAGTTATTCAGGCTTGTTATGAAAATGGGCGTTCAAATCAAAATGCAAAAATGCAATCGTCCAAATGTGCGTACAATCGGAAAAATCGTGCAAAAATTTGAGCAAACCGGGTCTGTAGGAGATGTGAAAACACCAGCGCGTGCTCGTACAGTTCGTACTGCAGAAAATATTCCATGAGGGAGAATTTTTATTTGAGGAGGCCCGGAAATGACAAAGATTGACAGTAAAGTGGCAGTTTACTCAAGATCGCTATTCCCCATCTTCAAGAAAGGCGATCCTATGTCTTGCAAGAACTACCGAGGCATAGCCCTGCTGAATGCTACATACAAGATCCTATCTAGTGTAGGCCGCAAGCCACTCATCGACAATCGACCAAATTTTCACACTGATACAAATCCTGGAAAATACCAACGAGCTTCAAGTCGAGACTCATCACCTATTCATCGACTTCAAAGGCGAATACCACAGCATCTATCGTCTTAGGCTCTACTAGGCGACGAATCACAGCCCACAGATTCGAAAAGAAAAGGAAGATCGAACCTTCAAAGACCAGGCTATCGCGGATGCCACAGTCTGGATAAAAAGAAGCAGCGTGCCCTGGACTGTAGGGCATGTAAAACGGCCGTGTCTCAGGGAAAGACCCTCTACGGGTCGGGAGCCCGTTTAGTAAGTAAGTACTATGAGCAAGGTCCCTTGTTTGCCTTTTTACTTCGAATGTGAACCTACCCCAGTCGGTGTTCTTCGGATTCCTGAAGTAACTATAATGGGTCCTCTCAGTATTAACCGTGAATGCTATAGTCTGTCGTCAGAAAAAGAAAAAGACGACGCCTTTGAAACTGGTTGACTGAGAAAGAGAGTCAGATTATCCACTAGCCTGCTGGCAAATCAGCTATGGCACAGTCAGTGGGCTATTTTCCATAATCCAATGCCATTACACCGCTCCCACGTGAAAAAAAAGCAAAGTCCATTTGTCTTTCGTCTAGATGAAATGCCAACTGGTCTGCTTGAGAAGAAAGTGGTTCCATCGCTTCCTCCGTTTCGTTTGACCTTCATTTGAAAAGAACTGATCAGAACAACGCTGCGTTGTATTGCATTTGCATATATTTCATTGACTGACTCATGGCGTCAGAGTTTGCATAAGTTTCCGTCTTGATGCGAAACCGGTCTGGCTGCATTTGTAACAGTGCCTGGAGGCAACCTTTTTTGCAGGTCAATTGCTATTCATTTATTTGCATGGACTACTGTTACAGCAACACATTCTCCTCGAATGAACTTAATTATTGTTATTTCCAAGCAATCCGAATGGAATAGAACTCGCGTCCAGCTTAATTGACACACTTGCTAGCGGAAGTTGTGGAATTTACTTGGACTTTGTTTGTGGTGTAGACGATTTTTTGTTCTTGGACACTAACCGAGTCCATATTTCGTCCAAGAATGGAATTCACTCTTTTCAGTTTGCAAGGCTCTTTGATTGATTCGTTGACATTCAAGTCCTCTATGACGCGGATCAGTAGCGGAGGCTTGCTAAGACGGATGTTGACTTGTCCTGTCTAGACGGGAGTCTTTTGTTCAGAGGAAACTTTCGTTAGTTCAAATAGGACGAAGAGCCGGAGTCAAGACACAGCACAGGTCGAAGGTATTGAGGGACAAGGACAGCAATATACAGCCTTAGTCAAATGTATTAAGCATCCTTTTCTTTTGGCGTTGTTGCTAAATCACTTCACGGAAGTAATTACATTGAATTCGTTGGTTTACGCCGTCATTATATGAGGTTGTAAACACCTTTAATTTTTCCAGAGAGATCACCAATGCACTCTTATGATGAAATAGCGGGCTTAGGCACATTTTCCGGTGGATGAGCAGTGTGCGATCATTGCTGGAAATCGACTGACGCGTGACCAAGTTGCTTTCTTTTTTTGAAGATTTAACGAACTTTAAACGGTGCCTAATACATTTGGGCATGTCTGTACATTGGACTTATTCGTTTGTGGATGCCAATGGCTAGCTCCCTTGAGCATCGTTTGTTAAACTAGTGATAAAAGAGACACAAAGGATACAGTACATCGGTGCTCAAGCGATTCTATTGACTTCGCCATATTGATGTCTTCTATAAGATCTATCGCTGCCTTTTGTATTTGATCTAGTAGGTGCAAGGAGGTCTTGGGTGCACCAGATAAGAGTGTTATACTAAAGCTTAGGGCGGATGTGGGTCTCATTATTTGAAACCAGATCAGGGGGGTTGCATCGATTTTACATTTTCTGCAACCTGGAATATGTGTAATAACAATATGGGTGGCGCTACAGCCAGTAGAGGGCCAGGGCCTAGCTTCTCAGCAACCACTCGTGTTGTGCGTGCTATTGTTATATCACGAGTGGAAGGGACCTACAGTTTTATGCCGACTCCGAAGAAGCTTTTCCTAGACAGTTAAACTCTTTGAGCATTGACTGTGTCTCGAAAGAGGTGGAGCCGAGAAAAGTATTTCTTGTCGTACCAGGAATCGAACCTAGACAGATTGGTCCAAGAGCGTAGGAGTCGACGCACATACCCACAACGCGACGGACCACCACCAATATGTGTACAACTCCAACTAAGTGTTGATACACATACCAAGGACAGGTTAGGTTTAGGTAAAGCCGCCTGCCCCAACATGTTGCGGTCACATTTTGAGAGCGTATGCCCATTGTGTTACCACGCGGATCTAGTCGATCTTCCTCAGTAAACCAGTTGTTGCTTTTAACAAAGCGATGAAGATGATTGACACTGATGTTGGCAGGTTATCGAAGAAATAAGGAAAGAGCGCTGCAAATTAAGAAGGCGCACAATGAGTTCGTTCTCTTCCCCGTCTCTGCAGCTTCAGCAGTAGTCATTGAAAGGCAGACCCAAGGATGGAACATCTTTTAGTTTCATGGACACAGACTCCATTTTGTGTTTTTTTGTATTGGCTTGTGCTGGCAATCAGCAGAATTGTGTTTTAGAAGCATTGAATTCCACTCTATATTTCTTATGCCAATTGACTATGCTGTCAAGATCGGAATTCAATGCAGTGTATGTTAAGCTGCCATTCCAATTTAACGGCCGAAGGGCAGGGTCTTGAGTCTTGGAACCAATATGAAAAGTTGGGAGTCATCACTGTCTGTCATCAGAGAAGGAGTCGAGGTATCACACAGAGGATCGTATATAATAATAAGAAAGAGTATCGGAGACAGAACAGAGGCTTGCAGAACACCAGCGTGGGTATCGGACTTAAACATAAATTGATATAATAATAATATGCGTAACGCTACAGCCGGTAGAGGGCCAGGACCTAGCTTCTCAGCAACCACTCGTGTTGTGCGTGCTATTGTTCCCTCACGAGTGGAAGGGACCTGCAATTTTATGCCGATTCCGAACGGCCAAGTTTGAGAAGCTTTTCCTAGTTATACTCCTTGAGCATTGTCAGTGACTCGAAAGATGTGCGTCCGTGAAAAGTATTTCTTGTCGTACTAGGAATCGAATCTAGACAGGTACGACCAAGTGCGTAGGAGTCGACGCATATACCCACAACGCCACGGGCCACCACAAACTTAAATTGAAGGTATTTTAAAAGCCATATAAGAGAGTCATCGATATCTTAGGCACGCATTTTCAGCAAAAAACTTGATTCCATACTCTGTTAGAAATACCAAGCGTTACGTTCGCATACATTGTACAATGATAATTTTCACTTTGGGCCCAGATATGCTATAAAACCACCAGAGGCCTTGTTACTGCAGTAACACACACACACCAAGGTCTCATTTCCATCAGGTAAATTGTGGACCAAATAAATCGTGATAATCATTCATAAGAAGGTCGTGCAAAATTCTCAAGTCAAGGCTAATGATACGATCTTCCGGAAATCCCTTCAACATGTGGATGACATTGACTTGATTGGTCGAACATAGCGAGCCGTCATCGAGATGTTTGCTGGCGTTAAAGCAGAAGCAGCTGAAGAAGGAGAAACAAAACCAATTCTGTCCAAGCCGAAAACACAACATCGACGACATGTCATATTTCGGCCACACACTGGACGGCTATGGATAGACTTCGCCTACCTCGACTTTCCAGCAAAACACATAAACCACATCAGTGCCGACATCAAACGCGGATTAACTCTAGACAATCTTTGTTCCCTTGGTCTTGTTCATGATATCCGTCTATTTCCACCATTTCCTAGAGATATGACGCATGATTTTCATCTGCAACCTTTTTGTGAGGCCTGAGGCGACATTAATCGAACACGGATTGGTGAGTATTGGGTACCAATATGCGTGTCCGCTCTTCTATTCAGTTATCGCTGCCATGTTGCTGATGCTACATCTGTCAAATTGGCTGCTATTTATTCAGTCCATTTTGCCAAATCACCACGAACGGATATAGCGTCATCAACAACAAGTGGAGCGCCAGCCAGAAAAGCCGCGGCGATTTGAACGATGTCATATTTGATACATAATGGCATCGATAGACCTCTCAAACGAATAAAACATTTCGATACCATCTCACACACACTTTGTTTTATTTAAATTTAAAGATAGGAAACGCAGCTGCTTCTTCGAGCGGAAAGGGCTATGGTTCAATGGTTTGTCAACGTGGCGTGCCTTGAATGCGATTCCATCAGGTAGGTGACCACTTGGCAGACCCAGGACGAGGTGGTTGGATCAACTTGCGCTGGGGCATAATGCCGGATAAGTAAGAGTCAATGGAAGAGGATCGAGTGGCTTGGTGATTTATCGTGCGTGCATTACTCCAGCGACCCCTGTAGTGGATCATGCGGGTCAGAAGATGATGATGAAGCGCTTATTTGAAACGCCCTTTACATGCCAGGGTGGACGACATAGTCAATTCTTTTTATGGAACCACTGAGTTTTTTGTTCGTTCCGTGTGTGGACAATTTCGAGTGTAGATCAATGTTCGAATAGCCTGATCTTAGTAAGATCGTCGACCAGATGAGTAAAGTTGACACTGGGTGTGAGTAGAAGTTATCCTTTGTGAGCTGCAGTCCGGAGTGGACTTCGGCATATGAACATAAAGCTTGTTGTCCGACCTTTGCGAGGCAGTAGAATCAAAACGAAGTTCCAACCATTATAGACGTACATGCGTAGACTTAAATCAACAACAAGTAATCGATCGAATACAGCGACATGATAAATTGTGACCATAATTACTGTGGTGCCATGACACATTTACAATTATGTCGAATGTATGGTCTTTTGTCACTTTGCTGAGACGTCCATTTCGAAACATGGAAGTAAAGCTACATTCGATACATCCAACCTCGCACCTACCCCAAATTCTATCTGTGGCCAAGCAGGGGCTTGCAGGAGAGCAGCATTGGCCAATCAGAAAAGAAAAATAACTTGAAAGTGACATTAAGCCTAATGGTCCTGTGACGCTATTACACAGTGATATAAGGCTATAGCTCAAGGAAGGCCTTATGTCACTTTGCAAAAGCGTTATAAGACAATTTGATCTGATATCATGTCACCATCACCTCTTCGTTCACTTTCGTTGAGTTCGTTGACTTTCGGTTATATGAGAGGAAGCGAACTATGCACCTTGAGCGTAAAAGCTGACGACTAAACCACCTCACCCACTGATGCAACAAATCTTGATTTCCATCTCATCCTTCCCCTTCATACTCTAAATAAAACGCATAAAAATCATTTTGAATTTATTTAATTTCTCTTATATATCGTCAATCTTTTGTTTACTAGGTTTGTTTCTCATCTCAGGTTATGTTGCTCCCTGTAAAATGGTTAACCGACTTTTACAAGAATCAAAGTACCCGTGTAGACTGTATAGAATAGTATGTATATGTAAGTCTTATTCAGATATATCTAAATATATATATATATATGGGGTCTATTTATTTATTTACTCCTTAAAAAGTACACAAAATAAATAAGGATATGAAAATAAAAAAAAAAGTTTTGTAAAAATTAAATGTTACAAGTTACCAATTCATTTGTGGCTTATTCCCCCCGCTCTCTTAGCTCTCTGACTTAAATGATTTACTCTATGTTACATGCGTGTAAAAATTACTGTATGCTTTCATTTCTTTCAATGTATAAAATTACAGTGTACAGCTTTCTCACAAAATATTTATATATGCTTTTTTTTTTGTTTTAATAAATTACTTCTTTCCTTTTGAATATGCTTTTGTTTTGTTTTGTTTCTTTTTTAAGTAATTTTATTTAGCTACCAAAAGAATCTGTAAATATTTATATTATTGTTTCTCAGTCGTTTTGTTGTTTAAATTGTTTGTTATTTATTTTTTTTTTGAATTTTCACTTGTCACGCTAGAAGGATACAACTACTGCATGCAAATATGAATGAATGTCGTCTGTTTTGGGATGGATGCCAAACTGAAATGCGATTCGGAATTTGTTTGCTGTTGTTACTCTCCAGCAAATTTCAACCGTTTTTTTTTTTGGCATTTTTTTGTTCGGATTCCCGCTTAATATATACTCTTCTTTTGTTCAACATTGCAATGTTACAATTCTTGTTTATGATTATACAAATTTTACACAAAGGCACAGTGTTTTTCTTTTATAATTTTATTTTATAAGATTTATATTCTAGATTAAATTATTTACTTAATAAATTTTAATTTTTATCTCTATATATATATTTTGTAGATAATATTATTTTTTTTAAGGAAGATATTGGTTCTTGTTGCACTTCTAATGACTCAACAAAGTAAAATTAAGCTAAGGACGAAATAAAAAAAATTGGGATTTAATACAAAATGTTGCGTTGATTAATCAGAGTCCAGTGCCTTAAGTCAATGGATGCTCTTCGAATTAAAAGTCTGAGCGACGGGAAGTATGTGAGTATAAGGAAGTATAAGGAAACTACGAGGGGCGTTCAATATATTCTCGGTACCGGAGTGAAGCTGTGGATGTATGTATAAATTGACTTATTTATCAAGTAATACTATTATTTTAGAGCAATGTGATTATTAATTCGCGTTTTATCTCTAGTTAAACAAAATCATAATAGCAACTGAGACGATGATGGTGAAAATTGAGCATCGCGCTGTAATTAAATTTCTCACTAAGCAAGGAAAAAGTCAAAAAACTATTCATGAAGAGATGGTGGCTGTTTACCAGCGTTCCGCACCTTCATTATCAACTGTGGAAAAGTGGTCAAGTGTGTTCAAGAGAGGCAAGGAGAGCACTGAAGACGACCCCCGCTCCGGCGCCCCGGCTACTGCTTGTACGGGAGAAAGCATCAAAGAAGTCGAAAAACTTGTTCTTGAGGATGCCCGAATAAAGATGAAAATGATGGCAGAGATCACCAAGTTTTTAATTGGTACCATTCACACCATTCTTCATGACCATCTTAACCTTTCAAAGGTCAGTGCAAGGTGGGTGCCACGAATGCTCACAGCGCCTCAGAAAAAAGTGAGAATCGCATGCTGTAGAGAGCTTTTGGAGATGTGTAGTAAGAACGCGGAAGGTGTTATGGATCGAATTGTTACTGGTGACGAAACATGGGTCCACCACTATGACCCTGAAAGCAAACAAGAGTCTATGCAGTGGCATAAAAAAGGAACAGACCCCCCGAAGAAGTTCAAAGTCACTCCGTCTGCCGGGAAGCTGATGGCCACAGTTTTTTGGGACTCAAAGGGAATCTTGCTCATTGAGTACAAAAAAAAAGGTCAAACCATCAACGCCACATCCTACGCTTCCACTTTGCATAATTTGCGGGAGGAAATAAAAAAGAAAAGACGGGGTAAACTCGCAGCGGGTGTGTTGCTTCTTCATGACAACGCTCCTGTTCACACGGCGCGAGTTTCCAAGGCTTCTGCGCGAGATTGTGGTTTCGAAGAAATCTAACTCCCACCCTATAGTCCAGACCTTGCCCCTAGTGATTATTTCCTGTTTCCGGATTTGAAAAAATGTCTTCGTGGAAAAAGATTTTCGGATGATGAAGAACTCAAGTCGGCAATAAATGGGTATTTTGCAGAGAAAGAGGAAATTTATTTTTTTGAGGGTTTCAAAAAGCTTATCTCAAGATGTAACAAATGTATTGATGTTAGGATAGATTATATTGAAAAATAAAAGCAATTTAAATTGAAATCGCATTTTCCTTCATATCGATACCGACAATATATTGAACGCCCCTCGTATTCTTCTTCCAATGCTTTTGTTTCGTTCGTTTAAATCGTTCAGAACGAAGAGCCAAGCGAATCTGTAAAAAAGTTTGACCAAGTGATGCGTTTGAGTAAACGGGTGAAAACAAGCAATGCGAGAATTCCATCAACCCCACGTAGGCGAAGTCAAGAGAAGGATCTCGAGACTGAAGACAAATCTGTTGGTGCTGACCAGCTAGTTAATTCCATGACAGCTGTCAACCTACCTACCACCCACTAGCTTCCACCTACCTAGTCCACCGAATTCTTTAAGCCAGCTGGAGATGATCTGGACAAGCGCGTGAACCAGTCGCAGGAAAGCATGCCCGACGAATGGAATCTCAGTATCATTTCGCCGATCCACAAGAAAGGGGACCCCTTGAACTGCGCCAATGACGTGATTGCCCGAACATAGCGAGCAGTCAATGAAGCAAAACGAAGTACGTGCTGTCCTCAAGAAGGAATCAGATCAGACTGCTCTCTTCTGTTAACATATCGTCCCCCTCCGGGTAGGGGTCAGAATATACCCGGGGTAAGGCATGCCTGTCGTAAAAGGCGATTAAAATCCGTGAGCTGAGAGCAACTGGTTTATGATACGGCCATATTCCAGTGCTCGCCGTATAAGTTGCAAGCTCATAAAGAGATTAATGGAATATAAGGATGCAACAATCTCAATTATAGATTGATGCAAGAATAGTTTTCGGCTTTCGAACAATAGCGGCCAGTCTGGGGATGTTATGGCATCCTACTGGTAGCCTGACCAGAGGCTATAGTCTGGTGCCACGGGAGATCAGGGAAGCCCTGAGACCTGCATTGGTTTCAGCCTGATCAATTGAGGTTGGCCGTCGAGGTGGCTGTGGTTTAGAACCCAAAAACGCGGGGAGAGTTGGAGATTATACCTGCATGTCTGGGAATCACCTAAGTGTCAGGGGCAGATTCCGAGACGTGAAAGGTATATGATTCAAATCTGTGTGGAGTTGCAAAATACAACCGGGTGCTACGACCCAAAGAGTAGCAGAGGTTTGGGTGGGTCTCACCACTTTACCAAGGTGGAGAAATAAGTCCATAAGCTTATTTCTAAATTTGGAACTTAAGTTTCCTACTAAAGGCGTCCGGTCCAGCGTCCTTAAATTGTCCTTAGGAGTAAGAGACCTCGTGATATAAGGCTTAATGAGAGGTGATCACGTTAATCAATTACTCATCTGTTAACACATCGTAACAGAAACAAATTGTTTGGGTCAACAGCTTTCGTGCGTAGCAGCAAGCAGTGCCCAATAATCATTTCCCACATACAACAACGACGTCTTGGACGTAGTGTCACAATGGCCAGCTATAACATCAAGGCGGATAAGGACTACATCAGTATCGATATTAACCACAGACTAACTCTTGCTAACCAATTTTTCTATCGGCTCAAGAGGCAATTGAGTAGTAATGCCCTCTCTCGGAGGACCAAGCTGAGGTTATATAAGACACAGGTCATCCCAGTCCTGCTATACGCCACGGTGGCATGGACAATCTCATGAAGTTCTTGGTCTGTATGAGAATAAAAGTTCTGCGTGCTATCTTTGGTGGTCCTGCTTGCGTTGACGGTATTTGGAGGAGAAGATTCCACGAACCACGAACCAGGAACCACGAACTGGAACAACTACGGGTTGTATAACGATATGAAATTAGCCAGGCAGTCTACGGATCCAACGCCAAAAATAGCTGGGCCATGTAGAACGCATGGACAACTCAGCTCCGGCCCGAAAGGTCTTGGACTACGAACCTGTGGGACAACACAGTAGAGGATGTCCGCGCCAAAGGTGGAGAAGGACATCAACCAACTTGCAACTTCCAGAGGTCGAGCTAGCTGGAGAGGCTTGTTGGTAGGTAGGTAGGTGATAGGGTAGCCTCCTTAGGTCGTGGCTCACTTAAGCCAAACTTGTTGGGTCCGTTGAGCCCAGGCTTGTTGGCTGAGGCCCATGTCCATCTCCGACCGAAGAACTCACAAACACAAAGAAGAAGAAGAATAATCCAATCAGCCCCTAGCCAATTGGGGCTCTTAATTCGGTCGAGTTAAACATGAAGAATTAAAAATGAAGAAGTCGATTAGATATTAGTCTTCCCTAGCACAACACAACAAGCTACGGCGAGGGAACCTGAACAGACGGGGAAGAGCGAGTAAGACCCAACTGATCATCAACTGTACTCGTCTAACTTTCGAGTTGAATGCAAAAATTGACAAACTGGTGAAACGTGGAAGTAGCCGACTGTAATTACCCCTAGCTTGATCGCACTTCCATCAGTAGTAGCTGGACCAAAGAAATCGCTGGTTGGGAAGTGGTCACTCTTTCCAATCAACAAGATGAAGTCAGAAGAAAAAAAATTCCCATTGACAACTTCTTATAAAGGATGTGGGGACGAATAACAGGTATATGATATTATCGCCCACCCGGAGCTTGTCTGTGGGTCGGAATAAACAGAGCTAATACTTCGTTCAACAACCTACATGATCTTGATGACGGAACTCCAGAGCGCACTCGATACATTTTTGGCCTTATGTGCTGTGATGAAGGTTAACGTGGACAAATCAGACGCTGTGGTCATTTCCAAAACGCCTGTTCAATGCACTCTACACGTTATTGGAGTCAAAACAGGTGAAGCAGGAGAAGAAGGGGAGAAGATTGAGTCTTTCACGAATGATGGGAGGAGTAATGCTGAGCTATCTAGTTGGATTGGCCCAAGTGGGCTTGTTCGACATGTGATCAGGAAATCCCAGCTTAGTGTCAAAGACAAGTTAGCGGTTTTTAACTCGTGATTTGTTCCAATGGAATGCGCTATACTCCACGACATGAATGTCCCCTACATCCAAAATGTGCGACTCCCTCAGTTAGGCAACAGCTTGACAGACCCAGTACGAGGTAGTTGGACCAAGTCGAAAGACTCGCCTGATTCCGCTTGGGCATAACTACTGATGAGTTAGAGTCGATGGCGGAGGATCCAGTGGCCTGGAGATATCTCATGCGTGCTTTACCCACGCGACTCCTGATCACAATGTAGGTAGGTAGGTGGAAGTGGTAGTTCGGTAAGAATCTAAATAGACCAAGTGTCGTTTAAATACCACAGCTCTGGTACCATAAATGTGAGGTGTGTTATTGAGGTATTCCTAAGTCCAACCTGAGGCATTTAAGAAGGACATTAGTTCCTTGATATCCCTTGCAGAAGTCTCTTTCAGTGAGTTGAAGAAGGGTCTACAAGCGAGAGCCGGGCAGGTGCAAATGAAATGTGTTACGTTCTCGCTCTCAGCTACACAGTTGCAACTGCGGCAATGTGCGTTGTGCGGGATACTTGCGTCATGATCTCCTATCGGCGAGTGTCCATTACAGACCCCCACACTTTTGTTTTGGGGTCAGTTGTCCTCAAGCCATATATTTCTGGTGCAGCACAGTTAGTCAATATGGCCCATCTGAGGTTAGAGTAATTAGCGCAGAATTACTCTTGCCAATCGCTGTTTCTTTGGACTCAAGAGGCAGTTGAGTAACAGAGCCATCTCTCGAAACTCCAAGTTGACTTTCTATAACACTCTAATCATCCCTGTCCTGCTCTATGGCGCAGAGACATGGACGCTATTGAAAGCGGATGAAGAGGCTCTTGGTCGTTTTGAGAGAAAAGTTTTGCGTGTGATCTTTGGTCCTGTTTGCATTGATGGCGTCTGGAGGCGGAGATTCAACCACGAACTGTACGGGCTGTACAGCGGCATGCACCCAGTTAAGCGTCTTCGGATCCAAAGCTTAAGATGGCTAGGTCACGTAGAGCGGATTGACACCACAGCTACGGCCCGAAGAGTCTGCGATTCCGAGCCATTGGGACAACGCAACAGAGGGCGTCCTAGAACGAGATGGCGCAGACAAGCGGAGAAGGACCTCAAACATCTTGGTGTGCACAACTGGAGGCAGCTGGCGAAAGATCGTGCTGGCTGGAGAGGCTTGTTGGTTGAGGCCCAGGTCCACCACGGACTGTAGCGCCAAACAAAGAAGAAGAAGAAGAGGTTAGAACGTACGTGGAGATATTAGTCTTGTAAAGGGTGATCCAACCATAATGCACGATGTTACTCGTGAGTCACACCTTAACGTCAAATTTGTTTGCCAACTGAATTTGACATTTCTTCGTTTCAGTGTTTGACAAATTCATCCATGAAGAGGTGCACAATTGAGCTGGGCGTTAAGATTGTTGCAGCCTTTTACGAAAATGGGCGTTCAAATCAAATCAATGCATTTCGTGATTTTATTGGTCAGCATAATCGACCAAATGCGTCCACAATCGGTAGAATTGTGTGCAAATTTCAGCAAACCGGGTCTGTAGGAAATGGGCTGGCGGCGTCATCGAGCCATACTTCGCAGTTACCATGAATGGTGTTCGCTATCGAGAGATGATAATGGACTTCTTGTGGCCAGAAATTGAGGATATAGACCTGGACGATGTGTGCTTCCAACATGATGGTGCCACTTGCCACACAGCCAACGAAACAAACGACACTTTTGCGCGAGAAATTCAATGGCCGTGTTATCTCTTCTCGTGGCGATGTTTATTGGCAGACCCGATATGTGAATTGACGCAGTTGGACTTCTTTCTTTGGGGGAATTTAAAAGAAAATGCTTACGTCAATAAGACAAGAACCATTAAAGAGCTAAAGGATGAGACAATTCGGCACATTAACGATATTTAACCTCAATTATGTTTCAGTGTTATTGAAAATATGGACCATCGGATAGAGGTCTGCCACCGAAGCCGTGGCGGCTATTTGGCCGATATTTTGTTTCACGCATTATTGTCATAGTCACCCTTCTGTCGTAATAAAAAATAGATACGATAGTTCTCTGATCATCGTGCGTTTTCGTTGGACAACCCATTACATCACAATGCACCCTATAGAGGTCTAAGTGGGTGGCAGTCACTTGTACGTACTAAGGAGCGTATGTACTTCGATTCAGATTCAGTATTTCAGAGGCATGTTAGTTGTTCAGTTTCAGAATTCACTAAAAATGAAACTGGTGATCTGGATGAACTGTCGATTTGAAGGAGTGTCACCCAGGTCAGTTTGGTTGGTCGTTGTAAGCTCCAAGAGTATGGTGCCACAACGGCCCTAAGCTACGAGAGTGCCTTTACAAGAACACCCTCCATTCTGTCACAAGAACACGACCGACCCTACATCCGTCTGGGACCTTACTTCTAAAGTTAACTCAAAGTGATGTCTGCCAACCTGCCAGAGTTGCAAGACAGAAGGCCCTCAATGGACCATTTCCCATGCTCCAGTACTAAATGTGGCTACACATTCATCACTAGGCGAATATTCTTTCTCTTTACAAACACGCCGAGAGTTCAAGTTTGAAGACAGATCACTCCAACGAATTGACTTTAAAGTAATATTCTGAAACAGCGCTTGCATCTAATTGGGTCTCAGTTGTTCGACAAACCTTAAAGGAGGTTAAAACTACCTGCAAAGTGGCAATTTGTATTGACTGTCTGCCTGCAGAACACCTCAATAATTCACTAGTCCGTTCGCATTTCAAATGACAATCTCAACCAGGACTTCGACTGAAGTCACTTTAAGAGACACCCAACCCAGATGGCCAAGAGTAATGGTTCGTCGCAAGCTATACAGAGACAGCAGCAACGTGAGGAAGACGCATTACCAAAAACCAGGCGAAGCTCAAACAGACCCACTGCAAGCCAAAATTCCACAATCAATCCCCCGATTCCTCTGCAATTCCTCCCAAAAAAATTAACCCAAACAAACAGCCACAGTAACGGTAAAACAAATTGATACAATCACTCGACTTTGGGCCATTGACCACAGACGGTGTGGCATAACAAATCTACTCGAGCGGTCCATCCATTGTGAACTTCAGCGCTGAATACAAAGTTTACGATCATTAGAAATTCTCAACGCAATCGGAGAGGGCCCAGTTGACGCAGTCATTGACCAACTCGAGAGTTTGCATAACTATCAAGATGGTACTTCCCGATTCGAATCTTATAGCCTCTCCATTTGTCGATTATGCATGGCCTGGGTGCGTTGGCAAGACTATCAACGTCTAAGTCAACGCCGCGCCGTCAAGAAGCTGTCCAGTGTGAATGAACTTGTGTCCGAATTGAATTGAATTGAATTTTGAAAGTGACACAAGTTGATTTGTCTCGTTAGGAATGGGAGTGCCAACGTAAGACTGTTGAAGAGAGAATTCGGTGTAAGTGCTGGAAAGTAATGGAATGCAGTTCGTGTGTACTTTAAATAGTCTCTCGTCTTGTTTGACGAGGTTGTTAACTTGGACAAATATTGCAGCAGTCTAAGTGAATAGTCGCCGTGGTCGTTGTATCCGACGAGTGCTTCCAGAATCTCAGGACCATATGAGGAAAACAGCGGTCAGCTTATGCATTTGCAAGAAATTGATTAGCCTCAACTGGGGTACCTAACCAAGAGTGGTACAATGAATGTACGTAGCGATCGTTAGATGATTATTGACCCAGTAATATCGGTAAGATGGGGAGAATCCTACATCATCAGCTCTCACCTCGTCAGCACCAAATAACTGCCACCTGATCCGAGCAAAGGAATTGTGCCGCAGTGTCGCCGTCTTCTCCACAGGCGTCGCAGAGGGTTTCATCGTTTAGGCCAAGCACATTTATGTGTTTGGCGAAGTTATAGTGGCCCGTAAGTACGCCGATAAGTCGTCTGCAGTCTTTTCTGTTAAAAGATAACAAGAATGCCGCGGATTTCTTACAGACATTAGGGAGCATGCGCTTGGTTCGTCTACATCCTGGAGAGTCATGCCTCTGGTTGTGCTCTTGAGAAGCCCAGCCATCGATGGAAGCCCTAACCGAGGACGCGGGTAGTCCCAACACAGTCCCCACGGGACCCAGAAAGTCGCGAATTCGTTTTTCTTTAAGGCTGCCAGACATGTAAGGTTACTAAGACGGTAACTAGCAAGTTGCAGATGTTTTGTAAATAAATGTCTCCGCAGAATTACAAACGAAGATCTATTGAGAAGAGCGAAAGGAAACCCTATCGGAGAAGCCATCGAAAAAGGAAGTTTGCATGGATAGGACACAATCTGAACAACAGCAACAGCCATCAAGCAAGAAAAGTAGATAAAAGAGGAAGGCATGAACTGGAGAGAAATAAAGCAGATGGCCCGTGTACGATGGAGATCATTTTCTGCGGCCGCACGTCTCCGCGGGATTAAAGGAACCAAGTAAAGTCAACAGTCTGTAGAAAGACTTGATAACCGAATGAGATGCTTAAGCTTTAAGTGGTACATTAATTCGATACAAATATTATACGCTATTGAAGCCAAATAATTATTGGGGATTGTATCGGCCAGTTGGAAGCTAAGCAAACATATAACAAAATGCGTTTATGGAAGCAAATGCTTAAATCTACGGTATGCAAGGAACGTTATTAGATACATGTACACATGTTTCATGCAAATGCATTTTTTTAGTAATCGAAAACGTGCCACGAACTTCGAAAGAGCAATCAGAAAACTCATTCTTAGAGGAATCGTAGTGAAAAATCTGCTACAATTTAGTGAAAATAGCCATCACTAAATACGAATGAATTGGAAATTTGTTCTTTTCCTACGACAAGTTATTTACGTTGGAGATTGTGACTCCGTTCGGATTGTGTGATGGCATTTTTTTCGTAGTTCGTATCATAACTTCGATTCGTAGATTTGCTACGAATGGATTCTGTGATAGGGATGATTATGCATACACAGAAATACATACGTGAAGTAGTGTATTCATTAATTTTGCCCTAGTTCCTCAGACTGTAACTCGCACAAATGGGAGATACTTCATGAACATACACTTTGTTCGTTCATTTGCCTCTCCTTGCTGTGTTTAAAATTTAAACGTTAAAGTAACGTGCGAATTTTTAAATACGAACTCCCCGGTTAGGAAAGGGGATCAGCTATTCGCAAGACATCACAGGTATTCACAGACGCGGGACGAAAAATCGTATAAAAACACTTGCCAGATGATCAAGGGGTGATACTTCATACTAGCCTTGATGAAGTGATACGAGCTGCTCTACAAGTAAATAAAAACAAGAAGACAGGGCATCCAATGGGGAGTATTAGAACTACTTGAAGAAATGGACGACGTACGACCGACGACGTATGTCTCTTAAGCTGTAGAATCGATGATCTGCAAACTAAATTATGTGCTCTGAACAGACAACGCTGAGTTAGAGATAAGCATTCCGAAAACAAAAGTTATGAGTAGCGGATATGGATCTGATGCGACCCCTGATGTGAGGTCGGGCTATGAAAGCTTCGAGTGAGTAACTTGTTTTACATACTTGGTAAGCATCGTAACGAACCCCAGTGGACCAGACTACGAGACATTATGTCTCGTATTTCTAAGACAAAATTCGTGTTTAGCCAACTAAAGAATGGAAGTCCTCCCATATTTCTTTAAATACTAAGGTACGTATTTTAGACTCCAGTGTTAAGTCGGTGCTGTACTATTGATTAAACATTCAATGAACATCGAATCCCGAATACAAGTATTTATAAACAAGTGCCCTTTGTAATATACTTGAATCTGACCATCTAATCTGGAACTTTGCACAGCCCCAAAAAAGAGGGTCAACGAAATAAAAAAAATATGCAAACGGTCCTGCATTGAACACGCAATAAGGCAACGAAACAACAATTACATCGCGAGATAGTCTGTTCGTTGGAATCTGCAAGGTTGCCGACGCCCTGGAGCTCCAGCTTAAACATGGCGAAGGACAGTTGAGGAAGATCTTCTGTGTGCGCAGTTTACATGGAACGACATCTGAAGATAAGCCAGTTAGTGACAGAGGAGATTCATGTATAGTGGAGGCCCTATATTCCACATAAGGGAGAAAGGACATGAGGGAAGTCCAGACTCCACTGTCAACTGTCAGCACGAATTGATCCCAACATTTGAGCTCGGTTTGAGGTTCAGCTTAAAATATTGATGATCGATAATAAAAAACTCAAAACATCGAATTTATTACACAAAATACAAATAAACTCAAAGCAGTATACTTTGAAAAATAAATTTTGTTGCCAGATTTAAGTCGAAACAATCCATGTTATTTTCAACCAATTCCAAGAACTTTTAGAAAAACTTATAAGGTCCCTCCCAAATTATTCTATTTGGCCTCAGATCAAGAAAATCTACGGAAATACCGTATGAATAGACGTTATGTTCTCAAATTTATAAAGGATGACATATCAATGACATATCAAACGACATATCAATGAAGAGTGCCATAGAAGGTTTCGAATGATTACCTTCTATGGCACTCTTCATTGATATGTCGTAAGCTTTCGATCTAGTAGACCACAAATTGCTTCAGGAGAAGTTGTATAATACAGGTTTTAGAGGAGATATACGGGACTGGTTGAATTCTTATCTCAAAGACAGGAAGCAAATAGTCAGAAGCAATTGACCTGCTATCAAGATTGGAGTCCCTCAGGGATCTGTACATGGTCCTCTGATATTTTTGATTTCTATAATCAATCTCAAAATCTCAAAAATATTTAATTCGAATGATTTGTGGTAAGAATGTAGTCTTCGTACAGCGGATTAATTGTATATTTTTGGTAGGAATTAATAAAAATCCTTAAAAGAAAACACAGAAAGGGAAGATGGATTCACTCCCTTCCAAATCAAATTCCAAGAATTAGTGTCGCCTATGTGTACCGTTATGACAAGAATCCTTCTCTGCGATAAGTTAGTCGACACAAAAAAGTTTCCGTACAGATGTCATTCTTGTGTTTCATTTGGCAATATAAAGTGCGTGATCCAGGATTATTTATCCTTCACGGCCTACACTTCAAAATGTCCGCCATGGACTAGGGGTAAAAATGGCCGAAGTTGAATACCCCTTTACTCATTTATTTCTGGTTTGTTCTGAACATCGATTATGCGATGTTTTACGTACTCAAACATCGATGTTTAGTCTTTCGACATCGATGAGCGTCGCTCATCCCTAGTTCAGCCGAACTTATGTGTAAACCTTCACTCTGGCACACTGGCACATCCGAATAATCAACGCAACATTTTGATATAAAAAGAAAAAAAATCCAAACAACAAAACCGTTGCGCAACTCACTACCAAAACGAAAAACAAGCTCAAAGCAACAAACAATAAAAACTGAAAAAAATTCTTTTAAAAACTATATTTCTCAATATATTTATTGCATTGTATTAAAACGTACTTAGAAAAGAAACGAGAACTAAAATCATTTAATAAAAAACGTATTTATATATATAAAAAAATAATTTTGATTACTTTAAAAAAAAAAATACTACAAAAGATGCTATAACCTATAAAAAGGAAAAATAAAAAAAAATAATGTAAATAAAAATAAATATTTACTACTTTTTATAAAAATAAGAAAAAAAAATAAAATAAACAAACAAATCGCCATTAAATCCTTTTTAAGGCCACGGACGAAATTCTGATTTCAATTAAGGACTAATTAAGGTTAAGGAAAATGATATTAAAGCAAGCAAATCATTGAACGGGTCACTTGGTACCTTAAAACTAGTTGTTTTCTCTCTTCTTTTTTTTTTCTCTCAGCATTTTCATACGGATTCCCTTAAGGATATTCTCATTTGCACGATTAACTTAAAAACAAATAAAAAATAGAAAACTTCATCGTAGTTATCACTGGAAACAGTTGGGTAATTAATTGTTATTGTAAATTCTTTAGAACTCCTAGAGCGCTCCTCGGAGACCCGTGCCCGTGAGTGGGTCCTTGGGTCGGGGGTCTCCTCGTTGCGGGTGCTTCTGCCCGATGCCCCGATGCAAGGGGGCACCAGCCGGCATGTCTGGGATTGGGTGTGTTTGTGGTTGTGTGGGCAAATGATGACGTTAACGGTATTAGCTTCTTGAAATTTGTTCTTTCAATTTTTTAGGCACATTAATTTAGTTTGTTGGTTTGGATTGAAAATGCATTGCTCTCTCTCTCTCTCTCTCTCTCTCATTCATTCATCATGATGGGGTGTGTGTTGATGGTGTGCTGGTGGCTGTGGCGGTTGCTGTGACGGTGGAAGTGAGGAATTTAGTGACGGCGCGACGGCGGGTTGTTTCAATGCAATTTGAATATGCTTTTGTTCAGCACTCTGCTCTATGCATGATACCTCAACGGTTGGTTGAGTTTTTGTCAATGCTCTCCGCGTAGGAGCTCCATAAGTAAATTGAAGTCACCACCGTCACGGGATTTAATTGTTAGCATCTCTTTGCCAAGCTGAAATATGGAATGGGGTCTGGTGTTATGCTGGTGCACATGTGCTAATGCAGAAAAAGTTAATTACCTGACACGTCCTCTGTAGCTCTGGAATTCGCAGCAGCAGTTCACCGAACTTTGATGGCATTTCTGGATAGTGAGCTAGTGTGTATGCCTGCAGCGATTGTAGGGCTTTCTCTTGACACTCGCGCACTTTGACGGGTTCTTGCAACTCAGAGGTGTCTAAATAGGTGAAAGAGATTGAGTTATTCATTGAAAGTGCTGCGTGATGTGACTCTAGCTCACCTGATTGAAGTAGAACAATAACTTTCATGGCAACGTATTCATACCGATCGACACGTAATCGTCGTAAATGGTCTGTCAGGTTGAGCATTCGTTCAATGCAGGACTGTTGAGGAAAGATAACATTACATACAATCATTAAGGCTAGAAAATGGAAATGAAAATAGTTTGTTTAGTGAATGCATTCGATAAGTTTGTACGGGTTTCAGAAGGAGCTTCAAATTGGGTCTGAGTCTATGGAGTTCGTCAGTCAAAGTCAAACAACTGTCAGAAAAGAGGAAAGTGGAAGTGGCGTCGTCTTATCAGGAAGATTCTAGAAAGATTCCAGTTCGTCTAGTTTATTAGAGAAGAGTTTATGTAGTGCACTATTCAGACGAGACAGGGCGACAAACAAATTATTCCTGTTCCTGTCATAACTTCTTCTCAAAACGGTCATTCGATTTGTGTTTGCTTGTGTAGCTCATTGTTACTTTACGGACCTCGTGCTGACTTGATAGAATCGAGTAGTGAAGACCGACTTTCTTTGACAATTTACCAGATGTGTCATTTGCCAGAGATGAAACTCTGATCTGGAATCCAGACTGAGAATATCCTGAACTAAGAAACAATGAGTTGTGACCAAGGTTTAAGCCGTAATTTGAGTAGCTACAGTCGGGCTCTTGGCTAATTTTAGGAAACGAGGAATTTCGGACTGCAATCGGGGCTAAAAGTGACCGAAGAGCATGCAAATCAAGTCATGCAACAGAAGACCAACTTTGATACAGGAGACCCCTGGCTACGTGTGGAATGATGTGTCTTATGAGACTACTTTGCAAAACTGAAACAGGAGTATGGACAGGATGTGTGCTTAGTCCATTTTTGTTTGTTTGTATCGACAACTAGATTTCCGGAAGGGTGCCGCTTGTTGATGTAGATTTGGCATCCTAAATCGGAATGTTACTGTGACCTTTTCAACCTGAACATAAACACTTCCAAATCGAAACTGATGCAGCCACTTACATATACATGAGAAGGCCGTAGCGTCGCAACCTTGTGTGGAGAAGTTTCATTGACAATCGTGGGATAACGGCATTTCAGAGATCAGGGTCTTTAATGGCAACACTGGGAGCCGAAAGCTGGAAAATACGCTAAACAGCAGAGCTTGTCTTTCGTGCCTTTAAAAGAAAAATTCTTCGTCGGGTATGGTGTCTTCTGACAGGAAGGTGATTGGAACCGCGAACTCTACAAGCTGTTCCCGAATGTGGATGTAGGTTGGGAAAGTCCGTCGGCTACACTTGCTGGGCCACATCGAACACATGAACACCAATGTTCTAGCAAAGAGTGTCTTCGAATCCGAGCCTCCTGATTCGAGAAGGAGATGAAGAAGACCGAATCTACGGTAGAAAGTCGAGTCAAGTCACGTCATCGCGAACGCAGAGTCCAGGCAGAGTGTCCAGGACCATCGTCGATGGAAGGCAGCTATTGCTCAGGCTCAGACCCTCCAAGGGTTGTAAGCCTGATAAGTAAGTAAGTAAGGAAATCGATGCCTTTGCTATGGAAAACAAGTTTATGTTTATGTTCTCATTTCGAGGAGTGAAATGGTTCAAGAACCGATAGACTTCTTCATTGTGCAAAAAGTCGCTGGTCAGTGGTGGTAATTTGAGCACAAACTGGCTATAATCATCGACTTCATATGCAGAGGCTTCGGCGAGGCAGAGGCTACTCATCACTATCTCTGTCACCGTCCCAGTCTCTGTCAGTTGAGACATAGAACAGCGGGATCTTACACAAATTCCACTAAAAACTCTTTTCAGATTCTTAAGGCTGCTGGTTCAGGTTCAGGATGACTAAGCAACACATTAACATGACGGGTACAAAGAAGCAGTAAAGAGAAGACATTCCCCGGAACGGCACAATGGATCCATCTACCTAATCTAATCTAATCTAATGCTTCAAGGCTATTGTCGCATAAACAAACCTTAGACCTATCGCTCCATTGTGCAGCCACGCGGGGTAAACTAAAAAGCTAATGGTGTGGTGAACCTGCTCGTAAGGGATGTGTTGTTTAAGTGCCATAAGTCGTTGAAAAAGTGAGATCATAGCGTTCTGAATCCGAATGCCAACAGACAACAGTGGGCATTGACACATGAGGTGTTGAGAGATGCTCTCGAATTCGTGTGGGCACCTAGCCAGCAGACAGTGTCCACTAGTCAGACTAACCATAAGAACGGCTGTCTGAAACGCTTGACGTACAGAACATATCACACTGGTTAGAGGCGTCCGTGGCGTTGCTGTCTGTTAAGAAAAAGCTTCTCTAACTTGGCCGATCGGAGTCGGCATAAGATTGCAGGTCCATTCAGCTCATGAGGGCACAACAGCACGCACAACACGAGTGGTTTCTGTAAAAGCTAGGCCGGCCTGGACTCTAGCACCACCCACACTTTATTCAATCATACTGGTCCTTATGCATCTGGTGCCCTTCGACCATCCTGTGTTCGTCAGTCGGTTACTATCTACTGGCTATGAATGGAGTCCCCGCAGTGAAGAGGAGCAGAGTAGTGACAAGTTAATGCGCTTCACAGTTTCCTGGGATGTGTCTATGGCATGGTGGCTGGAACCCAAAAAAGGCATATTTTAAACTGACACTAGACTAACTCGTCTAGAGATGACCGACGCTTGTTACCAATTTAAAGTTTAAAGATATCATGTCCAGAGCCTTGGTAGCATCCAAGATCTGTCCCGAGATGGCAATTCCCCTCTAACCACTTTAAGACCTCATGAATCGCCTTCATCTCTGCCTAAGAAACACTGCAGCGATCGGGAAGTCTCTTTGTTAGATGTCAGTCCTTAGAATAGACGCCGAAGCCCACTCCGTCTTGCCTGTGTAGAAGTGTAGGGTGTTCTTAAAAGAGGTTGATTATTAAACCAGAAGTCTATGTCGGAAAGCAAACTGGCAGGAGCGTGGTTCAACAGTTTAAGTTCTACGTTCATCCTACTTAATATGGGGGAATGTCCAGAGGTTGCTAAGCATGTGAAGAGAAGCAATCCGTCATGAATCGAATCAGAGTTTATCCAGCTAAGACGTTTGTGGACATCGTGTTGTTGGGTTGCACGTTACCCAATTCGAATTGATTTTCCTGATGAACGTGCCAAAGTAACAACAAAAACATCGCGAATTTAGAAAGTGTGCATCGAATATTCACGCTCTGTTCTTAGTCTTGGTTAGAAAACGGAGTGACGTTCAGAAGCAGGCGCTCAATTTGCTGGAAAGGGTCTAGTGAATACCGTCTGAAGTTTCCAAGTTAAAACAAGAAAACAGACGCGTTGTCTTCTAAATTTTTTAACACAATTCCTAGAAGATCATGGGAAATTCACTGGCCACTAAAGGGGACACTAAAGGGACAGCAATTGATTGGTGGACCACTGCGAGCTCTCAATGAGTGTTTTTCTGGCTTTGAAAGGCAAGCAAACTAGGGCAAAATGAAGTGTATTCACGAAAGGAAGCACAATAACAACGAGTTCGACGGCACGTCACAATGGATTGGAATGTCGTCTGCGCTTAAGGTGGCACACACAAATGGGGAAAGACCTCCGCCTTGAGGTGTGAGGCTAGAAATGTGCACCTCGTCACCTAGCGCCACACAAAGGCAGAAAGAAAGAAGACCTAAGCATGTTATTCTTCCCACGAGACATTAGTGACAACACTTTACCAATCGACACGCATTCATATCAGACAACTTTCCTTTTTGGTCCTTTCGATGCGAAGGAGGCGGCCAAGCGGCCAAGTGGCCATGCGGCCAGACCGCACCCCAACTCATCAATTTCAACAAACACATTCTTAAGCCCGGACCGTAAGCAGTATGGATTTCCTGGCCGATACTCACCTGCAAACCATTCGACTTAGCTCGGGCCAGATTTATCGACTTTCCTTGTGAGATCTTAATCTCACCGGGCGTGTCTATCGATCGGAAGCAACACGAGAACAGCAGCAGCTCACACCACGAGTTGATCAGCAGGCAAATTTGATCGTCAATCTGGAAGAAGAAAAATGGAATGGGTTGAGAGGCGCAATTAAGAAAAGCAATAAAATCGTGTGATGATCAACGAGACTCACGGATATATTCTTAAATAACGGCAAACTCTTGCACCATTTAACGATCTTGTACAATCGATGGTCGGCCACGGTGCACAGGTTGGCGATTAAGTCTGGATTTGCATTCTCTCCGTTCGACGAGAGGCCGGCGCTGGCCAGCAGCGGATTCGACGAGATATTACCCGCTGACGCCGATGCGGATGCCGCGGATGACGAGCATGACGCTGACAACGGTTGATTCAGTCGTGCCAATTCGTTGGCATTATACTGCCATAGGTGCTCAACGTTCATTATCTCTTGCAATAAGGTGGGAATATCGTGATTGGCGGGACGTTGATGGCTGCTGCTGCCGCCGCCGCCGCTGCTGCCTGGTGTCGGTGTCGAAGTACCGCCCGTACTGCTGTCAGGTTGTTCGGTTTTTATGACGAACCCGTTCACTCCCATGCGAGAGCTGTGCTGCTGCTGCTGCTGTTGCTGCTGGCTGGAAGGTTCCATTTTCAATGGGCTCAGCATAGAATTGGGCAGCGTGTACGAGCACTGGTACGTGGAGCGACCACCGCGCGTTCGATCCTCGCGAATGGCCTCGAGTTTCATGCCCTTTTGCAGGCACTTCTCGAAGCGACACGCCGGGCACTTCTTGCGCGTCGAAATGGTCACTGGGCACGGTCCGCCCCGGACGCACACGTAGTTCTTGCGATTCTGTACGGTCCTCTTGAAGAAGCCCTTACACGATTCGCACGAGAATATGCCGTAATGGAAGCCGGAGATCTTGTCCCCGCAAATGGGACACGGAGAGTTGATTAATTGCTGTCGCGAGATACCCGCCGATGGGATGGCCTCACTGTCGAAGAGGAGCTCTTCGGTTTTAAGTCCCGTTGGAGTGCTGCAGTTTACAGAGATTGATGTGGATGCGGCTGCGGCCAGCGCAGATGCCGCCGCTGCAACAACAGCGGCTTGTGACAGATTCTGGGGGTCCGACGAGGAACCACTGGCAGCACTGCTGCCGCTGTCCACTATCGTCGGACGGTACAATACGGAATGATGAAGTGAGCCGCCATTGTAGCTGCCGTACATGTTATGCCGGCCAGCGATGGGCGAGTGTGTCGGACTGAACTCCGAACTGTACGAGTAGCAGCTGCTGTGCGATGCATCGCTGTTGTTCCTGCTCAGCGACGGTGTGTAGGGGGCGTGCCTAGACGTTAGCGGCGACTGACTTGGCGAGCTGTGCGTGTACGCGGAATGAATGGCAGAATCGGGGCTAGGATTGGCAGGCAACAAGTTGGCTGTCGTCTTTGAGCGAGCAAGCAATGGCGAATTACTGCTGCCGGTGGGATCTGCCAGGAGGCCCGGCTCATACTTAAGGTTAATAGGATCACTCTGTGGCTTCTTATTTACGTAGTGTGATGAGTTTATTTCGACGCATATCTGATCGAGGATTGTCTTCCTGTCCGGATCATGCTTGACCACCGTCACGGGCTCGTTTGAGAAAGTCTTATCGCAGCTGGCCGAGTTCTCTGTGTCCATCGGATCGGGCTCCGGGTCCGACAGTTCACCCTCCCACGACATTGGTCTGGGGCCATTCTTCACAGATTGACTAACTGCTCGTCGCGTTACCTTCAGATTCTCAATGTGTGACAATTCACTTTCGGAGTCAGACTCGTCTCTCTTCGTGACCGGGATTCGGATCGCGCCGTTGCCCTTATTGTAGTATGATGTCGTGACGATGGGCGCCGATGATATTGATGTGCGAATGGCGCTACTGTTGCGGTCCTCCTCGCATTTGATGTTCGTCACAGAGACGTTGTTGTTGCGGATTATGGATGATGTTGTCAATGGCTGTTGGACACCAATGATGTTGGTGATTGTGCTGCCGTGAGCTGCCGCCGTAAATGCGGATGAGTCGCTTTTTATTGATGATGACATGATTGTGGTTGTGGTTGTGTTTGCTTTTGTGTATATGCATGCGTTGTGCGTGGAAGCTACTGTGCCTGAGTCCTGCTCAGGACTGCTTATTGATGAGATAATGCTTTCTACAGCGAAGTGCCGTCTGAACATCGGACTGTCTGTAGTTGAACGTCAATCGCCATTGCTGTAATGAGAAGAAGGAGGATATTTATTAGTCGTCTGGTGGAATTTGTGGGACGAAAATGTGTGCGACGATACGAAAAATGAATAAAATGGAGGTGCTTTGTGCGTTTAGTATACCCTACTGGTTCGAGTCAGATTGCTTCTTAAACAAGTGAAGAGTAATTTGCGCCAGGGAGCAACACAGGACCGATGCCAAACGATTTAGTATGTAGACCATCTTGGTGAAGGTCTGGGCAATCGCTGCCAGAACTGTGATCAGGGAGAGGTAGTTGCACGCCTACGACCGCCAGGAAATTCCAACATTCTTGTTGAAAGGTCGTATTGCTCAGCTCATATCCAAATTGTTGATTGTTCCCAACCTGTAGGGACATCAGTAGCGATCCCTTTAGCCCAGGTCCAGTTGACACACAGCCTCCACGCGGCGCCCTCTGAATAGCATCCACAATAAAAGTCTGGAGGCGACCTTAAATATTCAACAATTGCCCGACCATCCTCAGGTTTTGCGGAATGTTAACAGTCTACCCACACAAATACGGAAAAGAAGGAACGCGGACGATATTGCAGCGGATTCGTTGTAGAAAAACCGTTAATGTCGAGTTTGATCGCATTTAAACCGATAAGTGAAGCCTGCTTGCTACCCGCATCCAAGGGAGATTCTACAACTCCAGCATCAAACGTGTACACGTCCCTACCGACGAGCCAGGAGCTTCCATAGAAAGAGACTTCTATGACCACAGGGGCGGTGCTTACGGAGTCTGTCTGGAGATCAATGCGGATAGTGGAGAACGGATGGTCGAACCGCCAACCAAATTGACTGTGCCCTCATTGTTGTCAAGACGTGCATTACCTTCATAGCAAAGCAGCATGATTCAGAGCTCGACTGTTCAATGACAACAAGCTGCACCAGCCAACTAAGAGGAGGCGGAGGACTGCTGAGCACACCAGAGATTATCAGAGTCACTAAAGAGCCACTGACTGAGTGTGTCGCATACATGCACAAACGCCAACGGAAGGTAGTGGATTTCACTCTAAGCTACCTATCACAAGACACCCGCTGTATGATGAAGAAAAAACAGGCAACCGACGGGGAATATCAAAAGGCGCTGCAAAGAAAACTAAGGGCAGCGAAAGAGTAGTATCCGGCTAGAAGATTGGACAAGATGAAGCTCATACGCCTAAAGACTATTCCCAGCACAAGGAATAGTAGCCAAAAGTCAAGTCGAAGGGTTTAATAAAGGAACCAAGGCTTAATTGTGACAAACCGTACAGCTGCTTGTCGAGTAAGACCTTTATGGAGTGATTGAGAACGAAGAACTCGCAACTCTAGTGAATGAAGTAGTCCTCCAACCCAGCTTTTTGGAAGTGGTCACAGCCATAACAAAGCTAAGAATAGCAAAGTCGCAGGCTCGCATTGTTAACCACAAGAGTTCCTCAAGGCTGGTAGCGATGTTCTGGTTGTAATTATGAAAAGCATGCTCAGCTCCCTTATGTCCCAACAAACAAGAAGGCAATTCTACCTCCTGCTAAACTAAAGGGTGGTTAAACTTTAAGGGCCGATGTTGAATGTGAACCACACCTAAACGTCAAGTTTTTTTCTGCATTTTACTTGACATTTCTCAATTTCAGACTAACTCGATTTGAACTCAATTTGAAGATACACAATCGAGCAACGCGTTAATGTTATTCAGGCTTATTATGAAAATGTGCGTTCAAATCAAAATGCATATCGTGCACTTCGTGATTCGTGATGAGGCACATTTTCACCTCAGTGGATTCGTCAATAAGCAGAATTGCCGCCTTTTTATGGCCCGAATTGGAAGATATGAATGTGGACTATATGTGGTTTCAACAGGACGATGCCACTTGCCACACAGCTAATGAAACAATGGCTCTTTTGAGCGACAAATTCAATGGCCGTGTTATCTCACGTGGTGGCGATGTCAATTGGCAGCCAAGATCATGTGATTTGACACCGTTGGATTTTTTTCTTTGGGGTTATTTGAAAGAAAAGGTGTACGTCGATAAGCTAGCAACAATTCAGGAGCTAAAGGATGAGACAATTCGGCACATTAACGACATAGAACCTTAATTATGCTTCAGCGTCATCGAAAATTTGGACCATCGGATGGAGGTGTGCCGCCGATGTCGCGGCGGCCATTTGGCCGATATTTTGTCCCATACATAATTGAACCATACCAACATTATCATAATAAAAAGAAATGACAATAATTTCCTAAATAATTTGTGTTTTATTCAAAATCAACATCGGCCCTTAAAATTCAACCACCCTTTATAATTATAAACACAATACTGCTTTGCTTCTACAGTCGTCTGTTCAACACGAGCAATTCATAGGCTATTCGCAAAATACTGCGTCGTGCTACGTTTGTTTTGAAAATGAAAGATTTGAGAGGAACGCAATGAAATGTCGAACGTAAAACGAAGACACTTCTTCTTCTACAAATCAGTTGGGTTGACATTGACATTATCGCGTGTTCCCAATGCCCCGTGGTGGAAAGCTTCGCGCCGATTGAATAACAGGCAAAACGAGCTGGTCTTAAGGTTAATGACGACGCATGTACATATGTATATCCAGCAAGAATGGATTTGTCGCTACAAATTTGATATTTTAAAAGATTTTGTTTCACTCAGGGCAAACGTGAACTTCAGGAATAGCGTTCTAGTGGATCTCGGACGTGGAGTCGCCCAGAGCAACGGATACTATATTTGGTTGGTCGAAATAACTGGGCCTAAATCATGGTCTACGCAAATCTTATCTCGCCAGTACTGTTGTATGAAGCCAAAGGCTGCACAGTAAGTAGAACGGTTTTGATTCGAGCATTCTACGCCGGATATATGGACATGTCTGCGAGGAAGGCTCTACCAAATTCTGGATATAGACAGGAACACAAAAATCAAATCGACTGGACTGGCGCACGGACACCAATGCTTAAATTGAGAGCGTCTTCGAATCCGTGCCTCCTGCATCTCCTCCGAAAAGGAGAGGCAGACCGAATCTCTGGTATCCAAGGACCAAGCCATCGCGGGCACAAGACAGCTTGGTTTCGATAACTGGAATCAGAGTGCGATGCAAGACATACATTGCTCATTCCCAGACTCTGCAAGGGTCGCAGGCCTGCCTGATAATTAAGAAGTTTGACTGAAACCGCGTAGAGAGTCAGTGATAGATATCTGTTCGTCCTCCTGATGTGTGTGAATTCGACAATATCTGGTCAAGGCTAACATCTATGGCCCAAAATTGGACTGACTCTCATGCCTGTGCAGGTGCACCGAACGCCAACGTGCGTCTATTCAATTGGAATCAAAAAAGGAGCGGACAAATAGGAAACATAATCATAGTGAGACTCCCTGGAACATCGTCGCAATGCCTTCTGTTTTTTTGGTAGAACATTTTGTTGTTCATGTTCAATAAAGAGCGTTGCAACGAAATGGCCAGCTGCATTCTACGTCTTCTAACCGCTCACACAAAGGAATGCTCATCAGTCATCCGTTCACCCCAAATGCGCCCAATTTCGGACGTACCGCGCTGTATTGGAGTTCGCACAAACTTCGCACAAACTTCACGAAAAGACTTCCACATGAGGTTTTCTTTTATTCCATTACAACTTTCGACTGTTTTAAACTAAAGTGCAAGTGTATCTCCTCTGATTCTGTCCGCTCGCATTATGTTAACACTCATGGTGTGCATCATTGATCTTCGGAGTCCCATAGATCACCTAGATAGTGTGAGTTTCCACACTTAGACCTTTTCCTTTGGGGTTATGGAGTCAAAAGTCTTCGCCGATTTGGCAAATACCGGTCGCAACGCTCGAAGCAATGCTCCAAAAGTTGACCTACCGGGAAGTGGACCTTGCACGGCGTAGTCGAAAGCAACATTTACCCGTAATCATATTCACAACGCAAATGTCAGACACTGAAGACACAAATTCACAGCACTCTGCAAACCGATCAGTCAGCAGCTTGAATCGACAAGATGAGTTGTCGAAAAAACCCCCCTCAACAACGATCTCTTCAAGCAACTGCAGTTCTGTGACAGTTTCGTGTCGGCTCTTAAGAATTCCAAGGTCGAGGTGTGTTCAACAATCACGGTTGCACATCTCACCAAAAGGTGTGCCAATGTCTTTTGCCAAACAATTTAAGATTCAAGCGTTATTTAACAAACAGCCTCACTAACCGCCGCAAACAATGAACACCAATTCAGGCAGATGCACTCGAAACTCGAGATAAAAGATATTTCCACCTGAGTGAGCTCATGCCCTCGCAAATGTCGTGCCGTGTCGCACCCCCTGTCATCTTAAATGGATTCGTTTACCCTAATCCCAATCGTAACGTGCCGGCTCAGGGGCCAAGATCAAACAAGTGTGCATCCACCGAGCCCACAATCGTCATCCGCAGTGAAACCCCCTTTACAGCGTTCCCGCACTACACTAACTGGCAGCGCAAACCACACACACACTACCACCGCCTCCGCCACCATCGTCGTCATCTCTTGTCTTCACGAGGGAGTGGTGTCAATAACCCAAGAATATTATTATCAACGAAACTTCGCGCCCATCTCGCTCGCTCGCTCGCATGCGTTCTCGTTCGCGTTCGCCGTCGCACTCGCTCCCCATCCAATCCATCTCTGTCAATCACCCCCGACTTGGGTAAACAAACAGAAAACAACAAAAGGCACAGTCCCCGCTGCGATGTAACCCTCTCCTGGTGTGCATCACACCACAGCAGCGCCATCAGTGGTCGCCGTTTCGTTGAACCAGAACCATTTCCCTGCCGCTGATGGACGCCGACTGACGACGCTCGACGCTCCCACCAGCGCGGGGGGAGGGGGAAGTAATTATTCTTTCTTTTCCTTTTTTTTTTTTTGAAAAAAAACTCATCCGCACTACACACGTTTCCGCCGCCCCAAAGCCCAAACTGTACATTTCTCCACGCCACTGCTGCTGCGGTGACCTCTCGTGCTCCGGCAGCGCAGAGTGCTGACACGATGGTGGTCGTGGTGGTGTTGGAAATTTTCTTTCGTCACAAAACCGAGAGAGCCAACACGAGCAAGAGCACCACCACCAACGACCAATTTAACCAAACAGCAGCGCCACTGCCAGCCTCAGTGCATTGCCGTCGCTTCGCTCGGAGCGCGTCACGTGATCCGAAGGACGACCTTCAGGCGATGATTGAGTTTATTCTCAAACGACCTTGCTTGTGCGTCGTCACTTCGTCACAGAGCACAGCAGCGGCGGCGGCGGTGCTTTTGTGTGTGTGCCTGGCCGGTGTACGAACACAATTCCACCCTATTCCGCCGAACACACACCACCGCACGCGAGTATATAGGAATTTTCGACAGAAAGAGACCACTCTATGCACAGCTATGTGCGCTTGTGTGCTTGCACAAACACAAGCCCGCCTCGCCGCCGAGTTGTTTGTTTCGTTTCTCAATTCAGATAAACGAAGCGATTTGAAGCGGGTCCGGTGCGGGTGGCGGTGTGTCGGCGGTGGAGGAAGCAAATGAACGGCGAAGGGGCGACGAAAAAAAAGAACAACAAACGATTTTCTTGGAAAACATTGCATTCTCAGCACACAACACACACAAAGGCGCTCACCCGCCGAAAGGGAACACAACTGGAAGCCAAAGAAGAGCAAGTTAACCTCTGAGACGTCTTCCCGCACTGCTTGTGCGTGCTTGGTGTTCCTTCTCGCGGACGACCGTGGTCGTTGTCGTCACCCTTTTTTGGAGCAGCGGTCGGAAATGGTTGCAGAGATTTGAACGCCTTGTGTTGGTCGCTCTCTCTACCCTCGCGGATCTGAGCGTCGAACCATCGCAGACGGCAGAGGTGATGCTATGGAATTAGAGGAATTAGAAAAACAAAGCGACGCCGAAGACAATCGGTTGCGCTTTGTTTGGTTTTGTTGAACTTCTCGCTCACGACGCGACGTCTGATGCTGAATGCGGGGGTGGCTGCTGGCTGAGTTGTTGGTTTCAGATTGTTGGGTTATTGCGTCGCGAGGGATTAGACGGACCAAGGGATGCGAATGCTTTTGGAGTGAGTGAGAGTCAGTGATGGAGAACTGGTAAATAGAAGACAAAAACTGGGAGAGGTTTGATTCAGACGAAAATCGCAGCCATTCGTTGTAAAGGGTGTTTTTTTTTAGAACACAGAAAATGGTTTTGATTTCGTTTGATAGATCATTTTATGGCGTTAATGATTGAATATGATTTTCGGCCATGTGGCCGCCTTTCACTGTACTTTGTTGGTCCAATTTCCGGATACTCTTCGCAGTACATCAGACTGTATTTCTACGCGTGGGGCTTCCAAAGTGTTGCACGAGAGAGCTTGTAATCACATCGCTGTACTGTTGGCTGTAATGTTTTGACCGGCATCTTCTTTGAAGGCAAATGCGCATCAAACGGTGACTTTTTCTGGATGGAATGCTGTTTCGACAGTAATTTTAGTTCGAGTTTATGAATTCATTCATGTTTCTCAAAATAAATCTGAAGAATTTGTAAAAAAATTGCCAAACCAAACGATAACTGTCAAAAGCAGCTGTCATAGAAAAGAATGTCGGCAATCTAACGTTCTCCGTTTCTAAAAACAACACCCTTTAGCTCGAGGCAAACGTGAATTACACAAATGACTGCCTAGGCGCCCTTGGCAAGCGTGACTACTTCGGTTTGTCGATACAACTGGGTTAAACAATTTTGACTCGACGAAACTTTTATCCCGCCAATCCTGCAATATGAAGCCAAACTCTAGACGGAAGGCAAAACAGCAGCCCTAGGTGCTTTCGAAAGATTATTTCTGCATCGTATGTACGGTCCAGTCTGCGAGGAAGGTGAATAATGGAGAAGACATAATCTAGGACTCCACGAGCGGATGTAGACCGGAGGTCAAAAATCCTTCAACTGCACTGGATCGGCCACATTTAGCGCATAAACACCAATGCTCCAGCTAAAAGGGTCTTCGAATCAGAGACGCCTGGTTCGAGAAGGACAGACTCGGCATAAAGGCCAAATCATCGCCGATCCAAGACAGTTTAATCTTGATGACTGGAAGTAGAGTGCCAAGGACCGTCAAAGGTGGAAAGCAACTATTGCTCAGGCTCATGCGTCGCGTCGCAGGCCTGATAAGTAAATTAGTATGTAAGCATTAGTATCAGCTCTAGTCCAGACACAAAGCATTCTAGAGCTAGCCGACGTCAGAGCTGATTGTCCCATTGTCTACCGACGAACTTGAGTGGTTTTTGACAGTTAATCGGGAGGCCAAATAAACGGCATTCTCTGTTTGGTCCGTTTGGTCTGGAAAAAATGTTAAGGTGCAAGTGTGGTCGAAGACTCTGCGTGCTTGACCGTACAAGCAAACATTCACTCGTACTTTGGCGGTTGCTGCTCGAATGCTTTGCCATGAGTGAGGGAAGTGAGAACTTCTCTTTCATTGTTCTTTGAGTTGCCTCTATCTCCTATCATCCACACGTTCAAGGTGGAATTGGACCTAGATTCTACCGCAAATATTCGTACAGTCCATTTAAGTCTTCCATTCAAGTATTTTAAGTCTCCTTTCAAGTCGAGACTATTACTTCTTCTTTGTGTGGCGCTGCAATTCGGAGACTTGGGCATCGTACTCTATTAACAAGCATCTGCAGGTAGCGTGATTTAGTTATCAGGGGTGAGTTTTATTGTGTTCAGTTTACAATCTTGTTCCTATTCCACAAGAGCCTGAATGAGTGTATCAATTTGTTGAATGTTTCCAGTCTGTTGTCAGCTGTACAATATACAAAAAATAGCACACACGCCAGCCCATTGTTTTCGAGATATTTCGCATTTTACACTTCATCGAGCTTCAATTGGATCCACCGGCTCCAAGGATGCGTCATCGCATTCTGCATCAACGCCTCATACGGAAGTCCTGCGCCAGTCGTACGCAACACAAGATTAGTTGAATCGAACAAACCAACCACCGACTGTACATAGACATGAGTTTGGGCAGTCGTAAGGTAGCCAGACTAGTAGACTGCTTGGGCAGCTCGTCTCAAATTTGCAATCGGTCACGGAGAATGATACATGGGGACATGAATATCTAAGTCTGTCCTAGAAAAGGATTTCAATCAAATTGGTTCTTGGAATTGGAGAAAGAACCGAGTTGAATGGAGAGACTTATCGGTTGAGTTCAAGGTCCACCTGGGACAGTGGCGTCGTTCAGTGATAAAGAAGTATTCGAGACATGCACTTTTGTTCGACCTCCCAAACACGTTTGATTGTTTGTTAGAGATGGCTAGACGCGATCTAGTCAGGAATGGTGCTCTTCTGCAGACAGACGTACTGATTGAATACTACTATCTAACATCTGTGTGGGATGCAAAGACGTGAAGGATGCTTAAATAATCTAAACCCAAAAACTAGATTGTGGGGTTGTCACTAAGAGAGACCAGTTCGACGAACCTTTGGTAGAGAAAGAGCAGATCGGCGTTCTTGCGACGGTTTAAAAGTTTAAGGCGTTCGGAGTATGGGTGCAAATTGCTTCTAAAAGGTCTTCCAATTTGCACTTCCGAACTTTGACAGTTAACAGCGGCCATATGGTTGAAGCAACATCGGTCAAATTGTCTGTCATTTATTCAGTATTTTTTTCAAATTACAATGGGCGGACATAGCTTGCAATGATAAAATTGTTTTATCAAAATGGGAAATCTGTTCGGGCAACCAACCGCGCGCTTCGTCCATTTTACGGTCGCCATAAGATGTGCTCTATATCTGGATGAATGGGTATGTCAACAAACAAAATTGTCGAATTTGGGACGATACCAAGCCACATGAGATTCAACAGTGTCCAATGCATCCCGAAAATGTACTTTTTTGGTGTAAATTTTGGGCTGGCCGTCATCGGCAACGGCTAGCGGTATAGGTCGATGATTACCAACATCTTTTGACCTAAATTAGATGGATATGAACACCAACGACATATGGTTTCAACTAGAATTGGGTTAAGTTGCGATTTTATATTCACAGGTACAATTTTGATTGCGATTTTCTAATCACACTGATTTTAAGTTGTGAATTGAAACCTCATTATTTTATACAGAAGGCGATCGGAATTGCCTCTGAACGTTGGTATCACAACGTATAAAATAATAGCATATTCAGATTTTGTACAAACGCACCATTTCCATTCCATTCCATTCACATCTGTCACATTTCATGACGTTAAACATGAACTCGTTTGTGTGAATCAATAAGCAAATGGGGTTGTGAAAAGAGCAACTAAAGCGTATGTATAATTGAAACTCTGGCTGGGATTGTGAAAAAAGCGAACTCAATCGAAGTTTAAGTCGCAGCCGAACGCATACTGCGATTGCTATTTTTCAATCACTGTGAAAAAATTGCAGTTAGTGCTTTTTTACTCAGCTCTAGTTTCAACAGGACAAAGCCCACACCACATTGGAAATTCTGCACGAGCGATTCGAGGGCACGGTCATCTCACGTGTGGGTCATGTGAACTGGCCCACCGAGATTACAATTGCGAGTGCGATTTGACCCCGTTTCTTCGGGGTTTTCTGAAGAAGTACTATGCGAATAGGCCATAAACCACAGCTGCCCTCAAAACCAGCACAACCCATGCCAACGGCCAAATTCAGACTGATTTATGCGATTTATGGACATACGAACGCGTACCACCCAGAGAACCATAATGACAATGGCCTTTCAAACGAATACAAAGTGTCGAAGATTTCTCACACATACTTTGTTTTATTTAAATTTAAAGATAGGTAGCGCCTAATGAAATACCCTTTAATTGGTGGAGCAAGAGCAGATCGACGGTCTTGCGCTTCAAGGCACTCAAGGAGTTAAAGGCGTTCAGAGTATGGGAGCAAATTCGTTCCATCAATCCAGGCAAGACTGCGAAGAGCGAAACGTTGAAACCTGCTCTGGATAGCTTCAATACGAAGAATGTGGGAATGTGGTGTGTATTCATTTGACGAAGCACGAGTTGAGACCCTTGACTGTCAGTTTAAATACAACGACTTGGTGTGCAATTTTATCAAACGCTTCACTAAAGTCGGTGGCTATTACATCGACTACTTGACGCATGCAATGCTTGAGACACAAATTCAATAAGGTTCGCAGTTGTCGATCTCCCTGAAAGGCGGACCGTGTTGCGAATGAGAATGTAATGCTTGCAGTGATGAAACATTGAGTGGTTCACAATGCTTTCGAAGAGTTTAGACTGGGTACAATTAACCAATGACACAGTGTCCGATACTCCGCCTCTACTCCAACTGCGTACATCCTTGCAACTAAAACGGACAAGAATAAGGGTGCTGTGTTCACTAGATCACTCGTGGGTACTAATGAGAATCAATCCAATTCTGTTCCCCGACAGAGACAAGTGGCTTTCCAACGCCGTTATCAACGACCACGAGACTGCCCTTTTCACGGCCGGATCTAAAATGGACGTGAGCCGAATTCCACTCGGACAAAAAGGAATCTTTGAAACTCCCTGATACATGTAGTGTCTTCCAAGCAGAGATTCCGGCAATAGAGAATGCAGCCAAAGGCATACAAACAACCGATATCCCACCATAAGGTCAAACTCTGCTGGGTTCCAGGCCACAACTCAATAGCAGGGAACGAGAGAGCGGACAAACTGGCCCGACAAGAGTCTGAAATGGACATTAGCGAAGCGGACATCACTGCGACCATCGATCAGTGCATTATACCGGACTATAAGCGACATAATACGTCTTGGCTCGCTAGAAACGTCTGTCACACGACAAGATAAATTTGGTTAGAGCTTAACAACAGCAAGACAAGAAGCTTCTAGCGTTCGACCGTAACTCGATCCTTGCACTCGTCGGAGAGATCACAGGACACTGAGAAATACTCCGGAAATGGAACGCGGATACCAGCGATTTCTGCCAGAGCTGCGGTGACGAGGAAGAGACCGAGACGATCCAACATCCGCTGTGCCACTGCCCAGCTCTCCATAATCGGCACCTAGTTGGGCCACAGATTCTTCACAGAAACTTAACAAATGCAGACATATCGGATCTCTTAAGATTCGTAAATAGCACGGGTGGTTTAAGCCAACACTCGACAGCATAGGTTGATAGAATGTGTACCCCACAAATGAGGGGATTCACAATGGGCCCTAAGTCCTCCGAGTGGAAGTGACGATTCTACCATCACACTCCCCTTCCAAAACCTAAGCTAACCTAATGGGAATCAGGCATCCAGAAGGTACGCGCCGATGCAGTCCTGTATCACATTGGATTCCATTATTCGGACATATCTTCCACTCCGAACCGGAGGTGGCCTGAGACGGACATCAGCGAAATTGGTACGTGCAACTGAAGGCAACTAGCCACAGACCGCGTTAGCCGGACAGTCTTGTTGGTTGAGGACCACCTCCACCTCGGACTGTAGCGCCACACAAAGAAGAAGCAACAGATCAGATTCAAGAGCAGAGTAAATGATCTTCGGGTCATGCCACAAAATCAATTGCACTCAAGCACCCGTAGATGAGCGCAGATCCAGTTCTTGTTGTCTGTTCCTATTTTTGCCGCACTTCCTCCTTTTCCTGCCGTAGCCCCAGACGAACTTGACGCTCTTAGAACCCCAAACCTCTTCCCCATTCGAATGGAACACCATCCCACTTGAAGTCCTCAGTTAAATGTTCCCGCTGGAGCCGCCCACCGCAATCAAGTCACTTCCGCGTTTGCCGTCGTCTTCAAAGCCTTCCGAAATTGCTCGCTTCAATCTCAGTTATTCAGGCTCAGCGCGGACTACGTCACCTCGATGTCCAGCTGCGGCGGCGAAAACCAGATCAACCGCAACCTCCGTATGGTCATCGACTAGACGACAGCGAATAGGTTTTGAATTATGCAATCATTCCGTTGCCGCCGCCACATGAATCCGGTCTCGCCGAGTCGCACCTACATGCCCACAGTCGCAGTGGCAGGCAAGCGGGCGGGCCAGCTCCTGCCAGAATCACAACCTCTAACTGCTTTGATTACAAGTTATTCCCTCCGCCGCCAGTCGGTTACTTAATCTCTGCCGCTGCCCGCCCGGCACTGCACTGCACTGTGGCCGCGGCCGGCGAGGCGTTAAATCACCGTCACATACTAATTAAAACCCGAAAGCGGCCTTAAGCAGCGACCGGCGTGCGAAAGACCGCCAGCCACTCGGCCATCCAGCCACGGCCATCGGCCATAGAGACAACTTTCAAATCGACGGTTATTTATGTTTCGTAATTAATTTCTGCAGTGCAGTCGTCGAGCTCGCAGCTCGGCTTGGAGCTGACGCTGACGCGCTGAGCCTGAAACTGAAGCTGAAGCTGAAGCCGAGGCTGGCCTCTTTGTCTTCTAACGCCGTTGCATACAAGCGTGTACTTGTATAAATTAAAATACTTAATATCGCAACCACGACGACGTTCTAGAAATGCCGCCAATCGTGAATCGATGCAGTTCGGCGCGCGGCTGGGCGCACCGCGGAGCATAGCTATGCGGGGTTGGCCGCTGCACAGAGGCTTGTCACATAAAATCTAGTCTCTGTTCTCCGTTCTGGATAGACGTGCCCGCATAATAAATTACCGACAAGAGATTGAAGTTTGCATTCGGCCGCCGAGGTATGTGTGTGCGTTCGTTGGTGGCTGCAAATGTCACCCGAATGCTTTGCGCTGCGGTCAGCTGGCCTGGTGGGCAGCTCCTAACTGAGTTGAGTTGAGTTTCGAATTTGGGCAGTTGGCCGCGCTTCGCCGTTGACTCGCATTCTTTGTAAGGCGCGTGTGTCAAGTTGGACCGCGATTGCCTTGGAATTCCAGTGCGAAGTGCGGCTGAAGATGTGAAAGGAATGTGGCCAAGAGAAACGAGTTGGTTTGTCTGTGAAGTCATCTGATCTGGTTGCAGTCTGCTTTGGAGTTGCATCCGTTTGGGGAATGCTGCCGTTCGGGGAGACGGGGTTTCAAAGAATAACGCATTATTCTGACGGCAGAAATACTTGCCTCTTTGGATTCGAGTAGCTCTAAAGTGCTCATTTTCGGGTGGGCAGTTCTTACACGGTTCTACAGGGGCGCCATGAACTAAAGCCTTATGTATAAATTAAACTCCAAGTAGGCGTTCAGCATGCCGTCTTACTTCTTTCCTTGAGTATCAATTACATTTGATGGCTTTAGATCCTATTGGAATGTGAATTAACACCATATGGTGATAGTTTAGATTTAGATCTAGAAAGTGAACCAAAGCTATAATTGGATTATGGCGTTAATTCGCATTCAAACCATTATGGCCGTCGTTTACGGCACCTTCCACAGGGTGACCAGATAATAACGATTGGAAAATGAGTTTGGATAAAACAACAATGGTATGAGATATGAAATTGATTCCGGCTGCATTTTGAAGCTACGTTCATGTCATTATGTAGGGAATAGCACATCATTCAAATTGTCGCCTCTGCTTCGCTTGCAGTGTTTCGAACCATCGCACAGTGATCGATTTAGTACATCGTAGCTGGACATATGTAAGTCAACTTTTTTTTTTTCCGTTAGAGAAAATACCGCTATGTTAGAAGTAAAATACCCAAATAACAAGAAACAAAAAATTTGTAATTCCCTTACTTTAGGAATGGGACGCTTTCCAATTCAATGTATAAATTTTTTCTTACTCTCGAGTTTGCCTTTCCGCGGATAAGGAGTTTTTCTTAAAGTGGTATAGTGAAATAAAAGTGAGGTATATATTTAAAGCAAATATGAAAGAATATGCTATTGGTAAGTACTTTTAAATTGAGATTATTTTTATGAATATAGTAGGGACGATTTAGTCGCTATGAACTAAATGCGGTGGTACTTTTTTTTTTCAAAGAACAAGCTAACTTTTTTTTATTTGTTGGTCCATACAAAAAAGTACAACTGAGAACAACCTCAAAACCTTGCTAATTTAAAGGTTGTATTATTACCTTTGAATAATGTAAAACTTAAGGGCCGACATTCAGCGCAACATACTTTTTTCTCCTCTTACAGTCACCAATATGTCCATTTCAAGGCGACAATTTCTTCTACGGGAAGACATTTTTTTATTTATTCGGAGTGAAAATCTTTTCAAGGCATCAGTAACGGTTTGTGCAGCTGCTGTCTTACAGTACGTGATGTCAAACAAATTAATATCTGTTCTTGATGAAGGTGATCATAAAAATTGCTTCGAGTATAGCAAAATGTTTGTATGACTCCTTTACAAAAATTACAAAGAGAAGGAAATATCACTAGAACGATTTTCAAAAGCTGAAGAATGGTGGCTTCGCGAAGAGTTCCAAATTCCATTGCCTGAAGTACATATGCCAACAACTAATAAAATAAAAGTTTATATCTACCCAGCTTATGATAGTATTTTAAAAGCAAAACAAGAGTGTTATCCGACAAGTAACTTTTTGACAGTAACCGAAACCTTATGTGAAGTCAAACTACAGTCATTGTTGGACTTGACAGTACAACGTTTGTCTGTCGCACATCTTGAAACTTTTGAAAATCAGATAGAAAACGGTGACACCTTAGTGTGCACGTGGAAATGGGGCTCTGATGGTAGAGGAGGGCACTCGCGTTATAAGCAAAACTTTTTGGTAAAACCTGAGGCAAGTGATACTGATATTGTGCTAACATGCATAGTACCTTTAGAAATAAATACGTAAAGCTGGTTCTAGTACTGACAATATCTGGATGAATTCAAGAACATCTTCGCCAAGATACTGCCGTCCAGTACGTTTCGAATTCGCAAAGGAAAATATTGAGGCAATAAGTAGAGAGTTCAGACGTATGGAAGCCGAGGGTAACCATTAATAACAAAACTGTTTTAGTTCACCGTACTTTGTTTAAGACAATGGTAAAAGGCAAAATATGCAATGCTGTTATGGAGAACAGGGCTAGCTCAGTTTGCTATATATACAAGGCATCCCCTAAGGAGATGAACAATCTCGAACTTTGCTTACAAAAAAGTCCTGATACCACTGCCTATTCATATGGCTTACAAACTCTGCATGTATCTTATAAAATTTAAAATGAAAGCAGGCAGGCTAGAGGAGCTGAGAAGAAACTGGCAGTCAAAAATAGAAAAGAGTTTTTGCAAAATGAACTTAAATCTAAATTGGAAATCTTAGTAGATTATCCAAAACAAGGTGCAGGATATACGAATGAGGGCAACACGGCCCGAACATTTTTTAAGGATTCAGCAAAAACCGCTGAAATAGTAGGCTTGGACACAAGACTGGTAGAACGATGTTCAATTGTGTTGAGGACATTAACATCAGGTTTAAAAATCGATGCCATGAAATTCCGAACTTATTGTTTGGACACGGCAAAATTATTTGCTTCCAAATATAATTGGTACAGAATGCCAGTAAGTGTCCCTAAAATTTAGTTGCACGGTTCTGACGTCATTGAAAGTTTTCCAATCCCCATCGGACAGCTTTCGGAAGATGTCTTAGAAGCTCGTCAAAAGGATTACAAATTTTTTGAAGCGGATTTTCAAGAAAGATTTCCCGAATTGCAACAAATACTGATGTGATTCACAACATGTGGATATCTTCAGATCTAAAAATAAGCGATTTGAGACATCTACCAACCCGACATCACAAGGTACCACCCCCTGAAGTTATGGAAATGATTTTAAATTGATTTTAAACAAAAGAAAAGTTAAATCCGATTTAAGTCTAGCTAATGACTCTGAATCGACCACTGTGCATCCTGGCGATAAATAGCTGAACAGAGCCAGTACTCGATGGCTTGGTCTGGATATTGCAGCAACAAGGGCCCTGTAGCCAATGCTTAGTAAAAAGAGATCAACATCACTGATCAGCTTCAGTCGCAAGGAAGTGCGTACATTCATAGGAGTCCTTACTAGGCACTTTGTCATGACCATGCCCGCATTGCGACTGAACATACCGCACAAAGACTTTTGGAGGAGCCGCAGGGCACTTTTCCCTAGCACCAGGAGAACATTCACCTTATATGTTGGAAGGTACCACCTGCCTTAAACAAAATAAATATGGCCAACACTAAAACTTCACGCAGGACGCTCATCGGCCTCATAAACAGATACTGTGAGTTCTGCAGAAGCTCCATAAATGATGAGGAGGTAGGAGGTACCACAAATCACAAGGGCCGTTTGATAAGTCAGTGACTTCTTCGATTTCCCGCGCAGTAACCTTAAATGGAACACTACTCCGATCAACTGTCATCTATTAAGAGGCTACAGTCAAGTTTTTAGCGAGCTGCGACATTTAGGTTGTATTTTGACAGTCGTTCCAAGGAGTCAACCTCGTGAATTTTAACGAGAAGGGGAAAAAGTGCCGGTTTTTTTGCGGGAAAAAAACCATCATTGAAACAATCATAAGTCCTTATCACCATCAGTTTCAATGGTAACTGAGCTCCGCTGTGGTCGTACTTCATTTCAGACTACATTCAAGTTTCCCACAAGAGGCCATCACGCCAGAAATCGTCCATACCGTCCATGGAATGATATAAGACGACCGCGGGTTTAGTCTGTAGATAGCTCAACATCACATTTTACATGAATATTTGGACATGATAAAGCAATACTAGCGACGAGTGACGCTGGGGCACACTCGACTGTAAGCCCAAGCATTTAAAAGGAGTATTTGACGAGTATTTGGTTCAGTCGCAAAGAATTTGGGCCGTTTCATCACCCTGACGGAGACATGGATCCGCAACAACACACCAGACACCGAGGAACAATTAAGTTGCCGATAATCTGGTGCACCCGGCGGACATAGAAATAGCGTGAAGAAGTAACCGTGAATCGAATGAGTGAGGATAATATTCGACACGTCGATTTTGAGAATAGGTCTGAATGCATGGGAAAATTTGGCCATATTCCCCACCATGAAAGTGAAATATAGCCCATTTTATTATGGTCAATGCATCAGCGTAGACCGACGACTTCACGCAACCTCACAAAAACGAGCCAAGACCCTTGCATTCCCTCAATCTTGAGCGACGATCGATTACTCACCGCGCATAGTGACTTTGCATTCTCAATGCTGCCCGCAGAACTGATTTTAAAAATGCAAAGCTATCCATGTCCATTTCTCGAACATTTCTCCGCGCTTGCTCATCATTTGAAAGAATTCCCGTGCAAATGAATGGAAAGCAACGACCTCTTGAGTCTTTCATCGCCGCCCACACATTCTAATCCACCAATCGGCCAACTGGCGGTGGGATGAGCTGGCCTGAGCTGGTCTCAACGAACTCTCGTCAATTGCGGGCATTCCTTTGCCCCGAAAACGCACACTAATCGCTTGACCTTGTTCGTCAAACGCGTATTTACGCTCGCGGTCTATGATCTCAGACCTCTGCTAACACACACACACTCGGCGACGTCGACGCTGTTACTAATCGCTTGTGAGTCATGGGCATCCATCTGCGGAGATTTAAAATATGCGTGAGGCTACTGCGTCTTGGCCATTCTAGATGTGTCGTGGTCGCTAATTAATTTATGGCCGCTCAATGCCCCTCGGATACGTCGCTATGATCGATCGGTTAACCGCGGCGAGTTGAACGAACTGCGATGCTGAACTATCACAGTCGTTAATGCCGAGATGAGATGGGGGGGAAATCTGTTAGTGTAGGTCCACAGATCGGAGAATCACGCATGGTTTGGGTTTTATGTCGGTGACGAGGTTCTAGGGTCAATTGAAGGACAGTGATTTTTTATCTTTTTCAGTTGACGACGTATTCAATTGGGGGCGATGTGGAAGTGGATTTCTGTGGACGAGTTCGAGTAGGTACGTGGTGGCGTCTATGAGAATCTAGTTCGGTGAAGAGCTATGAACAAAGTTTCCATGACGTTTAATCTCTTAATAGAACATATATCCAAAATGAGACTTTGTTGAAGTTTTGGGCTTCTTCTTTTCAAGTGGTGCTAGAGGAAGACTAGAACCTAAACAAAGGTGCTTATCCAGCCATGCAAACTGTCCCTAGTACCGCCTATATTGAGGTTTAAGGATTTGGCCATCAATTTTGGTCATCCACATATACATGGCTTTGGTTGAAAGCCGGAGCTGTATACCCTTGTCAAGCCGATGATCCTACTCAACCTGTCCACCACTCACCGTCAAACGCAAGGCATGATGAAGCGCAGGACCTCTTTTTTGTGTCGATCTAGAGCACAAGTGACGACCGTAGTCATAGTCCAAGGACTGTGCCTTAGATTAGCACGAGACAGAGCTCTGCTCCTATATTTCGTCTTGCATACAAAGGACCACCGATAGACAAGAGCAATTCTGGGCTTGATCTACGATCTTCGTGCGACTGACGTCCTTTTGTCGCTTTTACTGAACCGATTCACAAGAAGTCCGAACCTAGTTCATGGTTATAGATGTTCGTGATGCCATTCTGCTTAAGTCGTCAAGGGATCAACCAATTTCAATGGCCTCCATATCAATTGAACATCGCTTCGCCGCGTTTGCCCACTAAAACTAATGACAATCTCTGTTTTTTTTTTAGGGTTCCGTCATCAAAAACAGAATCTTTATAATTTCTAAGGGTCCGTCCGTCTCTTCCATGATGTCTCTGCCTTTATGAAGCGATTGAGGCCTGTATGTGAATTTAGTCAAAGTTCCAACACAGTTGCGATAAATGTAAAGGTAGTCGTTTATCTTGAAATTATCTCGCAATTGACCTGCATTTTGAAAGTATAAGCTGAAGTTCCTGGAAAAACCATTAAATTCAACTGAAATCGATTGAGGTTGTCGAACATTATTCAGAATTTCCTTTTAAGCAAATGTTTACGGTACGGAGCCTTCGGATTGCATGCCCTAGTCGCTGTTGAACTTTTTTTAAAAGCTAAAATTCAATGCAATTTTAAAACTAAAACCGTGGAGACTCATTAGGTTTCGGACTTGATGGTCTCAGACGACGTCGTATAACTCACGCATGCTGTTATGACAGGACACATACTTTAAAACGGAATCAGGAGTAAGACAGGGATGCCCACTAAGCCTTATTTGCCCATTTTATTGAGGATATTGTGGACTTTCTTCCTGGAGGCGTAGAGTTTGCAGGTGTGCTCATTAAAGTTCTCATGTTTGCAGACGACATCGTGCTGTTAGCGAACTCACCAGAATCCTTGCAGTTGATCATTAATCGATTATGCGAGTAGAGAAGTCAAAGACAATGACTTTCAAAAAAGGTGTAGGGAGAACTGCCTCCAACGAAAAGTAGCATTCCAGATAGAACTGCCATCAATGTAGCCTGGAAGAAATGTTTCAACAATCCAAATATTCAGCATAGCAGTAAGTTTAAGTGGTGGCCCGTGGCGTTGTGGGTATGTGCGTCGACTCCTTCGCACTCGGACCTGCCTGTCTAGGTTCGATTCCTGGTACGACAAGAAATACTTTTCACGGCCCCACCTCTTTCGAGTCACTGACAATGCTCAAAGAGCATAACTGTTTAGAAAAAGCTTCTCAAAATCTGGCCGTTCGGAGGCGGCATTAAACTGTAGGTCCCTTTCACTCGTGATAGAACAATAGCACGCACAACACGAGTGGTTGCTGAGAAAATAGGCCCTGTCCCTCTACGGGCTGTAGCGCCACCCATATTATATTATTATTAATAAGTTTAAACTGTACGAGACAGCAGGTTTGGAGGTATAAGGCTTATGACGCGGTGGAGAAATTAAAAAGTTTAATCTCCCCCCGAAGACTCCGAACTATAAACTCATGGTTGAAACAGGCATATCCCTACTATATATAAAAAAAAACACTAAGGATGCAAGCTAATTACATACACCGAGTAATGAACATGGCAGACAACAGACTCCCAAAGATAGTGGTTCGAAGAGTGGATGAAACTAGCTAGTGAATGTAACGATCTGAATTCGGTCAAAAGTCCTTTATTCGCCTCAAAGATGCAACTTCAAAGCTTGCTCAGTCTAGAAGTTAACATAATCGTATTCAGATCGTAGACAGAGGGTCTTCGTCTCGGAGAAGTACTTGGTCGAGCTCTTGTCCGGATTTATGCGTTGTATGAGTGACAATTTCAGCCGGTAGACCGATTTCCTTCTCCGTGACGGAGATTCCCATCTCCTGGACGGACACAGTCTGATCGGACAGTTTGATCTCGATGACCATGTCCTCGCAGCTGCTGGACGCACAAGTCTTGTTGCCCATCTGAAGGAACAGGGCTTCGGTTCCCACAGCCTGCTTGTAGGTGATGTAGTAATTGGGGTAACTCACTGTACCACAATTAATAAAGCAGGTCGACGAGCAGGCAAGCATAAAGTATTAAGAAGAAGCGGCGAATCACTACATCGCATTACATACAGTCGACTTAACAACAACCTGGGAAGTCGAAATTACTTTAAAGATATCTATGGCATCCAGGTTCAAACTTAGGGGGGATTCTGAATTTTGTACCGCATAGAGAAGATCTCCCTATACTTTGCAGAATGTGTAATTTGGAAGAGAGGCAAGATAGGAAATGTATGTCCTAGGCAAGTGTCCAATCCTAAAGGAAACTAGGAGACCCAAATTTGGAAAGAACTATTTATCGGTACAAAAGAAATCTTACCACTCCTACACGAAATGGTAGTAAGCAAGTTGTTCAAATACTGCAAAATCGCACTAAAATACAGAGAAAATATCCTAACAGGGAACTTTTGAGAGCTAATACCTATTACTCGTATTTGACTACAATTATTGTAGTACAGACGGCCATGCTGATTTTAATTTTGTTAAACCTTTTGTAAAAGAAAAAAAATAAACGCTGTATGAATGTTCCATTCATTGTGAACCTCTTTTTGCGTTGCAAGGCATCGAGGCACAACGGATCTAGGCGTTCAATGTATATGATAGAAACGCTCGTCATTTCAAGTAGACCTACTCCCCAAAATCGCTGTATGTAAGTAGTCAAAATGATCTCTGAACAACATTCCAACAACTGTTTGATGAGACGAAGTGGCTGGGTATTTCAATATAGCGAACACTCTCGGTATAGTGAGCATCGGTTGAGTGAACAATCCAATAGAGTGAAAATACAACATTTAATAGAGAGTTAAGGGACACCACATTCCACAAAATCGTTGTCATTGCATCTATCGCTGGGGTCGTCAACAGTGTGTCCATCCATAACCGAGGCTTGTAGTCGTTTCTTCAGAAATTTGTTTTCGTGGTGAGGGAGTTTACCTCCTGCACAACCCCCAACTGGGAGGCCAGGCCCTTTTCGTTACCCCTCGGGCGAAGGGTCCGAATGTTTCCGGTGACGGTAACATCGCTGATACTGTAAATGCTGCCTTTGAACAAAAGTCTATTGCGCTTGACCGCCGACAACTCTATTCCAAGGCTCCGAAATGGCATTGCAAAACCATTTAGCCTGCATCCAGAATACGTCGGAGTAACTCTGAAAGGAGACCACAATCGATAGCGCCTGTTGACTGGAGTTTTGGACGCCACCATTGACTGGTTCTCCAGCTCTTCGACCGCCATCCATAAGCCGCCCCGTCCATCTCTCGTTTGCAGCCGCCAACGACGTCCTACGAGGGTTGGACCAACACTTTGACATGGCATGTTCGGTATCTCAAAATATCTACGGAAAAATTGTAGTCAGAACCAGAACTTGTGTGTCCAAATGCGACAACACTGTTACCTTATATATAAAATGTATTTTTGAGATATCCTTTGATGCCACTTGAGGCATTTAAGAAGGACATTAGTTCACATCCTCCGCAGTAATGGCATCAATTGAGTTGATGAAGGGCCTACAAATCGCTCGCTGTCTGGCGAGCCCTGGCAAGAGCCGGGAAAGTACAAATGAAACTGCGACAATGTATGATCTCCTATCGGCCAGTGTCCCTTACAGACAGCCACCAATCTAACGATATCATGACGAGTTCGCCGAAGGATATCGGTTGTACTCAGATCAAATTTTCTTTGATGTTGCAAATACTGCCGGTCTGGGCCATCTGAGGTTTGCCATTTCAAGAGATTTTAGCCTGGACTGCTTCTGGTGGGATGTGCACCTTCTCTGCAAGCGAGCAGTGACTTGTCGACAGGCTCCACGGATTGCAAACAGTTCCACCCAGCAGTTTGTAGGCTTTGGAGATGGATAGAAATTCCGAGAAAACACTCGCACCGATTCCATTAAGCGTAGTACGACCTACTCTCTCTCACTAGGAGGAGATCACTACACTCTACTAAAGTCTCTCGCTGCAGTCTACCATCCTCCAAAGACGAATACAGTCAGCATAACCAACCGAAATCGCTGGAAGGCACCACATACCTTAAAACAAAGCAAATATGGCCAAAACCTAAACTGAGACGGTCACTCTGTCTGCTCAGACTAAGTAGGCCACGGCAGACTAATTATCAGGGCATTGCGCTGTAAGAACGCCAGCCCGCACGATGAGTGTCCCATACAATGTTTTCTTAGGGGAAGTTCCATCGATGAAGAAGCGAAGGAGAAGATACATCGCGTTCAGTGCTCTGACTGATCGTATGAACAGACGCTTCAGGGGGCTTTTTGTATACATATATATTCATAGACAGGCTTTATTACTTTGGCGTCGATCGCCCGGAAGTCAAAAAGATGAAATTTGCCCAAAACCGCCAGAGTTCCAGGAACAAACGAACAAGAAATGCCTCACAAATCGCCATGTATCAATTCATCACCTCCAACGCATCCCTCTTCCAATGTGACCTTGAGTGCCAAAGCGCCCCATCCAACCACAAGGCACACCGACTAATTAGTCTGTCTCAACGACCACATAAACTATTTTCATCGCTCCCATCAGAGCCTGCCTGCCTAAGTGCAGACAGAACAATTGCACACACACTCGCCTCCTTTCAGAACTACAAAAATACGTTTGTTTATTTATTCGATACGACATCTCCTCAAAGATCAGCATCGACAGACATTGTAACGACGTTGTCTAGTTGTTATCGACGCACATCGCCACCGCCACCGCCACCGGCAGCGGCACCCTCAGAATGTCGCGATTTACGAGACAGACAAAACACCCGATTCTCCAAGGACGCCCATAATGTATCCACACATACGTGAGCACGTCTGCGAATGATCGTGTAACGCTAAAAGTCTTGTCAGTCATGCAAGTTACGAGCTGAAAGCGAAAAAAAAGCGCTTGCTTCCGCATGCTTAGGCGGTATTGTGAGCGTGCACGAGGTGTCACCAGGTCTAATTTTGGATCTAGACATAGAGTCTTTCGCCTTACGAGCCGTTCACAGACGATTGGCGTTCGATAATTTGTTGTCCACCGAGAGGACCCCTGCGCCTGGCCGCCCAGCTAAGGCATTGTTGCAAACGCGGAGCTGTAATAACTTTCTGATTTTATGGATGACATGCAGTCAGGCATTCATTCTTCCGCATTTGAATGGCGTCGAAGTGGGCTTTCCGCGGAAGAAAACTAATTTCAAATACGGCGTATGTTTGCGGTGTCAAAGGGTGCTTTGGATGGGGCATGTGTGGCGTGCGATGGGGAGATGCTTTGGCACTGGTTGGAATCGATGCAAAAAGCTCGTGGACCGAGAAAGTCATCAACTTCGAGACAGTGGGACGGTTGGGTGCATGGATTTCTGTGATCTCCTGCCGCGTTGGTTTAATACCACGAGTCCTTCCAGACAGAGCCTCGGAAACGCCGCCAACTACGAATTGGATTCAGGGCTTAAGGGACTATCCCAGGCTGCTTTGGTAAGGGCGAGGTATATCTTAGACCACTGCTGCTTTATGGGTAGCAGCGTCCGGTTACAATGCAGCTCCACAATTGGATCGTAATCCCACGCACATCACTAGACCAAGCACGACCACCACGAGTAGCAGTCGTAGATATCATGATATGATGGCATTTTTTCTCGCTCAGGAGGCGGCTTCAGTACTGACAAGGAGGAGGTGGCTGAAAGGTGTATGAGAGCTCGCGGTGCTAAGCTATCCAACCTAAACTATGCGTAAGCTAACCTACCTTACCTCAAATCTCAGCCCTAAGCCCTAAACCGAGCCAACGCCCTTCCAGCGTCGCGTCGTTTGAGGATCTAAGCCTGTAAAAAACCCAACAACGGTTGGCACAAGAACCGACGAGCTGAGCCTTGCAACCGTAAGTATGCCGCCTTCCCCATCCTCGACACTGAAGCTACCTGCTGCAACAATCTTCTCGCCACTTGGCCTTAACCTACAGCCACCACGACGCTCCCCGAAAGAGACCAACCGCACGGTCAAGCTGAAACTAGTTCTCAGGTGTCCCTAACCTCCCGCGGTCTTGGAATATAGCCTCCGATCGAGCCTGCCAACCAACTGGTTACTACCAGCTGGGCTCCTTAACACACCAAACAGGTGGCCCAACGGCTTACTGTCCCCAGCGCAGGCTGGCTAAGAAAAGCACACGCGGTCTATTCATTGTGCGACATACGCAACGTAGAGCTGTTTAGACTGCCCATCGTTGCGATGTAGGGTGTTCGACAGAGCTTCTAGGATGCCTGTGAGACACTCACGCAGTCTCTAGAGTGTAAGTATGTCTAGCAACTACTGCTGGTAGACTGCCTGACGTCGCATAATCCCTTTAACCCTTCTGATGCTCATCGCTGTGAGGTCTCTTATGTCAGAGTACAGTAGGCTCACGCAATCCAGACCTGTGCCTAGTCCAGATCTCCTAAATGGAAATGCGTTCCAGGATTCATGCTCCGTGAGCAAGTAGCTGAGAAACATGATGACCTTCATGTCGCGAAGAATATATGTACATACGAGGGGCGTTCAATATATTCTCGGTATCGGGGTGAAGCTGTGCTTGGAGCGAATAGAGATAAAACGCGAATTAATAATCACATTTATATGAAATTTTACATGAATGCACTAAAATAATAGTATTACTTGATAAATAAGTCAATTTATATATACGAGCACAGCCTCACTCCGATACCGAGTATATATTGAACGCCCCTCGTAACTCGCTCACATCAACTGCATGTCCGTCCCTTTCTCTACTGCCATTTAGCTCGGAAGTGTTTTCTCGATGGCGCCTTGCTATCGGCAAGTCGGCAGTCCGTCCAAGTGTCCACTCAGAAGTGTTTTCAGCAGTTAGCAACAAGCAAGCCTCTCGTCAGCGCAGAGAGCATGCTCTTGTGAATTAAATCAAGGTCGAGGGGTAAAGTAGAGACTATGTGCTTCATCGGGGTGCATCCGGCAAGCAATACTCTCTGAAGCGCCATTAATCGCCGATAGCCTCTTGACAGTTTTTGCAGCTTGGGGCTATATACATCTGGTATGCCACACAGGCAACCAATGAACCATGAGCTGCATCTCTGCTTAGCCCCTAATTTTGACGTCACAGCTCCCACCAGTCGATCCCTCAAATTCCTGAAATCAGTGAGCAAGTTCATACCTTTTCCGATGACAATGCCCACGTATTTAATCACCGCTGCCATATGCAATGGAGTTCCACTGACTCACTCGAATCGATTCGGCCCTTCATCGAGGTATGGTCCAAGGACACACTTACGTCAACACTCTTGCCCCACCTACGTACAAGACTCATTACTTCGCTGGCTACAATTCATCGTGAAACTGACCCTCGACCATAAGGAGGTAGTTTAGGCACAGTGCTTGTAAATGGCTTCCAACTGTCTCAAGAATGACCTCGAGCAAGAGCCATTGGTTTTGGAAACGTCCAGTGCTAGACTCTTTGAATGTTACAAAAGCTCGTATATAAAAGCATTTCCATTGACTCTGTCCAGTTGTTGAATGGAAATTACATCAAAGGATGCATGGGTGTTATGACAACCAACTGGGTACAGTCACTCGGTTGCGAGTGGTTCAACAGAGGCTGTATTCGGGAATGACGGTTGATCAGACGTCCCTGAATCATGACAGTGGTTGGCACATTTGTGGGAGCGAAAAGAAATGGAGATTGTACCAGGATCACGTCACGGAGTTTATCTCGACTGAATTGTAGGCATGCTCGGCTCAGAGACGGGAATTGCATATAATTCAAATCAGAGTGGAGTTGCACCACAACCTGGTGCTGTGATCCAAAGTACGCCAGATCAAGTCAGCAAGTCAGATTTGCTCTGGCGCGTCTACCCACTTACCTAACCTAACCTAGTACAACAAGAGCTTTTAGATCGGCCTCGTCCTTCACCAAAGTCGAGGAACTGTTCATAAAAGACTAACTCAATTGGTGCTTAGGTTTGGCGCTTTTAGTACTTCGGTGATAGGCAACCTCCTCACTGTCCTGTGCCAGTTATGGAGTCCTCCGACTTTTCATTTCCTACGATTCACACCGAGAAACTTAATACGCCGGCTGCGTAGACGGCTGACCGGGTTTAAAGCCGCCGCACGACCTGTGAAACTATATGCCGCGCAGTTCTTGTTGGAATCTTCTACTGGGTTTTTAAGGTTAATTTTAGTACACGACCAAAGATTCATAAATCACGACTCTATCGCTCTCCGGCTAAGACTCTATCTATAGCGAGCTTCTCAAATAGCGCCTCTAGGAGTCGGCATAAAACTGTGCTTCCCCCTTCACTCGTGAAAGGAAACACAAGTGGTTACTTAAGAAGCTAGGCCCGTGTCGTCTGCCTCGGACTGTAGGGCAGATAGTAATACAGTAGCTACTTGACACGCACTTGTGTCGTTCTGCCGAAGTGTGTCCATTGTGATTTTAGTTTTCGTCGTTCGAAAGATCACGTCAATCCAAACATTCACTTGCCTCAAGACCGGATACATCCACGAGGTTCCACATGAGGGGGTCGCATGGCGCCTAGTCGCGCCTGTGGACAACCGCAAACTACTTCAGCTTGAATATCAGGTCCTGATGGCTCAGGCAAGCACTTCTGTCGCAATAATAAGTCTGTCTCCAGAGCGCAATTCCATGACAGCCAACTAAAGGAATTCTTGAATTGGCACTTGTCCAGCATAAGAAATTGGCACCGCTAGTCAACTCAACTAAGGTCCCTGAGACATATTTCGAGTAGGATTCGCTCCTTTTCCACGTATACCAAGTTTCCTCAACACTTTCCCCTTTCTAGAGACAAACTGAGACGAGCTGATCGTTTGCTGATCAGTATCCCGTGGTGGTCGTGGCGTTGTGGGTCTGTGCGTCGACTCCCACGCACTTGGAACCTATGTATGCGTCTAGGTTCGAATCCCAGTACGACAAAAATAATTTTCACGGTCCCACCTCTTTCGAGTCCCTGCCGTTGCTCAAAGTGTAAAACTGCCTAGAAAAAGGGTCTCAAACTTGGTCGTTCGGAATCGACATAAAATCTGTAGGTCCCCTCCACTCGTGACCTAGACACTGACTTTCTACGGGCTGTAGCGCCACCCGTCTTATTAGTGTAATTCCGTGGTGTCCTCTTTCTGCTTCCGACAGGTTAGATAGTGTGACATCGAGGTCACTCTCACCCATGGCACCGTTAAAGGACCATAGCGAGCTGAGCCAAATAGAATAAGGCATCGGAAGGCAGCCGCGTTTAACTCAATGCACAAGAGTGGAAAAGGATATCGGATAACGAGGATGAACAGCGCAGGGATTCACCAACTGCTCAACCGTGCTCAACCGTGTGCGACATTGAAGATAGCTGGTCAGAGTTTGCGGCTTGTTCGTTTGAGTCTCAGGTCCACCCTTCTCTGTGGAGCTACAGGATGACGTAAAGCATAGCACAAGGCGTTCCAAATCGAATGTTTGACGACCGCGTGCCCATTTAACTGGAATCGTTGAACGACAAGAGTGGCTACCGGACACAGCAGGAGTAGGTGTTCACAATGGCACTTCGACTGGAAATCAAACAGTCCTCAAATCAGCTCTCAACTGTCACCTACCCGAACTAGCTGTCATTGGAAAAAGTGATGCCAACTCGAACAAGAAAAAAAAAACTCTTAAGCTGGCCGTCCTCCAATTCAGCCAATTTCTTCTGAATTAAATGAGATTTGAGCAGGAACCTTCCGATGTTTGATCGTTGGTTGCGTCTAGATTTGCTTCGCTTTTAAGCCAGGAGCTGGGCTTGACTGCGCCTTGATTGCCATCAAGAATGTCGTGATGCCACCCATAGCTTGACAAATCGCCAAGCCCCCCGCTGTTCCCATTTCCACTCGTTTTGATGACTTTGTGGAGCCATGCCACCACAACAGAAAAAAGTATCTTTCTTGTGATAAAACTTTACAACGTATGTAATTACCAGCGCGGTTCTCAACGGACAAGTGCTCTCACTGCATCATTGACAAGTCCCTCCCCGGCTGCTCACCAGTCGCATGCCATGGCCAGCGTGTCATTCGAACGCAACTAGTGCTTTACCGTGCGCTGCCAACTTATCTCCTCTTCGATCTCATAACGTATTCCTTCCTACATTTCACGCCATCTGCAGCGCAGGCCACAGCAACAGACTCTGCGGCGGCGGCGGCTACGTCCAACCACCAAGCACTTGTGCTCAATTTAAATACAAAGCACGACCTTGTGCCGCGGTCTCTGGCTGGGGACACCACTCGGCCGCACTCGCGGTGACAGTCGAGAAATATGCATTTCAGATTCTTGAATGGCTTTCAACTGCACACACACACACACGGACGCACACAGTCGCGGTCTTTCAAAAGCCATTTCTGATTTATTTTCCCCCTCGATCTGCATTCTTGACGGCAATCAAGGCGCAGTCCAAACCAGTTCCTGTCACAAGGTTACGCCACTAATTGCCGCGAAAGGCTGCTGTGACTTATTTGCTTTTCTTGCTTTTTTTTTGCACTTGCATCGGACGCGGAGCCAGGTCCTGATTCATTATGACCCGCCGAATGTGCGGTTCGGACAGGCGGGACCGAAAACAAACGTGATTCGCAATCACTTAACCGACTGACCCATTCGGAGCTCAAATCAATCACCCGCACGTGGGTGAGCGATGGAGCGGTGAAGCGGTCGGCCTGGGTGCACGCTATCGCCGTGGCGAGTGCTTAATTGCTCTCCAGCGCGCTAGTTGAGTCACTTCCTGCATTGGAGCCGCAGCAGACAAAGTCCACCACTACACGACTGCCGTTCGGCAGTTGAGTTTTGAAGCCCCCTTCAGTCGAGAGGGCTGTTGAGTCAACAGCGAGCGCTTTGTTTACACACACGCTTCGATTTCGCCCGCCCGACTGACGAGTGACGACTGCCGTCCGACGACGCACGGGACGGTGAGTGTGACGGCTGAAGGTCATCTGACATCTGCTGGTGGCACAGTTTAGCACTTCCACACGCAAATTGACGATAAACCAACAGAAGCGAAGCAACAAAAATATCTCGCTTAATTATATCCACGACGAGGCCTGGGGCGGGTTAATAAACTTCCACCGACACATATCGCAAACTCGATTCGGCTGTGTGACGACGCCGGTGATGGTGTGTGCGGCTTTGGTGGTCGCTGTTTATTGGCCGCCTGCGCCTCTGCGTAGTTGGCCAGTCCCCGGTGTCTCAAGGTGAACGCTTGGAAATGGTTCAATTGAGGTGTATCGTGCAACAGGTTTGCATTTATTTGTGCATTAATTGGCGAAGCAGAAACCAGATACAGAGGATTGCATAACTTGCGCAAGTCGCCGACCATTGCACAATTAGTTACTGGTTCTGTGGCTGTTCTGCGCACCAAAGAGTGGGGCAACGTTGTTCGGTTGGAGGCAGGCGATGTGTGATTGTGGACAGATAGCTATCCTTTATGTCGTGGGACCTTCGAGGGAATGGCGAGTGTGTGTGAAGCTAGACCCTGATTGCAACAGAAACCAGCTGCTTGAGCAGATGCGATGTTGGGATGTTGGGGGACACTGCATTTGCTGAGAGATGATTCTCAAAAAGCAATGAACGCAAAGCAACTGAACTTGACTGCTATTCGACAAGCGACATTTATGGAAATTCTTCGTGTTAAGACTCCTAACCTCCTTGGTCTGTTGAATCATGGAATGAGGCAATCAATCCATTTTTCTGACGAAACAATATTCACCATCGGAGAGTCGTTCAACAAACAGAATGAGAGGATTTATGCTCGGTCATCCCGACATGCATCCAAACCCATTCCGAGAGTCCAGCCTTTGTGATGGTTTGGTGCGGGAGTCGCTTATGGCGGACTCACCGAGCTCCATTTGTGCGAAAAAGGTGTGAGGCCTTCAGCGCAGGCAGCGACGACTGGTATATCAGTAATGGGCTTTTAGTTAGCCCTAACGCCTGGCTCTGCCCTTGATGCACTGCTGAATCCCTCTCACATCATGGGGTGCACTCTGAAGGCCATCTTCCACTTAAAAATATCTAATGGTCTTTGGTACACTTCGCACTGGAGCTTCGATGGCCTTGCGGTCCGTCTTATGGACTAGTCTCGTGAATATGCCGTCTGACGCAAGTACACCAGTTCTCCAGCTGCGACGCACATACAAAGTCGACTTTCCCTACACTCAGCACTGGCTCTGGCCAAAAACTGGGCCAGGAAGGGACTGTTGTCCAATCGTCACGGATGACCGCAAGACCAAGGACTGGTCTGGCGCTGGCGCCTTCGTGAAGGGCGACAACATTAGACTGCACACCTCGTTACGTGAATTTGCGTCGGTTTTCCAAGCGAAAACCTACGCGATCCTAATGGCAACGAACCATATTGAGAGGAACAGGTGGAAGGGGCGGAGAATTTGTGTCTGTAGCGACAGCCAAGCTGAGTTTAAGGCCTTGCTTAACCACGTCCAGGATAGTTCAGGAAGGTATGTCTTCTCTGAATTTGTAGTCTGTAGTCTGTAGTCGGTAGTCTAAATTGGCTTAATTTGCCGTCTCGGGCCATCATGGGATCACGCGAAATCAGATTGCCGATGAACTTGTTAGACAAGACCTGCGCTGGGACTACATGCGTCCTTGGTTAGCGCTTCCATCGATGGGCGGGCCTCTCGGGTGCACAACCGAAGGCGGCGGGACTCTCCAAAGAGTAGGCAGATCAAGCGCGTGCTGCCTAACGTCTGTAAGAAATCCGCGGCATTCTTGTTATCTCTTGACAGAAAAGACTGCGGACGACTTACCGCCCTAATATAGGCCACTACACCTTCGCAAAACACGTAAATGTGCGATGAAACCCTCTGCGACGCCTGTGGAGAAGATGACGACACTGCAGTGCACTTCCTATACCTCGGCTAGGATCAGGTAACAATTATTTGGTGCTGATGAGGTGTGAGCCAACATCATCGGCTCCTTATCACAGTTGTTGCCGGGTAGTAAAGGGTGTTTTTTTCGCTATTATCTTTTTGGCAACACTGGTTTAAACAGCTGACGCACGTTCCGTGTTTTGTTTCACTGTCAAACATCTTCAGTTTAGTCTATAATTTAACCATGAATCGTCTTACAAACGAACAACGCTTGCAAATTATTGAATTTTATTATCAAAATGCGTGCTCTGTTAAGAAAGTTCATCGCGCGCTTCTTCCATTTTACGGTCAGAAGCTCATTTTTGGCTCAATGGGTATGTAAATAAGCAGAATTGTCGATTTTGGAGTGAATATCAGCCAGAAGCATTGCAAGAGCTACCAATGCATCCAGAAAAAGTCACAGTTTGGTGCGGTTTTGGGCTGGTGGCATCATTGGACCGTACTCCTTCAAAGATGATGCGAATCGTAACGTAACTGTGAATGGTGAGCGCTACCGTGAGATGATATCCAACTTTTTTCTGCCCAAAATGCAAGAGCTTGACTTGCATGACATGTGGTTGCAACAAGACGGTGCCACATGCCACACAGCACGCGCAACAATGGACTTATTGAGGGGCGAGTTCGGTGAACATTTTATTTCACGTTCGGGACCGGCCAATTGGCCGCCTAGATCGTGCGATTTAACGCCTTTAGACTATTTTTCTTTGGGGCTATGTTAAAGCTCATGTCAATACAGACAAGCCCGCTTCAACTGACGCGTCTATCTTCGCTTCAATCCATTTCGTAGCCATTTCGCTCCCATTGTTCTGACATTATAAACAAAGCTGCAAAGAGCGCGTGAAACTGTTCAAGAAATATTCGAATCGCGTATTCCGTGGGCAAGTTCTCTGCTAGTTTACATGATGGCCTTGAATACCTTGAAGACGACTAGCGCTCACCGAATTTGGCGACCTCGAGGAATGAAGGAAGCCTTGAGAAAGAGTGGCACATTCTGGGCTTTGATGTGCACACGAACGCGCAGTGGAACTTATCATATTTTTTGGACACTTCTTTGGAAAGAGTAACCAACGATTTAACAGGAAACTGATGAGAAGCATAGTAAAATATTCAAACAAAAAATCAACGATCGATTTAAGCGGAAACTGAATAGCCATTTCGCACTCTTCGCATGGGTCATGCCAAATAAACAAACAAACAAACAAAAAAAGGCAAATGGATCATCACATCATCATGAGTCATGAGTCCGCTGGAATTCGATGAAAGCGATGACGAGTCTCAGTGGCGTTGCAAAGGTTTTCTTACTAAATAAAGGCCAATCCAATAGAAAAATGAGGGCAGTGGGTTCTTGGGCGTCAATTGGCTATAATCTCAGTAAGTTCATCGTCTTCAGCTGATTAAAAATTCAGGGCGCCCTTAGAGTTGATTTTATGTTGTTTTGTTGGAAGAATAAAGAATTTATTCAAAAAGGACAAACTGTTTCAATTTGCAGCGGGTGTTGACAAGAGTTCATCGCTATACAACACATAGACTTTGTATTGGGATTCCTAGGTTAGGTTAGCTACAGTATGGGCTGCCAGTGAAATCGCCAGAACACTTAGAGACACTATGTTGGTCCATTGTGATACCCATAATCAGACTACTACCACTGATCGACAACTCCAGTGATAGTGCCGTTAATTTGATGCCATCGTCAAATGGTGACTGGAGAGAATATCCGGATATGAAAACCGGATATTAACTTGGCCTTCACCAGGATTCGAACCAGGGACTCCCCCTCTAACAAGGGGCAGGCACTCAACCAACGGCGCCGTCCAGCTGTCTAAAGTGAGATTCCTGAGAGTGTGGTCCATCGCATTCCTATCGAGGATTTGGGGAAGAGAATGAATTGCGCGCGTCATGGCGTGAAGAAGACGTGACGGCTCAAGAAAAATTCTGCATTCATCGTTACTAAATGTGGTGCTTCCAATGCGAGCCACTCACCAAAAGTCCGAGCGCGACATACTTAAATGTCACTAGATGGGCCGAACGAGAAGGAAGTGCGGATGGCGTTGTGTCAAACCAACAGAGCTAGTGCAAAGTCAGTCTGTGAATGCTTAAAATGAGCTGAGTGTCCTGGAGGGATGGAGTACATGGAGTACAGGTACCGACGTACAAAGCGACGGGTTTCCATGCACTCGCACATAATTTCCACAGTCGAAAGTTAAAAAAATGGCTGACGCAACGGAGAGGCAGCAAGACAATGAGAACAACGCTTTTGAATCACATACTAAACGTGACACAGCTTCGGTGGAGTTTCATTCGAAGAGAGTGTTAACTTGACCGTAGACTGAAAGATCGGTGTGTTAGGAATCAGCAGCAGCACTCGAAGATATCGTATATCTCATCGCGGTATTCATCGATTATGGAGCTGGTCAGATCTAGAAAAATGGGGTCCTGGTGTAAGCCTGCATAAAACAGAGAGATTCTTACTTTAACTCCCTCCCCTTGTGCGAGACCGGGCTAACGTTGAGTACTAGCAATAAACTCGTGGTCCTAGGCTAAACATTCACAAGGGCGTGCCAATAAAACCTTCGCAGCTTTGTTTTGCTACAGCCTCGCCTGGTCGAATTGAATGAATTTACTCCTTCACCCTCCCTTGAGAGACCTAATCGGCAGACGGATAGGAGCAATCGCAGCGATTAGACATGTGTCTTCCTTGAAAGATGTACATTTATCCACGCCTAGAGGCAGCGACAATAACGAAACGATCAAGAGAATGGCAAAAGAAAGGATGGGAAAAGACAGGTGCATTACATCGAGACAATTCAATGCACTAGTAAAGAAAACTACCACTCCTGGCAATTCCGAAGGATGACGTGATTAGGAAACTCAATTTCCAAAGACGACTGGAGCAATGAATCCATAGTCCATTGAGTCCTCCTTAGACTGAGCGGCAATTCGGTAAAATGGAATCAAAGCTCGATGAAGGAGCAGGGGTATTCGGACCCGGGACAAAATACTACGAATCTATGGGCAAACGCACCAGCATCTTTCAAGCAGAAGTCTATGCCATAGACAGATGCGTTCAAATCAGAAACTACACTAACTGCGAAATAGCAATAATGTCGGACAGTCGAGTTGCTATCTTGACACTAGACTCCTACACCATTAAATCCGAGCTTGTGTGGAACTGCCTACAGAAGCTGAAAGAGGTAATCGTAGGAGAAACAGAGTAAAACTCTGCAGGATACCTGGCCACACGGGGATAGCAGGTAATGAAATGGCCGACTCCCTAGCCAGAAAAGGAGCATCGGTAAGCTTCACAGGCCCCGAAACATTCTGCGCCGTAGGAGATCATGTCCCTTAGAGAAGAAATCAGGAAACTAGAAAGAAGGAACCGGACAGAAATCTGGAACAATGCTCATGGCATGAAGCAAGCCAAGAAACTCTTGGGTCAGTATAACCGAAAGAGGTTTGAAACAAACAACCTCTGTATCTAAGCCTAATGCACTGCAGACTCAGGGAGCACTTATGGAAACTAGGGACATCAGAAGAAGGTCTCTGCAGATTCTGTGAAGGATCTAATGAAATTCCAGAACATGTAATGGGATTTTGTGAGGCACTTGCCCTCAAGACAACGATTGTCTTGTTGGCAAGCTCTTGGCAAGCACCTACTATCAGATGAAATGGAGTCAGTAGAAGCATCCCTCATTCTCAGATTTCTAAAGGAAATTGGCTTAGGTCGAATACTGTGAATAAACACCTTCCACCTTTGTGAACAGGAGTCCACAACCCACTTGAAAACTCTGTAAACAACTATATGTGAGGGGAACTCGTAAGAGAGCAAGGGTATCAAATATCAGAGACATCTCCTGCTACTTCTAAACCAGCATCCGCTAAAGATAGGACTACCAGACTTGGTATAATGCTGGCAGCCGATTATTTTAGCATTCATCTCCTGTGTGCGCCGGGCGACGGCAGTAGTTCATCTCACTTGTCAAGTGAAGAAGGGATGCCAGTTCTATACCACTCGCTGCTGCTAAACATAACTTGATGCTGGACACAATTGATCACACTTATCGTAGATTGTCTGAGGGCAGACTGAGGCGGCTGGCTGTCAGTACTCTCGTCGGCATAGGAACACACCCCCAGAAGTTTCAGAGACGAGGAAGGTACCAACTGAGCCACAGTAGTGCGGGCTCTTCTCACGGATTTGTATAAAGCAAATACAACGACTCTCTCCAAGTCGAACTTCAATTTTTTGCTCGCCATATTTTGGCATTTCCATACAAAAAAAACACGATTTCTTCTAAGTCGAACTCACTCTAACTCGAACTAATTTTGATATCCCGTGAGAATTCGACTTAGAGGGAGGCGACTGTACGCCTAAAGTTTCGCGTGGTAAATGGGCCTATTTGACTGCTGCAAGTTGGTAGTTAGCCACCATAACCTAACCTATCTTCTTCATCAGCAGTAGAGCGGACTTATAAGCCCCTCCTAGAGGCAGAGTTTTATAATGCCAAAGCCTATAGGGCACCCATTTAACCAAGCACTTTGGACTTTCTCCCTCTCCGTTGTCACAATGGATCCATCAGTACCTGAAAGCCGTTGGAAATGCTCCTCTACGCGCTTTCCAAAGACAACCTATCACGAGTGTTTAGTGAAGGACTCAAAGGATTTACAGAATGCCTTCTTCAGGCGGTCACCCTGCGCCGTTTTAATAACGAGACGTGTCAAACACGCAGCTCGTGGCTCAAAGACGTAGCAAAAGACACAAAAAACGGGCCAAACAGCAATCAGACGTAAGCCGGACCTGATCCGAAGTTTGTCCCAAGATCAAGAAAGAACCTTTTAGCTTGTCTGCTACTGAGAGACGTGTGGCTTATCCTTATTGTTGCACGCGTCGTTGATGGGTTAGTCTAGAGCCTATTTTCCACAAAACGATTGCTGTCCCAGCCGACCTTTTCACTTCACCCACTCATCTCAATGTCAGCCTCAAAGGCAGATTATTAATTGTATCATGGCACAGCCAATGGATGGCGAAACCTTTCATCCAAGTGCCCGTGTGTGAGCCTAATTGAAATCCCTCTCAGTCGCCAGCGCGCCGCGATCGACGGCACCCAACACCCACACGACGAGCCAATCCAAATGTCAACCATGATCATCACTTTCCGCATTTTATTGCCTCCTCCACGACATTTCCGCGAAACGGGCAGCTCCTCGAACACCAGCAGAAAAAAGGTTAACGTGCCCTCTAAAGTCTGCCATTTACTGATGGTTTGATGGCAGAGACCCCCCTCCGGCCCATCGTCTCTTTGTGGGACTATCGTGGTCTGTGTGTGTGAGTGTGCCACCCAACATCAGTGAAGGAACCCAATCCACCAAAGGGGAGGGATGGGAGAGCAAAAGAAGCGACCGATCGCACGAAGCAGCGCGGAGCACTGGACTCAAGTGTCATCGCTTTATAACGGAACCAATGTAATCGAATGAAACCAGAAGAGGGAGAGTCAATGAATGAAAGAAAGAAGAGACTAACCAAGCAACCAGTCAGTCAGTCCGACCAGGCCGAGCCAGGCCAGAAGCTATTGCCTGTCCTCCTCTTCCCGGCTTCGCTGTGGTGGCTCATTGTGCATGTAAAGCGTATTCCCCGGCCAAGCGGCGAACTGGAAAAACGCCAAGAAGAGGAAAACCAAGAAAGCGGAGTGACAAGAAGGGAGAGCGAAAGATCACCACACCGCGCCGAGAGGGAGAGGGACATGCGACCGTCTTGCTCTGTGTCGTCTTTGTATCGACGCTCGCTCTTGTTGTTGCTGCTTTGTTGTTTTTTTTTTTTTTTCGGGCAAGGTCATCAGCGAGACAAAGTCAATGGCCGCCAGTAACCTCTTCCATTTCTCACTCGCCTCCATGTGGCCCTGTCTTTACTACGACGACGACGACGCCGCCTTTTTTTTTTGGATTTACAACACACACGGGCAATAGTCATCATCGTGGTCGTCGTCGTCGTGCCATCAATCCACCGTCGTCATCATCATTATCCGTGGATCCCCTGGCCACCTCTTCGTGCGGCTGCCCGTGTGCCTGTGTGTGGGTCTAATGCCACAGAATCAATGAGTGTTGGCACTTAACAGCGCTCAGCAACTCACAGCAAAGAAGCGACAACAAGCGGGCAACATTGTTGTGCTTCCTCTTTCTCTACACTCGTTGCTGGCTTCTTTTGTTGCTTTTTTTTGTGCTTTTTTTTTGGAACGTCATGATGACGTTTGAAGGGAGACACGCGGCATGTCAGAGCCAGAACCAGAGCCAGATGATGGAGAGATGGAGGCTCTGCGTGCTCATGTAAATGAAAGGCCATCATGGTCGTCACAATTATAGATCTCGTGGAGTAAGCTGGCGCGCGTAAATTTTGCGTTGTGTCGTCGGATTTGAACCAAGCAACTGGAGGGGAGGAGGGGATTTTTAATTTATTTTCGAAACAGTTAGATGTGGATTCAACATTTTTTATTGCTTCGCGTTCATTGTGTTTTTGCACGCATCTATCGCTCGTTCGCTCCCATTTGCCGCAGCCGCCGCGCCGTTGGGATTTGGGTGCCTCTCTGCTGGTGCTGGTGCTGGTTGCTGGGGAGCAATGGAACAATGGACTGCGAGTAGTTGTTGCACTTTCCTTTGTTATGTTTTATTTTTTTCTATGTCACTGAAAGGAGATTCTTTTGTTTGGCATGTTAATGGCAACGGATTTATAGTTCGGTTTGTTGGTTGTTTTCCAGTTTTTTTCTGTTTTTGTTTGCTTTTGTTGGTGGTTCGGGGCGAGTTCATAGCTTGATATGGTTTAGATTCATCCTGGGAACGAAGATGTGTGTGGGAGAGCGCTCGTATTTGGTGCACATGAAGTGACAGCTGTTGCTTTTTGGAAAACAAATCGGGGCCTGTCTGTTGATGAATTACTTCCAGTCCAGTCAGGGGTCAGTCACCTTGGGATCGGATCGACCCAGTTTTTTCCGCTGGCCGGCTTTTTTTAGCAAATAACTTATCGACTATTCGACGATGTTATGGGTCAAGTGTACAGCTGTTTGACATGATGACTACCAAACTTTCGCGACCAAGACGATCAATTTTTACTCAAGTTTAGAGGTCTTTCGATTAAAGGAAGATGAAAATTGGCTTTCTGGTCGAAGGAAAAAGATGGCCAAAGAGACCTTGACCTTGATGTTTATTGGATTTCTAGGGTGCTGCGTTACAACCGCGACTCAAAATTCTTTTTAGAGTAACAGCACGTCATTTTGTACAGCGAATCACTGTTTAAATCACGAATGAAGAACGACAAAAATACAAGGATTGCACAGAGTACAGGTCTGTGTCCAGTATTGCTATCACAAGCTCTAAATTTGTCTCATACTTGACTTAAAGCTGTAAGCAAGCTTTGGCCGATATTCACTGCCCAGTTTTTCTGTTAAAAATAAGCAGACCGAGCTTAGGATGGATCTCTAAGAGGAGGATCTGCTCGTGCAATGTCAGAATCGAATTAAATGTCATATTCAAAGACCCCATTATTGGTTATACACAAAATTTCACCACGAATTGTCATTTACGTACGTAGAAAACGATTACTTTCACTCCCACTTAAGCCAGCAAAATTGAACGAAACTTAACGAAACTGTGGAATATGGTTATTATGGTAATTTCTGTGTATTGGCTTGATTGCTTAAGTTAACCTAAGTTTTTTTTTGAGTCACTTATGATTGTATAGGGCAACGATGCAGAAATGGCGTGCAATGGTAACTGCAATGCTTGATTCTGTTCTTACAATAATCCCTCAACCCGCTTGATCATATTGACGTAGACATACCTCAGTTCGCAACAACTCGATTATCCAACAAACAGTCGTGACTCATTTCCAAAATGTCCTTGTCTAAGTTAGGTTGGCACCAGTGGCTGCTGGCAGATAACAGTGACCTGTGCGTTCTAGAAAAAAAATAACATTTATCTTCTCACAAATCCAAATTCAACTTGGGTGCTATCTCTGGACATTGTCTAGTAAGAGAGCACGCGGAAAGAAGCGGCTGTCTTCATGAGGAGGAAATGAAAAACAGGTCCTCCCGACTCTAGCGACTCTCAAATGTCGCAACCTTGGAGCATACATTGTCAATGATCTATGACAGGGACGCACACGTCGATAGTAAACTCACATCGATCTCCTGTTTACAGAATACAGATTGCTAGTTTCGCCTTGGAGCTATCAATGTGGGACCCGGCATGTCTAAGTGCACTCCTAAGCCACTTCATGCCCTCTGTCTTGAACACGCAAAAGGTGGATTTACTAAGAAGATGTCTCGAAAAATGGACTACTAATGTTGCAGCTTCGGCATGTTCAGAAGGGGTAGGCAGCAAAATGTGGCTTCACACTGCAGAGTATACGAATACACTCACTTTGACACTAAGCCTCAGTGTGCTCCCTCTTGGGGCTAGTTACGTCGTTAGTTCTGGACGCATTTCGTTTTCTTGGTGAACTTCTAGATTTTCCAGACATCGAATAAGGTCGTCGTCTGAAGACAACCTGATGATCCTGCCCAACTACAGGCGTTGAAAACATAGCTTCGATTATATACACTAAGTTGGCTGAAGTCCTTCTGAACTTATGTGAGCCAAGTAACCTCTAATGACTCGGGGTCTTTTCAGTTGCAGATAAGTTGTCCGTGCGGTCTAGGTATTAGCGTATTTACTTAGCTTTCACTGAGATTCGAACCAGGGACCCCTCTAACCAAGGGCAAGAACTCAACCATCTGTGCCATCCAGCTGTGAGTTCTACATGGCCTAGGCTCTTGACCAGACCCATGTCGCCCCTCAACCCATGCACATTTTGGTTGAGTCTTCTTCTGCAAATTCCCTCAACACAAAAAGCGTTGTTTATCCACTTTTGATACAACACGTAGATCAGAACTGGTTATTCGAGAGAATGCTCCACTAGTCGATTGTCTCTTGAGCCCACAGAAACAGCGATTGGCGGGAGCTGTTCTGCTTCTCTCTCTGTTTGTACTTTTTACTGCTAAGCTGAGCCAGGCGAAATTACTCCATGTTGTCGAGGGGAGACACAGTTTATTGCAGACTCCGATTGGGGAGAATTTGAACAAGTTTCCACTACAGTTACACCTTGTGGAACACTAGAGAAGTGATATTGTCCCTTCGAAAAAAGTTGGTCTGAAAGGCGATGCCTGGATAGAGGCAGTCAAAGAACCAATTCAAGATTTTAAACAAATCGAAGATTGTTCTCAAAAGACACTTATCCGACAATGATCAAGAAAATCAATGTGAAACGCCGCCTGACGGCATTTGCATGCATACACGCGCACTTCCTAAAGGCGCCTATTCCAACTTGGTGCCCATGAGGACGACAACTATTTCAAATGGGTCACAGCCTTCGGAAGTAAGAAAGCAATATAAATCGCCATGCCACTCGACGCTCCGCCATCGGCTTTAACTCATTAGGAGCCATGCCTTAGCGCAACAGACTTAGTACACGTCGCCCTGGTGCTGCCAAACTGTCGTCCGATGATGGAGCCGCCATTCAAAGCACAACTCGGATCCCTTTAAGTCCTCTTAAACCATCTTCTGACAATGGAGAGATGATATACATGTGATTTTTTAAGCGCTTGGTTTTTAATTTTCACGTGAAATACAGGAAAATTGCAAAAATGTGTACAGTTTTGATTGGAGTTGATAAATCAATGCGTGCCATTTACCTTTTAAAGATAATTTATGGCAAATGCTGGCCACGATTACGTTTTGTGTGGGCCTTACGGACACTCCACTTTAAAGTCATTCTTTCGCACATATTGAATGGCTACTCCTCGATGGTTCCAGTTGACGCTGGCTTATCGTCATAGACGAGCCATTTGACAGTCCGAGGTGGACCCGGGACCAGCTTTTAAAGCAACCACTTGCATTGTGCGTCTTCTCCCGAGTGGAGGCCAACTACGGTCTTATGCCAACTCCGAACTGCGAAGATGTGAAATCATTGTCTAGACAGGTGAGCATTGTCTGTGACTCGAAAGAGGTGGAACTATGAATTATGAAAGCTGTCCCGTGCCGTTGATTAAGCGCAGGAGACGACTCACCTATCCCCCACGCCACGGCGGCCATTGAGAGACCGGTGAAACCCACAATGGACGCAACAGACGCGATGGTTGTCGTGACAGTCGCTCTGCTCGCCACTGATACCAAGAAGACCTTGAAAGCTTGACCCCCTCTGCACACGCAGGCACTTGCCCCACAGCCCTTATCGCGAACTCTCGCCAGCAAAAAAAAAAACCAACCCCTTTTCCAGCGAGAAACTCGATTCATGGAAATCAAAACTACTACTCATCGTCACAAAGCCCCCAAATTCAATTCCACGGGCGAGTCTTATCAAAAAAAGAAAAATAACAAAACTGACGCCCGAACGTCGAACACCTGCACGCCGAAGACGACCCACAAATCAACGAAAAGATAAGCCCCCTCACCCCCTACCGCCCATGACACCAGTGGATCGTCGCTCAGAAATTAGTGACTTACTCGTCGCTGCCATATCATTAGACTGCTCTCCTCCTCGCCTCGGCTGACGGTCGTCCACCAGCAGCAGCGCAGAACAAATTGGTTAACTACGGCGGCGACGAAATTCCCAGAAAAAGACGAACCGGCACCGTTTATCACACCACACAGACACACCGCCGTGCACTTGCGTTGCGCGGCGCGGGCAACACACACCGAATCAAAGGCGAACCTGGCGACTTATCTCACGCCCGCCCCCCGCCAGTAGTGCCGCCGACGAGCGAAATGTTTTGAAGGACATCCGAGCCAACTTGTTGAGTCTTATGTTACACGCTACAATGACACACACCGGGGTGTGCAAAACCCAGATAAGATTCTATTTTTGCAATCTTTGACGCGGTTCTCGACTCGGCTCGGCTTCTTTCTCTTTTTTGCGTGTTTTTTTTTTTTTTTTTGTTTGACTTGCCTGCTGGCAAATTCCACGACGCGGCGGCCAAGCAAACTGGTTGAGGACTTATTTACCCGAGCCGTGGACTGCTGCAAACACGAAAATAAATAATATTTGGACCGTGAAAGCAGAAGGAAAAAACGAGATCACCACTTCGGCTGGTGTCCTTGTTCCGACGGCGGGGCGGTAGGATAGGTCGGCGCAATCCGGCGGGTTAGAGGCACAAGACTAATGAGAGTCCCTCCGCGACGGTCGATGGAGGGTGACAACGAAAGGAGGCAAAACGAGAACGTTTATGCCCGGCGACGGCGAAAGAGCGTGAAAGAAGGAGGACGTCGACTACGGCAACAGCGACACAGAGAGCGAGTGTCTTCCAGAAGAACCATCGAGGTACAAAAACAACGGCCAACTGATCTCGGAGTTTGTGCAGACCAAAGAACAAACGCGATATGGTCTGGTCTATCGCTGGAGGGACCCCGACCAACCGGCCAACCGTTGGTGGTGGTGGTGGTGTTGGAGTATACCCGCAGCAGCACCCAGCACCGCCAGCACAGCAGCCAACAACAAGGTGAACTCTCCATATGAGCGTCGAGTCACCGACCGCCCGACCACGGCCAGCGAGTCGCTGACAGCCGCACCAGCACCAGCAGCAGCACCATCACCGCAACAGAAACTCTGCAAAAATGCTAACCAGGCCAAGCGTAGTTTGTTCGCTGCGCACATGCCACCACCCGCCCTCGACATCACCGCCACCGCGCCATCCTGTGTGTCGATGTGTGTTGGTGGCTGGTGGTGCGCCGAGGACTGTGAAGACGTGCCGGGACCGAGAGACAGTCGCTGATTTTGATTTGAAAATGCACGGTGGTTGGCAAAACGTCAACAGAACGCTACAAACCGACTCGATTAAAGGGTGAGTCACGCCGCTGCGGACTGGCTTGCGCTGCACATGTGTGTTATCTAATAGCGCGGCCTGGTCTGGTGGTTGTGCGGCTGGCTGGAGATCGCCGGTGTTGCTCTCGCGGATAGTTTGGCGATGATTAACCGAACGCCCGAACGTCTTTCTTCGCGGAATCGAAGGGCGACGGACGACGTACGACGTGTGACGTGGTCGAAGGTGCTTGCTGGATGTGTCAGCCTTCCCGCCAATTGATCGCTTAATTGTTAATTGCACTGCCCGGCGACAGATTCGATGGAGAGGGGCGATAGCTGATATCAGACAGCAGCTGATCGATGAGTGTTGAGCTTTCATTGCCAGATGCCGTCATCGGGAATGTCACTGCCGAGCAATGGGTGTGATTTATCCAGGTGATGAGGTATTCTCGTGCGATGAGGAGCAGGTTCCTTCGGACAGACATTTGGAGACGGAGTTTGCAGCGAACGGAAGGAGTGTTCCACAGAATAGCCTCCATGTCCTGCTTTTCTCAGGAAACGGATCCGATGGCTGGCAGATCAGTGATCCTCGCCGTCCTCAGCGTATTCCCCATGATTGAGGCTGATTTGCAAGCCCTGAATGATCTGTCGGCAGCAACGACTTTGGATAGGTGCAAATCTTTGATGTTTTGACGAACGTTGCTGTCAACTGTGATAGGTGCCGTGGCAGATCGATTATGGCATCACCAGGGCCACAAATTTAGATCTTACGAGAGACCGATGGCACTGTTGGGGTCGAGATGTTTTCCTTCACGTCTTCAACAAATGTTCGACTAACTTTAAAAATTAATTTTGATCGTATTGGGAATCGAACAATCACTGCTGGTGGAGCTTACAAATGTCGTCAATGCAGGCCTTAACAAGAATCATCACGTAATTGTGATATTTATCGACTTCAGCAAAGCATTCGATACTTTAACACATGAAAAGCTCGTAGAAAGTGTCAGCAGAATGGGGTTGAGAAGAGTCCTGTCAAACTGGCTCAAAAGTTATCTGACTGACAGAACTATCCAAGTCAAGGCAGCTGATACATTGAGTACTGAAAAAGAAGTCAAATACGGTGTGCCACAAGGCTCAAAATTGAGCCCCACACCCTTTTCACGAACGAGCTAATGAAGTTAAAACTATTGCTTATGTGTATGCCGACGACATAGCAATCGTGGTGAAACACCAAAACTTGTATTCAGCTGTGCAGATAATACAGGACGAATTCAACGCTGTATGCGAATGGTGCCATGATAATGGCGATGCACATTCGCACTCCATCAACACCTGCAGAAGTCTTCCAAATCTTTCGAAATCGAAGTTGTCAGAAGTATCAAATACTTAGGAATTACCATCGACGAGAACTGTCTTTGGCGTGAGCACATCAACGTCCTGCGCCTGCAACTAAGAGCACCGTCTTCCCAATGACGTATCTTAAGCGTTACACAAACGTAGAAGTGCTTAAGCAGGTGTATTACTCGTTAGCAGAATCGCGCAACAGATACGGCATTCTGGCCTGGGGAAACGCCGCAAAACCCCACCTGGATGAGATATCTGGCACACAACATCGTCTTCTAAAAATTGTTAGACACTTCAAGTCAACTTTTCAAGTTCTAGATGTCAAAGCTATTTTTTCAGATGACAACACTGCTGCAGCACATGAGAGACCGACGGTTCCAGCAACCTTTAAGTCGCACGCTTAACACCAGAAGACGTGCCCAAGGGATGCTTGATGTTTCGAGAGCATCCAACTTATATGGAGACCGAGAACTACGTTTAAGTGCTTAGGAGTCGATGCACAGACACACAACGCCAAGGCCGCCATCTTCGACTAACTTCAGCGTTAACAAAAATGGATTAAATTCTACCAAGAATCTCACTGGTCTCACAGTTTTCTGATTTCAGTTTGCTTGGCGTCCTAAAGCGTAAAAGGTCTGGAGCGCTTTCTACTTTTACTTGACGTCAGATATTCGTAAACTCTTAAACAAGTCTTAAGCCAGGACTAAAGCGTCCAATCCAAAGGGACTTCTTCTTCTTCTCTTTTTTTGTTTGGCGCTACAGTCCGGGGTGGAACTGGGCCTCAACCAATTAGCATCTCCAGCCAACACGATCTTTCGCCAGCTGCCTCCAAATTACGCACACCAAGTTGATTGTCTAGTCATTCTCCACTTGTGTGCGCCATCTCGTTCGAGGACGTCCTCAGCTCCTGGCTCGGAATCGAAAACTCTTCGGGCCGGAGCTGTGGTGTCCATCCGCTCTACATGACCTAGCCATCAGCCCGTGCAAATCCTGGTTGAATCTCCTCCTCCAGACACCACCAACGCAAACAGGACCAAAGGTCGCACGCAGAACTTTTCTCTCAAAACGACCAAGAGCTTCTTCATCCGTTTTCAATAGCGTCCATGTCTCTGCGCCATAGAGCAGGACAGGGATGATCAGGGTGTTATATAAAGTCAGCTTGGTGCTTCGAGAGCTGACTCTGTTACTCAATTGCCTCTTAAGCCCAAAGAAACAGCGTTTGATCTCGCGAGTATGTATAATAATTCATAATCCAAAGGGACTGTGATTATTAATTTCGATAGACTGTCGAACAAGGGGACTTGAACAGTGATGGCCCAACTCCGAGTGAAACAAAGTTTGTAATACGTTTCAAAAGGAAAACAGAGAACGTAATTTGGCGATAATGCCTCAAAATCGTTGGCTTGTCGCAATGTTTAGAATACGTTCCCCAACTTCTAAACAAAAAAGTAGACAGAACAGCCACAGACACTGTGAGCGTCCACATCTGCATAACATCAAGGTATCCGTCATGGTCCTTGGCATTAGCTCCACTTTCTAATGAGTCCCTATCCAGAGCAGCATTCATAGTAAGCCTTCTCTGCGTGTTTCATTGGGTGCCAACCAATGTTTGGCTAAAATCATTGTTCTCGTAGAACAGAGTTGGGTGCTAGAATTTTCAATTTGTATTGGATTGGATTTTGTTACAAGAGGCTATCAATGTTGTTTGAATAGGCATTTGTCAAATCTGACAGCCGTGACATCCACGGAAACATTACTGGTCATCAAACGTCATGAGCGTCAAAGAGCAGGTTTGAAAAAGGAACGTTGGAGGTAGAGAGCCATCTCGACCGAATATGGAGCCTTTCTTAGAAGGTTAAGACATCTAATAGAACTTAACATCCCGTTAGAGTCTGGTTCCTAAGTTGGAATTGTCACTACCAAAGGAAAAGAGCCTGGATCCGGACATGGTCGAGTGAAGGCAATAGCTAATCACGGGGACAGAAATGGCCTCCACATTCGGCGGCGAGGATGGGTTAAGTTGTGTTTATGGCCTAAATTGACCATAAACCATAACTTTTGCTATTTACTTTGTCAGCGCTCTATTTTTGACAGCATACGCGTGATTTGTGACATGTGTCATCATTTTGGAAAGACTTGCACTCGTACCGCGCTCTATAGCCAAATTATTGGTGCCATAATCGACCTACTGAGCAAGAAATTCAAGCCGATGCCGAGTTTTGCAACGATTTCACGCTAATGGACATGAAGCAGCAGCCTCTCCGTATGCGTAGAGAGCACATGTATCCACTGGTGTTAATAAAGGCTATATTCATTGCCATTCGGAGCAATTGCGTTAATCGACATGTACGTTTTTACGCCAGGATCTTGGTCTATAACGTTACATGTAACTCGGGGACAAATACAAGTCGAACGACCAGCCGTAGAAAAAGTGGCATGGGCAGATGCGTTGCCACGATCGGATGTGTCTTTGCAACTTCTATGGATGGACCTTTAGAACTCTGACTGCAGACGCACCGTTTGTCGAGATATGCAGCCGACAGCGTCTAAGTGGGCCTCAGAAAAGCTGGCGGAAGATCCGTTTTTTTTTTTTATTACCTTGGCGACGAAGTTCTTTTTTGGGTAAACAAAACTGTCCCATTTGGTTCGATTCAGTCCATTCAGTCAGGCAATACAGCAGCTGCCTGGAAAATGTACTGTTTGATGTGATTTATGGTCCGGCGGAATCATTGGCAAGCATTTTTTATGACGGTAACCATGAGAACAACGTTGCAGTTCAATGATTTCGACTTTTTGGCCAAAACGTCGACGTGTGGTTACAGCAAAACGGTGTTACACGTCACAAACCGCACAGAAATCGATGGACCAATTGATAACTGAATTCGGTGAGCAATTTATTCTTCGTTTTGGATCGACTAGATTTTTGGACATTTTTGTACGGGGACACGTTAAATTACTCATGTAACTACAGCAACTGTTACTGTTGACGACCATTGACAATGAAATAAGGACAACATGACGTCTTTAAAAATTCCGTACAAATCCTTGCATATGCAGACGACATTGGCGTGATTGTTTGAGCAAAGCGAGTCGTTCAGCAGGCGTTTGCTGTGATTGAATCGAAAGTGGCCATAATGGGGGCTTAGTCACAACGTCGCCATAGGCAGACAATCGTCTTCTTCCTTGGCTGGGAAGTTGTGAAGCTGGACCTCAGCCAAAATGCCTCTCCGTCAAGTTATCACACCTACGACGACTAGGCCATGTAGACCTCATGGACAATATGAGGCTATGCTCCAGCCCGACATCTGCCCCTGTGGCACAATGCACTAGAGAACGACCACGAAACCAATGCGCGCACAAAAGGCCAGCTTGGGGTGCGTAACTGGAGACATTTGGCTAAAAATCGTTGCAGCTGGACAGGCTTGTTGGTTGAAGCCCAAGTCCATCCCGGACTGCAGCCCCATCACAAGAATAAGAAGATTTGTATATTCATCGTCATTCTGCAGGATAAGACAAAGTTGTGAACGTACAGTAACAAAGAGCATGTGTAACTCTTACCAGAAGGTGGGAGTAAAACTGCACGTTAATGACCCTCCGCCTACATCAAGCTTCGAACTCAACAAAACCTACTTCCTGGCAATGACTGTCCCCGGAGAACAAAACCACTTTTCCAAGACCTTGTCGCCTGGTCATCGAAGACAAAGAAACACGGTTCACACCGGAATATCTTTCAAAAGCTGCGACGATTAGGCCTGCCTGACAACCGAAGTGACTAATGACTGCAATCATCGAGCAAAATGAATGGAACACCAAGAGGCAGGGCTTGGACGCACATATGACCTACTCTCTGCGCAGAAATTCCACCAACTCGCCAGACCAGAATGAGGTGAAAGGGCACGAGATCCTCGGATAACCCGCCGATTAGGAAGTCACGGCTTACGAGTGTTGTCAAGTCAAGATGCACTGAATGAAAGTCGACCCGCAGTCGCCCCAATTAGGGCCGCCATCGAGTGTCTTGCGAGTGTTGCTGGCAAACCATCCCACAATCCCAGTTCACTCCTTCATGTCAAAAGCATTTCCGCACTATGACTCATACTCCAGGTTTTCTCCAGCTCCAGCACCAACACCAGCGCGCCGCGTTCATTAGTATGCATCGCAGCGCGCACACAAGGCGACGAAGGTGGGAAGTCGAAGAATTCCAGGACCAACACATCAAAATGCATATGCCTCGTGTAATTGCTGACGGTAATGCGTGCCTCAATTTTAACGACCACGTCGACGACGATGGCTACGAAGACGTCGACGACGACGACGACGATGATGACAACATGTACCCACACGGCGGCGGAGAGACACGCCATGCACTGCCGGTTCACCCTATACCCGCACAAACGTGTCATATATGTAAGCAGGCAGCACTCCTTATTGCAACACCTTCCTTTCACCGCCCGCTGTCGCTGTAGCAGTCGCCGTGCGCCGTGGTACGCTGCCGTAAGCCGCGCCACCGTCACCGCGGCCTTTCATCTCGGCCACCGAAAACCGAAGCGGGACCCGGGTGCGATTGCGTGTCGAGCCGATATGGCCATGCGGGGGACACATTTCGAGGCCTCGAGTTTTGCATTTCGTGAGAATTGGGTATAACAGTTTCGAAGTGGATGTACAATGTACCTGCTAATGATGTGGGAATTGGAATAAGGAAATCCATTCAATTCAGCGACCAGGCAGTGCGCCTCGCATTGCTGCGTTCATACAATGAAGTGATGAACTGAGCCGGGGAAACTGGAGTAAGCCCAAAGATCTGGTTCGCACAGTGGGGTCGTGCTGGGGGGACGTATGTGAGTTTGTAGGGAGCGGTCATCACAAAGACAAGGTCGTCGAGGAGGGTGATATGATCAAATAGTGGCTGCTTGCTGATGAGACCTCCACAGAGCTGGTCTTATTCACCTACAAAATAGTCATTCCGCAATTCCGCACCTGTCATTGACTGGCAGTGCGGGTCTGAGCCTGAGCTATAGCTGCCTTCCTTCTAATCAGGGCAAAATCAGCGGCAAAAGAACGGCATGCTGCCGTAAAGAGCTTAAGGTTCTCAGCAAAATCATGCAGTGTACACAGCAAAACTTAGACTTGCGAGATCTGTGATCTGTTCCGATGAAGTTGTTGAACAGACCCTCGTCAAGTGAACAACACGAATGGCAACAGCTTTACCAAAGAATGGGTCACAGAAATGCATCAAGGCCAGTTCTTGATTGGGTCCGGTTAAGAAATCATTGGAAATCGAACGGCGCGACATTTCGCAGGCGATTCGTCGCACCGTGGAAAAGTTCGAGTGTGAGTACACTCTTTTGGACCTTCTGCCACCAACGAGACAGAGATTGGTGCGAAAAGAGGAAAACATAGCCACCGTATCGGCCAGTATAGAAGAAGACTAACAAGTCAGACCAGAAATGTCGATCAGCTGAACTGGTTCATCAACAGGCTTATTTGAGATAGGATTTGGTACAGCATCTGTATAAGATTGTGCTTACGCAAGAACTGAAGCCGGAATTCTATAGACTGAGCCATGCGTTCGCTAATTGGCTGCTGGAAATGTCGGTGATTCGAATTTTGGCCAAGAAATCGTCTTTTCGGATGAGGCCATTGAGCGGCTATGGCAACAACAAAAACTGCCCTTATAGGAACGAACGCAATCGACAAGTGTCATCAATGCATCCACAAAGATAGACTATTTGGTGCGGTTTATCGCATGGTGGCATCGAATCTTATTTCTTTCGAAATGCGGCAAGAGACGCCGTCATTGTCAATGGCCTCAGGTATAGAGCGACGTTTACCGACTTTCTGTGGCCAGACCAATATATCTAAGTTGTGCATCTCACAAAATGGCAATACCTACCATAAAACCGACGCATCGCCCAATGTTGTGAAGGAGAAGTTCGGCGACTGGTTCATCTCACGGCGAGCGTTCATCACTTGGCCTTTTTTTGGGACTACTTCCAGTCCTTAGTCTACGCTAACAAGCCAACCACTTTGGATGAGCTCGAGGCCAATATAGAGAGACACTTTTGCCGGAATAACGTCACACTTATTGGAAAGACCGACCAAGCCAAGGCGGCCATTTAAATTGAAAGCGCTATTCCTACCATACCAGCGAAGTGCGTGCTACATAATGGCATGAATGTAGCTTCAAAATAAAGCAATAATATGATTCTATACCTCAGAGGATGCTGCGGTTATTCGTATTCTGATCTTAAAGAAATAGTAGTTCCGCAGGCAAGTGTATTATGACCCACCATATTTTCGCGATATACTGGCGATATATGTACCACAAGCTAACGATACGATGATGGCCGGCCACAATTGCAGAAGCTTTTCGAAGATGTTCAACTCCTTAAAAGAATTATGAAACTTACATCGGAACTATGGCACTATTGAAATGTAGTTAAGTGAGGTTATGTCCTTTTTACATGGGCCCTGTAGGAGTGTTCCGGAATCATTTTGTTTTGAAAATATGTCGAAAACGGTGCGTCTCGCATCCGACGAGGCTAAGGACCATTGATGCGGAATGGGATGGAGCATCTTTGCAGACTAAGGCTGTAGCGCTTGGTCCAATTGAAGCTCAGAAAAGTTCCCCAAAAAGGGCTATGATGCGAAACATCTCGAATACGATGCTTTTTTCGCACTTTTGTGTCAAATATGTCGAAAACAACGCGTTTTTCAACAACTTTTCATTCACCAGCATTGTTGCAAGCAACGATGACGCTTCATTTAATGACCCAATATCACAAATAGCCGCTGCACCCTATAGAAGGTATTGGACACAAGGTAGGACAAGCTGTCGGAGAAGTTTCCCCGATAGCACTTCAGACGTCATTGTTGCTTTTCTCTTAACTTTCAGTGATTTAGCGTCATCCTGATGAGATATCATGTGGACCAGAATAATCCTTTCCACATATCTCCCGAGATAATCTGCCCAATAATGATGTTTACGACGCTGACGCAAGTTCTCACCGCGCCACGGAACAAAAATAAGCCCAATTCAGTGTAAATGCAACAAGGAGCAGCTGCTTAGAAAAATTCGACTGTCCCCACATATCTATTGAACACCAACTCGGTTCAACCACCGCCACCCACACAACGCAGAGGTCCCCTGTGCCATCACTCCTTCAGACTTCGGGCCCCACTGTTCACACGGCGAACCCACCCCACCGCATAACCAGTGCAGCGACTGGTTGCTGGGTTGGTTGCAGCTGGAGATGGATTTGCAACGTTGGCAAGAAAAACTTGCATACAACCTGGTCGCCGGCTGAGAGACTTGTTAGCTGCCCCGCGCTACCGCCGCCTTCTCCACGAGCCACGACTGACTGACTGCACTGAACTGATTGAGAGTGGTTGAGTTACTTGATGCAGTAATCCCTGCCTCCCTCCCTCCATGCCGCCACAGCTCGTATTCTGTTGTGTGCATGTGTGCCAGTTCTAAGCCTGATTCCGAACGCAGTTTTCTTTCTTTGAACCAGTTTCGGGGTGTTGGCATGGAAAATGAAAACAAAAAAAAAAGAAACAACAACCTCACGGATACTCCACACGAATGCAGAGTGATACAACTGTGGCCGTCGCCCGCGCCCCACCGCCACCGTCGTCGTCGCTGACAAACAGCCCAGCCAGCTGGTGGTGTCTTTGTTTATCGCTCCAGCAGCAGCAGCAGCAGTGGCGCAGTCACCCGATGGACCGGGAGACGAATTGGAGGAAACTGTTCGAGGTTTAGTTGAGTCGTTAACAAGAAATAACGTTCAACTACCTCCCGTAGGTGTTTATGAGTCTTTTTGGGCACCGTGCCTCTTTGGCATCGCTCCCCGCGGTCCGGTCGACGCGACGCGGCGTTGTGGTCTCTTTGCGGGGATCTTCTCCCGCTCGACACCGGATGAGTGTATCTACTTGACCGCAAAAAGCGATTCTTTCTTGTGTTCGCCTGCGTGCGTTTGTGTGTGTTCAGTTTGTTTCTGTTGTCTTGGCGTTCGCTTTGTGGCTGGCTTGTGCTTGTGGCTGCGAATTTCTTTTACTGGTCTGCGCCGCAACCTTGCGCCATTAAGTCACCCGTCACCCGTCACCCGCCGTCAGCCGGAGAGACGAGAGAAGGGAACGCAAATTAATTTGCATCTTGGCGTGTGTAAGCACCGGCGCACAATGTTGGAGATGACGCTGTGGAGCCGTAGAGCTGTAGCTGGAGAGAGGCACAGCCATGGCACAGGGGAGAGCTTTCGTTCCACTTTTAAAAGTCTCAACCTATTGACCTTGTTTGTGTTCGTTCGTGGGTTCGTTCTTCTCTTTCTCTCATCGCCTGCCATTGCGGCGATTGTCTCGGGGCTGGCATGGGACCACCGCCGACTGGGAGGCTTGAAGATGCATTGTGGCACAGAAAGGAACGCGGTGTCATCTTGTCGTCGGACGAACGTACGGCACCACACGGGAGAATTTGACATTTCTCCACTTGAGCGTCGAATTTTCGAATTCGTTGCCGCTCGCCGTGACTAACAAGTTTTGGGACACGGGCCGGGACAAGGAACTGGATTCGGTTGCTGTCGCGACGATGACTCATGGACAAGTACGAGCGGAGCATGAGTACTTGTCGGTTGGCGTACCTACAGCGGTGGACAACTTTCTGTTTTTCGTTAATTTCCGTCGTCGCTGGCTTTTGGACGGTTTCTTTATTTTTTTTGTTCGCCGTCCGTTCGTTTGATCTCCCAAGAGCGGACCGATCGAGTGGCGATAGCGGTGAATGGGGTAAGGCCAGCCCCGAATCTGTGGCCGGTGTGGTGGCTCAAGTGCTGTGCTTTGGGAGCAGTTCCACCGAATCGCTTTGGTTTCGAATTCGGATGCCTTGGGAGATTTGGGCTGACCTCTTTCTTTTAATGCGATGCCCGGTATCGAATGGCCGCAGTAGACGACTTATCCGTGCCGCCGCAGATGAATTGTGGGTGAATGAAGTCATAAATATCCACACCTGACGCTGCACACTTGAAAAAGTGTCATTAGAAGATCGTAAACCGTTTACTGCCGGTCGTAAAGAGGCGATTACGAGCCCGGCGTTGTTTGTCCGAGCGTCGGAACTTTTGAGAATTGCCTTAAGGTCGAGTTCAGGTAATTGCACCTCTGTTTGGTTACGAAACCGAAGAGGAGGTGTTGGGTTTTGTTGTTTCCTGAAGACCGCGTGCATGCGCAGTTAATGTCGGAGAGGATGGTTTATGGACATGGCTGGAATTCCCCACACCCAGGGTTGGGCAGAGAGAGCGAGTTCGATCACAGGTTACAAGTGTCAACAGTCTTGGACTCCATGTCACTGCCGCATTCCGAAGAGCTGCGCTGTGGATGAATGTGTGTCAATGAGTGGTTGGGTACGAGTATTTGCCGGGAAGCTGGTCACGTTAACACCTCCTTGACTAAGTGACTAGCACAAGCATTTGTCATTGAAGTCTTGAATGCTAAGAGAAAGCAGTCGCTGAACAGACGACTGTTCTGCTCAATCGTCAAGACAGCTGCAAGCAGACTTGCTAGAGTTGCTTATTATTCGGCTGGACAACACAAAAAACGTCAACCGCCAGAAGTGAACTTAATTCCTGAAAGAACCCAAAAAATGTTCAGCCAGATAAATGTAGACTATTTGTGCAACACCACATCACCGACGAGTTTGACATATAGTGACGAACTTTTTGACAGTTAATGATGAACGTACGCACAGTGCCTTGCATTCTATGTACACGTACCGGTTTGAATTCATTTGGTGCACCAAAAAAGAGGTACGCACGAGTTCTCAGACCTGTGACCTCAGACATCCCTGTTTCAATCACATACGTCAAACCGAAATGCCACCCGAGGCCATATATGGTCAGTCTACCGCTTGTCAGTATGCAATATTTTGGCTCTGTAGCACTCAGACTCAGAAACTGGTCCATTGCATGGTCTTCCGGAGGAATACCAGCAAGCGCTTCTGTGATGAGGACCCTACATCATCAGCTCTCACCTCATCAGCACCGAATAACTGCCATCTGATCCGAGCAAAGGCGGGACAGAGGCAGAGGAATTGATCTCGTCGTGTGGCGGCGTCTTCTCCACAGGCGTTGCAGAGGATTTCACCGAGTAGGCCAAGCCCATTTAGCTGTTAGGCGAAGGTGTAGTGGCCGGTTAGTACGTCGGTATGTTCTCTGCAGGCTTTACTGTCCGCGTTTTCTTACAGACGTTAGGGAGCAAGCGCTTGGTTTGCTTACATCCTGGAGAGTCATACCACCTCCGGTTGTGCTTTCGAGAAGCCCAACCATCGATGGAAGCCCTTACCAAGGCATCAGGTAGCACAAACTCAGGTTCGAGTATGGATATGGATCGAGTAACAATCGTTGGATGGACAAAATTTACTCCAAAAATGGTGATCAATCATTAGGACCACGAAAAAAACCGAAGAGGCCATGTTGTTGTCGTTGATGTCGTAAGGTCTATCCATGATCGAATTGCACGTTCGACAGAAAGTCTGGCTGCCTTTTGGCAAAAGGGTTGAAGAAGACCAAGTGCTTGTGATCTCAGGGCGAGCACAGCCTGTGGGCATATGTTTAAGGCCACATTATGGCATATTTAATAATAATAATATATAATATGGGTGGCGCTACAGCCCGTAGAGGGCCAGGGCCAGGGCCTAGCTTCCCAACAACCACTCGTGTTGTGCGTGCTATTGTTCTATCACGAGTGAAAGGGACCTACAGTTTTATGCCGACTCCGAACGGCCAAATTTGAGAAGCTTTTTCTAGACAGTTATACTCTTTGAGCATTGTCAGTGACTCGAAAGAGGTGGGGCCGTGAAAAGTATTTCTTGTCGTACCAGGAATCGAACCTAGACAGGTAGGTCCAAGTGCGTAGGAGTCGACGCATACCGACAACGCCACGGGCCACCACCGTATTTAGTATTTGGAATTGCATCACCACCCTTTTAAGGTTGAACACGCTCAATAATGTAAGCCAGATGATCACGGGATGCGCAGAACACACGCCGATTGGATTGTCTATCTTTGGACGACCAATTTTCACGCAACGCTTTCCTCAGGAATGAGCATCATTTTCCACTCGGTTGATACGGAAACGAACAAAATTGAGAAAATACACATGTAGACCTCGATCCCCACACAGAGTCATTGCCTGGTGGTGTCATTGGACTACACTTTTACTCGAAAACAAGGAAGAAGTGTCTATACCCTCTGTTCTTAGAGCTATAGCTAAATATCGAACTGAATTTACAAATCTCAGGCTCAGGCTGTGAAAGGTATGTGCTTTCAACAAGACGGTGCCAGATCGCACACAAGGTGACACAATATACTGGACGGGTTATTTCGCGTTTTGGTGATGTGAGCCTAGTCAGTCGCGTTGTGTGGTTCGTCGCCCTTGGATTTCATTTCGTGAAGCAGGCAATGCCAGGAAACACAGCTGCCTACCAACAAGCCATCGGTTCCCATGGATGACTGGATGGTCATCGAGGCAGAGGAACCTCAGAACAACACCCTCACCTTCCTCCTCCAAATCAGTGAACATTGGCGAAATGAGCTTTAGCATCATCCCAAAGTTAAGATCTTTACGTCAATCCAGTCGTCGACTTCAACCAAGAGAACGTGTGGTTTGAGCCGAACTAACCTCTTCCCGATAGGATCCCCAAGACTCCTCCTAACAGCACTAAAGATCGTACATATCAGTGGTACACATAACGTGGTGATCTTCCTCAAAAAGGAGACATTGACATCGGCAGTGTCCAAGAACGTGGGTGAATGGCCCTCCAATTAAAGGACTTGTCCTTAGGTATGTAGATAGGTAGTGGCATTAATGCTCTTAGTAGTCCCATTGTACCGCCACGTTGGTGTTCCAAAAAAGTAAAGAGGGTTGTCGTGGCTTATTGTTGGTTTTCCCAACAAATTTTACTAGCGCGCTGACCGGTATTTTGTTAAAGTCGTTTAGACTTTCTAAGAAGTAGGAGCCTATGGTGGCTTTCCTGATTGCGGCAAGAGCAGGACAGTTGCAGAGGAGGTGTTGACTGTGTTCCTCCTCTTCTTCGTCTAGGCAGCTTCTACAGTCTTTGGAGAATAAGCCTAGTATTATGGCGTGAAGGCCTAGTAGGCAGTGTCCGGTACAGTGTCCCCACTGCAGTGCTAATTTTGGATCTCTTTAGGGAGATAAGATCGCTTGATCTTTTAGGATCAAGATTGGGTTGGATTTGTTTCGAGATTCGACAAGTACTACCCGCCGACCATCTGGCGTTAACTTTCTTCGCGTAGAGTTTTTTGAGCTGTAGCTTCAAGGTCGTAATAGGGGTGATAATTGGGTTACAAGACATACTATCAACTGGCAGTCTAGTGGCGTGTTTTGCTAGTTCATCAGCTTTGCAGTTTCCCGGTATGTCTCTATGGCCTAGCATCCAGCACAGGCGAATGTTGAACTGCTCGAAAATCTCGTTCAGATATGCGCGGCAGTCGATTACTAATTTGGAGTTTACAGAGAACGAAGCCAGGGATTTAATTGCTCCTTGGCTATCAGTAAATATGCAGACATCGCGGGCGGATATCACGTTACCGAACCCGTCTGCGAAAATGTTTTCAAAAAACGTCTTCTTCGACGGACACGACCTCCAGCCACGTCGTTGCAAAAACAAAAGTCAAGTGACAAGAGAAGAAGGAGTAGGAGGAGTGACAGATTCCTGAATACTGCTTAACGCCCTAAGATGATCGGAATCTACTTTCGGAACGACAAAATGGACGTGACTCTCTACGTATATTTGGGATACACATATTCTCGGACCCGTATCTTCTAAAATGTCGTCTTCTTCGATGGACATAGGCCTCAAATCCTGGCCACATCGCCGCAAAAAAAAAAAAAAAATGCCAAGGGAGAAGAGAAGGACTAGGTGGAGTGGCATACTGGACGCCTTCGCCTTGTTGTGGGTTTTCTCAACTCTTGCAATGAGGCTGCTCTCATGTTGTAAAGGATGTGTTCGTTTAGTGACATTGCACAATCAAGGCAACATTCATCTTGTAAGTGGCTCTCTACGAACACTCTAAGCTAAACTTAATCTTAAACAATGTCTTTCGACCTAACCTAAAAATGAATAAATTAGATTAGAAATAGTAACATTGCTAGTCCAACTAGTTTTAAGCATTTTTGTCTAGTACGTAAGTTTCCAATGAATTTATAAATAAAAATTAATTGAATTGAATTGAATTGTAAGTGGATTGAAACCGAACTCCAAATCGAAGCCCCTGACTGACAAAAAGACGTATGGACCCATGCCACTTCTTCTGATAGACAGCTACGCTACTCCAATAAGTCTGGTCGTAGAAGTAAAGTGGCTTAGCCCTCATTACCACAAAAGCTGAACCACCACAAGGAAGTGTTCTTGGTTCTTTGGCATGCACCTGCTTGCTGCTTACGATTTATGGTCGTTCATTGTGCAAAGTGGCAGTCTTCACGCGGATGATTCACGTATACGCCCGTATATGCGATTCTGGACACCACAACTTTCATTTTCTTGGCATCCCCGCTTCCAGTGACAGACAAAGTCATTCGGAGTCATCTTTAGACTGGTGCCCCTCCACCTGTCTCGTTGCAAGAGAGGCAAGAGTAGGGCTACCCTACAGACATAGAAATGAGTCATGCAACAACAGGTCTTGGATTGACTTTCCCCTTAAACTCGGCGGGTTGTGGGTGACGATAATGGAGAAGGCTCCACACGTCTAGTCACTTCAACGACATCACGCAGTTATCGTCGCATAACTGCAGACATATTCGTGTGCCGATGGCGCTACAGTCTTTAGTCGATTGGACAAGATTGATGAGCAAATGGGACGATCGAATGAGATGCACACAGCGTCGGGGCGACTGCACCTTCGACGGTTTAAGCATCGTCTCACGCGCGCATGCCGTACGCCAAACTGAACGATAGATCAGACTGCACACAATCCTCGTCTCATCCTCGTCGTGGGCGATTTCAAAGCGACGTGGTAGTGAACCGGGCCTCAATTATCATACCGCACGGACGCCATTGCAAAGCAGTACCAAGAGCGGATGGCCGACACTCTCGCACCATCCCGCCTCCGCCATGCGTTGACCACCGGTGCCAGCCTACAGCGGCGTACACCAATCACCTCCTACGAGATATAAGCTCAATTGAGAGCGACAATAAGTTTCGCAACGTCAAGACGGTTTAAGCCAAGATCAGTGCGGTTGGAAGCGCAACCACGTCAGCAACAAACTTACCAAGACGGTCAATTTGAAAACACAGTATTTTGAGACACATCTACGCTCCGTGAGGCGAGGAGACTTCGTGGTCAACCCAGGAGACACCCCCCTTTCCAAGCTGCTCTCAATCGCAACCATGGCCCACTTGACGACAAGTGCCATTGCCCAGGCCCAAGGTCAACCACTAGATCGCATCCCTTTCCCTCTCAAAACCGCCAATCAATGCCTGCCCCCCATGTGCAGGTGTGTCAAGTGAGCTCTCCACGTTCCACCCGACAAGTGTCCAACACTTCGCCACCAATTGGTTTACTTTACTCCAAGATAACAAGCCCCACCGCCTGATAAGGCTCGACACCTATTTCTCGGCAATTTGCTGACGGACGGTATCATTCGATCGACAAGCGCTTTCCGGAGCAACATTCATCACATTCCTAGCAAAAAACCGAACAACAAAAATATCCCACAATCGACGACGACGCACTTCTAAATGGTGAAAGACTCGAAAAGTTCGTGCGCACCGCCCTTACCCCCGGCACGGTGCGGCGGCGATAGATTATCGCATGCCGTGTCCTTGGCTCTGCTGCCGAACGCGTTATCGGTATCTCATGCCCCGCGAAACGAAATCAGTTCGCGTCGGTTTCTTATCACCCAGTGCACCCTTATGATGGGTGCACAAATGTGACTGTCATGGCGGCCCCAACAGAAGCCACGCCATCAGCGTTGCCGACATGAGGCATGCGGCGCTTACGTAACCAGAAAGGTTGCCTTCCTTGGCAGCACTCACTGTGAAGGTCAACGAGAGGCAGCCGAAAGAGGTAACCGATGTGTTCGCAGCAAGATGTGCCGAACACGTGAACCGGATTATTGCCGGTGTGCTTGGGGAACGCCAAAACGATTTATGCCAGAGAGACATGCGTTCTTTTGTCGCACAGACACCCGAGATCTGTGAGAGTTGTTCCGTGAAACACCTGCTGCCCGTCCCTTTGATTTGGGTGCGTTTCCATGCCACCACTAACGTGATTGAATTCGACGAACGCAATGACACTCAAGATTTGCATGTTTATTGGCGATGGCAGATACGGGTATCTTCCTCTTTATCTAATTGGGTGACGCTGATGGCTAATTGATTTCTGTTTTTTTTTTTAGATGACTTGACACCGGACGGGTGGACGTCTTAGTCGTGGGGGCTTTCCGGCGATCGCATGAATATGCAAATGAAGAAGGAGATCTGTTGATTGAATACTTGCGTCTATTTGGCCGTGATTTGGTTTTAGTTTGAAGAAATCTGTGACTGGTCAGGGCGGATGTTGCATTCAGTCGTCGATGGTGTGGAGAGCTAGTGCTCCAACACCGACTCCAGCAAAGATGCTTCCTTTAAGCCAAAGACCATGCTTCTACGCCCAGTGGAAGGTAGGAGCAATTGCCGGACAAGGTGACCTGGAGTAGTTTATTTTGAAATATCTCGAGAACGGTGTGCTTTTTGACGATTTTTTTTGGGCAAGCATTGAGACGATGTAGCCTAGTCTGTTGGACGGCTCTAAAAGCCAAACATAATCTTACCAGAGATCACCATGCATCTGTATTACAAGGGCACACAGATCAACGCCTACAGGCGCGCTAGAAATACCACTGCATCTACTTCTCTTAGATGTCTACGGGAAGCTTACTGCTACGCATGCAGCGATGAGACTTAGAGAGTGCAATCTCTGGGCTAAGACTCACAGCAAAGGACATATGGAGGTACTCGAAACTTCGAAGATCCAAAAGGAAACAGACAAACTCCAATTTTGGACTTCGAAATAAAATAAAATGCAATGTTTCCCGCGGGCAAAGATTGTGACGGAGACAAAGTTAGTAACCCGGCTGCATTGGAAATCTACATAGACGTTCAGGCATATACGCCAGCTCGCCAGCGATACCAATGGCACTCCGGTTACCGAACCACTGCAGTGTATTCCAGGCAGTAGTTACAGCTGTTCAAGAGGCAGCTCAACGACTATCAATGAGAACGATAGACAGGGAATCCAATTAGCAAGGAAAGGGAGGATTTTGCGACTGAAAATAAACACCAATCATAGATAGGCAGGAATGGATACCTGCAGATCATCGACAACGATGTGGCCTGCATCAGAATCAAAAGAGGTCTAAAGCTGTCCTGGATTTAAATTGGAAGAACATTAGTAAGCTAATAGGCGTAATAACTGTCCACTGGCTCATAGGCAACCAGGCCAGAAGACTTGGTGCACCTTAGAACGACTTCTGGAGAAGCTGCAGGGATGAGGAGGATGAGGAAACAGTACTGCACTGCCTCCTGTCCCTTGTAGAGACAAAATTGAGACTGCTAGGCTGCGAATACTTCAACCGCCTCGAAGATCTGTCTAACAGAAGTGTAGGAGAGAGATATCCAAAAGCCGCCGAAAGGCTATGAAACGCAGTAAGTTAAACGAGAGTACCAGGCTAGCGAAGCCGTGGCAGTATAATTGACCACAATGGTCTTAGTGCAGCTTAGCTTACACTAATAAGCAAGCAGTCAGCCTACCTACCTACCTAAGCATTGAAGTGGAAGCGTCTTGCATTGAATGAAGGAAAAATGAAGAATACTTCAATCAACGACATTTAATGTCGGCGACAGAACGTCACAATGGACAGCTAGTTCGTCTTTCCCGGCTCCGTAGAAAACAGTAGAAACCACTTCAGTACTGAGATCGAACGGAGAATACCTCGCGTCAACCGCAGTACATTTGGGCTTAGTAAGCAAGTGAGTAAGAGGGATCTAGCTGACTTTATGTAATGTAGGGTTGAGGGCCAGTTGTATCGGCATACCATACGAATAAGGAGGAGGCTCCTAACGCTTGAAACGATCAACTCCAGCTCTGATTGCACCACGTTCCTCATTACGAAGCATACTGTCGACTGTAAGCTCTCACATGGTCTGAACAAACTGGATAAGCCTGCTCCGAGGACTCTTTTCGGCGATATCACTGTTTTTTGGCGAAATTGTAACACTTCCCTTCAGAGTTGGTATGCCTTATAAAGCCTTTGACAGAAGTTGCACAGACGAGGATATGGACGAGATCATTGCGCTCATTCTCTGATCTTGAAGCGCCTCTCCTCCAGAAAAGAGGCTTAGTTCTTCAATAAACTGGTCGAACTAAGCAACATTGGTGTCAGCCATCAGCATAGACTGGACTGCAGTGTGCCGAGTGGTATAAAATAGATTAGCGCGATAAGACAAGGGCTTTCTGCTGGCTTTAATCTCTACAGATGTCTGCGCTCAGTCACCAGAACCTAATCAACAACATGCATGCTAGCTTGAGTAACTTCTACCCGCAGCATAGACTGAGGGCTACATTGACAGTTTCCGCTGTCACATTTAAGCCTAGGCTACTTGTGTCAAAGACCAAGAGAATGCCGGCCTTGTCTTGCCGCTGTAGTGCAGATTAATGGATGCAACTCCTGTGGGACTGCAGTTCTTGCATGAACTCGGCCTCAATTATCTGGACAAATTAGTTGCCGCATGTACTGTCAAAAAAAATGAAAGTACGGCCTTTTATGGAAGGCGATAAGCTAATTCAGTTATTTTTAGGTTATCTCGACTATTTTCGAACACCGATTAGATATGATTTCGAATTTGACGACTATCTCACAAAAATATTGGCAACATCCGCTTAGTCTATTAGGTAAGCCAAATCAGCAAGAGATAACGCTAGCTGGAGAGTCTTAAGAACTGGAGAACTAAAGGGTGGTTAAATTTTAAGGGCCGATGTTGAATGTGATTCACAGTTTTTTTTCTGCATTTCATTTGACATTTCTCAATTTCAGACTAACTCAAGTTGAACCATGGAAAGATACACAATCGAGCAACGCGTTACAGTTATTCAGGCTTATTATGAAAATGGGCGTTCAAATCAAAATGCATATCGTGCACTTCGTGATTTTTTCGCTCAGAATAATTGACCAATTTGTGTCCACAATCGGTAGAATTGTGCGCAAATTTCAGCAAACTGGGTCTGTAGGAAATGTGAAAACACCTGTGCATGCTCACCCAGTTCGTCCTGCGGCTTATGGGCTGCGGGCGTCATCGGGCTGTACTTCTTCGAAAATGAGGTCGGCCAGGCAGTTACCGTGAATGGTGTTCGCTATAGCGAGATGATAATGGACTTCTTGTGGCCAGATATTGAGGATATGGATCTGGACGATATGTGCTTCCGACAGGATGATTCCACTTGCCACACAGCCAACGAAAAAATGACTCTTTTGCGCGAGAAATTCAATGGCCGTGTTATCTCTCGTCGTGGCGATGTTTATTGGCAGACACGATCATGTGAATTGACACCGTTGGACTTCTTTCTTTGGGGACATTTAAAAAAAAATGCTTACGTCAATAAGCCAAGAACACATTAACGACATTGAACATCAATTTAGTTTCAGTGTCATTGAAAATATGGACCATCGGATAGAGGTATGCCATCGATGCCGTGACGAGTATTTGGCCGATATTTTGTTCCATACATAATTGAACCATACCAATATTATCATAATAAAAAGAAATGACAGTAATTTCCTAAATAATTTGTGTTTTATTCAAAATCAACATCGGCCCTTAAAATTTAACCACCTTTTATAATAATCCTAACAAGCTTCCAGCTAGAGGGAAAGGAAGATGTCATAATGCAGGAATGTAATTTGTGACTTGGAGGACATTTTGGAATAGATTCAGCAGTCCCCGAAACGAACAAGCTCCTTCAGTGCGACAAAAAATTGGTAGCGATGGTAGTTGGAGCACCCATTGGCCACAATCGTCTAAAGTATCAGAGATCACGCAGCCAATCTTATATAAAAATGTGACTTGCAGTGACTGTGGCGATGAAGAGGAACAAGACGATACACAATCTTTGTCATTTTTCGAGTATGCGTCTTTTCACACATTGAACACATGGAAGCCATGTTCCTACACTTTTTCCGTAACTTTCATGGCAGATAAACCATATTTATGTCAAATTCACAAGGATCCAGCTGTTGTCGGAATATTGTTCAACAATTACATTTGCCAAGGAACTATGGCTGCTATGAGACCTTTGGCCCTTCAGAACCTCAGAGAGACGTGGCGATACGCGGGGTATTTGCTAAATCAGCCTCCTCTGTTGCTATACATATTCTTACGATCATAAGGCAGATTGTTCATCAAAGCAATCCAGTCTTCTTCTTTATTTGGTGCCAGAGTCTATGGTGGATCTTTGCCTTAGCCAACAGGCCTTTCCAACTAGAGCGATCTGTAGCTAGCTGCCTCCAGTTTCGCACACCCAGTTGGTTGAGGTTATTCTCCACTTGGATCCAACTCCAACTCCAGAGTGGGCCATCTAGTTTTTTTTTTTTAAATCGTGATTGTTTCGACACTGACATCTGTTTCCCGCTCGAAATCTAGACAGGAAGCCAGTATCATACCTCCGCGGAACAACGAAATGAGTAGCTGTAAGCCTGAACAACGTTCAGAAATATTGAAAACTTATTTCCAAAGTGAGTATCTTCTACAAGTCGGTCCAACTGTTGGGGTACACAGATGACATCAACATCGTCCCGCGTTCTTAACGTGCTGTTGTGGAGGCTTTTACGGCAATTGAAGAACAGACGAAACGAACTGGTTTCAAGGTCAATGAGGAATATGTGCTGTCGACCAAAAAACGTTCCGTCGCACACTACCGTGGGCAAAATCTCAGCTACAAGCTACAATTTCGAGGAAGTAGCGGAGTTTGTCTACCTCGGGGCAAACGTGAACTCCACCAACGACATCACAGTGGAGATCCGTCGTGGAATCGCCCTTGGCAACCGGTGCTACTTCGGTTTGTCAAAACAACTGGGCTCAAAGCTCCTGACTCGAAGGACCAAAATCATGCTCTACAAAACTCTTATTTTGCTAGTCCTCCTAGACAAAGCCGAAAGTTAGACGATAAACCAAACAGCTGAGATGATTCTTGGGAGAAATCTACGTCGGATATATGGTCCCGTCTGCGAGGAGGAGAAGACATAACCGCGAACTCTACGGGCTGTACCAGGATGTGGATGTAGTCCGGAAGGCAAAAATCCGTCGACTGCACTGGCTCGGCCACATCGAGCGCATGGACAACAATGCTCCAGCAAATAGGGTCTTTGAATCCGAGCCTACTGGTTCGAAAAGAAGACCGAATCTCCGGTATAAAGACCAAGTAATCGCGGATGCATGAGTAATCGCGGTCTTGATGACAGGAATTGCTCAGGCTCGGACCTCCCTTGGCCTGATAATTAAGTAAGTAAGTATTTCCAAAGTGAGTGCTGTGTAGTCGAAATGAAGCACCCGCCGCACGGCCTTCTTCGAATATAAGGCTGGCAACAACGTTTCGGTCAATGGTTGGCCTTACAGAGCCATCTGAACCGACTTTTTTTTTACTGAAATTAATGACATGGATTTGGACTACGTCTGGTTCAAGCAGGATGGTGCGCCATGCCACACAGCCCATGCCACAATCGACCTTTTGCGCCCCAAATTCCCAAATCCTGTTATCAAACGTCTTGGCGATTCCAATTGGCCGCATAGGAGCTGCGATTTGACCCCTTTTTTTGGGGAACCGTTAAGGAACGATGTTATGTAAACAATCCGGAAACGATTCAAGCAATTAAGACCAACATCATCCAAGCAATCCGTGAACTACAGCCCGAAACTATAAACAAGGGCTTGGAAAATTGTGGTGACAGAATGAACTACTACGAAGCCAGCCAAGGTAGCCACTTGAACGACGTTTTATTCCTTAATTAATGGGAATGTTTGTTCTTACTAATAAAGCCATAATACATGGGAAAAGTTTAATTTTTTTTTTATTTTATTGCATTTTTAAAAAGAAACTTTTATTTGGTCCATACTGCAGATGCGGCCGTACTCTCTTTTGCCTTGTAGCATCGTGAAAAGTGACTTGTGTATGGCTCCCCGATTGTTTGGCTAAAATGGGATCAGTCCATGTCTGAGATGTTCATCTGTCATCATCTTAGCAACGAAACTTTGGCAGACAAAGGCTAATGAGCTCGAACCAAGAACGATTTTGCTCAGTGACATCGAGCCTACAGCGAATTTAATTCATCCCCAAAAAAGTCCCAAGATGATTTGATGGACTAAACCTTTCCAGAACAGTGCCAGCCACGGGACAACGCAATAGAGGAAGCCCATGGAACCGATGGTGCACACAAGTGAAGAAGGACCTCAACCAACTTGGCGCGCTAAATTGGAGGCAGCTCGCTAAAGATCGTGCCAGCTGGAGAAGCTTGTGGATTGAAGCCCATTTCTACCTCGGACTGTAGGGCCACTAGAAGCAGAAGAAGAAGAACAGTTCCTGGATAATATTCTTTTGTCTATTCGGAGACCACACGACGAAACTTGTTAGCATGTCCTCCAAAATACGCTCCGACGTTGTTGCATATTCATGCTGTTATAAGGCATGTTTGTATTCACAATCTGCCCAGATGCACTGAACTGGGATGAACCAGATGATGCGATGTTAAGAAGTCATCGCCTCCCTTTTACATAAAAGCACTTTGTTTTGAAGTAATCGATAGTCGCATGAATTGATGGAAGAGCTGACGACGATGTTAGGGTATTTAAAAACACAAATATATTGCGACTCTTCGTGGAACGTCTCCCAACAGACCAGGTAAACGCGAAAGGCCCTCAAAATGCAATCGAAGAAGCGAAAATTCTGGGGATACCTCAATCAACTTGGCATATGTACACATCTGGAGTCATTAAGCGGGTTGGCTGAAGCCCAGTCTTGCCCCGGATTGTAGCTTTATCCAAAAAGAAAAATAAACAACAGTTCTCTGAGTGGATAACAGAAATCTGCTAGCAACAAGCACTTTTCACAGACAGCCTAAAATGAGTCTAAAAACTGTCCTACTTCCCCTAATCTACTGATTGCACATCATTGCACCGAACCTTTCTTTATCCGCCCTTCAACCAACTTGATTCGACTCGGAATGTAAAAGGAAACGTTCGCATCACACTCCACGGTCTACCAAAAATTGATGTTTTATCGCAAACCACCCAAGGAACCTTACGTCCACGAAATCAAGAAAAGCTATCTCGCGAGACAAAGACTTCTACAAAATCCCGAGGCAAATAGAACCTGAGTCTCGCATTAAAGGTCCGTTCATTGCTCCAAAATTCATCAAAAAAAAATATAATTCCTGCTTCCTCCTCGTCCGACCGATAAACAACTGCATCCACCCTCCCCCGCATCGAAGAAGAAAAAAAAAACAAGTTTCCATTCCAATCGTCGGGGTCAGAAGACAGAATCACTACAACAACTTCCAATTGGACGTTTCCGAGCACGAATATTTCACACCGTCCACAACAAAGTCTTGAACAAAGAAGAAATCTAACACATTTTCTAATACGAGATGGCCATTGTACTCCGGTTCTTTGTCAGACCTTGTACCGCGACCGCGAGCACACAATGTACCATCGTCGGCCATCTGCACACAGCAAGCAGAACAGAACCGATCGATTGTACAGAGCAGCATTTCATCATACGTACATCAAATTTCAAGGTTATTGCCACGGAAAGGACATGGCGGATAGCATGTGTGCGAGCCAGAGCATCGCAGTGACTCACCTGAAAGAGAACTGCATTCGCCCCGTCTTCCCCTGCTGCGGTGTTTCGTTTTTTCCCCGGTTGTAATCCAAACTGCTTGTGAAATTCCGGTGAATCAGCGGTGAACTGTAACTCACATCACATCAAAGCAGGAACCAATGTCACCTTCACTACTCAAACTCTCTGAATTTTCACCTCAAATTCATGTATGCACACACCGTCAGTTGGGTTGGTTGGTTGGTTGGTCCGTCCGTCCGTCTGTTCACTTTGGAGTTTCGCTGTGGATGGGAACGCGCGCGGCCTTCAGTCGTCCGCGTTAGTTTGGTTGGATGTTTGCTTCACTTGGTTCTTCTTTCTTTTGCTCCTCTGCCGGCCGTGTTGGATACCTACGCACAAGAACAAGAACCACCACCATCAGCAGCAGCAGCAGCGACAGCGACAGCAGCACCAGAGTTTATTGACATTTGCCGATTCCTATTGCCAAAGTAAATACCACGCACACACACTTGCTGCAGGAGGAGAACGAAACAGAAACACAGTACACGGCGTTCCCTATGTACACCACCACTACACATGGCCTCGACGACGACTCCCCACTCACACACGCCGCACCCCGTTCACCTATCAACACACTCGGCTATCGCCGCGTACAATAGAACACAAATAAGTGTTATTGTTCCCCTCTCTGTCTAACATATATAATCACTCTGTTCTGGCGTCAGCAAAAACAAGTTTTTCTCTCCTTCCAAGGTACGCATCCTTGAGCAAGATTTCCTCCAAAGCTTCTCCACTTTCGAGTCACTTTCGCAGGCGTATTCACTACCTTTCCAATTGACGAACGATACCAAGACCGATTTACAAAAATTGAGCAACCATTTGCCACTAAATGCCCACGAACTACCGAATGACCTTTCTGAGGGGAAGCGAGATAGCGCAAGCACCTGAATCCACTTGTTCTATGTGACGGGCAGCCGAATTCACCGTCTCACTCGCGCGGCGCACAAGGTTCTTTCGGACCACTTGATCGTTTCGATTGATGGTGCTCCCAAAAAAAAAAATGAATTTCACCCACGATTCGTACGGATTTTCATTGATTTTCGTCTACGATATCAATTGCGATTGTTACAGAGCACTTATTCGAACACAAACGCACAGTTAGTTAAGAAGTTAAGAGAACGAAAATAAAAGAACTACCGAAGGAACTTTCTTGCAACACATTCTACTTCGGCAACTACAAAATTTCAACTGAAACGAAACAAAGAATTCGACGAAAAGGTGGATGCAAACTGGAAACGAATTGGCATCGAAGAACGGTGTTTTGACAGCCGACTAGATGAAGTGGATTGTATTCCGCTGGTGCAGGTGAGACACGCGTTGCCAAGCGATGCGCTTTTGGTCTCCCAATTGGGAGATGCAATACAATTTAATTGAAACGCTGATTGGGTGAGGATGTCCAATCTAGGGATGGTTTCGAGTCAGAATTTGTTGTTCGATATCGCACTGAGTGGAGATTTTTGATTGTTTCAGAACTGGTTTGACCCTCTTGTTGGACAGTTGCCCTGATGTGGATGATGCTCATGAAGCTGATCTGTTTGTAAATTTTATTGCCGAAACATAAACTAAAGCGCTAGCAAAGAAAATGGTTGCTCTAACCTCACAACGACTCATTCCACTCCATCTTGCACTCAATCGTCTAGCAGCGTTTCCACCTTAAACTGCTCTGTTAACACCACAATGCAAACCCCATCCACAAACATCGTCCAATCAGTGGAACCTATTCGTCATATGACAGAGAAACGTCACTTTGCGTCTGTGTTTTGAAATTTTTCACCCCCATAGGCGAAGTTAAGTTTTTGTTGTGCCCAACCGAAGAACCGAACGTTGTTTATCTAAAAAAAAAAAAAAAACTACACTCGTCTTCTTTATTCGCGATACATCGGCAGAAAAGAGTTTCGCACATTTTCGTGTTGTCGAAGTGAGGCAATATTTTTGCCACATCTCTCGGAAAGCATTCAGTTCCTCTTCGAAAGATCCATCAGCGGGGCTGGGTTCTAATTATAATTAAATTCGATTAACTCCGTAGAAACAAAAAAGGGAGAACGAGAAAAGCAACACCAACACCTAGAATCCGAATCAAACGAGGGTCGGCAGGCTGTTTGAATTTTATGAGAACAATAGCAGCAGCGAGAGCATTTCCAGCGACAACATGACGAATATGCGTCCACCGAACAAGACCATTCTCCTGAAGGTGGTCATTCTGGGCGATGGAGGTGTCGGCAAGAGCTGTCTGATGAATCGATTCGTATCCAATCGCTACGAGGAGAATAATTTCCACACCATCGGAGTGGAATTCATGAACAAAGACATCGAAGTGGATGGCGAGAAATACACGTTGCAGGTTGGTTGGTGCAGGCTTGACCTTAATTGATTTGAACGCAAATGCGATGATGTTGTGGTGGGTGGTGCGAATGTTTATGTTGCAGATATGGGACACAGCTGGACAAGAGCGCTTTCGGGCATTGAGGACGCCATTCTATAGGGGATCCGATGTGTGCTTGCTGTGCTATGCAGTCAACGATCGGGACAGCTTTAGGGGACTCAAGTTGTGGCGTGATGAGTTCCTACGCTATGCAGATGTGAAGGCCGAGAAATTCCCGTTCATTGTTGTGGGAAATAAGGTAATTTGATGTGTCTAACAATAAAACTGACGTCAGCGGGGTGCTCCGTACCAATTGAACTTGAAGTGTTATCGTCGATCGGTTTGTTTTTCACCCACGCCGCTGTGGGAATCGCATAGTTTCGGTGAGGATCGTTGCTGAGTGAAACGCAACTACACAGCTCTCCTTTCGAAAGCGGCCGATGTGCGCCAGCACCACATGCCGATATTGGTTTATTGGATTAGGTGGGGGCTTGGAAAGTGTTCGCGGTACGTGTTGGCCCCTCGAAAACATATCTAATCTCTATTTGGACATGTGTTTTGTTGTGAGTCGCAGATTGTCTGGTTAAAGTTGAGAGGTGATAACGTTTTGCGGTCGTTTCTTTTTTTTTTTATTGCTACACAGTCTCTAATCAGGCTAATGGTTCTAATGAACGGAAATTAAAATCAAAAATGTGCGTCGTTTCGGCGAGTGTACGATTGAATCCAATCAATCTGGAATTGTCAGTCTCTGAAGGAAGTGTGAGAAAGGCCGGGTGCGTAGACCAGAGGCGGATGCATTATTTGAACAGGTGGTGGGTGATTAAACAACCCAGTTACGACACGTTTGAGCAGGCGCTGAGATGTTAGATTCGTTATGCTTATTCGACGCACTCGGTTTCAATGAGAAGCAGGCCTTGCCGCCGCTGGTGTTATCTTCTGTGTCAACCAACTCAACCAACGAACATCATAAGTCGGCTGTATCCAATTTTAAACACCTAGTCATCTAAAGTCTGCCAACAAAGCATGTATATTGATCCTTAGATTGCAGCAAGACACTGCTAGTGCCGACGGCGGCTGTATATTGCACGAACTTCTGCGTCATTGCGCCGAGAGCTGTCGCAACTGGGGCTGATTGTTGGCAGCGAGGGTGTGAGGAACAGCTGAAGAAGATGATTTGTTGATGTTTTACATGCACTCGCCGGCAGGTGACTCGACAGAGTCACGAGCGTCTCGTACTTTCGAATGCGCCGCCGCCGTCTCCATTGTTTGTAAACCTGTTTTCACTCGAAGCTCATGTTCGGGGGCAGCACGAGGTACGAGAGGTTGTTGATGCGGAGGATTTTGTGGGTTCGTTTTATTCATTTCATTGGACATTCCATGGGTTCTGAATGAATTTTCGCTTGGCACGGCGTTGCCTAGCACCCAACGAACGAAGGGTTTGATTCTAAGCTTGGGCCAAGGTCTTCTTTATTCACTTTGGATATGGTCCAAGCTTGAATTAGGCTGTTCAGAGTTATTTACGATAATATTTCCTCACGTCCTCACGTCTACCCACATTCCTATCCAATCCTGTCCAATTTCCTCTAGTTTCCAAAAACGAGAGCTGTCGCAACTGAGGTGACTGTTGGCAGTGAGGGTGTGAGGAACCCCTTAAGAGGATGATTTATTGATGACAAGGGGAGCGTATGCTACAGGGATCCTTAGCACAGCCAACTTATTACTGCCCACGATCATGTCCAAATCATCGTTCACCAGCAAGATGCGAGGGTTCTTTCTCCTTTCATGTTCAGTCTATTTTAGTCTATTTTAGTTCTTTTCTCAAATCTGCCAAATGCTACGCACTCGAAAGCGAGCGTACACCAGACTTCCTGCTTGAACTTTATGTCTCGCGCTTTTAACAACTCCTGTTTTCATGCGCAGGCTTGTGCTTAAGTTTGTCCAGAGTATTCTCTTGCCGATATCGTGACAAAACACGCATATCACGAGTGTTTGTTGTAAAAGGGAAACCCAGGTCATCTATAGGCTGCAGCGCTACCAATATGATTATGTTATCTCCTGCGGATCAGCGAGAAGTTGCTTTCCCAGCTTCATCATCCTCTAGACCAGACTTTCTCAACCTGTGGTCCAGCACTTTCAGGGAGTCCGCGACTGCCTTTCAATGTGTATCTGTATCTGGGAGTTACGTTGTTTATTTAAAGTTGTATGTTGGGACGGGGGCCGCCGAGACATAGATTCGTTGCTGGGGGTCCACACAGCTCAAAGGTTGAGAAACTATTCTTCAGAGTCTAGACTGATGACCGTCAGGGATTCATTTTGTGTAATGTGGTCAAAGTTGTCCACCAGCATTGTGTTAGACCTTGACTTGTTCTGTGATGTGTACTTTATGTATTCTTCCGTCCACTCACATCTACCATTCATTCGCCTTCACGAGCCATTCAACTGAACAACTGAACGACATTGTGGCGAACGTCAAGTTGTGTGACTGTTGTGTGACTGTTGTGCGGTCTAGGACTTCCTTGTCCTAAACCAGACGACTGACGGCCGATTTCAATCAAATTCACGCATGAAGTAGGCAAAGCTTACTTTTCTCCGATTGTGCGCGGTCCTATGTTGTATCAACTCACAAAGCTGGGGTCAAAGACTATTCGGAACGCAGGCAAATTGTCCATACACCCCACATGACCCAACCTGCTTAGACTATAGGTCTATGTACGCCTAACCAGACTCTGTCGCTTTACAATTTGCAGCCTTCAGGTGTCGTCAACGCAAACAGGACCAATAATCGCACAAAGAACTGGGGCTTCTTCATTCGTTTTTGAAAAAGATGTGCATGCCTTTGAGCCGCAGAGAAGATCAATGTCTTGTCAATTTGGTTCCTCGAGAGAGCGCTCTATTGCTCAATTCCGTCTTGAGCCGAAAGAAACAGCGGCTTAGAGGTATTCGAAAAATTCTACGCCAACCTCTCAATGTGTTAAGGATAAGCACTAAAAACGTTGTGACGAGACCCCATTGGTTCCTGTCAATATCCATAAATGGACGTTCAGAGACTTGTGGTAGTTCTCTCTTCACTTTGGAAATCTTTCACAGGCGGTACTGCCTTTAGGTGCAAGTGGCAGACTGCAAAGAACAGTCGCAGCCCATATTCCCGCTGTGCCGCCACTCGCAGTTCTTTTAGGTGTTGCTGTATATTAAAATGTTGCATAGTGAGCCATTGTCATCTAGGATCAAACGTGAACTTTCATTTGAATGCAAAGGCTCTGAATCATTTGTGGTCGCTGCCGTTTGGTGCATTATTTGATGTCGAGCATGCGGATGGTCCGTTCCGGGTTTTGTTGACGACTTGTAGTGCACTACCAAGATCTTTGTTGCTGTGCACTTTGTGGTGACGTGAAATAGTTTCAGACAAGTAATACTTAAATGTTTTGTCAAGAAGACGCCCGAACGCCTCCCCTTCTTCGGCGGGAGGAGCGAGCGCTGCGATTACAAGGCAGATGCACAATGGCTTCTTACTGCTGCTCGTCTCTTCACAGTCTGCGAGGAGGCGTGAGTTCCAGTGGTACCGTGCCCGGTTATGACGCCGATAAGAGTTCTGAGATTTGACCAACGCATCCGTTTGGGATCGTAATTGATCTAGTAGGTCATAAGTGTTTCGTGAAGAGGCATCCTGTTCCAGTGGACCACTTACGAATTGTAAGAGCAAGCGTTTAAAGCTTCATTCATGCCCACGACTTCACCCATCGTCGATCTATCTGTTAAGACTCGCAGACTCGCCTGGTGTTCAGACTTTCAAAGTTATCTCTGTGGGTGCTTGTTGAAAGATCTTTCTCGACGAGGGCCTTAGGACACGGTTCTATGCCTGCCAAAAATAGTCGAGCGTCCAAAACGGCGTCCATTCCACATGTCCAGCGATTTCAATCTGATCGCCGTACTAGCCGCTGTCTGTCTGCCGATTGAGGCTATGGGTGGCAGTTAAAGGAGTATGCTCAGAACTCCGCCATCCGTTGCACCTTAACGAGTGGTTTGCAGTTGATGGTCTTATCGAGCGCAGTTCATCAACCTCCCACTCAATCGCCTACAGTCACATCTTTTTTTTTTTTTTTCATTTTTTATTTATATTTCATTTTGTAGTGTTTACACTTGTTTATCTGCAAAGCCTGAGTGGCTTGTCTGCAGATGACTAATCACAAATGTTTTTTTACAGTTATAAATGTTGAAATTCATTAAATTCAATTATGTGTAGTTAAAAAAGCAAAAACATGGGCAATACAAGTAACAAATAGTTATAATAACACAATAGTTTACGATTTTCGAATTTAAGTTTAAAGTTGAATATTTTAGTTTGAAGAGTTTAAATAGATTTCTTTAACTTTTTTTATAATTTCTCTTTTGGGTAGATTGCGAACTTCCCTTGGGAGTTCGTTAAGGATTGTCGGAATTGCCACTTTAATTGTCCTTCGACCATATTCATTCCAGTACCTCGGAACTTCACATAGCTGCTGCTGTCGTCTTCTAGTGTTCACCGTCTGCTGTGTTTGGATCCTGTATGTGTTGTCATCATCGAAATTGGCCAAGATTTCCAAATTATGTATTTGGCAGATGTTAAGCATGCGTGTTGGTTGGCTTCTTTGTTGCTGAACTTCTCTGCTACTTCCTGTTTCCACCACAAGCTTTTGAAGTCTTCTGTGCACTTTTTGTAGCGATTGTAATTGAGATGCTCTTCCCCACGCTGTTATTCCATACCGTAGATGTGATTCCACCAGGCCCATGTAGCACTGTTTGAGTACTCTTGGCGTACACAGTTTACGAAGATGGAAAAGGGCGTATGCAGAGTGACACAATTTCTTCCTCAATATCTCTATATGGTGGTTCCATTTAAAGTTGTAGTCCATTGTCAGTCCTAGGTACTTATACGTTGACACATAATCAATGTTTACGGTGCAGTCATCATCGTCTTCTGTTATTCCATCACAGCCATGTCTGTGCAAACAATCTACGCTGTGCATTTTTATCTTAAGTTTCGTTCTGGGAATATGCGGCGGGCGAATGTGCATTAACTTTGTCTTAAGTGCGTTGATAATTAATCCATGGTCGTGACACCAAGCAGCGATTCTATTAAAATCTAATTGCATAAGTTTCACCGCTTCGTCAACGCTCCTATGGCTAACTACGATCGCTGTGTCGTCCGCATACGCATAACCCGTACTATACTTCAGCACTGACAGTAGATCATTGACGTATATAATAAACAGAAGCGGACCTAGCTTCGATCCTTGTGGAACACCATAATCGATATTTTCTTCATTGCTAACGTAATCACCAATTTTGACCTGGAATGATCTGTTACTTAGGTAGCTTGCAAACCATGTTAAGATGTGACCCCGTACACCAATCTTCTCCAGCTGCCTTAAGATTTGTCTGTGGCTCAAAGTGTCGAAGGCTTTCTTAAAGTCAATAAACAGAACTACTGAGCTATGGTTTTTGTCCAAACTTAGGTACATTTTGTTCGCGAAATCTCCAAGTAGTCTGTTTATATTTTTTCCTTTGCGGAATCCAAATTGATTCTTGTTGAGACTGTTGTATTTTTCTATAAAGTTGTATAGTCTTCTGGCCAACACCTCTTCTAGAAATTTATCGACTACTGATAGGATTGAGATTGGTCTGTAGTTAAGGATTTCACTTTTCTTTCCACTTTTGTGAATCTGTCTAACTATAGATTTTTTAAGCATGTTTGGTACAGATGCTTGATCTAAGCTCATGTTGATCAATTTTGTAAGTACTGGAGATAGGGTTTGAGCGCTGTTTTTCAGATCTTTTGGTCTTATTCCATCTACTCCCGCCGATTTGTCGCTTTTCAACGAACTCAGTATGTTGCATACCTCCTCAACTGATACATCTTCAACGTAGATTGAATGTTGTACTCTGCTTGTGTTGTACTGGAGTGTTTGGTGGCTACATTCATGAACAATTGTCCGTACTTCTGAAGTTAAAGCTTTCGCGAATTTGTTGGTCAGGTCTTTAATGTTGCTTTCATTCGAGAAATTCTTGATTAAAACCTCTGGCAATGAAATCCGACAAAGTGATCTGGTCAACGTAATACGATTTCCAATCGTAACATATTTGATGTATATATAAACGGTAAATGATCGTACGGAGTTTGTGTGCCATTCGGAGTACTTCTGTGGTAGTACTCTCTGTGATGTGGTCGTTGCTTTCCTAGTTTATGCCAAAGACTCTGTTAAACGCAGTTATGATGAGGGAGCTATAAAATTCCGAAACGCTGTCTCATCATTCAATACCAAAGTTGTTTCTTAGACCAGCTTCGATTTCAAATATACAGTGGACCCGCGGTAAACTGGTGGCACAAGCTCTTGAAACACACATTAACAAAGATTTTCCTAAATAAATTCGAATCCCGTAATGAGTTATAGGCATGTCGGATAACGTATGTCGGATAAGACAAGGCCCGGATTAATGATGATCATTGCATTTCATTTAAGTGCGAGCATTTTGAAGGCACTACAGCCGTTCCTTATTAGAACCCTATTAAGTTGTTTTGATGATTTGTTGTCGACATCATTGAAACCATTGAGTGGATGTCAGGAAACTGATTAGTTTCTTACTGATTCCCCTTGGGATCTCGAGACAGGCGAATCAAAAAAAGGCGTACCTAGTGCCCGTTGTTGGAGCAGTTTCTCTTCCAGTGCATCTGCGGCAGTACGAGTTATAGAGATGTCCAATCGCTGGACTAATCGCTGTTATTCTTGCATTATCTAAACGGAATTTCAGTAGGAGTTCATTCGTTCTTCTTGTCTTCCTAGATGTAGCACAGTTGGTTAAACTAGCTGATCCGAGGTTCGAAGCACTTAACAAGTGTGATGAGACTCGCCTTATAGATTGTGTCCTTCCACCGTAGTCGATGCCTGTCTGGTTCGTCGGCTTGATGGAATCCAAATGATGGTCCCTATGTGCTACTCTGGGCCAATGTGACTGGCCAGTTTTGAAGATAGACTGAAATACTGTATACGGCAACGTGAGCAAAGGCCATACATAATCCAGTTGTGGCTCTAGTTCACTTTCAAATGAGATCTAAAGTCATCTCATTAATGTGAACTATCACCATGTGGTGTTAATTCACATTCCAGTGGGAAAATAGCATTAATTGCGGCCGAATTGTCGACGAAAATAGTTAGATCCACACTCGGAATTGATTTGACAGTGGCATCAAGGATTTCTGCATGAAAAACGCTGGCATAATCTGGGAACCCGCAGGATTTAGAGCCTGAGCAGACTCCACATCACTCATCTTCGAGTTGTGTCTGTGGAAACACTCCCGAGTCCGAGGCACAGCTTAAGTGATCATTTGCCAATCTGCTCTTGTTGGGCTTGTAATCTGTTCGATTTTGAACGATCTCTGTCGGTTTCAAATCGAGGACACAGCTGGAACAACAACGTCGCTGCTTTTAGGCGGAATATTGATGGTGTTTTGGCACTTCTTTTGATCTTCTGATACGAAGCAAACCTTGCTGCCTTTCTACGGGAGATTAGGATTGAGTTTGGTCAAACACCACTCGATTGTCATTTTCCGCCAATCCTTGCTGTGATGTTGGTTCCATTTGATGTTTGTTCTGATTTATAGGCACTTAGTGGTAGCCACTTATGAGTGGATTTTGACGTCCAGCATATGCATCTTCTAGCGCTGAGCTGTGCGGACCACCAGCAACGAATTTATCTCTCGGCGGACCCCTGCCAACATACAACTTGAAAACATCGCATATCCTAGATTCAGATACATATATACTGAAAGGCCGTCGCGGACGCCCAAGAGTTCGCCGACCACAGGTTGAGAATGGGTGCAGTGAAGCGTCACTTCCTCTTGTCTATAGCTCCTACTAAAGACGTTACAGGATGCGCCCATTCTCCTTGGTTGGTCTACCATAAGCCAGAGGCCAGTGAGTACGCCTGTGTTCTTACTTGTGCCTTCCTTTTTTGCTCTCGACTTCGAACATGTGGAACAACCCAACAGAGGACGCCCGTGGCACAGCCAATTGGAAAAACGACCTCAACCAACAAACTGGCGACAGCTAGCCAAAGATCGCATTAGTTGGAAGGCTTGTTAGTTGAGGCACATGTCCATCACGGGGCCAGATTGAGCTATTTTTTGATTCAGTCCAGGCCACATTTGTTTACAAGCATCCAACTGGGATTTGTGGCGAGAAAATTGCATTTAATGTGGGATAGGGTGTATCCTGTTTGTTTCCACAGGCAAGTCTGCGTCCGTTCTAATCAGTTCACCAGCAATGTTTAGAGACCAGCTAAAGTAAAGGACTGGCTCTGGCCAGAATCTGAGCCAGGAAAAGAATGTAGTCGAATCTTCGGGTATGGCTCCAAGGCCAAGGAAGTTTCTGGCGCTGGCGCCTTCGTGGAGAGCGACAACATTAGACTGCACACATCGTTGGGTAAATTTGTCGGTCCTCCAAGCGGAAACCTATGCGATCCTAATGGCCACGAAATATATTGTGAAGAACAGGTGGACGGGGCGAAGTATTTTTGTCTATAGCGACGGCCAATATGTGCTTCAGGCCTTGCTCAGCCCTTTAACCACTTGCAGGATAGTCCAGGAATGCAAGTCCTCTCTGAATTGGATCGGCAGGTTCAATTCGCTAAGACTTGTACAGAGATTGTGTGCCATTCGCTAATTGGCACCAGGCGATATGCACATCAGACTTTGTTGTCACGATTTTTAAGGGTTTGGTGAGGTAAGGTTGTAGTTGTTTGAGAAAATACTTCAACCAGTTGGGAACCATTGTGCCTCCACCGGGATTGATTTAAAAAAGAAACCAGCAAAACCTTGACACACCCTGAAGGTCCGAAGAAGAAGTCTATAACCGTGTTGCGTTTTGCTCCGATGCGTCGTAGCCTTCGGCTTACCAGAGACAGACACGAAAGCTGCCACAAAGATTAGAAAAAGATGTAGTCTTCCTTCATGTTCTCCCATTAGACTGAGTTTAGATCTTAGAAAAGATTGGTATTTTGTAGAACGTTTGTGATCTACCTTGGCTCAGATCCTGCCGCCTCTTTACAATTCGTGAATTGAGTTGCAAGCTCTTTAACTCGTGATCTACAAATGGGGACGTGGTTGTGCTAACCTAGCAAGTTCGTCTGCTTCACAGTTTACAGGAATGTAAAGTGGACCGGTATCCAACGCGGGAGCCATCTCATCTAGAGATTATCGACAGTCGTATACCCATAGATTAAAGTATAGGATATTTCCTCCGCCAACAGTGGGAACATGCTAAGTGTTACATGCCCTGTCCCTGTTCTTTATTAGTCGGAAACCATTTTTAAATAAGCTGAGACAAGCCTTGAAGTTCCTTTAATCACGATCCAAAGTTGATTGATCACGTTCTCATCACAAGACAAATTGCGTTCAATTGCAATGCCCGCCTCCGTTTCAGAGAACATACCGAATAAACCAATAAACAAATTCAATTTCATTCTAATCCTCAAATCATGTTCATTTTCCAGAACGACATAGACGAACAAAGCCGACAAGTCGCCTCAGAGGAAGTCAAACAGTGGTGCGATGAATTTCAAATCGCCAGCCTGATCGAAACATCATCAAAAACCGCCACGAATGTCACCGAAGCATTCATCATGGCCGTTCGCCACTGGCAGAAATTGGAAAAGGCAACAGAACGTGAGATGCGTCAGCACGGCGACACCATCGACCTGACGCGAGCCATTCGCCTCCCGACAAGTCGCTTCTGCTGTAGCTCGGCAGTGCTGGGCGAGGCCGGGAACGGATCATCAGCCAGCAACTCGCCAAGGGCGAGGCAAAAACGGACGATGGAAGAGGAAGCCGAATAAATATTTTTGTAAGCAGAAGTTGTTTGTACATGCCAGAGAGAGAGAGAGAGAGAGAGAGAGAGCGAGCGAGCGATATGAAGAACGAATGATTCCAGTGAATTGAGAATGCTGTGCTGATGAGAAACTTTTGAAAATTTGTCTGTAGATTAGGATCCTAAATATTACAAATATTACTACGTATTTTTTACTATCTAAACCCTCCCCACAATCACCGTATACACGTTTATAAACACACTCACGCGCAATTGAATGCTTAGCACGTCGATTGCGTGAACTAGACGCATACTGCGTCGCACCTGGTCAACCCAATGCAGCTAGTTGGTACAAGTTTTCTTTTAGTTTTTAACGTCTCAGCTGTCTGAGAAGAACGGTGGTGAACCATATATGTGACGCACAACTAACTTCAACTGCACAAATCACATTCGCACACCAAAGTCTTACGTTGTTAATTAATATAGGAAGTTAATGCATTTCGAGGATTGTTTCAAGATTATCTTGTTGTTTGGTACGTTTTTGTTGGATGCTGGGACGTGGATGTCGTGTGAATAGAATGGGAGGTTGCGAGTGGAAGCAGGAAACGTTGTCTGTCTTGAATCGCCAGTGTTTAGGTAAGTAGGTTGGGTACCTTGTGACCGTGGCTCACTTAGACCAACATGTTGATTCCAGAGAGTCTAAGTGCTTGACCATAATTGACATAAGTGAACTTAACTTAGCCAGAAGGAAGACCGTCAAATTTCCAAATTTTACTGAGAACTTACGTTTTCCGTCGTTAACTTACGTAGAGAGCAATTGCCACTTCAGTAAGCAAAAGCGGGCAAATCTTAACGAAACTGAACGAAGTAGTTACATTGTTCATTCGATTACCTGAGTTGACTTCGGTCTCCTTACGTCCATTACGGTGGAAGTGTGGGGCAAATGTTCTGTTAAGATACTTTGCATCCTTCAACACTGTGTCGTTTAGTTGACACACTTTGGCGGATCTACAATAGGAAACTGTCTTGAAACTTGCTTCTAATGATAGACCGAAACGTACGCATTTCCATTTTGTATTGACAAATAATCTTGTGACAGTGTTTTTAGCTTGTTTTGTGATTTTATTCTCTGTCCTCCTTCTTATGTGCGGGCGTCATCTGATACGTTGTCTCTAATGATGCTCAGACCAGAGCCTCTGCTAGACATTCTTTGTCCTTTATCTGGCGTTTGGGTTTTTAAAGAGTATTCTCTTGCGGATCCCGTAAGAAAGCAATAGCACGCACAGGGTTAAGTTAGGTTAATGGGTAGAAGCACAAGCCGCGTCTCACTTAAATCCTGATGAACCCATTTTTTTCTTTTCTTTTCTCTCCTTCCTCGTACTCATTATGTCCGTGTGTTGTCCCGTCATCCTGAAATCCTAATAAACTTAAAAAAAGTGGTTAAAGGGATGTTTTTTAGTTCCTGGACGTCGTGGAGGAAGTGTTCTGTGTCTCAACTGACAGAGTCTGGGTCAGTGGCAGAGTTACTGAGGAAATTGTAAAAGCTAGAACAAGATCATCCTCGAGATTGACGGCCGTCAGGGCTTCCTTTTCTGTAATGTGGCCAAAGTTGAACACCAGCTTTGTGTCAGACCTTGCCTCATTCTGTGATGACAGCTGTTTATGTTATTTTTTCGTTAAGATGTTCTTCTTGTTCTAAGTTGTTTAGCAGCGCTCATTGTTGGTTCGTTAATTTGTGTGTTTCTTTTAATTATAATAATGTTAGTCCAACGACGAAAGTGAAGTCCTCCCGCAATACCCGCATAAGATCCACGCCAAGACGTGTTATGGAGGCCTCGTTATTTAGCTAGCTCAACCCATGCCTTTCATATTTAGGCTCTTGAGCTCATTGGACGTCGTGTGGAGTTACTGGTGTTTTCTATCAAATTTAAGTCAGTTCACTCAGTTTCAGTTCTCTTCTTTCTTCAACTCTTATAGATGTTCTTGCAGCGTTTTCTATTTTGTTGCTTCGCCATTCGATGAAGTATATGAATCATGAACTTAACCCGGAGACCCTGTCTTACGTGATCGTAGCAGTCATGCAGACGCATGCACTTTGGTGGCAACTTTTCAACAGTCATTCGCCTCCTCACTCATCCTCCATCATTATTCAGAAGTCTTCTCTTGATCGAACTCCGTGGGTCTATGCATCATCCTTCAGCATGTGAGACGGCCAACATAAACCTTCCTTCTTGCTGACTTTTAACATTCCTGGACGAATGAAATAACATTCCTAAGAGTCTTGCATTTTCTCCGTGGTGTAGAGGGTATGCACATCGACTCCTACGCACTTGAACTCATGATGTCTAAGCTCGATTCCTGGTGCGACAATTTACACCTTTTCTGATTCATTCACGATGTCCAGACTATAACTATCTAAAAAGAAAGCGTCACACACCTCGCCGTTCGGAATCGGTATTAAAATTGTAGATCTGTGGGTTTCCCATTAGAAAAGAAGAACACAACACTTGGTGGTTGATGTAGACGCTGGGCCCATGTCCTGTGTGACAGCTACCAACCAGCAGTCAGCCCCTCAAACCTATCCTAACCTAGGCCCATGTTCCCATGTACGGGGTGTAATGCCACTAATATGATTATTAGGAACCTGGTTACCTGACTCTTGATGGCAATGCATGCGCCTGCGATACCTCTAATAGATTAAGACATGGTCGCCAGGGACATGAACACTTTTTTTCACTGGGCAAGCGAAAGTCTCTGGCCAATTATTCAATTTCAAAGCAAGAGGGCTTATTTAAATTTTCAGTTGTAAATATTGTCCCATCAGACCGAGAAGAAGGAGATATCAAACTTCGACCAGAAATACCCCTTGTCTAAGACCACGAAGGAATTCCCTTGTATTTCACGTATACTTTTACAAAATCCACGGATCCACTGCCCCAGTTGGAGAAGGGTTTCAGCTATTCACAACAGCTCACACGCATTCACGGGCACATCGTATAAAAAGCGCTGTCAGATGAAATCAAAAGGCAATGGAAGTAGAAGTTGGATATCTCTTTGCTCTCTTATTTCTGCTCCAGACGGGCATAGCGGATAGACTCTAGCGTTTCTTCAGATGATTGAGAAGCGCTGCCCTTTGTTTACTTCCCTGGGAGAGAAGAAGAAAGCAACTCGATCAGTCATACAACGGGGTTCGTCTGTGATCATAATCTTGATCAACTTTCAGCACTCACAGACTGTGCTGATGAGACTCCTTCTCAGTCGGCGACAACAACACTCTGCTGCACAAGCCTTTTGTTTTGTTTACTAACTCTAGGCTCTAGACATCCAACATTTTCTTTACATTGGATAGTCGTTGTTGTCCATTGGACGGGTCAGTTTCAGACGCTTTGGGGGTCTTTCCAGCTCTCTTATCACATCGTTTATGCGCCTGTTGCCAGATAATAACACAGTCGCCTCCCTCTAAGTTGTATTTTCACGGGATATCAAAAATAGTTCGAATTAGATGGAGTTCGACCCCGAGAGAGTACACTGTAATATCATATGTCACAGCGCATGAAGGCCAGGGTCTAGCTTCTACATTTTCCACTACTGTCGCCAGATATCCACTTCATGTCACAGCTGAAACAGTTGTGACCCACTTAGATTCTGTTTGAATCCATAGACAGTCGCCTAGCGTACTTTTTTCTTGTTCTTGCAATGACTGGACAGGTGTCGAATTTGTGTTTGGAGTGTGGTTTCTTCATCGTCTCTGCAGCTCCTGCAGAAGTCGTTGCACGGGGCTCCCATTCATCTTGTATGTGAGCCAAGGATACAGTGATCTGTGATGATCCCTACGACCTTACTGATTATTCACTTCATTAAGCCTTGAGTACTTCGCGATAGCATACGACTAAGTTGGATTCCATTTCCATTGTCGAAGCAGACTTTTTGACCAACTGACTGTCTATGCGAGTGACTATCTCAACTGGTGGGACTAACACCAATGCTATCATGTCAGGATCTCCGCCACGGGATGCAGACATTTCCAAAGAAGCGTCCGTGTTCGCACCCGCCCGTCGCACTACCTTGCACTTTCACCCATGTTCTTAGTATTGTTATAGGAAGGCCTTTCTTCACTGTTTATCAACTTATTCACAGACCACCACAAAATAGACTCCACTTCTGTCCCCACAACACCACAACCTAACCCAGCACTCTATCCACACGGTGTTCACACACGTTGCACCACGTTCTCCACTTCATGTATCAGCAAAAGTATGTGTAATTATGTCTTTCAGTTAATGTTAAGCGAAACCAAGGGAATTATGAGAGGATGAAGCAATCAAACGGTGCATTTGATAGAATGAAAGCATTTCTTTTTTCTTTTCTTTTTGTACGAAACATTGTGCGCCCAGTTCAGTGCTATATTGTAGTTATGTATGTATTTTTATTTGAAATTCACATATTTTTTACTAATATTTGAAGGAAATATACAATGTACTGTATTTTATGTTTATTTTTTAACTGATAAAACAAAAAATAATAAACAATTATTGAATGTAAGTGATGCGTTGATGATTTGTTGAGATAGCCAGGGCATTACGGTTTGGGAGAAAGCAGGGACTTAGAAGGAATGCAATCTTATCATGCGATGGCTGCAAGGAGGGGTGGTCCTAAACAGGAATGAAGCGACGCTGATAGACTAGAAGTCTCGGGAGTCTTCGCCACATCGTTCGAGATATCCATCTGCAGTGTACAAATCACTGTTTTCAGGGATTGAACCTGGAACTCCCAGCGTAGGAGTCTGTGCAGCATCATACTGCGCTACAGGCACTTGCTACAGTGTATTCCAAGCACAAGCGGGGTGCCCCGCTTACTGTCAAGAACTACGAATGATCGTCATTTGTGTACACAAACATCCAAGTGGCAATAAAGACTCTGGAAACACCACCAATCAATTCCAAGATGGTACAGTATTGTACTCTCCCGTCTGTCTCTGAAGGAAATAGTGGGCAACTGTACCCATTTCTAGGTCCCTGGGCCGTTCTGTGTGAACGCCTAAAGCCATTCGTCAACAACCTGGTCGGTCCATACCAGTGTGGCTTTAGGCCAGGAAAATCCAAATCCAACCATCGACCAAATATTCACACTGATGGACGGCAGATTTTGGAGAAAACCCAGGAGCAACAAATCGATACCCACCACCTTTTCATCGATTTTAAGGCCGCGTGTGATAGCATCTACAGAGACGAGCTATACAGAGCAATGTCTAGTTTTGGCATCCCTACCAAACTCGTCCGTTTGTGTAGGATGACGATGGAGAATGCACGCTGCTCCACCAAGGTCGGTAAAGACCTAACCGAGACCTTTGATGCCAAAAAAGGATTCAGACAAGGCGACGCGCTGTCATGAAAGAGTTGTTCAAAACTCGAACGCCAACACCAGAGGAACAATCTTTCAGAAGTCCGTCCAACCACTCGCATATGCCGACGATATTGACATTATCGGAAAAACGCAGAGTGATGTCAGTGGCGCTTTTGTGAGCATTGCAACGGAGGTCGCGTAGATGGGCTTAGCGGTAAACGAGGGTAAGACCAAGTATATGCTGTCAACGAGAAAGGACACCCAACACCGACGTCTCGGTCAGAGCGTCACAGCAGACAGATATAACTTTGAGGAAGTCAAAAACTTTGTCTACCTAGGCACCGCTATCAATTCAGAGAATGACACCAGCGCTGAAATCAAACGAAGAATAACTCTTGCCAATGGCTTCTTTGGGCTAAGAGAGCAATTGGTAAACAAAGCCCTCTCTCGAACAACCAAGGTAAGGCTTTACAAGACCTTAATCGATCCAGTCCTGCTATATGGCGCGGAGGCATGGACTTTGTCAAAAGCGGATGAAGCTGCTCTTGTAGAGCTTCATAGAGCATGTCCGTCGAGTCAGGAGCTTTGAGCCAAGTTGTTTTGACAAACCGAAGTTGTTTTGACAAACCGAAGTGGCACCTCCAACCGAAGGTTTGTTCTTCGTCCAGGCAGCTTCTGCAGAAGTCGTTGGAATATAGATCTAGTCGTTTTGCGTGAAGGCTTAAAAGGCAGTGTCCCGTGATTGTACCCACTACAGTGCTAATTTTGGATAAGATCGCTTAATCTTTTAGGATCAAGATTGGGCCAGATTTGTTTCGAGATTCGACAACTACTGCCTGTCGACCATCTGACGTTGACTTTCGTTGCGTAGAGATTATTGAGGTGTAGCTTGAAGGTGGTAATAGGGGTGATAATAGGGTTACAAGTGATGCTATCAACTGGCAGTCTAGTGGCGCAATTTGCGAGTTCACCATCGTTGCAGTTTCCCGGGATGCCTCTATGGCCTGGTACCCAGCACACGCGTATGTGGAACCGTTAAGAGGTGCACGGAAGTCGATTACTAACTTTGAGTTTATAGATAACGAAGCCAGGGATTTAATTGCTGCTTGGCTATCAGTGAAAATACAGATGTCGCGGGCGGATATCACGTTCCATCTTAGCCAAAACAGGGCTTCGTTAATCGCCATTACTTCCATTTGGAAGACGCTGCAGTTACAGTTATGTAACCCTTGACAGCTTTCGTGTCGCGTCCCTTTGATACACGGAATCCATAGGCACAACGAAATCTACTCCGCTGCGATGAAAGGCTGTCGATGCTTCTACTCCCGGTTTCGGAACATTACCCATAATTTGCTGTGAGTACCGAAGACATTTCACTCACGATCTTAAAACTGTCGTTAGAACCTTGTAAGCTGCAATAACAGCTTGCATTGTTTGTGGATCCGATTGTAATGTTAATTTGTGAAGATCTCCACAGATAAGTTTGGTGAGCCTAGCTTTGGCCGGAAGCAGGATTGGATACGTCTTGTCTAAACAAACTTGTGCAGTGCTGAACTCCTTTTTCATCCAAAAACAGGTGCAATCGAAGGACTGTCGTTAGTTGATTTCGAAGTTAATGCATATGTAACAGAGCCAGTCTCCTCGACTTTGATTACATTTTTGCCCACATTACGATCGATCTAACTACGCGATTGAACCTTTACCTTTACTCTACAAAATCACTATTTTTGCAATAACTTCTCACAGTTTTAACATGCTCGCCGATTGGTATGCCATCTACACTGTAACATGTCAAACATTAACCTCAACACTTGCAGTCTCGAACGACAGTTCGGCTTTAGGTTGGGCTGGCCCGAATGACTACGACATCTTACCAAAAAGTAGCACTAGGATGTCATTCGTGGAGTTCACGTTTGCTCGAGGTAGACAAACGCCTTCGCTACCTCAAAATTGTAACTGTCGATTGTTATGTGGCTGTGAGTCATGTGGTTGGTGTTATTGAAGATGACTGCCACTTGGGAGAATTTTGCAGAATCGACGAGGACGAAGGAAGCGTGAAACACTGCCTCTGATGCTGCTTTGGTGTGTGGCAAACACAAACTCCTGTGTGTCCACTTCTTGTGATTCAAGTCGACTAACCATCGAAAACTTACTTTTATTCCGCTTCATTCTCAGCTCGGAATGGTCCCTCATCAGTGCTTAATGGAGCACACCCAAGTGATTCGAGTGGCAGTACAATAGACAAGTGCATTCACTCAATCAACTCAAATTACCTACTGATCTGTCTAGAGCCAATATTCGCTGCGGGCAAGAATGAATAGAGAACTCGAATACAGCTGCGACACATCAACAAGATCTACGATTAGCATTCGTACACATGCCAATTAGGAAGAGATAACATGTTTTCGAAACACACACTCATTGGGGATTCCCCAACTGGAAGATGCTTAGCCACGAAATCTGCCGAGTAATCACCATCCACTGCATTTGTGTGCATGTGCCTTCAACCAGCAACGTGATCGAATTGATCTCTAGTGACATAAATGTATGTCGTCATCATCGTCATCTTCTAACCCGCATGATCCACTAATGTCGCGGGAGCAAAGCACTCATGAGAGATCTCTAGATCACTCGTCGACTCTAATTCATCAGGAGTGGAGTGGAGTCAGAAGCGGAACCAGGCGAGTTTTTGAATTTGGTCCAACCACCTCGTCCTGGGTCTGCCAAGTAGGCGACCGTCTCATTCAAGGCACATCTTGGAAGTCGTGACGAAGGGGACATTCGGGCCACTTGACCAAAACATCGAATCAAAGCCCTTTCCGTTCGAAGAAGCAGCTGCTCTACATTGAGTTCTTGGCGCTCTGCCGTGTTTCTCACACTATCACGGCAAGTAACTCCCACAAAAGCAAGAAGGAATCTCCTCTCGGACACTTGTATTAGCGATCTTATTCTTTCGATCATTGCTCGGTCAGTCTCATGACCGAAGGCTTGGCTTTGAAAACAGGCTAGGGTTTCGTGATCACAGGTCTAACAAGCCAACTTGGCCATTCCTACAGGAAAGCTCAGTCTTACTCCTCCCATCACTCGTCAAAAAGACCCCGAGATACTTGAACTTCTCCACCTGATTCAATGGGATTCCACTCATATGAAGAGTGCATTGAACGGGCAAACTTGAAATGTCCATAAATTCTGATTTGTTCACGTTAACCTTTCTCCCAGCATCTGCACATACGTCAACAAACCTACCGAGTGCGCGCTGGAGTTCCGTCTGGGAGGATGTGAGGGTAACTAAGTCATCTGCAAAAAGGAGATGACTTACCCTCAACTCTGCCAATGTGAAGCACTCCACGTCACGACTGAGCTGCAACATTCACTAATATATAATGAAAAGGATATATGACAAGACGCACCCTTGGCGAAGTTCAAGGCCAGTGGGGAAAGGAAAGGAACACAGCTGCTACAGTTTGTTTATAGACACTGAGAGAGAGATCTAAAAAGACGTCACCTGCTCAAGCTCATACCCTCCATGGGTCGCTGACGTGATAAGTAACTAAGAAGCAAAGCAAACCAAAACACACCCGAATGCAGAAAGGAAAAGTATATGCAGGCTAGTAGGCTTCGTGATCAGCAGTATTCAAAGATCTGCTTGCATTTGCACTACGAGTGTACTCCGGTCCACACCTTCAGCTGCCAGGGAAACATTGCTACAGCTACTTTCCATGGACATTTACGGAAAGCTGGAGGCTACCAAAACAGCGATTACGCTGAGGGAATGTAACCGTTGGAGCAAAATGCACAGTTTACGTCACATGGCAATAATCATGAATGCGAACATCCGAAAGCGTACAGATGTATAGCGCGCCCGTTGTAGACTTCGAATGTGTGTTCAAAACACTAATCCCAGATAGAGAAGACTGAACAAAGGATATAGTCAGAAAACCGGCCAATCTGGAAGTTTACACGGGCGGTTCCAAGGCGGACGAAGGCACAGGACTCGGGGTAATCGCGATATCTCCGCAGATCTCCTCCCTATCCCGTCAACTGCCTAACCACTGCAGTATATTCCAGGCAGAAGTTAAAGCTATCCAAGAGGCTGCCCGCTTACTGACAATGAACTCGAGAGACGGGTTATTTGTCGCTATATACATAGATAGACAGTCAGGCGGCCATTGAGGCTCTGGATATACTGCAAAAAACTTTGGCGCCTATCTCTCAGGGAGATAGCAGTCAGATACAACCTTACCCTACGCTGGGTCCCTGGGCATAGTGGTATTCCAGGAAACGAGGGCCGACGAGTTAGCTAGAATTGCCACAGGCAATTAATCAGGACACCCCCAGAGAGAGAGAGGGGTCTCTCTACAAGTAATAAAAACATTGTTGCTTACAGATGTCATCAAGGCCGCCAATCGGAGGTGGATCGCATTAGATACTTGCAGGACTCCAAGGCTAATTCAATAAAATCAAAAAAACAAGCACAGTCCTAAAATTAATTAGAAAGGAAATCAGTAAGGTATATAGCATTATTACTGGTTATTGCCTATTTGGCACACACGCCAGAAGGATGGGAACCCCCTACGACCTACAATGACTTCTGCAGGAGTTGCAGGGACGAAGAAGAAACCACGCCTCATTACCTCGGCCCCAGCACTTGCGAGGACAAGGAAAAGCACGCTAGGCAGATATTCATTTAATAGCCTAGAAGAAATGTCAGATATTAGAATTCTGGAGGCTGTAAATCATCAAAGGAGCGCATCATCCAGGATATGTTACTATCATACCAGTAGGTAATTCCAGGCGTTTAGTTAGTGCCCTGCAGAGTAAGCTGCCGAATAGTGACATCACAAAGGATCCCATCAGGATCTAAGTAGGGCCAAAACTGCTTAGCTTACAGCAACAGGACACTCAATCGAAAGCAATGAGGAGGAAGAGTAAATGATACTCCACTACGTCGGCTCATGCCCTACTTTTGTAGTAACTGGTAAGAGGCTGTCAGGTACCTACGCACTAGGCCTAGAAGAGATGACTAATGCCGAGTCATAAGACATTCTCAAATTCACAATAAATAGACACTAACTTCTTGTACACAGCAAAGCTTCTTGGTTAGGCTACGAGAAGCTAAGGCTCTCATGCCGGACAGCAACAGCACAATGGACCCAAGTTAGAGTCTAAGTGAAGTAGGAAACAACTCGTGCTAATCTCTTCTATCCACCACATGACAGGTTTCAGTTAAATGTACGTTCTAACCACTATGCAGAGGATGCGGCCATGTGGAAGAAAGAGAGGACACTCCTCACTATCTCTGCGACTGCCCTACCCCCAGCCCTTGGCAAAAGAAGGGAGAGGAAAAGACAGGTGCATTGCATCGAGACAATTCGATGCACTAGTCAAAAAACTACCACTCCCGGCCATTCCGAAGGAAGACGCGATTAGGAAATTCATTTCATTAAGCTTAGACCAAAAAAGACTGAAACAATGAATCCATAGTCCATAGATTAAGCAGCAATGCGGTAAAATGGCATACGGATGGATCAAGAACTGATGAAGGAACAGGTGCAGGAGTATCTGGACCCCGGAGAAAGTACTACGAACCCATGGGCAAATGCACCAGTATCTTTCAAGCAGAAGTCTATGCCATAGACAGATGCGCTCAGATCAAACCTGACAGGGACTATACCAACTGTGACATAGCAATAATGTCGGCCAGTCGTGCAGCTATCCTGGCACTCCCTATATCATCACATCCAGGCTCGTGTGGGAATGTCCACTTAAGAAGCTGAGTAGGAGTAACAGATTAAGAATCTGTTGGATACCTGGACATACAGGGATAGAAGGCAATGAAATGACCGACTCCCTGGCTAGAAAAGGAGCATCGGAACAGTTTATAGGCCCCGAACCATTCTGCGCTATAGGAGATCACGTCCTCAGGGAAGTTCAGGGAACTAGAAAGAAGGAACCGGGCAGATGCATGGAACAACGCTCATGGTATGAAGCAGTCTAAGAAACTCTTGGGCGAACATAACCGCAAGAGGTTTGAAGCATGTATCAGAATGAGCAAAAACAACCTCTGTATCCTAACAGGCTTCCTAACAGGGCACAGTAAACTCAGGGGAGCACCTAAGGAAACTATTAGTATTAGAAGAAGTACTCTGCAGATTCTGTAGAGAATCTAATGAAATACCAGAACATATACTGGGATTTTGTGCAGCGCTAGCCCACAAAAGACAAAGATATCTGGGCAAGCATAATATCAAAGGAAGAATTGAAGTCACTAGAACCAGCTCTCATTCATAAGTTGTTGGTTTGGCAGGACGAAGAGAGGTCTTCACAAACAACGAACACAACGTCTCAATGAGTATGATAAGGAGGAACATTTCCCCTTCTGGACATCACAATGTGTCCACACGCGCCTAAGTGGGACGTGCTTCCGCACGTCTACCCACATTCCTATCCTATCCTAAGTTCGAACCACAAATGTGTCGTAATGATTTAATCAAATGAACCACACATTATTTCCCAATCCTTCTGTTGAGTTAAAAGACCTAAATGATGTTGAATACTTCGTTCCACGCAACACGAGTGCGTAGTCCACCAATCCATTATACTCGTGTGACAGTAAGAAGCATACGATTGAGCTCCATCGAACGCGTCGCTGTTCCTAGCATTGCAGTCGGAATAACGTTTTTGTGAACTTGTTGATCGGGGGGAAAACCAAAACACCAATAACTCCGCTTGGCACAGCCAACATTGATGCCGATTAATCCGTCAAATGGCTCTACGTCTTGCTGTGAAAAGATTCTAGGCAAATCCCCATCTCTTGTCCTTGCATTCACAATTTCGTGGTCGATGTATGAACGTGGATGATGTATGAACATCGTTAGAAAACCAATCAACTGGAACTTCTTTACAAATCAAAACCCCCGTCCAAAGTAACGTCACTTGCTTAAAAAATATTTATTCACCTTAAATATTATTCCATTGCACCTACGACATTCCGCACCCCATTCCCTTCGACTCACTCAATGCACATCAATCTGGATACAAGTATTCTTGTAAGATATTCTGAAAGGCAATTTTGATCTTGCCCCTGTCTCGTCCGTGCAACTTTCGAATGTCGGGCAGCAGGCTCATCAAGAACATTGCGTCCGAGTCGGTTTTGCACTCACAAAACTCATTCCGCCGCGCAGGGCTACTGGGGGCACTGGGTATCCGATTGATGAGCGCCGAATTCACCGCGGAATGATGAGGTCCAGGTGGCTCTGCTGCAACAGGAGCCATGGCCAACGGTCTCACCAGAGAAATATTACTTGGTGCTGCTGGAACAGCCGGTTCTGTGCGACATCGCTTGATGAAACTCCTATTCCCGATGTCACCGTGTGCACTTTGCCGCTTGTAACCGGATGTGGAAGCTGTGGACTCTGCGTCGTCTGATATTTCAACAATGAGATCTTTGAAATTCTCCTGCTCCTGACTGTCGTCCCGGTTGTCGATTTCGTTGTCGCACTCGGATTTGATCTCGTTCTTGATGGAGTTCAAGTTGCAATTGACCTCGTTGTCGTCTTCCTCTTCAATGATGTCGTCCAGTCCCGGCGAGGGTTGTGCGTCATCTTCGCAGTACGAAAGGTAATGGTCGACGCAGTCGTTCACCGGGCTAACTGTGGCCGTCCGCAATGTGTTGTAGTTAATACTGTTGATTTGAGCGATGGCCTCTTGAATGTGTGACTCCACGTCTTTGGGGCCGGACTGTTTCTTGCTGAAAATGAGGAGAAACCTTATCACGCCGTCAACTGAAGTCAATTTGGGAGCCTTACTTCCGCAGGTAGGGATGCAAAAAGAACATTTTGTCAAAATACGACCAGCAAGGCGGCACTTTCTCCTCCTGATACGTGGTGTACTCCCGCCGAAATGAAATTCTAAGGTTCGTCCATTTGGCCAAACTTGCACCAGCTGGACAATTGAAAGGAAAAATAGGTACATGCATGGCCAATGTTTGATATCAAGTAAACTTACGATTCTTCAGAAGACGGAGGTCAACTTCACGCCAGAAATTCTCCACGTAGGGTCGACAGAAGTAGTACTTGTGCCGTGGATTGTATATTGCCTCGTCGCTGCGAACCAATTCGATGAGTTTGAACACATCCTCCGTGAGCCACCGCGAGTAGGATGTTTGCGCTTCATTTTGAACTGACATCCTGCGGAAACACTGCGATAAACATTTAATTTGAATTTAACTGCAAACAGAGATTCGTTTCGAGCAAACAAAAATTGGAAGCGATTTCATGAAATTCAACAGCGGAAAAAAATTTGTAGAAGTTTGACGTCGTTTTGAGCATTTGACATTTATTGCATTTAATTAAATCGCATCAGTGGCTGTCAAACTGTGAGCACTTTGCTGGTTCTTGTATTGGAGTGGATTTCCATTTTTCCGTTTTGGTTTGGAGCAATGATGCATGTGGAATGAAGGGTGGAATGTGTTCTGTTGAATTGTTTTTTTGTGGATTGTCATCCAGAAGGATTTGCTGACATTATTGTTGGTCGCAAAGGCATTTCGGGTACGGTTGCATCGGGAAAACGAGGACTGGCACTCCCTGGTCGTGATTTTCGCAGTCCGAATACCGAATTTCTACCTGGCGACTTCAAACCTGGCAAATAGGATATGGATCTATTCCTGTGAGACGGCTACGAGGAATCTCTCGCCACGAGGCGGTGAAACTGGTAATTAACCAAGAACTTCCCATATTTAGCAAAAGCCGACCAGAAGAGGACTTCGTCAACAAAGACGTATCTACTGGAGAACATCCGCATACAACCAACAACACGGAACCTCACTAATGTGGAGATCGATACTGCAATTGAAGGACTCGAGTACTCAATCAACAACGCCTTAAACCAGCAGAAAAAGGCCGAGGACAAGCAGAGACAACTGGGTTAAGAAAGCAAGCACAGCTGTTATCCGCCCCATTCTCACCTACGGTTCACTAGTATGGTGGTTCACTAGTATGGCAACCTAACAAGTCCAGAGATCGGCAGGATTCGGAACTTCCGGGACGATGAGATCATGCCTCACCGAGGCACTGACCGTGCTCCTACACCTCCTCCCACTGCATCAAGTATGTAGTCACGTGCAGCTCCATCAGACTCAGAGAAGCGGGAGGTTTGTCAGCGAGACCGTACACCCATGTCAGAGCTCTGCAACTCCTGACCGAGTTTCTACGGACTACATCACATCCCCCATAGACTTCGGCAAAGCGGCACAGTGCCGATTAACATCCAGAGAGGACTGGACCAATCACTCGTCTCTAAATAGCAATTTCTGATCTACACAGACGGATCTAAGCTAGACCGCGGTGTAGGCTCAGCGGTCTTCTCGGCGGACTTCAATATCTCGAACTCTTACCGGTCTTACCGCGATCAGAGAAGCGTGTAAACTCCTCAGCGCCTGCCTTTATGGTAGAGCCGCAGCGATCTGCATCGACAGCCAAGCAGCCATAAGGGCCATCTCCTCACTATACACTTCTTCTAAATTGGTGTAACAGTGCAAGGAGGAACTCAAACAGGCCAGTAGCAGGCGTAATATCACTCTCCTCTGGATTCCAGGCCACAGCAACATAGAGGGAAATGAGATTGCCGACGAACTGACCAAGCAAGGAGCTTCCGGCAACGCCCCTACTGAGTTGGTAGCCCTGCAAGCAAACACCTCAAATCAACACTTCCTGTTCTTAGTAAGTAGAAAGTGGACTAGGTCATCCAAGCACATGGTCTCTAGGAAAATCTGGCCCTCCTGCGCGAGAAGAAGGTAGAAATCGCTCGAAATCGCTAGAGTCGTGGCTGTATGCACTGGACGCTGGCCCATAGGCATCCACGCTGCTAGACTCGGAATACCATTCAACCCACACTGTCGCAGTTGCCTCGACACCCACTCAGAGGAAATTCTGCCTCACTTTCTCTGCCATTGTCCGGCACTAGTTCAACAAAGATATATCGCGTTCGGCAAACCCCTTCCTTGGTGACCTCTCCGGTATCGCTAACCAAAGTAGATATGTACAGAGCTGTTCAAAATAATAAGGAAAGAGTAAAATAGAATAGAATCACTAATTTCGATGAGTGCTTGGGATCGTTGTCATGTTGGAAGTCCAACAGGCCATATTAATGGCATGTTGTTCGCAGCGTATGGTGACATCACATCATTTAAGTTATCACGATAAACTTCTTTAGTCATTACATCTTTTATTTGAATTATGGGTCCAACACCGGACCAAGAAAAACAGCCCCACACCATGACGCTTCCACCTCCATGCTATACGGTTTTTTTTGTGAATCGGAAGTGGAACTCTTTTCCCTGAGGCCGCCGAACGTTTCTACAACTGTCAGAATATGGTGTTTATTTCTGCTGCAATTGCCTTTGATGATATAAAGGGATTCTTTTTCGTTAGTAACACTATGCGGGTGTCATCAGTGGAAGTCGTTTGTCTTGGTCTACCTCGTGTTTCTTTTGCTGGGGTTCTGGAAAGTGCATTGAAAACAGAATTAACCGATCTGCCCAACTCGTCGGCAGTAAATTTTAAAGTCTTTCAATGTTCTTCTTCAGAACAATGCCTGTTACGGCCAGAAATCATGAAATCATCTTTTCAGTGGAAAACACCTTGCCCATCGCGTTTCACCCCGAATTTTGCTCTAAGCGCACGCATTCTACACAAACACTGTCTGTGAACATTTTATAAAAAACGCTGTCAGATGAAATCAAGGGGCAAGAGAGGTAGAAGTTGATTATCTCTTTAATACTTCATCTCTGGTTACGGCTCTATTTGTAATAAATCTACAGAGCTATTCGTAAAATTGACTACAGTTCTTATATACAGAAAACACAACAAACACAAACGAATACCTTTTAACTCTTTTCGAATAAAGATATCAAGGATAAAACAAAATTTCCTATTATTTTGAACACTCAAGAAAACACTTTTTCCGTACTTTGCACCACTGCACCACTTACATGAATGATAAGCTGACATTATGTGCATGAATAGTAAAGGCAATGCAGCTGTGCAAATAACGGTACCGCATACTGATGCGAAAAGTTGAAACAAATGTGTAAATGAGTAGAAATATCGAGTAGAAATCCCTATTATTTTGAACAGCTCTGTATATCGAACATAATGAAATTCCTAAGCTCCACAGGCTGGATTTAGCTAACCCAAACAACCAAGGTATATCGTACGAGGTGTGGTATCATAACGGCGGGCAACTGCGCTACTTGTACCCGATTTGAGCCAAATCGGATAGCCACTTGACCAATCAACCAGCAGAGACAGGAGTAGTCACTTACCAGAGCTTATATGAAGTCTTTATCGGCACAGGCAAAGGCTGAGGAAGAGACACCAGCGAATACAACACCGGGAGTAGAACACAAGGGGTAGCGACTATTAAGCAGTTCTCAGTGAGTTGAACTGCACGAACATCATGTTTCGAAATGCCGTACAAACGCACAACAACATACTGCTGGAGAAGAAGCTATGCAGAATCCAGCCAGGACCAGACACATTCGGACAAATCCACCAGATCATCGGTAAGATGAAGGGGGAGCATATTAAATGGTAATAAAGAAACTAAGAGGCAGTAGGTCTCCCCAATTAACTTGCCCATTGATGCTCAGAACAATAGTAGGACACCTGTCGCCCCGTAAATCTCCTACAATGTTTTCCTCACACAATAAACAGAACAAATCCCACCATTCACGGTTGCCGAGCTGCGGAATGCATGCAGGAAAATTGCTGGTAAAAATGCGCCTGGCCCTGACGGCATCCCCAATAAAGCCATCACAGTAGCCGTCAAGCGTGAGAACAGAGCTCTGTACGGCGACAAGGCAAAGGTGTCTCGAAGAAGGAAACTTTCCTTATTGCTGGAAACTTCAACACCTGGTGCTTATACCCAGAGGCAATAGGCCCCCCGGCAAACCCTCATGCCCAGTTCCACAGTGAAGTCTTAAACTTAAGTTCAGTTCAACCTTAAACCGAGTTCAAGTCTTTGCTTTCAGCAGCTGTCCAATAATGCACCAGAGAAGCGTCAACTCTTTCAGGTATGCTGCCGAACATCGGAGGACCCGGAAGGATCCAAGAAGGATCCTGCTTCCCAGAGTCGTAAGTTAACTTCTGCTTTATGCTGCGCCAGTCTGGGAGGATGCTCTTTCTATAAAGGAGACAGCTATAAACATAATCAGCGACTTCCGAGAATTTTTTTCTTTTCTAGCGAGGCAGCCTATGTGATTGCGGGTAAGGTGTTGTCCCCATCGACATCCTCGCTAACGAGATGCATAGGGTTTACCTGAGGCGATCGACAAACCGCCCAGAGGCTGGCGTAAATAAGATAAGAAAGGAAGAAAGAGAGAGAGAGAATATGGTAAGCCAGATGGGACACCTCACAGACCTCACAGACTGATTCCAACAATCGAAACGCAGACAAAGAGAGCACGTGGAAACTGCATTTTCCACCTTATGCAGTTCTTGTTGGGCCACGGGGCCTAGCGGAAATATCTTCACATGTTCGGGCACGATAGCTCTCCCCTTTGTCCAGAATGTGAGGACATTGATGAAGACGCAGAACACACGACTTTTTACTGAAATGGCAAGAACAAACCGACCAACCCCGGAAGTCCTAGTCGGTCATATGACGGAGTCAACCGAGAACTGGTTCCTTCATAGCGAATGTGCAGACCGAGTTAAGAAGGCTTGAAAGAGTAAGGCGAGCCGAACAGGCAAACACAGTGGATAAAGCTTGATTCGCTATAAAAAAGAATAAAATCCTGCGGTTTATCAGTATCTTGAAGAAGATTCCACATGGACGTGGAAAAGACCTTGGACACGGTCTAGAGCGACCCATCTACAAGCTGAATCAGATGGTATTCCCCGCCAACCTAATCAGAATAGTCTATATTCCAGAAGATTCCAGAAGGCAGCCAGTCAACTGAGCGGATCGCCAAGGCTGGAGTTGCGCATGGTTCGAAGCTGGAACCGATGCTCTTCAACATCTACACGCAGATCAACCGTCTCCAACTAACGCAGTGAACTGTTGTCTATTCGCAGTCACCACTGATCGCCAAGCGAAGGGTCGAAATCCCGACAGCGAACAAATTTGACTACCAAATGGGGTATTCGTACCAATACTGGGAAATCGATACTTATGTGTCTAAGGAGACCATTCCGAGGTGGATGCAGATCAGCAGCCAGTTGGCGGAGCATAAAGATCGTGCCCCCTAACGGTACGGATATAACAACCGACAAAGAGGTCAAGCTTGGCGATAAATTCTCGGAAAGCTTGAAGCTCAACAGTCACTGGAAACTCCCCTTCAAGAAGGCCAACCTAGGCTTCCATCGCATCTATCCTTTGATGCGTAAGCAAAATGGATTAAGCCAGAGGACAACGCTGGTGCGCTACAAGCAGCTAACATGGCCGACCCGTAAGGCTTCCCAATATGGTAGACTATTTCTAAGATCAGTATGGAGAAGCTCGCAATTTTCGAAAGGAAAATACTGCGAATATGTAGGGACTCACCTTCGACAGGGACCGATGAAAGCACCATAACAACAAGAAGCTGTACGACGAAGCACACATCATCCCCTTACAACAGTCCATATTCAGAAAGCAGCATATAGACATCGGCTTCTATCAGAGCAGCGATAGCAGTCATCATCGAGGCGAAATCGACTACCACACCACGAGCCCATGGATATATGAGCGTTGAAAAGATGCTTTTTTTGAGCCCTTAATCATGCGGCTACGACCAGTAGAAAGTAGGGAAGGTGACCTGAAATGATTAATTCTACAAAATCGCCATTTCCTCGAAAACTGTGCTTTTTTCGGCGATCGAGTTTATCCCTAGTGTCATTTTACGCATATGTGCTCATCGAAAAGACGCTTCTTTAGAGCCCTCAATCATGCCGCTTGTTAGGGACCGAGACCTGGTGTCATCCCTGTTCCACCAGTGGACCTCTTTAACCAGGCGTCGGTGCATCATCCTAAGATCCTGGTAGCGTGCGGTGCTTGCTGGGGAATAAAACACTTCCATACGACTGCTCCAAAATGGTATTGGCACAGGGTCTTCAAACAAAAACTTCACAAAAATGCAGTCAAACAATTTTTTCCAGTGTGCCCAACCCAGAGTTCTTAAAATTCTCTCGTGTCACTTTCCACCGAGACCAAAGCAATTTATGGCCAACTTCTTCTTGACAATAATTCCATCTGACAACTGCTGGCTCGCAGTGTGAAGTCCTTGACCTTGCCGTGCCAAGCACAGCACGCGTGGCCACAGCCAAAGACAAATCCCTGCGCACGGTGGCGGTCAAAGACCCGCCTGAGCCCTGGACCTGGCCATAAATATCCAAAAAAAGGATATCGCGCGGATAACTTCCACGAAATTCCGTGCAATATTATCGCTGATTACCGGCGAACAGAATTCCGAGGGCTATTTATCTTGTGGCGCACAATCGGGACGAGGAAGATCTTGTTTTTGGGTGGGTCCCGTCGTCATGTGCACGTTCCCAAGCAGCCGGCAGATCGGGTTCCCGTGAAGCGGTGAGTGCGAGAATCCCATTCGATTTGGTTTGCTTGGTGCGGCTCGCGATCGCATTTCACTCACCCAGTGACACCTCAGCGGTTTTCCTGCAGATCGAGTGTTGGCTCACTCGGATCTGGGTGATCTGTGCACCGCGGTGCAACCGTAGAAAATATGGGAAAACTTTGTTTGGGAAAATGTGAAATGATTTCTTTTACTTCTCGTCGTCTGATGGGAGTATGCTTGTGCTTTCCCCCGACTGCTTGCCACACTGACTACGGGTGTCGCTGTGCACAGGCAATGTGCGACAGTGTCGCGATTTTGAATTGTTAACACTTTTCCTTCCACAGGTGCGTTCATATGATCCCGCTCAAGAAGGACAACTCGATACGGCGCGTATTTACAAGAAATTGGAAGCAACACCTGTGGACTGGAGTTTTGTTTCAATCCATACAACCGCTTTTCAGAGTCTTAGAGGCTTAGACTGACATGGAGATGCTCCAACATATAGTGGAGCATCTTTTCCCATTGAGAAAAACCACTGTGTGTGGCAACGTAACACGAGCTAAACGCAGTGTCAAGCAGGATAATGGATAACAGAGTGCCTGGCCCAGACGGTGTTGCAAACAAGGCAATTGAAAGTTGTTATGACGAAATCCACCGTTTTCAGACCAAGCTTCCCAAAGTGCCTACAAGAGGGTATCTTAGCCTCGCAGGCGAAGTTCCAAGACGTTTATCAAAAGGAAGCAAAGCCCCCAAAAGAACCCTCATCGTACCACTTGATATTCTTGCTCGACTCCTTAAGGTAGCGGAAGTAAATGGAGTCCCCTGCGACCACCAATATACTTACTTCCACATCCTGGTACAGATCGTAAAGCTCACGGTTGAGTCTTCTTCTCCATTCACCTTCCTAGCAGACGGGACCATATATCCGACGTAGAACTTTTCTTTCGAAGGTACCAAGAATCAGCTCTGCAGTTTTGCTTAGCGTCCAGCTTTCGGCTCCATAGAGCAGGACTGGCAAAATAAGAGTTTTGTAGAGCATGATTTTGGTCCTTCGAGTCAGGTGTTTTGAGCCCAGTTGTTTTGCCAAATCGAAGTATCACCGGTTGCCAAGGGCGATTCTACGACGGATCTCCACTGTGATGTCGTTTGTGGAGTTCACGTTTGCCCCGAGGTAGACAAACTCCGTCACTACCTCGAAATTGTAGCTGTCAATCGTGAAATTTTGTCGAATGTGGTGTGTGACGGAACGTTTTTTAGCCGACAGCATATATTCCTCATTGACCTTGAGACCAGTTCGTTTCGCCTGTTCTTCAATCGCCGTAAAAGCCTCCACTAGGGCACGTTGAGAACGCGCTACAAAGTCGATGTCATCTGCGTACCCCAACAGTTGGACCGACTTGTAGAAGATAGTTCCTTCCGTGTTTACAGCTGCCCTCGGCACTATCTTCTCCAGTACCAGATGGAAGAAATCACACGACAGCGCATCTCCTTGACGAAATCCAGTGCATGTTTCAAACGGCTCAGAAATCCTTGAGCCGAACTGCACGGTGCATCGCGTATGTGTTAGCCGGATCAATTTTCCCGGGATCCCGAATTCGCATCGAATAGCTCCTTGCGATGAATGCTGTCGTATGCGGCTTTGAAATCGATGAGAAGGTGGTCACTGGTCTTCTCCAGGATTTGTCTTAGTGTGAAGATTTGGTCTATAGTCGATTTGCTGACCCGGAAGCCTCACTGGGACGTGCCGATTAGTGCGGTGCAAAACGGCTTTAGACGTTCACACAGTACGCTGGACAGGATCTTGTAGGCGACGTTGAGCAGGGATATACCTCTATAGTTGTTGCAAGAGGTAAGATCTTGGACCACCAATATGGCTTGAGAAAATCGCGCTCTACCATCGACGGCTCCGCCATAAGAACTGTGGTGGGTATCGCGGCAGAAGCCATAAGAGGAATAGGGTGGAGATTGGGAATTCAAAAATACGTTAAAAACGCGTTGACTGAGCTAGCTGGACGCACACAAGGAGATGCTTGTTCAGAATGGTTACACCAAACTAGCTGCTAAGGATAATCTTGGACTATTTCATTCGAAGAGATTTGATGGACGTCAAGCACTACAACGTCACGGCAGGAGCTCCACAAGTATTGATAGTCAGACCCGTGGAACACAATGTACGACGGGTTCTTGCGACCAACACTGCCCGATGGAGTCTATTGGATTCTATCCACGAAGTGAAGTGAGGGACAAACGAAGCTGTCGCTGGCTTGGAACTTGCTGTGCATAAAACTGACTCCAGTTTCCGGGTTAAAAAACCTAATATTGAAGTCCAAGCAGTCGCTGAAATGCCTTGAGGAAATGCACACACAGCAGGCTTAGGTTTAGGGCAACATGTCAAGTATGACTGCAAGAAGGTGTCGCTGAAGGAAGAGCTCCCTCTCGGATGCTGACAAATGTCGATGGGCCTGGATACGGTTGTGGTTTCCCCGATTATACAATACACCGCCCCTCCTTCGGACGACAGCACTTGCATTGGAAGGACAAAAAAAGGAAGCTGGCGTCGCGACGTTGCACAAGATCTCCGCGATAAGGACTATTTGCAGCTTCAGAATTATCTCAGACGAAGCAACATGTGTTGTAGCCGGCATGCTCCCCATAGACATTATCGCAAGCGAGATGCAAGTGGTATACATTCGGCTAAGCATCGAAAAGAGACATAGTTCATACAAGCTCTAGAGAGGGTCAAAATAGCTGTGGCAAGACTCTGCGAACGGTAGATGGACCCACTAGCTCATACCCTTTATAGAAGTCTGGACATCAAAGCAGGCAGGGTACTGCAACCACCACCTTACGTTGTTTCTGTCTGGGCACGGCGGCTGCCGCAAATACTTATTCAGATGCGAACATGACAACTCGGCCTACTGCTCGGAGTGTCGAAGTGCGTGATGTTCCACTGTTGACGGAGGACAGGACCGACGAAAACAAATTTGGTTACATGACGCAATAGGAGCATCACTGGACGAGCGGGTGTACAGACTACAGAGGCAACTTCTGACGATAGAGCATAATAGCTAACCAGCCCCGCAAAGTAATACCTACCAACAGTCCCGCGGGGAGAGTAATTGAAGCGGTCTGGGAGTGTAGACGTATTCCTGGCATCGAATATTTAAGGCTTGCAAGCATGGGCTACTAGTAGATGTCTTTCGAGGATCACCACATTCATTGGCGCATCCGAAAAAATAGCCCTAGAACTAATTAGTTTCCCATTGTACTGGTATTATGACATTTCCAAGCTTGTCCAGGGCATTAGACTGCCGTAGTCATTTATAGATGCTCGAGTTGTGCTTCGCTGTTTGTGCAGTAAACTTGGATCAAAACTCAGAGGCGAGCAACTGATTCTAGTGATAAGAGAAATGCAAACTACGAAATGCAACCGCCGCGGCTTGTAGAGCATGACTTATATTTGATTCGGTGTGATCCCGCTTCGATCTTCTGGGTTACGCCCCTCGCACAGTATCTGTAGCAGGCTTTTATACGCTGCAACAGTAACGCTAAAGCTCGGCCATCCTATCGTTGATCTCGTCCTCAAGATTTGAGCTGTCTTCCTCGTCAGCGTCATCAGTAAAACCTCCTTCTGGAAGCTCGCATCAGTGATTGAGCTTGTCTGACGCCAGTGTTCAGCTTCCGTTGCATCTGTGGAATGTCCACCACCATGTACCTGTGTTTGGGCAACATCTTAGCTCGTAGGCTCCAGGTTCCTTGACTCACCGGTAGCAGAAGGCACCTTTCTCTATGAGAACGTGGTTCTCTGTCTGGTACAACCTCATTTTCTGCTGCCACTGGACCTCCTCGATGTTGGTTAAGGCTACGCTTTGCCGCTTCACCAGTTTGTCGGCCTCTAGCCGCGTCTTTCAACCCAACTCCAAAAGCAGCTGGTCCCCAGAAAAGCTCCTCGGCGTGGGCTCGACTTTGTGGTGCAGTTTTGGACAGTGTTCAGCCCCCAATGGTCTGCCCGGAAGTGAGTTGCCAGTTATCTCATCGCATTCCTTGCCCCTGAGTGCATGCACTTCAGGGGCGAGAGTATGGTGCGGTTGCACCTTTCCACCTGACCGTGCCCTCGAATGATAGCTTCCTTGTCGAATATCTGGCCATGTCAAGGACGAGGTGAATGAACACGATCTCTGCATGCTGTACTAAGTACTACATCCGGAGGCCTGTGGCCTTGTCGGAGTGGGATGACGAGGGATCATCCTTCTCAGGCTGGGGACAAATAAAGTTGCTGCTCAATCTCGGCATCGGTTGTAAATTTGTAGGCTATGCAGCAACTCACAGTTCAACAGTTTTGACGATCTCGTTTCAGTGCAGATGGACGGATGGCTTTAGTTATCAGGGGACCGAGTCTGAAGATCTCTGGTTCCGGTTCAGTTCAAGCCGCTTGCAGTTTTTTGCATCACACTCGCCCCATGCGCGTGCATTCAATGGAATGCTTGTCGTTTTAAACGTCCTCAAATACACCACAAAATCGACAACAAACCTGGTTTAGGTGTCTTCCTTGTCTCCAATTGACTGGGTACCTGTACCACTGACAAGTTCTTCGCTCACAGTCAAGTGCCAACGGCTCTTAGCTCAAATTGTGTGAACTACTTCCGCCGGCGAACACGAGTCACTCTCCATTGAACCTCATTATTGGCTGCTTAAGCACTGGCGCGTAAATCTCTATTAGATCTCTCCAAAAAGAAACAATAATTGGTCATCTTTCGCAAGTGAAAAGAGGCGGCATAGCGCCACCGCCTCAAAGAATGTTTACTCCCGCTCGTGAGACCCATTCGGTCTTCAGTCGATGACTGCTGCAGGCCTCACTTTCCACCTGCTCGCACATTGGCTGCGAAAACAGAGCCCCACACTTGTCACGTTCTCGATTGAAGCCGATAAGCATCCACCACTTCGTCTCTATCAAAACCAGCACCGCCGCCGCGCAAGTGTGCGCCTCTGATTGAATTGTGCTCTTAATTGTTCACCGAACACCAATATCTACTCCACTTCGATTGACCCTGTTGCCTGCCAACTGAACCTGTCATCGCGAGTGTCCGTACGCGAAAATTCCACCACGATTCGCTTGCTGCTGGCCCAGGCCACGTCGCCCTGCTGCCCGCAATCGTGTCGACTCTGGAGACGGCCGAGTGTTTGACTTTGAATTTTGATGAACGACGTCGTATCGTGGTGGCGTCACCGAGAAGGGAGCTCAGAAAGCCAATCGATTCTAGATGGAAATCGAATTATTGAACGTATCAACATAATTGGGACATGGTTTCGATTTCCAATTCGCGATCTTTGACGTCTGATTGACGCATGCAGTCGAGCGTGAGGTGACGCAGATCTGATGGACGTTTTGGGGCCTGCTGTGGGGCTTAAGTTCACCAATTGGTGGCGGGTCAGTTGTCAGTTGCTGTGGCGTGCACGTCAAAGTTGTTGCATGTTCCACTGCCTGTCTGTCTTCTTCTGGTTACACGCGAATTTGAGCGAGAAAGGCGTTAGAAATGACTATCCCTTGCTACTTCCCGTGCTCAGCGTGTGTGCCAAGCTGAATCGGTTTCACTTACGTCACCAGTCAACGGCGTCGAGAGTGGAGACAATTCAATTCGACTCGCTTATCCGTCATCTGGATTCAAATGTCATCGACTGGGCTCGCTCGAAGAGTTTCACTCTCGATCCCGAAACTGAAGTGATTCACGGGGCATGACTCTCGTCGGATGCCGGATGGTTGCACATGGAAGGTGTCTCCTGGAGGCGGGCAACGCGCGACTCTGTTTCGCGTAAATTATCACGAGAGCTGCATCTCTCATGCAATGCGGGGACAGACAGAGGTGTCCTGGTGGCGTCAGAGGTTTATGCAAATCGCATGTGACTTCCCCTTTATTCCGTAATCCGCTCGGCAGAACACGCGATCTGCATGCTGCCGTCACCGCTGTCATCTTTTGTCCAAAAAATTGTTCACTTATGCTCGCGCTTATGCAATCGACGTGGCGGCAGCAAATGCCGTGCATCTCACGGTCGGAACGTGGGCCTCGGCCGTTCACAGTCGATTGAAGTTCCACCAGGAAGAGCCAGTCGGCGACGGAGGCGGCGGCTCCCACTTGTCATAAAGGGGCACAAGTGCACAAGTGACCGCTTGCGGTCAACACCTGAGACTGTCACATACAACATCTCAATTGGAAACAAAAGAAACCCACGGAGCACTTGTCACGTTGCATCGCATGTGGAATTTCACTTTCGAGTGCGGCTCTGCATCTGCAGGTGTCTGCAGCGCCGCTGCCGCCGCCGCCGGCCACATAAAAGTCCATTTTAATTATGTGCTTCGACTGCGAGATACGAAATGCCACCCGAGGCGATTAGAACTTTGTCACTTCTCCGCCGTTTGCCGGTGTCCTCCGGACGCCAAACACAGCACAAGGTGTCCGCAGTGCGATCCCACCGAACACCACCAACCGGTCAAAGGCGGCGTGGCGGCATTGTGTGCAGTGTCCATCATTTTCGCGGTGGAGCTGTGGTTTGTCCTTGAGGTCCCTCGCGCTGCCAGCGAGGCGGTGGGTCTGCCATGTTGCGCGCGAAGCAAAGCAGGCAGAAGTAACTCATTTGACACCTATTGGATGCAGTGTACAAAGCGGTCCTCGTGCGCATGTTGCGACGCCGCGCGGTGCCCCGCCAACGGCCAACTGGCTGTCAGGTGGTCGGGAGTCTTGCCGTGGTCGCGGGATGCATTCTAATTCTTCTGAACAGCCAGCGTGCAACGAACTATCAGTCAGCGGGTGGCCAAGATCAATGTCGTCGATTCGATGGAATAAATATTTTAATGAAAAAATATGTCCCCGTGCGCCTTGCGTGGCTAGTCGAAAGCGTGTATGTTTTGGCTCGCGATGAGGCTATCGGTTGCACGCATGCGGGTCGCAATTAAGCAATAAAAATGGAAGTTTAGAAGCGTCGCTGCTTTGCGGGGTTCACCCGGAGGCGGAGGGATTTTATGACAAACCAGGGAGGCTAAGTGATCCAATGGAGGCAACACTTTCGGGAACAATGGGCAGTGCTTCGCTGGGGAACTTCAATTCGACAAGTCTCGGAGGAGACTGACAGATGTTCGTTGACCATTCACTCACGTGGCATCACTCACGTGCCATGGTCATAATTTGGAGCCAATATTGTCGTCGAGCGGTCAATGACTGTGTCATCCCATCGATGTGGGAATCGTAATCCCTGCAATTAGATGAAAGCTACCAGGCCCCAACTGGTTATGATGCATCTGAAAATGGGAGTATCAGGATCTGCTGGATCTTATTATGCCCAAGAGGGAACCAGGCTTATTCTCACGCGGTCTGAAAGATCAGCAAGCATTTGTCGATGGTGTAGCCTGTGTGCTTAAACTACTCTACTTGGCATTTATCGTAATGAGACATGGTCAGTGCCCTGGAGCAAACGTAGGTCCGTAATGAGACCAAGCGGAAAGAAGATGAGAAAAAGGCAGATGGGCTTTGTTGATGTCATACGGCTCTCAATTGAGTCACAACCAAAACATGTAAGCATCTGATATAAAGGGTGGTTACATTTTAAGGGCCGATGTTGATTTTGAATAAAACACAAATTATTTAAGAAATTATTGTCATTTCTTTTTATTATGATAATATTGATATGGTTCAATTATGTATGAAACAAAATATCGGCCAAATGGCCACCGCCACCTCGGCGGCACACCTCCATCCGATGGTCCAAATTTTCGATGACGCTGAAGCATAATTGAGGTTCTATGCCGTTAATGTGCCGAATTATCTCATCCTTTAGCTCTTGAATTGTTGCTGGCTTATCGACGTACACCTTTTCTTTCAAATAACCCCAAAGAAAAAAATCCAACGGTGTCAGATCACATGATCTTGGCGGCCAATTGACATCGCCACCACGTGAGATAACACGGCCATTGAACTTGTCGCGCAAAAGAGCCATTGTTTCGTTAGCTGTGTGACAAGTGGCACCGTCCTGTTGAAACCACATATCGTCCACATTCATATCTTCCAATTCGGGCCATAAAAAGTTCGTTATCATTTCACGATAGCGAACACCATTCACAGTTACTGCCTGACCGGCCTCATTTTGGAAAAAATACGACCTGATGATGCCGCCAGTCCATAAACCGCACCAAACAGTCACTCTTTGTGGGTGCATTGGTTTTTCGACAATCACTCTTGCATTATCATTCCCCCAAATGCGGCAATTCTGCTTATTGACGAATCCACTGAGGTGAAAATGTGAATCATCACGAATCACGAAGTGCACGATATGCATTTTGATTTGAACGCCCATTTTCATAATAAGCTTGAATATCTTTAACGCGTTGCTCGATTGTGTATCTTTCCATGGTTCAAATTGAGTTAGTCTTAAATTAAGAAATGTCAAATGAAATGCAGAAAAAAGCTTGACGTTAAGGTGTGGTTCACATTCAACATCGGCCCTTAAAATTTAACCATCCATTATTACCGAAAGCTAAAAATAAATAAAAATATCGTGTCACCCTGCACCCTTCCACGTACGTACACACAAATATTCTTAACGCAATTCTGCAATCAACTTCCTATAATCCTCTCAATTATGTAATCGTATGATCTCAATAATGTAAGCTCTCATTTATATGTTCTCTCATTTGCATATGCTCTGTTATACACATTCTGTTATACGCATGTTATAAAAAGCCTGATCGATGTTATTAGCGCTCTCTGTTAAAATAAAGCTGTTGTGGAGATACGTTCTCGAGTGAGTTTGTCATTTATTTGCCCTTAAAAACACCAATTCGATACATCAACCAATACACGCCGCGTGCCTACATATGAATATACTGAGTCAGTAACGATCGCTTCCTCATGTCAGCAGTGTATGTCGACACAGTGAATGTGACGTACTTTATATAGTCGAACAGTTGGCAACAGGTCAGTAGATTCAGGCAAAATCTACAATCAAAAGAACTCCGCATCAAGAAAAAAGGCAAGGACACACTTTGAAGAGCTGCCTTCAAGAACTCTGGAGCAAGTTTGCAGAGGCAGATGCAAAAGTCAAGAATTTACTCAACACTCCGAATGATCATGACTATTCTATCACGGAGTATTTCTCCGAAATAGCATCGTTAATTAAACATTATACGCGCCGTCTAGAAGCAGCAATGAATTCCGTAGAGAAGGCATGCAGTGCACAACATCCCGACGGAACCACAGAGGAGGAAGCGCCGGAAGGAATCCCAACAAAAATCGTTACTGCAACCCGAAGACGAAGGGGAATCATAAGTTCACTGAGAAGAGTAATTGAAGGATTATCAACGGATGAGCCCTGGCAATACTTCGAAAATAAAAATCGAACAATTGAAAATGGCAGCAAGTAGAAAAATATTATGACAGTGACAACCCACCAACAGTCGGATATAGCGAAAATGACTACATTTACTACATTACTACAGAAGTTCAGAAGATCGTCATCACTATATCGTCCAGAATACGATTACAAGGCATCGAACATTTCGAGGAAAATAATGCAACAAATGACACACGACATAGCCCACTGCGCTTGCCTAAAGTGACGATACCCCAATTTTGATGGCGGCTAATTAAAATGGCGGCAATTCTTCGACCTATTCGCACAAATGGTGGAGAAGCAACCAATTCCTAATGTGTACCTAAAAGCAGAGAAGGAAATCCCATTCGCCATTTAGCATTGACTGAAGACAACAATAACACTGCATGGGCCAAGCTTCAGGACACATACAATAACTATTAGAATGCTTACATAACTTCTCCTGCAGCGGATAATAGGACAACCGATCCACCATCAGTCAACGGCAGTAGCTCTCCAGGCACTTCACGACACTGGAATTCGTGTGAGTACACTCTTTTTGACATTAAGCCACCAACCACACGGAGATTAGTGTGAAAGAAGAAAACATAACCCCCGTAGTGACCAGTATCCATTTTTTTTTGGTTAATCGCCCGGCTCATTCTGCATTATCCATGTAAAATTGTTCTGATGCAGGAGTTGAGTAGTTCATGCTAGAACGTTGCCGGTGATCCGTACAAAAAAATCATTTTCTGGGATGACTCATTGTTGGGTCAGCGGCTATAAGTCAACAAGCTAAGGCGAGTGTCGACTATCGATTGATAATAGGTATCTATTGTCGACTATAGATTCTTAAGTTAGGTATTGTGAATGTCGATCGCAGTCGATACTTGTCGATTTGATAGCAGTTTTTTAGGGCCAGAAACTGACCCCTCCCAGGAAATGCTGTGGAACAAACCACCTCTTGCCAAAGTGGACAACACAATCATAAATTTAGCAAATAGACGGTGGAACTCTCTAATCACTTGCGACACCACTTCAAGTTAAGCAGTGCAAAAACTCACAGACTCCTTCAGTGTGGCAAAAAGCACACACAAGGGCGTGGCCCACCAACGTCACCAGTGGTGGAAGTAGAGCCTAGAGGTGGTAGCCTCTGCCTGATCGACCTCACTTTTCGTTTTGACCTAATCTAACTGTTGAAGCTCCTCCACAACTGGGGCCGGGCATCATTACTTCGTCGCCCCTGACTTTTTACGGAGACAACGTTGGGCAATCAGCAAGTCAGCTTTCTCCCTAACTCACTGGCATTTTCTATCGATCGATCCTTGGGCAGTCATGGCCTACGATGTATCTTGTAGAAAGTCAAGAACTCTTTGAAGCATTTCCTTTTTATCTTCCTAAGCTCCCTAAGTGGCGTTGTGGGTCTGTGCGTCGACTCCTACGCACCTGAACCTCGGCGCCTAGGTGCGAATCCCAATATGACAAAAATACTATTCGCGGCCCTAACTTTTTCGAGTCACTAACAATGCCCAAAGAGTATAACTGTCTTGAAAAAGCTTCTCAAATTGGCCGTTCGGAGTCGGACTGTAGGTCCTTTCCGCTTGTAAGAGAACAATAGCACGCACAACACGAGTGGTTGCTGAGAAGCTTGGCCCTGGCCCTCAACGGGTTTTAGCGCCACACATATTATTACCAATATTACTAGTCGACGTTAACAATCCAACCACTTTGGACGATTTCGAGGCCAACATTGGAGACACTATTGCCGAACACTATAACCGCACAAATTGGATGGTGTCTTCATAAATTGGACAGACCAAGGCTGCTATTTATGTGTGCTATATTTGGCATGAATGTAGCTTCGTCCTGCCCATATACGTCGAAGAACCTTTTTTGCATAAACAACCTAGACTCTTTACACTAGGTCCCCTAGGAGTTCTGAAATTCGACGTACTCATTCTGAGGTGGCGACCGGCATGGTACAGACCCTGTGCCCGTTTTTGCAAATTTATCCGCTTCACAGTTTTCTGGAATAGGACAGTGTCCCGGCACCCACATAAGTTGGATGATAAAACACCATCTCGTTGAGACATAGGCGGAAATGCTGATTTTTGAGTTGAAAATGACCGCACAGAGATTTTATCGCCGCCTGGCTGTCAGAACAGATGACGATTTCCGTACTTGACATTACATTGGTTTTTTTTTTACTCAGGACACAGCATCCTTTATTGCTACAGTTTCTGACTGAGAGTCGCTATAGTGATTTGTTAAACGAAATGATAGTTGCTTATTTAGATCCTCAGAATAGACACCCGTGCCCACGCCTTCACCCATATTCGCCCCATCTCTGATGACTCGCAGAGGACCATCCAGCGGCTGTTATCAGACTTCCAGTAGGATCTGGAAGGTTCTCCTCGAAGAGGAGTTTAGGTGTCAGGAGATCAGAGTCTTCGGGTATTGATACATATTTACCTAGGATAGCTGAGTGTCCAGAACGGAGTTCTTTCCACATATTCAGCGATTTCAGTCCGATAGCCGCGTCTGTCTGCCGATGAAATCGACGGAAGATTGAAGATTATGATCAGAGCTGACGCTGCACTTTATCGACTTTATAGAGGGCAATCCACCAAATCGCGACTCCATTCAGTAGATTGGGCCTGACTACTGAGCTGTAGTCGCCATTTTCACCATATAGCGTGGGTTTTTGTACTATACTTCTAGTCCAGTACAAGACTTAGGCTTAGAGGGTTTCCACATATTGAGGTATGCACAAAGTAAGGGATTTTATGTTTCCTGGTGAAGAGGACTAGCTCCGTTTTCTGCGGATTGACACCTTGGACGCATTCTCCGGTCCATTTTTCTAGTTTCCTGTCGGCGACTGTGGTTGAGCCAGTCATTGGCCACAATCACCTGAAGGACTAGCCAACGACTTCATATGCAGAGGCTGCGACGACGAAGAGGAAACAGAGGATACCGTCACTACTTTTGCCATTGTCCCAGCCTCTGCCAGTTGAGACAGAGGTCACTTGGAGAACACTGGAGGACAGAGAAGTCCTCCAGGATCCAGCAACTTTTTCTTAACACGGTATGGCTGAACAACGAATTCACGTAATCTGTCTAATTGGTACGGGAAAGGCTCAGGGCTGATTCTTCACCCATCGGGGATCACAATGGGCCCAGCAGGACCTCTTGAGATGTAGCTAGCTGCCCGTCTACCTAAACCAACTTAGGCAAAGTAACAAGTAAATGACTGGGCATAACTATCTCCCACCAGTCTGCAGAATGAAGAGCCACAACACAAGATAGCCAGTCCCTCGACTGTCACATCAAGACAAGTCCCCAGAGAGAGAGTTTCTGGCACCGTGAAATACTAAACTTTCAACATCATCTCTCCAGCAGTAAGTGTCACGGCATTCATTTGAATTCACAGCCATCCTACCCACTTGCAATTGCTAATAAATTCCTTGAAATACCATCGCAACCGGCTGCAACCTCAGCCAACTCAGCCACCTCGTTAGGATTGACAGATAAGAAAAGAAACAAAAAAGTCCGTGAACAGCTCCCAGCAGGCCCCTTACGCAACTCGCTCAGTGGAAGGAGTCAACACTTGTCACGACACAGTTCCATTTCTGTCCCACGCAGCCCTGAGCGGCTGTGTAGCTTAGTAAGTGCTAAATGGTCGCCAAACTTTCAACTGTTTCTCCACGGCGCTCATAAATCTCCCGTCAATCGAATGACGTTGTGTCATGTTTCTGCCCGAGCGACGTGTTTGGCGTTGAAGGCGCCTTAACGACCTCAACTGCTCCAGATCTCTCAGCGAATTCGATGTCTAAAACTAGCGACACTCACACAATTCCCTAACGTTGGACGCGAGCGAGCAGGCGCGCACCATCCAGCAGACCCACGGTGACTCCATTCGCAGCCAAATCGATCGCGGCGGCTGATCGACTGCTGGGACTTTGTGTGCAGCAATTAAGCTCGTCGGGTAATTATGATCTCGTAAATTTGCCCGCGCAAAGTGGGTTGCCTGGGCCGCCACTGGGACTGGAGCTACCGCAAACATCACCGTCTGATTGGGACACCGAATGTGGTGCAATCTTTTGATTGCGCCAGCAGCCAGCAACTGGATCTTCCGGTTGGTCGTCAGTTCGGTCGGGAGTTGTGTCTATAATTATCCTCCGCGCGAGGCAGCACCACCTCATCCCTCTCTCGCGCTCCTTCGCTCGTGCAGTTTAATGCGAACGGAAGGCCATGCCTAATTTTTGAAATCACTTCCTGGTGTCAGTTGCGACGGATTGACAGCACTGGACCTGGACGCGTTCTTATGGACACCTGCTCTTTTTTGAGCTGCGAATAAATCCCGGACGAAGTTTCCTGGAATCAAAAACACGAGATGGGAGGAATGCTGGCTGCTTCCGGAATAAATTGCATCCACAGGTAATTGGTGCGGAAATGCAATAAGTCTTGGCTTTATGAGCCACAAGGTGCTTCTGGTGCTGTTCCAGCTGGGAGCTTGTGCGGCACGTGAGTTCTTTGATCGTGTGAACATTGAAACAGGTGCGGACGAGTCGGGCACTCTTTCGAAATCGGACCACGTGAGTCATTGCAAAGAATAGCATACTTGGCCGGCTGGAGATGGTAACGATATGATGCTACGGATACGTTGCTATATTTCACAGCTCGTAGTTTGGGTGATTCGGCGTATTTTTTCTCGATGGAATGAAATGGACGGAGTGGCATGGTGGTTGGATGGGCTTTTCAGCAACTGGAGTTTCTTTCTCTTCATCACTCTCGGCACAGCTTAACAGAAAATATCCAAATAAAGTTGTTACGGCGGTCTGTGCGCATCTTGAAATTATGGCACGTTGCATAGGCAGTAACCCTTCCCAGAAAAGCAGCTATCAACCGCAGAGTCGATTGCTCCGGAACCAAGTGGAATGCTCTACAAATGGAAAGATGAAGGCAAGCAAAATAAAATATAAGGCTGTCACTAGATGCTGCCCAGATGTTCGTTTGAAGATTCAATTCTGACTGACCGACTTATCATCATCCGGTGATACTCGCACTGTTTACTTGGGAGCCGAGGTAGACGAAGTCCTTAACAACTTCGAAAGTATATCTGCCTATGGTTGGCACGTTGTGGCCAAGTCGTCAATGTTGTGTGTGTCCTTAATTGAATACAGCATATGCTTCATTTTGCCCTCATTCTCCGCTGAACCCATTTTGGCCACTTCCATCTCAATGCCAGCAAACGCTTCACTGACGGTTCGCTGCGGTCGTGCAATTACGTGTGCTAGCAATTTGATGGACTCTTGGAAGGTCGTGCGTCTTGTGTTGGCGAGTGAGACTTGCCCGATCTTCTCCAGGAGGATGTTGAAGAAGTCACATGACAGCGCATTGCTTTGTCTAAATCCTTTTTAAAGACATTGAAGGAATCAATGAGTTCATTACTGACACTGGCAGCGAGAATCCTCCATCGTCACACTGCACAACCTGACGAGTTTGGCAGGAATTTCAGAACTGGACATGGCGGTGTATAGCCTTTATGCACGCGGCCTCGGAATCGACGAATAGCTAGTGCGTGTCCATCCGCAGTCTTTGGGATTATTTAAGCATCTGCCGCAGTATCAAGATCTGTCCGATGGTGTACTTCTCCGACGCTCTAGTCGCCTGAGGCCACCCTGCTAAGGACCTGTCACTTTATGTACGAATCGTTTTAGTCGCTCACACAACACGACAGGGAAGATCTTATAGACGATGTTTAGGACACTTATCCCTCTGTAAGTGGCTCTGTGTTTTGTGCATCGGTCAGACGATACTGAAATTCCACTCATTGGGTATGCTTTTCCCCGAACGTATGTATCAAACAGATGAGTTGGTGCATGAGCCCTACTAATTTGTCTCCAGCTGCAGTTTCTGCAGTTTCTGTTCTTCACGCCGTAACACCTCTCCATTTCCTCGCCCGCGCGCTGAACTCTAACTAGAGTAGGGCATTTCGTGATCAAATCTGCCACTTAATCATCTATCATGCACTTCGTATTTTTTCCCGAAAGAATTAAGAACTATAACAGAATTAAAAAAGGAAGGAAATTCAACAAAATTCTCATCCAAAGATGGTGTGTTGCTCTCCAATGAGGTGAACCTTTTGCGCAGATGAAGCGAGCACTTTTCGGAACTGGTCAATCCATGAGAGTGGCAGAGCTGCAGTCTTTCGTGAGAAGAGATACATAAGTCTAACGGCGGAGGAAGTCATTTTGGTGATTCAATGGCTAACAATTGGCAAATCCGCCCGAGTGGATGAGATCCGGCCAGAAATGTTTAAGGCAGTTTTATGGCTATCTCGTGTCATTAATGTGGCCTGGGAACGTGGTGAGACACTTGGCTGTTGTCAAAATGGGGTGATTGGTCCTCTTTTCAAAAAGGGGGACTAAGGAGATTGCTCCAACTAGAGAGGCATATCTTTTTGAAGTCTTTCCAAGAATATCTAAGAAGGTGTTGGAGGCGCTTTCTAGAGCTATGGTCGAACTCAGGGTGGGGTGTGAACATTGCGGCTTTCATCCTCCCGGCAGAAGTACAACTGACCAGCGTTTCTTTTCTAACAATCGTCCTCGAGAAGGCGTGAGAGTATGCCAAACCGATCTACAGCTGTTATGTAGATTTAAAAAAGGCACCGGACCGAGTGCTGAGCTGAGTTCTGCGGGAGTACAAGCTGCCGTGATGAGATTTCTTTGTGCTGTTGTGGGAGTTACTTATCATGTCAGGGTGAGAAATACGGCAGTACGCTGGGAACTGAATGTTGAGTGGCTATGCTTCGATGAATTGATTACGTGGCACGAACGTCCCCATCATCACGACTTTCGAGGGAGGCGACTTCATCAGACAGGCGACGGCTTGGCAGACAGATGAGGGTCCAAAAAATAGTCTGGTTTTGTTTGGGCATATGCGTTAATCAATGGCGGAGGATCGAGTGGTCTGCGACTCCTTCAGTGGGTGATGCAGGTCGGAAGATAATGATGAGAAAGAATCTCAACAGTAGTCGGCAGCCAATCTTGTAATCCTCTGTCTCTTTTCTTCTAACTCTACCCTTGGGTATGTGACCACATATGAAGCCACCATGGTTCATTGCTCTTCGTTCGTTAATCATTCATGATGTCATTCCCTTCCCATATTTTTACAGAAAACTATGCCATGTTAAGTGCAGGTTTATACGATGTACATTAGGAGATCTACAACGTTTCCACCTGACAAGCCTCGAAATTTGGCGGGTAGGAACGGATATGTAGCTCTCGGATGAGGAGGACGATTGTCTTTACCATCGCTTGGCACTATTTTCTGGGCGATCCGATAAGGGGATGAGTTCCTTTCTTCGTAGTAAGTGTGTGCGAACGTCTATTAGTCAGTTTGTTCAATTCCGCAGTCTCTTAGAATGGCCTATCTATAAATGACATTCTCGTATTCATAATCAGGCTGAGAGTGATGCCATAACAAGGAGAAGGACTCGATATGAAGCGTGTTTGCACGAACCATAATTGACATATTGCCAGGAACACATTCGATGCATTAGGGAATCGACCGCAAAGCTGAAGAGGTAGTCGGCTTGATCGGAAACATGTGGCCCTCCAAAGAGTTGACGATATTTTTATCAAATGTTTACATCGCTCGCAAACATTGCTGAGCTTTTGGAAAACTTGTGGAAGGTCAGAGCTAGAGGCATCTGCGTATATTTTAAAGGAAGACGCTTTTTTTTATTTCAAGAGTGGATTAGCGTTCCAGGCAATATGCTTCTACAACTACCAAGATCTTCTGGTAGACTGTAGTTAAAAGCAATACAAGACGCCTCAAATTTCGTGTGTTCAGTTAGCTACCCCTTTCCAGTTTGGCACGCCACTGAAGGCAAGGTCTTCCTTTGATTTCGGGGCCGGTGCGATTACATCTGCTCTACATGACAAAGATGTCTGGGACGAGAGAATCGAAGTCTTTTGCCGAAATCGATTTCGCGGTGCAGCCCGTGTAAAGTTCGTTGTTAAGTCTCTTCCTCCAAGCAAGGACCTGAAGACCTTTATCTCGTATCGTCCCAGAACTCTGTTCTTGCGCTTTTGATATTGTCTATGGTTCGGCGCAATAGTCAGTGACGCCAGTAGTCAAACAGAGGATATTACCGTAGTTGTAGGTTCATTCTTTTTGGGGATATCGGCAGCAGTTGAATCAGACCATTCAAGTGCCTGTTCGTATGTGGAAAGCTGTTAGGACTGTCAAAGCAAAAGACGTACCTCCTTCCCCCCGTTTTGACCAAGGAGCAGTTCTCAATGAGTGAGCGTTGAACCTGAAAAGTCGCAACACTACCAGAAAAGTGGCTCCTTTCGGGATTCATAAGATCAGACGGAAACAATTGCAAGCATCTTTTGAAGAACTCATTTTTGGGATAAGATGTTAACACATTCCTGGTGGCATACTACAAGAAAATCTCATACTTTACTAACCGTGTTCACGCTGTTTTATAAAGGGTGGTTAAATTTTAAGGGCCGATGTTGATTTTGAATAAAAAACAAATTATTTAAGAAATTATTGTCATTCCTTTTTATTATGATAATATTGGTATGGTTCAATTATGTATGAAACAAAATATCGGACAAATGGCCACCGCCACCTCGGCGGCACACCTCCATCCGATGGTCAAAATTTTCGATGGCGCTGAAGTTTAATTGAGGTTCTATGCCGTTAATGTGCCGAATTATCTCATCCTTTAGCTCTTGAATTGTTGCTGGCTTATCGACGTACACCTTTTCCTTCAAATAACCCCAAAGAAAAAAATCCAACGGTGTCAAATCACATGATCTTGGCGGCCAATTGACATCGCCACCACGTGAGATAGCACTGCCATTGAACTTGTCGCGCAAAAGAGCCATTGTTTCGTTAGCTGTGTGGCAAGTGGCACCGTCCTGTTGAAAACACATATCGTCCACATTCATATCTTCCAATTCGGGCCATAAAAAGTTCGTTATCATTTCACGATAGCGAACACCATTCACAGTAACTGCCTGACCGGCCTCATTTTGGAAAAAATACGGCCCGATGATGCGGCCAGCCCATAAACCGCACCAAACAGTCACTCTTTGTGGGTGCATTGGTTTTTCGACAATCACTCTTGGATTATCATTCGCCCAAATGCGGCAATTCTGCTTATTGACGAATACACTGAGGTGAATATGTGCCTCATCACTGATCATCCACTGTTGCCATTTCTTGCCACCATTCTGACCATTGACGACGCTTGAAATGGTCAAGAGGCTTTAGTTCTTGGGTCAATTGCACCTTGTAAGCGTGTAAATGCAAGTCCTTATGCATAATGTTCATCAACGACGAGCGTGAGAGGTGCAATTGTTGGACACGACGACGAGTTGAGGTGGACGGCTCTTCAGCCACACTATCGGGAGCAACAGCAATATTTTGTGCAGTACGAGCTGTACGAGCATGCACTGGTGTTTTCACATCTCCTACAGACCCGGTGTGCTCAAAATTTTGCACGATTTTTCCGATTGTACGCACATTTGGACGATTAAATTGACCGAAAAAATCACGAAGTGCACGATATGCATTTTGATTAGAACGCCCATTTTCATAATAAGCCTGAATAACATTAACGCGTTGCGTTGTGGTTCAAATTGAGTTAGTCTGAAATTGACAAATGTCAAATGAAATACAGAAAAAAACTTGACGTTTAGGTGTGGCTCACATTCAACATCGGCCCTTAAACCCTTTATAACTCTAAGCTGTCGTCTTTTCGTGATGTTTACAATGGAGTACCACAAGGTTCTATTCTCGGTCCGTTATTATTCTCAATGTTCAATAATGATCTTCCTAAAGTGTTATCTTTTTGCAAATTGCATATATGTATATGCAAATGATGTTCAAATCTACCTAAGTTTTCCTCTTGGTATGGTTGGAGATTCAGTTGCTAAATTAAACGAGGATCTGAGCTCAATTACGAAGTGGGCTGAAGAAAATAATCTCACGCTCAATCCTGACAAAATCAAAGTCACTCAAACTCTATTGCCGCCGAATATGTACCTGTGTCAAGAACAGTGAACTAATATAGACCGTGTAGTGTCAAAAGTGTATGCGTCTCTCTTGTCTAAGCTCAAGAGAGACACTTAACAATGTTCAAAGGTTGGCATGCCCCTGTATCACAGGGCCATGAGAACTTGCCCAACTGCCGCCATGGAGTTGCTACTGGCGCTGACTCCATTGCATCTGGTGGTCGCAGAATGTGCAAATAAAACAATCATGAGAATGACAAAAGAAGGGATAAGAAAAAGACAGGTGCATTACATCGAGACAATTCGATGCACTAGTGAAAAAACTACCACTCCTGGCCATTGCGAAGGAAGATGCGATTCATTTCATTAAGCTCAGCACGAAAAAAGCACAAAAACTGAAACAATGAATCCATAGTCCATAGACTGAGTAGCAACACGGTAAAATGGTATACTGATAGATCAAGAACTGATGAAGGAACAGGTGCAGGAGTATCTGGACCCCGGACAAAGTACTACGAACCCATGGGCAAATGCACCAGTATCTTTCAAGCAGAAGTCTATGCCATAGACAGATGCGCTCAGATCAAACCTGACAGGGACTATACCAACTGTGACATAGCAATAATGTCGGACAGTCGTGCAGTTATCCTGGCACCAGACTCATCACATCCAGGCTCGTGTGGGAATGTCTACAGAAGCTTAAGAGGCTGAGTAGGAGTAGCAGACTAAGACTCTGTTGGATACCTGGCCATACAGGGATAGAAGGCAATAAAATGGCCGACTAGAAAATGAGCATCGGAACAGTTTATAGGCCCCGAACCATTCTGCGCTATAGGAGATCACGTCCTCAGGGAAGAGTTCAGGGAACTAGAAAGAAGCAACCGGGCAGATGCATGGAACAACGCTCATGGTATGAAGCAGTCTAAGAAACTCTTGGGTGAACATAACAGCAAGAGGTTTGAAGCATGTATCAGAAAGAGCAAAAACAACCTCTGTATCCTAACAGGCTTCCTAACAGGGCACAGTAAACTCAGGGGAGCATCTAAGGAAACTAGGAGTATCAGAAGAAGGTCTCTGAAGATTCTGCTGAGAATCTAATGAAATTCCAGAACATGTACTGGGATTTTGTGCAGCGCTAGTCCACAAAAGACAAAGATATCTGGGCGAACACCTAATACCGAGGAAGAATTGAAGTCACTAGAACCAGCTCTCATTCTCAGATTCCTAAAGGAAACTGGCTTAGAGAGAATACTCTTCCAACTTTTGAGTAATAAGAGCAAATAACCGTCAATACGACACTGGAAATAGCTGCATGGGAAGGGAGTTCTCAAGAAAGAAAAGGGGCCACAATAGATCTAAAGGTCGCGGTGCAATTTACCCTCAACAATAATGATAATAATAGAGGTTTGCCTATTAGCAAGTGCATACTCCCCACCAACGTCAAACTAAAACTTGCCAAAGCACTCATAGTATCTGTCTTAACCTACGGCTGTGAATTGTTTGCAGACTGTGATAATTTGTCTTTGCAAAAAATGTTAAAAGCAATCAACGCGACTGCACGGTATGTCGTTAACCTTTGAAGATTTGATCATGTCTCGGACATGTACTATTAAAAGAGTATAACACTTTTAATGTACAGCGATACTATCTAAACAATCAATGAAATGAAACTAAGCCGATACAATATTTGCCAGATATACCGCCAATAGCAGCCTCAAATCATTCCGCCTTCGAGTCAAACACGCAGGATCCGGTGCTTCTGCTTCTTTTGTAGGAATAACGCTTGAGATGCCGTACAGGTCGTCAGCAGAGGAGGCAAGCTCTTCAGAGGAAAACCAGCAAGGATCAACATATGTAGACACACTGAAACCGGCGGACAGAAAATCGTAACACCTCCAAACGCCAACCAAAGTTTGCTCTGGCCCTCAGCTCCAGCCTTGAATCCAACTCAGGCACATGTCCTTACGGGCATTCTATTTTGAGACTTTCTCTTGGCCACCCGTCACCATGACCCTTTGGCACGCCCACGAGAGCATAACCCGCCGCGATGCATTCGCAGAAGACATAAAGAAGCCCAGCGTGAATTTATCGACAAAATCGATTTCACCTCATAAAATTACAAAAATAATCAGCCAGTGTGTCACTTTCGATTCGCTGGCAACATCCCGCTGCAGCCGGGATCCGTAACGTCTCCATAAAGAACGTCATCATCGCCTGCGCCTGCGCCGGTGCCGAGTGCACTTCAAACATCATAACACACAGCAACACGGTCGCCCGGTCCACTGGTCGCACCGGGGTCCACTAATCAATTAATCGACTGATTTATCGGCGCGTATTTCGATCACACGGCGCGACCCGTGACGCGAGAGTGCAAGCATATCTGCATCTGTAGCGGACGCCCCTGCAACATTGTTGCCGCGCCAGCACTGTAATTGGCATTTAGTTACGGCCCCACATCCGAGCGGGCTGCGAGAGAAGTGTTGAAATCCCACTTAGCCGCTGCGCCGCCCTTCACCGGTAGCCGGCGCTGCAATGCCAGCCCGTGGCCACGCATGAAGACGCAACAGCCGTGACCGAGGAAGACAAACGGTTTCAATGGCGCGCGAAACAAAACAAGGCGCGCTCCTGTGGCGCGCCCATCTAAAGGCCGGCGTTCTTGTTGTCCTGCCGTAGTGACACGTAGACTGCAGCAGCCAGGCGGCAGTGACCGTGCGCCGCGCCATTTCCCATGCCGATAAATTTAAATATTTTTCGCAAAAATGCCCACCAAGCAACGGCCGACGAGCGACCGCGACGGCCGATAATTTACGAGCGCCTCGCCCGGCGTGACCTTGTCTGATGGGTTAATTGGCCTATTGATTGAGGGGTCTGCAGAACGCCGCGCTCGACGACTATTCAAAGCGGGCAGATCATCATCGTCATCGCGATCATCAATATCAACAGAGACAATGCTCCGAGTGGTGGTGGCGGCGAGGCCGCGACGCCAAGGAGATCATGCCCGCGTGGATGTTGTTGAAAAAATTATCGAACACCGGGAGCCACTTGCGCATTATTAATCATAGAGCGGCGGGGACTTCGCGATGCGGACGCGATAGGCTGCGTTGATTTATTGCGGTCTCCGGCCGATGTGCCCGAATGACACGGGCAAGGTTGACGTTTAATTAGGTTTGCTTGCAAATCTTGTCATCGGCTGCGCCGGACTTGCAATTACATTCTTTTTTTGCTCGCTGTGTGAACGGGATAATTGCCGAGGAACCTTGCGATGAATTCCTTTAATTGGAATTTCATATCGAACCGGTTTGTTGTGAGGGCTGCGATGGTCCAGTGGAATCTTGTGGCTTCGGGCAGCGTAATCAAAATTAAAGTCGCGCAGGTTCGATTGAAGAGTTTTGCGATGTTGGTGCCAGAGTGGTGTCTGGGAAGGTTGAGCTGTTGGACCTGTAATGTTATACATCACGTTTCCATGGCGATCCAGAATATATTCGTCCAGTTGGATGCATGTTGTAGGCCGCGAGAACCTTGATCGGATGTTGATTAGAATGAAACACTGCTTCTGACTATTGTACATACGAGCAGTCTCCCTCTAACTGCGTACAAGACGACAGTCCATATTTGAGGCTTATGAGCTTGGATTGTCTGGAACTGAGTGTAGACTAAAAGAGTTGAACTGATCTGCATCTCGAGAACAGCAGAGGATGATCTATTAGGGCGCGTGGATTAGCTAATCTAGTCAGGGGAAAGACGAGTGGAATTTCCGGTCGACGCCCAAGGAAGGAAGAGATCTGCAACGCGTATATGACCTTCTCGAGAAAGCCTTAAAGGGCTTATCAACACTCTGATATTAGGTTCATGCAAGTATCGCCACGGAAGTCCACAATAGACCAGATCGTCACATTGCGTCAGATCCTGGAAAAAAAGCCCAAGAACTGCAGATCGAAATCCACCACCTATTCGTTGACTGCAAGGCTTCGCATGACATGACATCTTGTATAGGTTGTGTAGGATGACTGTGAAAGATTGTCGCTGCTCCGTCAAGGGCGACAAGGCACTTTGGATAATCGTGAATAGTCGATGTCTTTGGTGCCGTGACATGGTGCCAAACGACATTATGTCAAATTGGTACAATGACGATTTTGAAAGTGTCATTAGGCCGAATAATATCGCTTTCAAAAGCGTCATAGGGCCAAACTAGTTTGCGACATTGTGTCAAATTTGGTGCAGGGTCATAAGTTCACAGGCCATAACTCCACAATGGAGTTAATGTCTCTTATTTCCATTTTGGAATACAGCCTGTAAGATAGTCTGGTGTATTTAAATTACGTGCGAACGATCCGTAATTGATGAATAGGAGTAATAAACATTGCCTAAAGTAACTTTGCACATAACCTCGGACCTACTCAAAATCCTATAGTGACCCGGGCAGGAGGGTTGCATGCCTGCATACCTATTTCACTGTTTATTGTAGTAAATAATATGATGGTCATACAAATCCCAATACCCAAACTGGAATAGTGCCAAATTGGCCCTATGACGCTTTACCTAAGCGACATTATGCCAAGTGTTAATATTCGGCCTAATGACATATTCAAATGCATCATTATACCAAACCTAATGACATATTCAAACGACACCATGTCCACACTTCTATACCTTCCTCCGTTCGATACATTCGGAAGACAGGTTGCGAACGTAGTCTACTATGAACTGAGCCTCTCACTGGTCACTCTACGATTCTCAGCAACTTTGGCTTGCTTACTTACTTCTCAGGCAGCTGACCCATGGAGGATCTGAGATAGAGCAATTGCTGCCTTCCATCGTTGATGGTTCTGAGCACAATGCTTCCAGTCATCAAAAACAAGCTGTTCCCCGTCCGCGATTACTTGGTCTTTATATCGGAGGTTCGGTCGGAGGTTTAAGTCAAAAGGAAGGAGATGGAGAATCATGGTCAAACCTGCTTGCGGCGTGCTCCTTATAGCTCCCGTTTTACAAAGAGCAGCTGAACTTTGTACTTTGCAGAGCAACTTCATACAGCTTTTTATGTTACTGGGACAGTCCACGAGGCTAGGGCCCCATAGGCTATAATGGGTCTAATGATTTCTGTGTACATTCAATGAATGATGTACGGTTGCAAGCCCCATCTTTTGCCGAAGGTCTTTTTGCAAGCATAAAAGGCATTTAATCCTTTCTTCATCCTTTCCTCCGCGTTCTTCTTCCTGCAGAGTTTGCATCGTGAGTTTGAGTGGATTACCGTCTAACTTGAGGAGAGCAAATATCACGATTATCCTTTTTTTCCGGTGAACAAAACCAGCTCAGTTTTCTTGGGCTCTATATTCAGACCGTTCTGTTTTGCCCACAATGAGAGTTTCTCCAATGAAGATTCCATTAGTTCCACTGCTCCACCCTGTTGTATCCCTCTAGTTATCACCTTCCTGTTCTGTCGTGTGTTCTGGCCTCAGTAATAACACATACTGACTTTCAGAGTAGGACTGGTCGCACTGGCAAGTGGGCATATTTTGGTCTAGATGACATCAAGTAATGTGAAAAGTGGACTGCTCTAGGTCTCTCGAGGGCTTTGACAAAGTCTGGTAGGACAGGACAGGAAGTTATTTCGAAGAAAGAAATATTTCGTGTTGACCGTGTTATTTCGGGCTCAAAATCATCTTCGTTTTGGTTCCACAAGGGAGTGCATTTAGGCTTACAATGTTTCTTTTTTGTCTTTTTTTACATCAAGGGCTTCGTTTCTTGGTTACGGCTTGAGGGGACAGCTCTCGAGAAGGGTCAAGAGCACTGGCATCCCATTAAGCAGCATGCACATCGTACATCTCTTCTCCACAAATCTTCCAACGTCCCATCTTCCAGCGGACAGCTCAATCGATTCCACAGAGCAAAACAAATGCCTCGCTTGTACCAACTCGTAGGCTGTTGTCATGATCTATTAGATATCCAATTACCTGGGGGCCAAAATGCACTTGTCAACATCCTGTGCTCCGTTGCAACGGCCAAGGGTAGGCCTTTCTCACGTATCGGGTTGCTCCATTCCCGCCTCGCATCGACGGCCAGCTCGCCTGCTCGCTCCATAAATCAATCGCAAATCAAATGACTTATCCCCAGCCCGGGCCCGCAACGCCTCGCACACTCGGGCTCCGTCGATGAAATTTCACCGTGGCCTCTCTCTCCGGCGCTGCACTGGTCTCTGGTCAGCTCCGTGGCAGTGATCTTCATCGTGGCGTGGATATTAATTTCAACACCGATTCGATTGTGCGCCATCGGACCGAATCGCGATCGGCGACGACGATGGCGGAGGGCGCTTGCAACGACTGCATTAGGCAAACAAATCGATGAAATCGCACATTTATCGCCCGGCACTACGGGCTGCGGGACTCCGTCTCTGGCCGGGAGGCACGACTGCGATGCTGCTGCGGCGGCACTCGCGATAAGATGGATATCTCATCCCGTCGACGTTATCAACCGCTCGGCCTCGGGCGCAGAACCGGCCAGATAGGGATCTTATCGCGCGGCTGGTTTGTTTACGATATCCACGATCGCCCAGCAGATCCGTGCTGCCCCGGGATCTGTGTGCAGTCGGTGCTGCGGTGCTGGTGGCCGGTGTAAACGGAAGAGTTCTACATTCGATCGGAATCTAGTCGCAGTCGATGTTCACGGGCATATCGTTTGAAGTCTATCGATGTAAACTGTCGGTGGGAACGTACGAGTCGAGTGCTGCGGCTCGGCGCTTGCACGCACTTCCTGGTTCCTGTGGTTGTCGCGGACAGGAACTTATGGCCTGTGGATCGTAAATCAACTGTCCGAGGATCGACAAATGACTCGGGTGGCCGGGGTCCTTGTTTAGCTCCAGCCGGAGGGGGGACGTCAAGGCAATGCCCACTCATGCGAGCTGGAGATGGTGGAGGAGATCGGTCGCGCCTCTCGGCTGGCGCGCATGCGAAAATCACTCAACGTGACTACTAGTCGTCGTCGCGATCGTCGTGCCAGCGGCTGTATTGTGTCGCAGTGGCAGTCGGAGCAGTCTGCCAGAAATCAGAGATGCAGAACATTGGAAATGGGTGATTTGGTGCATGTTATTCGATTCGGTTGCTGATACAGTTAGTTGTCGTCTTCGTCGCAGTCGTTGTCGTTGTCGTTGCGGTTGTTGTCGCCATTGTTGGATGGGCTCCGCTAGTTGTGCCAACTAACGGCCCACTGCACTGCAAACTGTAATACCAACCCAGTGGGAGATATCGATACCTACCGTGGATTGTGCTAGTGGGTGCTCCAATGGAGCACCACCACCTCACCGCCGCTAGTTGTGATTGTCAGTGGCTTCTGTCTGTCTGATCGATCAGAGAATCGATTGAGTTTTGTTTTTCCACATCGCCTTCAGTCACAGTGCATGACTCCGTCCGTCAGTCCGTCCGTCTCTGGGTAGGCTTGAGGTTTTCTGTTTCTGTCTTATTGTCTTGTGTTATCGTTTGTTGATTGATGGCTAACCACTTGGTGGGCCAGTGGAAAGGGAACGAACACGCTCTGCGACGAGAACTGGGGTTGGTCTTGGAGCGAGGGTCCGCATTCGATACACGTTGCTGTTCCAAATGCAATTAATTGCCTATTTATCGAGTGCATCGAGGGGGCAGTACACTCCTTCGGCGAGCTGCTTCTGAAGAATGCCGAACCTATCGCTGGGCTGGGTGTTCATTGTTTAAATGGGACAAATGCACGCTAATGCGTCTTCTTTCGAGAGGCTTTCTTGCTGTTGTACGTGCGATACTCTGAATCTTGCGGTACTCTTCTGTGTTCACCTCATTTGGCTTCTCAGAAATGGCGTTGCGTTGTTTGCAGGGGTTCATCTGAACCCATTTCAGTGACCGGCACTTTGGCGAGGAATAAGGAAATAGGTTAGAATCGTGTATGAGAAGGAGCGCCGCAAGGTTCTGTGATGTGACCGGTGCTGGGGAATGTTGTGTGATCGAGGATAACACAAAGCATCAATTGGAAGTCATTTTCGGAGTCAATTAAAGAGCTTGACGATATTCTTCTTCTTCTGAAGGCGCTACATTTCGTGATGGACTTGGGCCTCAGCCAAAAAGCATCTCCAGCTGGCACCATCTTTAAGCAGATGCCTCGAATTATTCACGCCAAGTTGACTGAGTTCCTTTTTCACATGTGTGCTCCTCCGTAGACGAGGGCGTCCTCCCCTGCCTTGTCTCATAGGCTCGGAGCGGAGCTAAGTTGCACATGCGTTCGACTTGGCCGTTAAATCCGTAGACGCTTACACATGCTCATGCCGCTGGTCAGCCCGCACAGTTCGTGGTTGAATTTTCTCCCCCAGACGCCGTCAAGGCAAACAGAACCAAAAACCACACGCAGAACTTCTCTTTCGAAGAGAGGATAGTTTCACACTTCAGGAAGTTTATAACCAAAGTTTATAATCAATCGCTGAATTTGTTCGAATTCACGTTGCAACAAGGTCTGTACGCTACTAGATCTTCGGCGTACGCAGTTAAGTGCGGCATGGAACCTATAAGATCTGCAGTGAATATTGAAAACAAGATCGGTGAACCAACCGCCACTTGGTTGCAGACCATTTTTTGATGTCAAAGAAGTTAAATCGCCACTTTTCAGGACGAACGTTCTACCTGTTGTATCATAGATCATGTATAGCAATGGCTTACTTATGCCGAGCCTGACCAGATTGAGGAAGAGGCCCTCCAACCAAACGGTGTCGAACGCCTTCTTCAAGTCCACTGTTCCACTGAATGTCGGATACCAGTTTAGACGCGTCATGTATTGTTTCATTCCCGCCCTGAATCCGAACTGGTTGTCCGGTATGACTTTATTTTCCTCAGCCCATTGTTTTAGAACTCGAACACTGCTATCTTTTCAAAGTCCCTGCTTATGCAAGAAAGAAGACTGATCGACCGATGATTTGTCGGGATAGAGTTGTCCTTGCCCTTGTCCTTGTTTAGGGACCGGTTGCACTACAGCTGTCATCCAGTGTGCCGGGTAATAAGCATTACTCAGCGTATCGTTGAACAGTGTGGTGTTTGTAAATTTGCACCACTTCGGGGGAAAGGCAAAGCACTGTTTACTATCGGTTCCCACTGACTTTTTCTTCTTCAGCGAGTTAAAGATTCCGTGAACCAATCAGGTAAATGTCGGCCGCGTATGCTAGCAATTGTATGGACTCTTGGAAGATCTTGGGAGTTCTGCACGAACATCTTAAGAATGATGTTGAAGATGTGAAATGAAAGCCGTCTTGTCTAGATCCCTTTTAGAGACATTTAAGATCTCGGTGAGTTCGATACCGACATTGATGGAGGAGCGGGAGTTCCACATCGTCATACTGTACAATTTGACGGGCTTGGCAGAAATTTCAGAACTAGACATGGCGGTGTATAGCCATTCTCTGCCTCCATGCACGCTCAAAATGGGTGTGTCCATCTGCAGTTTTTGGGTTTTTCGAAGATCTGTCATAGTGTGAAGATGTGATCGATGGTAGACTTCCCCGACCTGAAACCACACTGCTAAGGGCCTGTACGATTCGTTTTAGTCGCATACACAAAACGGCGGAGAAGATCTTGTAGACGATACTTAGAAGGCTTATCCCTCTGTAAGTGGCGCAGGGTTTCAGCATCGGGCAAACGGTGCTCAAATTCTACTCGTCGGGCATGCTTTCCTCCAACCATATCTTACAGATGAGGTGGTGCATGAGCCGTACCAACTCACCATAACTTACTTAACTATCAGGCCGGCGATCCATGGAGGGTCCGAGCCTGAGCGATTGCTGCCTTCCATCGTTGACGGTTCTGGGCACGCTGCTTCCAGTCATCAAGACCAAGCTGGCTTGCATCCGCGATTACTTGGTCTTTATACCTGGTCTTCCTCTCCTTCTCGAACCAGTAGGCTCGGATTTAAACACCCTCTTCGCTGGAGCTGGAGCCGAGCTAGTGCAGTCGACGGATTTTTGCCTTCCGGACTACATCCACATCCTGGTACAGATCGTAAAGCTCACGGTTGAGTCTTCTTCTCCATTCACCTTCCTCGCAGACGGGACCATATATCGGACGTAGAACTTTTCTTTCGAAGGTACCAAGAATCAGCTCTGCAGTTTTGCTTAGCGTCCAGCTTTCGGCTCCATAGAGCAGGACTGGCAAAATAAGAGTTTTGTAGAGCATGATTTTGGTCCTTCGAGTCAGGAGTCTTGAGCCCAGTTGTTTTGACAAACCGAAGTAGCACCGGTTGCAAAGACCGATTCTACGACGGATCTCTACTGTGACGTCGTTTGTGGAGTTCACGTTTGCCCCGAGTTAGACAAACTCCTTCACTACCTCGAAATTGTAGCTGTCGATCGTGAAATTTTGTCCAAGATGGTGTGTGACGGAACGTTTTTTGACAGTCGACAGCATATATTAATCATCGACCTTGAGACCATTTCGTTTCATCTGTTCTTCAATCGCCGTAAAAGCATCCACTAGGGCACGTTGAAAAGGCGCGACGATGTCGATGTCATCTGCGTACTCCAACAGTTGGACCGACTTGTAGAAGATAGTTCCTTCCGTGTTTACAGCTGCCCTCGGCACTATCTTTTCCAGTACCAGATGGAAGAAGTCACACGACAGCGCATCTCCTTGCCGAAATCCAGTGCAAGTTTCAAACGGCTCAGAAATCCTTGAGCCGAACTGCACGGTGCATCGCGTATGTGTTAGCGTGGTGCGACACTCCCGGGATTCCGAATTAGGCCATCGCATCGAATAGCTCCTTGCGATGAATGCTGTCGTATGCGGCTTTGAAATCGATGAAAAGGTGGTGCGTATCGATTTGAAACTCACTGGTCTTCTCCAGGATTTGTCTTAGTGTAAAGATTTGGTCTATAGTCGATTTGCTGACCCGGAAGCCTCACTGGGACGTGCCGATTAGTGCGGTGCAAAACGGCTTTTCCAGGCAACTCGAAAAAAAGGTACCGAAGAGGAGCATGGAACAATACTCACGCCATAAAACAGGCCAAAAAACCGTTGGTCTAATACAACCGGAAGAGGTTTAAGACACACATAAAAATGCAAATATAACCGCCGCATGCTGACAGGCTTCCTTCAGGTCCAAAGCCCTCAATATAAATCTGGAAAGAAGCATATATGAGATTAATAGATCTTAAGGACGCGGTGCAACATACCCTCAATAATAATAATAATACCAGCGTACTAAGTGGTGGCCCGTGGCGTTGTGGGTATGTGCGTCGACTCCTACGCACTTGGACCTACCTGTCTCGGTTCGATTCCTGGTACGACAAGAAATACTTTTCACGGCCCCACCTCTTTCGAGTCACTGACAATGCTCAAAGAGCATAACTGTTTAGAAAAAGCTTCTCAAAATCTGGCCGTTCGGAGTCGGCATAAAACTGCAGGTCCCTTCCACTCGTGATAGAACAATAACACGCACAACACGAGTTTTTGCTGAGAAGTTAGGCCCTGGCCCTCTACGGGCTGTAGCGCCACCAATATTATATTATTACCAGCGTACTAACGGGCCACTGCCCACTATACCTCAATGTGCTTGGCCTCAGCGATGAAACCCTCTGCCACGTCTGTGGAGAAGATGACGACACTGCATAGCACTTCCTCTGCTACTGTCCCTCCTTTGCTCTGATAAGGTGATAGTTATTCACTGTTGGATGGGAGATGCATACAGAAGGGCCTGCTGGTATTCCTCCGGAGGACCATGAAATTTTAGCAAGAGTAGGTACATAGTACAATGGACAACTTTTTGAGTCTGACTACTCCAGTGTTGTGTTTGAAAACCTCCGACAAAAAAGAGGAAACTGGGTGTGAGTTAAAGCCTTGTGAAAATGGTCTCCTTGATACCACTTGTTCACAGAAGGTTGTATGCGCTTCACTTTCAGCCACTGTATGTACCAAAAAACTCCAAATTTTCTGTGAAGTTTTGTCCCACGAGGTTGAGAAACAAAAACCACCAGCACTTGAAAGCCTAGCGTCGCCTTCAGAACTTCAAAGCTCAAAATCGAGAGGAAGTGCCGGCACATTTCGGCCACGATACAATTGCTCATTGCCAATGCGAAACGTTTGATCTGCACACATTGTCCTCACAGAAAAAAACGGGGCGACAACCTCGCTGACAAACAGCCATCCGCAGTGGGGTCTTTAATCTAATTTCCCAGAGGCATCCACAAGTTGCATCAAACGGTGCTAATGGCAATTAATCCCACATCTCTTACAGTGTTGCAACAAGCGGCGCGCGTCCACGCCCCAAACACTTTTCACAGCCTTCGCATCTTAAGTGACTGATCGCCCGAAACATCTCCGCCCCACTTAAGCGCGCATAACTCTCGGCGTTTCTACACCCGATTCCGACATCGGTTCCACCCATAACGACGCAGATATTCCCAGCTGCCTCGTAGATACGCGCTTGCTCTTGCCCAACACCTATAAACGCTATAAATACGTGAAAACATATTAAACGCCTCGCCGGATAACCTACAAAAAAAATATTCTAGACAAACAGAACACGTTCCTGCAGTGCTGCACACAAAACTGCATGTCACGCAACGAAAATAAACAAGACGGGCGCAGCACAGCGTCCGAATGCGAATCGAAAACAACGCGCCGTGTGACACCTCGGCGTCAATTAATAAATTTGTCGAAATGTGAAATCCAATTGCACGCGCCCCTCCGGACAAGAATTATGATCCAGTCCGCGTCGCAGCAGAACGAGCCCGGCCACGTCGTGGAAAAGTGTCGTCACAATAAATCAATCAAAATGCAGACTCGCGCCTTTTGATGCGCTGATGCCCACTGCGGCGGGGACGCATCGAATATTTGGAGAAACTAGCTCTCCAGCGCGAGCGTCTAGCGCGTTCCACATCTTTCCTGGTGTGGCGGCGCGGCGCGGCATCGCTGCAGTGACAAGTCATCGGGCCGTGCGTGCGGCTGGGAGCGAGTTAATTAATCGAGTGCCATCAGGGAGAGAGGAGGACAGATACTTATCGGAGTATCTGCCGGATTTGTGTATGAGGTGAAATTATTTTGCTTTTACGACACGACACCCATGATGCCACCGATTAAGGTTTCTAGAATGTGTTACGAGCCGCGGCGCGGCGTCGAATCTCAGGGTGACTAGGCGACCGGGCGACCGAGCGACCGGACTCACCGATCCCAAGATTGATCGGTTCAGCCTCGCAGGAATGTCGTGAATTGACGCCCATCCTCCGGAGCAACGCAGCGGGGCCATGCACAAACGTGAGGACCGACTTTATGACCGCTTTCACAGAGCGGCCGGAGATCAGCAGCCGATCGGCAGCCATGCACGGCCCGATTAACCTCCCAATTAGATCGAAAGGCCCCTAATTAAAGTGCGCGCAAATTAAGCCAATTGGCTCTGCGGCGGCCACTTCCTCGATCGATCATTAAACGTGCGAGCCACGGCTCGATGCTCGAGATGCCCAAGTGTCCATGTGTCCATGTGTGCATGTGTGGCTGTGTGCATCTCCAGCAGGAGGGAAATTACTATGCTTACTTGGCCGGCACAGTTATCCACTTGACCGGCGGAGAACTGTAACAATTCGATAGTTATCTGTGCGCCGCAGCCGGAGCAGGGAAGCGCCATGCCCAGCCCAGCCCAGCCCAGTCGGGGCCGACGCGACGTTCTGCTCTCGGAATGTGGGCTATCCGAATGAACTGGGTGGTGCTCCTCCGGCTGATGGTGGCGTGGTGGCTTATTACAATTTGGCTGCTGCACATGCGAACTGCATGCATGCATGCGATTGCGCCTGGTCTCTTCGGCTTCTGTTCTGGTTGGCGGCGCGGACGGACAGTGCCGCAAATTGGCGGTGCTACTGCTGGAATCTTTGTTGCACTAAATTGGCTTCGGTCTCCGGGTTCATCGAGCACTTGGCCGAACCACCGGACCGCCGATCCACCACCGCCACCGCTGCATGCATCGTACTCGTAGTACTTTGCTTAATAAAGAGGTCACTTGCCAATTTATCATCAGCTCCTGGCCGAGCAAGTGCAGGAGAGTGCCAGTGCCAGTGCCAGTGGCAGTGGCAGCTTCCGCCATCGACGGCAGCAGCCAAGTGATTAATTTGCTGGTAAAAGTCGACGATTATGAGTGAACATGACACTTGCAAGGCGTCCTAACGATGTCAACATGGGGAGCGGCGGTAATTGATTGCGAGCCGACTGCCGGACTGTGGTCGGTAAGAGTGCGAGTGCGCGCCTTATGGGACGTGGACGTGGACGTGGACGATGCGATGGCATGGGATGCGATGCAACGTTGTAGTCGTTTGTTTCGATTAAGCTGCATAACGGAAGTTTTGTGGGGGTCAATGGTTTGGAAAAAATAAAATATGCTTGGTTGCGTTGGCAGATGAGTGGCGTGGGCCCTGGGTGAGGCTTTTCTGGTGAAAGGGGCGTTCTTCTTTGGTGGCTTCTGGGTGGTGTTGCTGTTCTTGTTATTTGGGGGCACTAGGTACATTGCCAGGAATTTGGCGAGGTGCATGAATCAATTGCTTTCCTGGCAGAGATTGGGGTTCAGAGGGCAGGCCACCACAAGGAAGAGGGCAGTCATTTCGGAACGGTTTTATGCCAGGAATGTGAGATGAAGTTGGAGTGGAAGTGGGGTCATCTTGAGAGATTGAGGAGCAAAATCAGCTCCTAACGACAGTTGAAAAAAAAAGAAGAATGTGTGTCGAAATGTGTGTACTGAGGTCTGAGTTGGATTCGCAAGACGTTGCCACTTAACAATCCACTGCACTCCTGACCGAGCAATATCGCTGCACTGCAGAGGCTGCTGCTAGCAGAAGAAGTTGAAGCTAGTTTACCTTCACGGAATGTCCACCTTTTCTGCAGAGTTAGACCGAATAAGCAGTCGGGATCTATACACCAGAAGTCATCCTTCTTTGCAGATGAAGGGTGGTCAACTGATAGAGGAACCCAGTGGCTCCTTTTATAGCTACTTGAACACATTTCGGAGTCCAAATCTAACAAGGTCTTGTTGAGCGATAGAACAGAGACGCCCGTTGATGAGCAAAAATCGGTTCCAAATGGCTTGGTCCAGAAGTTTCAGAATACGACCCAACCTCCCTCAATGGACCGTGTTCAGGCGATAAACTCGTGATGGGGTTAGGCAACTGAAAAGCAGACATTACCGAAATCCAAGAGTGCGATGAAAAAAGCAGGCCAAACAGAAGACGTACACTACGACGATTGCTACCGCGATTTGGGTATGTTCCTTGAGGCAGTCTTAGGTTAGGTTAGGTAGGTAGGCTGCCAGCGAAATCACCACCACACTTAGACCATGTTGGTCCATCGATCGACAACTCCAGTGATAGTTCCGTTAATTTGATCCCAACGGCAAATGGTGGCTGGACCAGATTTGAAAACCGAATAAAGCGTATTAACTTTGCTTTCACTAGGACTTTGTACTCAACCAACTGCGCCATCTAGCTGTTTTCAGGCAGTCTTAGATTACATGTCTAAAACATCAAGGGTACAATTCACATGATGGTCAAGGCCGAGTTTCCCTCGCACTCCTACAAGCGATGAAAATGACAACACCAAGGATGGCTTGTGTGATCTCTTAGAAGTTCTTAGAGGACATTCTGTGACGAACATCCTTAGCGATGGACTTTATCATGGGGAGGTTGCATCTACAGCAAGCATTGCAGAATCCCTGGTTTGAGTAGCTCCACTGAGGAAAATCCCCTCAAGCCTCGAAATCAACCCTGCGACGAACTACTCGATCTGCTCAAGAACCCTACAAACAGAAAAGAAGCAAAAGGACGCGTCTTGTTGACTACGCAACATCACCTTTCCAATGGTGTATGCATCATGCCATTCGGTTGAGTAGAATGGAGTATAAGCGTACCACAAAAATTTGGCAGCACTTATTTACACTTTGTACTTGACAAAAGTAATAAAAAAGTATAAAACGACGAGGCCGTTGAATCCTAAACGTCTACCTGTACGGCCGATGAGTTCTGACAAAGGTTATATTCAGCGTAGGTGTAAATTTAGACCAGTGAGCTTCAAATCGATACGCACCACCTTTTCATCGATTTCAAAGCCGCATACGACAGCATTCATCGCAAGGATCTATTCGATGCGATAGCCTAATTCGGAATCCCGGGAGTGTCGCACCACGCTAACACATACGCGATGCACCGTGCAGTTCGGCTCAAGGATTTCTGAGCCGTTTGAAACTTGCACTGGATTTCGGCAAGGAGATGCGCTGTCGTGTGACTTCTTCAATCTGGTACTGACGAAGATAGAGCGGGGGGCAGCTGTAAACACGGAAGGCACTATCTTCTGCAAGTCGGTGCAACTGTTGGGGTTCACAAACGACATCGACATCGTCGCGCGTTCTCAACGTGCCCTAGTGGAGGCTTTTACGGCGATTGAAGAACAAGCGAAACGAACTGAGGATAAAACAAAATATATGCTGTCGACGAAAAAATACGTTCCGTCACACACCACCTTGGACAAAATTTCATTATCGACAGCTACAATTTCGAGGTAGTGAAGGAGTTTGTGTACCTCGGGGCAAACGTGAACTCCACAAACGACATCACAGTGGAGATCCGTCGTAGAATCGCCCTTGGCAACCGGTGCTACTTCGGTTTGTCAAAACAACTGGGCTCAAAACTCCTGACTCGAAGGACCAAAATCATGCTCTACAAAACTCTTATTTTGCCAGTCCTGCTCTATGGAGCCGAAAGCTGGACGCTAAGCAAAACTGCAGACGCTGATTCTTGGTACCTTCGAAAGAAAAGTTCTACGTCGGATATATGATCCCGTCTGCGAGGAAGGTGAATGGAGAAGAAGACTCAACCGTGAGCTTTACGATCTGTACCAGGATGTGGATGTAGTCCGGAAGGCAAAAATCCGTCGACTGCACTGGATCGGCTCCAGCTCCAGCGAAGAGGGTGTTTGAATCCGAGCCTACTGGTTCGAGAAGGAGAGGAAGACCAAGTATAAAGACCAAGCAATCGCGGATGCAAGACAGCTTTGTCTTGATGACTGGAAGCAGCGTGCCCAGGACCATCAACGATGGAAGGCAGCAATTGCTCAGGCTCGGACCGTCCATGGGTCGCCGGCCTGAAAGTAAGTAAGTAAGGGTGTAAATTTAATATTTACAACAATGACGCTAAAGTGAGTGTATGGCGTAAGCCCAATACCGCACTGGAGAAATCAATCACTGTAGGTACAGTGAAGCGTGGAGGTGGAAGCGTTCTGATGTAGGGTTATATGTCAGAGGCGGGGGTTGGAAACCTAGTTTTTATTGACTCCCTAATTGAAATTCTTACTTGAATATTATTAAAAATAACGTAAAGAAGAGTGCTGAAAATCTAGGCTTGGGGGAGACGTTTGTCTTTCAACAAGACAACGACTCCAAGGATACCTCTCGCCACAGGAATGGCTTGTATAACACACCAAACAATTGAAAACACCTCCCAATCTCCTGATATGAGCCCTATGGAACATTTATGGGACGAATTTAAGCGGCGCCTCAAGAAAAGAACTCCCACCAACAGGCAGGGTTTAAAAAAGGCAGGACTCGGGTAAGAATGGACCAAAATTGATATATCAATTACCAACCAATTGGTCAAATCAATGCTGAAAAGGATGAGAGTAGTGATATCCTCAAAAGCAAATTCATCAAATTCGTTTTTTTTTAATTCACGTTATAACCTTTAAGTGGTGGCCCGTGGCGTTGTGGGTATGTGCGTCGACGCCTACGCTCTTGGATCAATCTGTCTAGGTTCGATTTCTGGTACGACAAGAAGTACTTTTCACGGCCCCACCTCTTTCGAGTCACTGACAATGCTCAAAGAGTATAACTGTCTAGAAAAAGCTTCTCAAACTTGGCCGTTCGAAGTCGGCATAAAACTGTAGGTCCCTTCCACTCGTGATAGCACGCACAACACGAGTGGTTGGTGAGAAGCTAGACCCTGGCCCCCTACGGGCTGTAGCGCCACCCATATTATTATATTATTATATTATAACCTTTAAGTGTACGTAGATTGGTCGTAGATTGTAAGACAGATCATCATCATCGTGTCCTATACCCCCTTATGGGTCCTAGGGCCTTTACAACTCTTACTCGTACGCCCCATCGTGTGCGGTCACTGGCAATGTACCTCAGTTCCCCCCAACTCATTCCCAGTTGCCGTCCTTCCTTCTCAACTCTCCTTCGCCCTGTATTTCTCGCCGCGTATTCTTCCATCCTGCGTAAGCGGGTTCCATTACATCTCGTGGTTTGCTATGGAGCTGTCACCTTTTCGGAGGGTCTGACTAATCCACTGCTACTGTTGTGCCATGGCCCGTTCTCTTTTTTTTTATTTGTACTGTGGTAGTTTACAATAGTTTATCAGCAAGGCTAAATGCTTATCTGCAAGTGGTTGTATATTGATCGTTACAAATTTTGAAATGAGTTTGAATTACATTTTTTTCATTTCATTAAGATTAATATTTATGAACCAAAAAATTTATGATACGGAATGAAGTTCCATTAAAAATCTTTTTAGCTCTTTTTTTGAAATTCGGAATTACTTTAAGACACTGCGGCAGCGAATTCGTAAATTTGGGGACGGTGCAACGTAGTTCTCGGTCTCCATATAAGTTGTATGCTCTCGGAACATCAAGCATCCCTTGGGCTTCTGGTGTTAAGCGTGTGACTTAATGGTTGCTGGAACCGTGTACTGCAGCAGTGTTGTCATCTGAAAAATAGCTTTGACATCTAGAACTTGAAAAGTTGACTTAAAGTGTCTAACAATTTTTACAAGACGATGTTGTGTGCTAGATATCTTATCCAGGTGGGATTTTGCTGCGTTTCCCCAGGCCAGAATGCCGTATCCGATGCGCGATTCTGCTAACGAGTAATACACCTGCTTAAGCACTTCTACGTTTGTGTAACGCTTAAGATACGTCATTGGGAAGACGGTGCTCTCAGTTGCAGGCGCAGGACGTTGATGTGCTCAGGCCAAAGAAAGTTCTCGTCGATGGTAATTCCTAAGTATTTGATACTTCTGACAACTTCGATTTCGTTGCAATTCGATGAAAGATTTGGAAGACTCCTGCAGGTGTTGATGGAGTGCGAATGTGTATCGCCATTATCATGGCACCATTCGGATACAGCGTCGAATTTGTCCTTCATTATCTGCACAGCTGAATGCAAGTTTTGGTGTTTCACCACGATTGCTATGTCGTCGGCATACACATCAGCAGTAGGTATAACTTCAGTAGCTCGTTCGTGAAAAGGATGAATAATATGGGGCTCAATTTTGAGCCTTGTGTCACACCGTATTTGACTTCCTTACAGTACTCAATGTATCAGATACCTTAACTTGGATAATTCTGTCAGTCAGATAACTTTTGAGCCAGTTTTCCAGGACTCCTCTCAACCCCATTCTGTTGACACTTTCTACGAGCTTTTCATGTGTCAAAGTATCGAATAGTATCTCATATAGTTTGATGTCGCTTTGCCTATTCGGCTTGCTACATCCAGCTCGGTTCCGCAAACTCTCTACTCTCTCAACCGTTCGTCCTGGAATGCATATTTGAGTTGATAAGCTCGGTGGTAGGCTGATCATTTTTGTTTTTCTCCGGTGAAGGTCCATTATTCTGTCAGATAGTAGGTATATATCGTCAGCGAATTCCTCCATTTCCTGTCGAAAAAGCAGCATCAAGCCCATCGCTCATTACCTTTTGCCTATGCCTTCATATTTCTTTTTGGATTCGTTTGTATTGGAAATCAAATGAAAGCAAGTTCGTTGAAGCACCCTGTCTACTTGTAAATGAAACTTCCTCTGAAACATAGTCCCCAAAGCTGATGCTGACTAGATCAAAGAAAAATGGAAAGTGTTGACCCTAAGGGCCCCTTCCTCTGTCACTTCCGAAAAGAGTCGGCAATCCAACTCTAACTTCGACTAAAACCATCACGTACCTCTGTCCCATCGATCGGCACAGCTGCACCTGCAAATGCTGCCTTTCATAGGAAATACCTTCTAATCAAAAAGCAATTAAGGCTCTTACTCCCCGCAATGGAGCTAATTTCCCGGCAGAGAAAGCCACCCATGGAACCGTGCGCATGCGGAATAACAAATGCCCCAATTGCCACCAGCCGCGGCATTCATCAGCGTGCAGCATGCAGCATGCACTCTTTCCGGCACACATATCGCTTAGGCTGCACGCCCCAGAACCATCGCCACCGCCACGGCATCGCCATCGCCACCACCACCGCCATGCCACCATCGGATGTGCATTCCACTTAACGAATTAATAATTTCATGCGATTATTAGATGTGCCGATTATCGGCAGCAGCACTTCGCTCCAAATAGCGCTGCGCTTCGCGGGCGATGCACGCCGTCTCGAGCCACTCCGATGGATATGGGATGATAGTGGAACCGCGCGTTACTCCAGCACCTGCCAGGGGCCTCATTACTCCACCGGCACTGGAATCGAATTAAATATAGAAATCATATTGACAAGGCGACAAGTCGCTGCCACTCACGAGGCATTGCTCTTGGCGCTCTCGAGCGTCCGTTGAACCCGCCACGGTGCCCATATAAACGCGATCGCGATCAAATACAAATGAGGTGGTGAAAATCATTATTTTAGCCACTTTTGGCCGATGGACGCGCTGCGCTGGCTGCTCTGCACTTCGGTTAGCGCCGAGGCGCAGAGTGGCTCGCTGGGTGGGTTGGCCGGTGGCTCGGTCGGGGTGATTGATTCATGGTCACGGTGCGCTGGGGCCCGGCACGGGACGCTCTCAAATGCATTTGCTTGAAGAATTAAAATTCGATTCGGATGAATGGCCGACTTGCGGTCGATATGGATGCGGAGCGCTTTTTCCACTTTCCCGCAGGTGGTTAATCATCTTTGGTATCGCGTTGGTTTATTGGCTTTTGATTGCCGAGTGCTCTGGCTCTGGCTGGACCGGATTAAGGGGTTTTCATTAGCGCCCGAAGGCTTCGATTAATTGGCCGGGCCGGGGAGTTAAGTGGCAACGTAAGCACCGTCATCATTCACTTCCGCCGACTGTCGAAAATTAGCCGTGACACGGGAATTAATCGGCCGATATGGGATGCAGATTGGAGGGCTCACATTAATCGCGCCTTGTGCTGTGGGTGTGTGTTGCGATGCGCTGTCCATTGCTCGAGGTGAGAGAGTGGGTGGATCTGATGGAAGCTGTTTTTGTGGAACATCTGGATCTGCGGTGGGGGGTTCTCAGCGCATCACGATTCTACCAAGCCTGAGTTCCGACTATCAACGGCCTTTTCAATGATCGCCATTCCTGGCAGACTGATGGGCGAGGTCGGTCGGGATGTTGACTGACAACTTGACTCGTCGTGTTATTCAAGCGGCCATAAAAAAATCTTCGAATCTGACGAACCACTTCTGTTGGCCATTCATCGCCACAATGAGGTATCTCCACTTTAACGCCAACGCCTTACAAGACAGTCGTAGCCTTGTCATAGACTCGAGAAGTGATGACGTGGGAATAAAAGTTGATTTACGTGCTTGCTCTGAAATCGAACCAGCCCTAATGACTACCACTACCATTACCACTCTAATCGATGTTTGGGCATAACTTCTATGGAGGTAGGTAAGCAAGTGTCCTTAGAGCCCTGCAGCCGTGGTTACTTAGACCAACGTGTTCGGTCAATTGTCCCTTTGATGTTTGACTGTGATACCTTCTTTTATTCCTAAAACCATCCAGATTCCTTGGAGGATTCAACGCCGCTTAAGTCCTCCGGCTCTAGGAAGAAGTGCTTCCCCAGAAACTACCCTCTTTTCTTTACTAGGGCGCCGTATTCGCAGAGCAGATGTTGGACAGATTCTATTACTTTCTCGTCTCTGGAGCTTCTGCAAAAGTTGCAGCGCGGTGTGTTGCTATGACACAGTGCCCCGTAAGAACGCCCTCACAACTAAAACCGATCAATGATGACGATCTCATCTTGCTCAACGTCGGCCATAGAGCCCTCGCCGTTGCTCCAATAATCAGCTCAGACCAAGCCATCGAGCTCATGCTCTATCCAGAGCTTCGTCATCCAGTTTTTTCCTCGTGGAGCTAAGAGGCGTTATTTAGATCAAGGGATTAACCGAGATTCTCCGCTTTTTCGTTTCTCGCTCGTTTCCTTAGATGCCAGTACGCCCTGGTACCCAGCAGATGGTCACCGTGTTCATCAAAGATATCTCACTGACGCCTTGTCTGCGTAACCTGACCAGTTTCGACGTCAAGATGTCCGATGCTGTGGGTTTTATTGCCGCTAGACAATCAGAATCATCAGAAAATCAGAAATGGTGATCGATTTGTGGTCTGTCACCTCGTCTGTCAAAGTGCTGCCTCGAGTATGGTATCCACTTCCGCTTAGAAAACGCTTCAGTCGTCTCATAGTGCACAGAAAACCCCTGCGCCTGAACTCGCTCTCGTTTTCATTTTAACTTTGTGCAGAGTTTTAAAAAAGTATCCGCGTGTAGCCGCCATGAGGTTTATGGAGGATGGATTGCGTGGGCTCTACGACCCCTATCGGTGACCACATATAGCTATTTGCTTTAGAAACTTGATAGAATTGCTTTTTTCCCTTCACCGAATAGGAAAATCCAAAGTTTAGCTATACCAAGCGCAACAGGAATAAAGTTTCGCTAGATGTCGAAAATAACACACTGTGCGTCGGTGGACAGGAAGATGTCCCCTTCTTCTACTACCCATTGTCCTCGCCATTGCTTTCGGTCTGGAAACAATAAGTGGAAGATCTTCTCCTGGGCCAGATTGACTGTTGTACTGTGCTGCTGTCCAAGCTCTGAGTATGGAAGCATGATCGTATGGTTAATCCCTCCACAGAGGCACCCCGCTGAGCCTTAGAGACGATGAGCGTGCACTGTTCCTACAGAATAGGTCGAGGAAGGAGAAGACTCGAGTGCTGCCGTCGGCGCTGTTCTAAGACAACCTGTTGTCCCTAACCAAGCCGATCTTTGGATTTTTGTAAACTGCGTTAGAAGACGTTTCTTCTCTAAAGTTTTCACCAGACCGGAGAACCGTGTGTCAGCATGGGTCTTACTATCATGGTCTGTAGTCAGTGTAGCTCCCGTGGTTTGAGGACCCGATGTTTTACCGAAGGCACGTTTGCACGTTTAGAACGCCACGTACGACTTTGTTATACGGTCCTCCGTATTTTCCTCCGCATGAGGTGGGAATCAGGCATTTTGCTGGCTTTGAGAGTTTGGGTTCAACTCCATATATAGTTGGACAGGTGAACTCAGGAATATCAGTCTTCCTAGTAAAGAGAAGCAACTCAGTTTGATTCGGGTTAACGTTCAATCCTCGAGGATGTGTTGTTGACTAACACATTAGTCCATTACTGAGACTCTCGCTAAGCGTTAAATGACATTTTCATGATACGCGGATAGCCACATCGTCTGCGTAGGCGGCTACTGTGAACTCTTCTCTCTCCAATGTTTTTATGATATCGTCAACCACTAGGATACATGTGAGACGCGAAAGGACGTCACCTTGGGGGGACTCTTTGTTCACCTTCCTGGTGCAGCACCATCCTCGTGCTTGCAACATCAGTCCCATCCATTCACAGAGCTCCGTAACGACTCCTGCTTTATGGACGCCTGTCTGACATCAGTTGTTACGTTGTTAAATTATCTCTCTGTAGCGAGTGGCGCGTCCTGGTTGCATGCCTTCTTATACAAGTATTTTTCGGCGATGGACACTATTTGCTGTAGTGCGATGTCGGTTGATCTACTCTTCATATAAACTTGTTGCGATTTGGAGAAAAAGCTACTTTTAGGAACATAGGCTAGTTATAGGCATCCTTTCAAGATGTTGCTCAGGTACTCTTATGTACATCGGTGGTTGTTGTGAAGTTAATTTGAAATTTGGACCTTCGAACTCTGATTTAGCATCAACTTCGGAGTTCGTTCGGTTTGGTTATTTTGTTAAAGGTAAGGTTTGCTGTGAGCAAATGTGGGCTCACAGCGGGTCTTTTCGCTGTTTAAGTCCGCATATCTCCCCATAAACCACCTGCCTTGAAACATAGGAGTTGTGTATAATTGCAATGCTTATCAGACTTGAATCTGCTTCAATATAACGTGACTAAGGCCTGAGCATCTTGCGCAAAGTTGTTGATTGCACTGAGTCTGGTGAGTTGACAATTGACAGATAGAGAGTTAGCTTTCTAACGTACAGCTCCCTAGTAGCGCCCTCGGGATAGCCTCTACATCAACCACTTAGAGGCGAACTAATGCATTCAGCGACCCTTCCATCCAGGGCTTATGTGAGATCCTGTTCTCCATATTCGGGGTTTTCGCGAGGGAATAACTTCCTCCCCGTGTAAAAATGAGATAGTTCAGTGACAACAACAAGCCTGGGAATGAATGATTCTACTGCTGACTACCATGACCAATGATGATTTTCGTCTCTGCACGTGGAATGTGAGGCTCCTTAACGGACCATGTGCAGCCGATGAACTTGCCGATGCCTCAGAAGTGTGCAAGGCAGACAAAAGGTGCAGTGAGATGGGTCGGGCAAAAACAGGACTGAAAACGGCGGCATTTATTACGGCCATTGTTGCAAAGATTGGGGGTACCCCATGTTCGAATGCTGGTTTATTCTTCGAGGCAGACTTGGGCAAGGATTCGTAAGCTTTAAGCGCCTCATAATATCAAGGCTAAAATCTACAACATCAGCCCAATCTGTGCTAACACCCCAAAGAAGGACAGAGATGACTTCTACGATCTTCTCCAGTATCTCGATGTCCGAAATGGAACATCAGGAGCCAACATTGACTCGGATAATCTCCTTGTTGTAGGCATGTACGAACATGGATATCCATAGGACAGCGGAGTGGAACAGGACCACTATAGACGACGCCCATGACACCAACGGCGCACGTACGAGTGAAAATGGATCAAGACATCAGTCAACTTGTCATATGTCGACTAGCTAAAGATCGTGCCAGCTGGAGAAGCTTGCAGGCTGAAGCCCATGTCCGTCCCGGACTGTAGCGCCATCAGAAGAAGACGATTAATTCCATTTACTTTGGTACTGACTTCTACCACAATGAGGCTGTGACCAGAACTCCATGTCCATATCCACTACTTGGATAGAAATTCTCTCCCAGTTGCCAGTATTCTCGCACTGAAATTGTCCGGGCGAACATTGGCTTTGACATGGCCAGACTGTTTGCTGAGGTATACAGTCCGACACAGCTAGTAAATGAAGGCGCACATATAACTGACATTCCAGAGCATACGGGGTATTGCTTGGTTCTGTTTTTCAACAGCTCGAGATGTGAAGAGACCACCAGGATGAGGTGAATTGCCAGACACACAAAGCTAATCCTCACACTGCCCTGCCCTTCGGTCATAGAGGACAGACTTGTCAGCGACTTCATAACCCATTTCTATGACCCGACACCGAAACGAAGTACATTCTGGCCGACGTACGCATTCCAACAACAAGTAGCAGAACTCAGGAAATTATTTTAGCCATATCGAAATTCAGACACGATGTGCAATTCAAGCTGAACCACAAGTCGAATGCTTTTAGACTAAATACACATCTTTGCCGACGATCATCTCGTCAGCACTGGATGGGGGGAACATGGCTTCATAAAGATCACGTCAGATTGTACTGCTCACTTAAATTCTCCATCAATTTGCCAGGAAGTGAAGAGACCACCAGGATAAGAGGATGAGGAAATCCATTTGGAAATTACGATGTAGTGGACGTAGTGCGTCACTAAGGGGGATCTCATTGAGGCTAAGAAAACGACTTCTACATAATTGCGAGTGCCTAAGGAATGCTAATGCCGGACAAGGATACAAGGAAGATGTAGATTATTCTCCATTTCTTTCTCATCTAGAGACCGTTTGCTGAAGTCGGTTGTAAAGACGACTGCCAAGACGTCATAAGAAACTGTGTCGATACTATAGAAAGCTGTTGCTTGTCAGATGGGCCATTACAAGAAATAATTTGACCAGATTAACGTCGCTGTACAGCTCGTAGTTCAGTATAGTCCTGCAAACACCATCAGTGCATCAGAAACGTGACCAAAGATAATATTGAAGGCTTTCCTCTAGAAGCGTCCATGATTCTGCGCCATACAGCAGGACTGGTCACTTGTATGGGGATATCTTGGTTTTTGCGAGCGGGCTTTGTTTCTCAGTTGCCTTCCAAGGGTGATCCTTCGTTTTATATCTGCGGTGGTGTCATCGCTCGCATTAACTTCGGAGACGAGGTGGCCAAAGTCTTTTACTACTTCAAAGAAGCATATATTAAAAGCTTTTATTAAAGTCAACGCGTAATAAGGTCGTCTAAGAACAATTACTAAAGGGTGGTTAAAATTTAAGTAGTAATAATAATATTTGTAAGTTGAATAAAACACAAATTATTTAGGAAATTATTGTCATTTCTTTTTATTATGATAATATTGGTATGGTTCAATTATGCATGAAACAAAATATCGGCCAAATGGCCACCGCGACCTCGGCGGCACACCTCCATCCGATGGTCCAAATTTTCGATGACGCTGAAGCATAATTGAGGTTCTATGCCGTTAATGTGCCGAATTATATCATCCTTTAGCTCTTGAATTGTTGCTGGCTTATCGACGTACACCTTTTCTTTCAAATAACCCCAAAGGAAGGAGTCCAATGGTGTCAAATCACATGATCTTGGCGGCCAATTGACATCGCCACCACGTGAGATAGCACTGCCATTGAACTTGTCGCGCAAAAGAGCCATTGTTTCGTTAGCTGTGTGGCAAGTGGCACCGTCCTGTTGAAACCACATATCGTCCACATTCATATCTTCCAATTCGAGCCATAAAAAGTTCGTTATCATTTCACGATAGTGAACACCATTCACAGTAACTGCCTGACCGGCCTCATTTTGGAAAAAATACGGCCCGATGATGCGGCCAGCCCATAAACCGCACCAAACAGTCACTCTTTGTGGGTGCATTGGTTTTTCGACACTCACTCTTGCATTATCATTCGCCCAAATGCGGCAATTCTGCTTATTGACGAATCCACTGAGGTGAAAATGTGCCTCATCACTGATCATCCACTGTTGCCATTTCTTGCCACCATTCTGACCATTGACGACGCTTGAAATGGTCAACAGGCTTTAGTTCTTGAGTCAATTGCACCTTGTAAGCGTGTAAATGCAAGTCCTTATGCATAATGTATATCAACGACGAGCGTGAGAGGTGCAATTGTTGGGCACGACGACGAGTTGAGGTGGACGGCTCGTCAGCCACACTATCGCGAACAGCAGCAATATTTTCTGCAGTACGAGCTGTAAGAGCAGAGCAGTTCACTGGTGATTACACATCTCCTACAGACCCGGTTTGCTCAAAATTTTTGCACGATTTTTCCGATTGTACGCACATTTGGACGATTAAATTGACCGAAAAAATCACGAAGTGCGCGATATGCATTTTGAGTTGAACGCCCATTTTCATAATAAGCCTAAATAACTTTAACGCGTTGCTCGATTGTGTATCTTTCCAAGGTTCAAATTGAGTTAGTCTGAAATTGAGAAATGTCAAATGAAATGCAGAAAACAACTTGACGTTAAGGTTCACATTCAACATCCGCCCTTAAAATTCAACCACCAGTAAGCGAATTCAAGCTGCCGTGATAGGATGAGAAACACGGTCGTTCGCGATGAACTCAAATGTGAGCGGATGCTTCTTCGAACGAATAGGGCTTTGCTTCGATGCACCATCATCACGACTGCCGGCGCGGGCCTTGAATACGATTCCATCGGGAAGTGGACCGCTTAGCAGACTCAGGACGAGGTGGTTGAACCGAGGCCAAAAAATCGTCTGGTTGCGCTTTGGCATAACTTCTGACGAGTGATAGAGTGTGGATGACGGAGGATGGAATGGCCTGCCTGATCGTTCTTTACCCCTGGACAATTGGACAATTTACCGCACAGAAAATGATGCTGATGATGAAGCGACCAACTACTAATGGTGCTTCACTTCTGTCTTCTCCGCATCCCCTTTCAACATCTGAGAATATGGCTTTCTCACAAGTTATCACCCGAACTCGACCTCTGCGATCCCACTAATAAGCTGTTTCGTCCAAGAACTGTCGCCATTTTGTGCTGGTGTACCCTAGGCTTCTTGCCTCCGTCCATTATTAGACGATGTTCAACTCTGCTTAAGTTTTTCTCTTGGGGTGGATTACGATTTAATTGCTTATCTCAACGAGAATCGAGAAGAAAATGCTCACATGCTCGTACCAGTACAAGAGACGTCCACAAATGATATTGGCAGATCGGGTTTAGACTGTCGGCATCTCCACTGACCGGGCACATCACATTTCACATGAATATTTGGACATGAAAAAATCACCCTCGAGTGTGACATCTTCAAATAAATCCAAAAATGCGTCGACGAACTGCTACCACATCCTCCGACGAACTTGAGAAGTTCATGAAGCGATACCCAAAACGGGTGCCGTCATAAGTTTGTTGCACCTGCGCGGAAGTTTACGTAACGACAGCACTCCCAATCATCTGACGTCTCTGCTCATTAGCGCTTCAACTAATTTTAGAACCGAGGGGCCAATGCCTGATGCACAAGACCCCTTCACCGTCATCCACGCTCTTGAGTTGGAACTCTCATCGGCACTCAGAAAATCGGAAAAAAAAACACCTGAGAAGTGACCTTAATGCGAGGCCACCTCGCCGATTGCAGCCTCTTCCGCCAACGACGCCCAGCACAACGCAGAACAGCACACCACATTGCCCAGTTCCATTCCCCCATTCAGGTCAAACACGCGACCATAATGTGCTCGGCGGTGCTCGCAGAGTGTGTTCCAGATCACAACGACCCCAAGTGACGTTTAATCGTTTGGCGCTGTCATACTTTCTCACTAATGTCATCGCATTGCCGCTGCCGTGCCGTCGCGTTCCCCGGCAAAACAAAAGCACAAGAGAAAACGAAAAGATACGCAAACAAAAAAAAAAGCAAAACAAAACAAAACAAAAAGCACCACACACAAGAAACATAAATGAGGGTCATGCGCCCAACTGGTAACGGCCATTTAATTGACCCATATATCACATAGAACGCGTACTTAAAAGGCTCTTAACGATGACATTCACTGCGGACGCGGGGCAGCGGCGCGGTCGGCACAGCACCAGCACTTAAGTGTTTTATGCTGTAGCCGCGGTGGAACATGGAGCACATGCCCTGGCGAAGGCGGTGTTGCCAGAATGTTCGATCGCTTGGCTGGGTGGTTTGAGCTGAGGCCTAAATTGGTTTGTTTATAATGACACCGAGTGACAAAACAAATTTGTGGGTGGGCTATGTCTCTGTGTCGATTGCTTTGAGTGCGCGTACACAACGCATGGTGCTTTGGTGTATGCTGATTATTTGTAGCGATCTTTTAGTGAGAAGCCATGCACACAGCAGTTTGAAGGGCTTACTTTGCGTTTTGGAGGATTCTTAAGCTGACAAGCGGAACTAGACTCTAGCACTGTTGGTGTACACCTTGGATCTCGTAGCTGAATCGATCAGTGATCTGTGTGATGATGTCATCATCGTAGTGCCGTCGTCCACCCACAGCAGAACGGGTGATGTGGGAGAAAAGCTGCACTGCTCTTCGATCTTGTATCAGACGTTGCTTATCGAGATGGATACTTCTTGGGGGACGACGAATCTGGTCGTGGTGTTGTGCAGTAAGCCCTGGAGATCAGGAAACAGAAAAAACATGCTCATCGCTGCAGTGGAGCTCTTAACAAAGCTCCACATTGAAAGTTCCCGGCATGAGGGTCATCGTCCCACTACACTGCACCATTGTCGATAAACATGGCTGAAGATTGAGTCCTCCTGTTAGTGACTTCTGACGCAACAACTCACCTCCTTTGCACTTGTAGCATCCTTTCGCTTCACAGGAAGATCCGCTTTCCGAGTATGTTTCTCTGATATTACAGCCAAGCTAAGCAATATCAGCTTTAAGCCATTACGTCGCTTAATTTTTCAGAGCTGCGAGTGGTGGTACGCAATAACCTTATCTTGGCTGAAGTTTGACTGCATTCATTAACAACTTGCCACTAGAACCGATCATGATCTAGGACAATCGATGATAGGATGTCTCCGTCGATCACAAATAGCCATGATTTCCATCTCAAAATGGTACCATCTTTCGTGTGCTTTGAGCTGCCTGCACGATTGCTCTCGAATCAATAGAGCGCTTCTTCCCCTTTATCTGCATCAGAAGTGCATCCCAATTTGTGGATTTGACGAATAAGTTCATGATACATGACCCTACACATCCCTCACGTAGACCACCTTAGTCATACCTCATCGCAGAGAGGACGTAGCTGTTGCCATCAGTGCCATTTTGAGAATGATCCACCTACATCCTCAGTTGATGCATCGTTTAGAGATGTTCCTAATGTTCGCTGACTGGTAATTCATTACAATACATGCATGACACGGTGGTGGCTAAGCCAAGTTCACAAACATGGTAGCCCCGTGATACTCGTAATATCAACCGACGTTGCATCGAGATGGGGAAATGCTTTTTGAGGGACGAACCCGTACCTTATGTTGTGGCGTAAGCCCTGGAGATCAGGAAACTGAAAAACATGCCCATCGCTACTGTTGAGCTCTTAACAATGCTCCACGCTTAAAATTCCCCGCATGAGGGTCATCATAACGCTGCACTGTACCATTGTCGTTGATTTTAGAAGTTCAGCACCAAATTCGATGATGTACAATCAAATAGGAGCTGATTTGTCTATCCGAACTATCGGTATATCGACGAGACTCATCGGGACTCCCTTGAGGTGCTCGTATCCGGGAGTAAAATGTAGGGAAACTGAGTTGTTTATTTCTGCATAGTTTCTTATAGCCACATGTGGGTGTCGTGACACTAGGTTCTGTAAGGTTGTGGTGGCTGACTGCCAAAGGGCGAGAGTAGCTCCATTGTAATACCGCGCGGATTATCTACTCCAAACTTGGAACCAGCTGGTGCCTACGACAGTTTAGCGTTTGTTGAAATGTTCAGCCATCTCGTTAAGAGACGGCCTGCAATTGAGGAATGTTTTGAGTTGAACGTGAAATAGAGTCAGAACATCGTCTCTTTTACCGCAATGGTTTCCGCTTGAAAAACGCTACAGTGGTTAGGGAGTTTCAAGGAGAGGGTAATATTGAGATCCTTGAAATTGACATCTACCCCAGATCGCAGAGGATTAGACAGCGATTAGACAATTGTCAGACATCCAATCCGAGCTGGTGGCTTGGCTTTCGGTGTCGTTAGGGAGGAAGTTATATTCGTTAAGAATGGTTGAGTGACCAATGGTAAGTTCGGACCACATTCGTAGTGATTTTAGTCTCAATGCTGTGCTGATTGCTATTTGGTTGCCAAATATTTGCAGTGGTGGGAGATGGAGGAGTATGTGAAGTGTGTTTGATTGAGTGCTTCTCAAGGCTCCACTGATGCACATGCAAGTCAGTCTTTGCACCCGATTTAGTTCCAGTTTACAGAAAAGTCTTTCTTTAAGCCTCCGTTCATTGTTTCTTGCTCCTGTTCCATTAGCTATCTGACATTAGCTTCGACGCGGCATAAATAGCGATATGCCCCGACTGGCAAGCAGACAGAGCATTTCCTGTACAAGGTAGGCCGTACTGGTTTAGCAATGAATGTAGTGTGGAGCTTTGTTATGAGATTTATTGTAGCGTTGGACATGCGAGTTTCAACGAGAGTCCACTGATTTAGAAATTTCGTGGAAACTCCATACGCCCCGAGTCTGAAGCGCTCGTTGAGAGAGAGAGAGAAATGTTTCTGAAGTTCTGTTCAAAGGTAAGAATAATAAGAAAAAGTCAGCAAGACGATAGTGTAAAGTACTGAAAAAATCACACGCAGTGATCCATGCCCATGAACTAGAAGCCCAAGTGAGTGATCGGATTAACGCTACTCCTGCCTCGAGGTTAATGCCACGAGGTGCAGTCCCCAAAGAGAATCTGCGATCCAAAGCCAATGAAAACGGCACTCAAGTTCCGATTTTGCCAGTGTTTTATGGACAGTTCCTTCACTTTGGTGAAGTGGAAGGGCAATCTAAAGCCTCTTGTTGTATTTATGTATCAGAGGGGCAACCCACTCCGCAGTTGTGAACGTACTCCTTAATCTTCTTCCGATAGACTTAATCGGCAGACAGATAGCGGCTTGCACGGCGGTTAAACTGAAACTGCTGCATATGTGAAGGAAACTGTGTTCCGTGTCCTCTATCATCCTCGATAAATTTATATCCCTATTCCCTACGTAAAGACACCGATCTTCTGCTACCACAGTGCCGAAGCTCGAGAAGAACTAGAAAAACGCAACATCCACTCCTCCTACTGAAAGACTTCCCTGAACAGCCCGCACTCTTAACCAGATGATCGAGTGTATTAACATCCACCTCATATGGGTGCTATGACGTTCCAGAAATTTGCGAAGCCGACATACTCGTTAAAAAAGATACCAGCTTCTCGCTCTTTGCTGGTGAAGATTCGTCATCCGTGCCAATCGTTACTCCAAGACATTTCTTTAGGTTTGAAACGATTGATCACACCAAACGTAGCTGCGGAAGAATTTTGGTCTACTCCCAATTAAACTGAGCCGGCTGGCTACCAGGACTCTCATCGGATATCTCATGGAATACACGCCTTCAGATTTGGTCTGCCCTATAATGTCTCCTGTGGAAGTTGTAGGGACTAGGAAGAGGGAGAAACCATTGAGCACCTTCTCTTCAGTTTCAAGCCCATACGCCGGCCTTAGTTTGATGGATGCGTCCCAAACCAATGGCTCCAGCTCCAGCTCAGGCGCACAACAGCAAATCGCAAAGTCCAATGCCTCACAAGAAAAGATGCCAGATGTCAGCCATTCAGTCACAAGCTGCCATCATCATACTTAACCAGTGGACTCGGCTTAGAAACACGTCAAGTGGCGCCTAGCTTCTCAGACACGTCAAGATGACTCAAAATGACGCATCACATATTATCGATCCAAGCTTGACCTACCGCCACTACAGAGGTCCTCTACTTCCCCTGCAACAGTGAGGCAAGCCAATCCAAAGCTAAACCTCACTCCGATTGATCAAAATCCAGATCTAATCGCCGACAAATTCAACAAAATCGCATCCAATCCGCCAAATAAAAGAAGGTACACTCTATTCGGCTGTTCTCAGGAGCATGCTGGCAACACTCATGACCGCCGCCTCGGGGCCAGGAGTGCGATAAGACTCATGTCCGTCTACCACCATCATAAGCACCGGATTCACGCTGTTCTCTATCGACTCGTACTCGAACCATTTACACATCATGCCCGATTGCCGTTATAACGTGTACACCTGGTAATTAGTCAAACGCCTGCCGGGGTAATTAAGACCGCGCACCACCAGTGTGTGCAGCTTCCGATGATGACGGCGCGACGATGCTGCTGCTGATGATGACGACGATGGCCGAATGGCTTTGGACTGGGTCACATGCCTGCTCTATGAGCGGCGAAATGCTCATTTCGAGCAGAATGCCCTTAAGGAGTTCTTCGTGATTCGCGGCATAACTCTGGCACGCGGTGGCGGTGCGGCGGCCAGGAACTGGAAACCTGGATGTGGATTAATGGAGTTTCACCCATAAATGTCATTCTTACGCTGGACGGAGCCAAACACGCGTCCGAGAGCGGCGTGCCGCGGCCCCTGTGTCCCTAGCGCGGCGCACATCCATCTCGAACGGAGGTGGCGCGGCGGCCGGCCGGCGGAATCCAGGTCGAAGCTAGAGATGTGGAGCAATTTATCGAAGCTAGGAAGCCGTTCTGTGTTCTGCGTGTACTTGAATGAAGTGCAATAAGGATGACAGGCACTCTTTCTGGCTGGCGAGCGTGGATGTAGGTGCTCCAATTAGTTGTGCGGCTGGATGAGCCTTGGGCGAGTGGCAGTGACGTGGAACAGGGGGGGCCTACATGTGTACGGTGAAACCGGGTGCTGCTTCTTAATTTTGACAGTTGCACTGGAATTTCTTCACTCGAACTCGAAGTCGAAGGCGATATCCTTGCGGTCGCCACGATGGATGGGGATTCGGGTGTAATGAAAGAAAATTAGAGATGCCGTTGGCCAGAGCAAACATGACACCGCCATCAGTTGTGGAAATGACGAGGAAATGTGTGTCCGCCTCCGGGGGGAAGACTGGATGCGATTGCAGGGGAACTCTGCTTTGCTGCAGAAGTAGTTGTAAATTGGATTCGAACGACAGTGGCCAGCGGCGCTGTAGTGGGGATTGCTGCTGTCAGGATGGACCACCTATAGATTGGTTTTTCAACGGTTATTGTGGTTTCACCGAAGTTGGCTGTTCGTGGGCAGCCGAGTGGAAGGGATCGTGAATACTGGAGTCGAGACGGACCACGGTCCGAAGGTCTACAGGGGCAACCAACCCCCAATTTCTGTGCACTGTAGTCTCTAAACTGTGCGGACTCATTCCAACTAAGTTTCGTGTTGATGAACATTTCAAGGTTTCATCGACACAAGCGCCGTTCATGGATAATGGTCGATTCTTAAGGGACAGCAGGGGTTGGAGAAGCATTGCCTGCCACGGTATTGTCAAGATCGGAATTCAATTGACACACGCTGCCGTTCCAGTTCTACAGACGACGGGAAAGGTCGCGACTCGCGACTCGAGAGTTCTATCATCAGTGACGTATTGAATTGGATGAGAAGTAGCTGACAGGAGATCCTTGGGGAACACCAGCTGGGTTTGCTGGATATTTGACTAGAACCCATCGAAGCAACTTGAATTAAACGGTTCGGGAGGTAATTCCGGATGCATAGATTAAGAGACTCCTCCCAACCATAGGCACGCATTTTCGACAAAAGAGCGTGATGACAAACTCTCTTCCAGGGGACGACAGACACTATCTGAGGGCATGCAGTCCGATGAAAATGGAAGCGTGATTGCTCAGTAGTGTTCTGTATTCGTGGTCGATCGAGTTGCAGCTCGGAGCTGAGTGCTATGTGAGTGAAAATGTTGGTTATCTGGTCTATGAAGCCCCCAGCCCGTAGAGGGCCATGGCCTAGCTCCTCAGCAACCACTCGTGTTGTGCGTACTATTTGTTCTCTCACGAGTAGAAGGGACCTACAGTTTTATGCCGCCTCCGGGAAGTTTGAGAAGCTTTTTCTCCTTGAGCACTCAAAAGAGGTGGAGCCGTGAAAATTATTTTGGTTGTTCGAGGCGCCGAGGTTCAAATGCGTTGGAGCCGACGCACAGGCCAACGTCGCGTCGACATCCATGGATGTGCAATAAGCAGACGGAAATTTTGAAGGAAGTCAGCTCGTAAAGTTGAATGTAGCACACTGTTGAGTTGGGTTGTCGTTGTTTGATTTAACAGCGAAAAACCGAAATCGCATCACCGTTGTCATCCAAGAAGTGGCCAGTAACTTTGCCTTTAATAAAGAGGCAAAAGACTTACAACTGGAGACGGCTCCACTAATGTAGCTGGTTTGCTGTTTCCCACCGAAAACGTGCAAGGACCCGAACACACACGAGCTTGAGCCACCATTGCTTCTCGTTGGACTCGAGCGACTATTGGCGGTGCTTCTTCGTGAGAATTGTCGATGCACATATATTCCTTCTAGAGCGGCCAATCTCCGTTAGATGTCTGCGAGTATTTCGTTGGTGGCACCCGCTGAGTGATTGAGCCTGACAGGTACCTGATACACTGCCACTAATTCTTACTAATGCGGCTCGCACGTGTGGTTGTAACTTTGAAAGCCAAACAACTTAAACCACTACATTAGGTGTACCTGGAAAGATCATTTATACCGCGAAGTAGCTGTGAAGGTTGCGCGTCAAATTAATGCCTTCTACCAGCCGCTTAAGTCGTAGTTCCTGACTACCCTCGGACACCTGGTTCAAGGAGCCATCTGGAAAGAAGAAGAGGACCTAAAGAGACTGGGTTCGCTTGGGGGACTCTACTTCTCGTGACCGGAAATTGCAAATTGGCAGTGCTAGCAGGCTAAAAGGCAGTCCTGGTAGGAGTTCGGCGAGAAGTTGGAAAGCGACCATAGATCTGCGGAAAAGGTGTTCTGGCAAAGCATTCGCCGACTCAGAGGATGGAAATTCAACATCATCGAAGGAGTCAAATGCAAGGATGGTGTGTTGCTTTCCAGTGAGGTAGAGATTTTGCACAGATGAAGTGAGTACTTTGCGGAGCTGCTCAATCCCGGAGAAAGTCATTTTGGCGATTGAATCCCTAAGAGTTGGCAAATTCACCGGTGTGGGTGAAATCCGGTCAGAAATGCTTAAGGTCATGGGTAAAAAGGGAGTTTTATGGCTCTCTCGTGTCATTAAGGTGGGTCACTTTTTCCGACGCTTTTATCGACACTATTTTTTACTAACTTCTGACCTATTGGTCGTAGCGTCATGGTTGAAGAAGCTGGGAACGCGGTGAAACACCTGGCGACTGGCAAACTGGGGTGATTGTTCCTCTCTTTTATAAAAAAAAGGTGACAAAAGAGATTGCTCGTAATGCTTGTAGTGACCGGAAGAATAAGATCGCTAGTAGGAGCTGCCGAGTGGGAGTTACTCGGCGGGATAGGGCTAGAAACACGGCAGTACGAGAGGAACTCAATGTAGAACAGCTGCTTCTTCGAACGGAATGGGCTATGCTTCGATGGTTTGGTCATGTAGCACGAATGTCCTCATCATCACGACTGCCGACGCGTGCCCTAAATGCGATTCCATCATGTAGGCGACCACTTGGCAACTCCAGGCTTGTGCATAACGTATTGGCGCCCGTATTGTGGCAATCAGGCTGCCAAAGAGAGCCCTGAGACGTGTGGAGAGTGAGTTGTAACCTGGTTCCATTCCTTCCCCTCTGGTGGTCATCAAGAACGTTGGAAGGACTGCAGCGAATTAAAAGGGTCCTTAGCAAAAAAAAAAGCAATAGCACAAACTCAACAAGGTACAATGAACTGTATGCATAGGCGCTCTGCCGCAGGCGTTCTACGGTCGATTCCGTCAGACGCTTTGACGGTAATGCTAAATCTTCTCATTTTAGACTTACACACAAAAACCACAACACACAGCGCCACCAGGCTCACAGGTTTTGGGTGCTGGAAAGAGAGAGAACTTGAAGCACTGCGATGGGTGAACGGAAATATCCCTTATTCTGCGAAGTGGCTGTGAAGGTTGTGCGTGGCCCCAATCAACGCCTTCTAGCAACCCCTGAGGTCGTGGTGCCTGACTCTCTTCGGACACCTGGATAAGTCTTGTTTTCAGAGCAACAAATCTCCCCGCATCTGTTGCCGTAGTATGTACTTTTTACCAGTACTTGGTTTCTCTGACACGTCCGACGATGGTGAGATCTAACCAAAAAAAAACTAACGATGAACCAAACGCGAGTTTTATGGCGATAAACTGCGTCGTCAGTATGATTACTAATCATGTTGTGGTACTGTTCGCAGATAAAGTTTAGTGGTTAAATCGCAGTGCAGTAGTAGGGTCGGCAAAAAGTGGGGTCACTAACTAAAGTTGATCTAACATAGGATCAGCTTCAACAGGCTACAGGATCCCAACACACTTAACCTATCAAACCTATAAAGGCTTGAGACACTCTAATTCCCGAATAAACGGAATGGCAAAGCGGGCAGATCTGACGAGATCTCGGGAAGGATATAAAGGACTTAGCGTTCAACAACACGTGCAATGATAAAATTGTTTTATAAAAATTGGTGTTCTGTTGGGATTCAGCGCGTCTTCAGCGATGATGAATGAATAAGTCAACAAACGAAATTGTCGAATTTGGGTTCTCCTGGCATTGGATCGTCCAATGCATCCCGAAAAAGTCAATGTTTGGTGTGGATTTTGGGCTTGCGGCTTTTAAGAACATCGCTGGTCAGGTTATCAAGCGCCAACGCGAGCGCTATAGGTACATGATTATCAACTTCTTTGGGCATGAATTGGATGATCGATATGACATCAAATCACCAGTGGGCAGCATGTCTTTAAGAAGCACTCGCGATTCAAGGTATTTGATAATCGGGCGAGTTGTCAGCGTTTCCATAAACGTTAGAGAGGAGAGTCGTAAGTGCTATGGGTCGATAGGAGGATGGTAATGAAGAATTGCTTGGCCATCTCCTCGGAGAGGAGTAAGACAAGTGAAAAAGCTTACTCAGTGCTGTTGCCACCAAACAAGAGGTGTATTGGGAGATACCTTCCAGGCCAGTGAACTTGTGCAAAGCTCTCGAATACACATGGAGACCAAATTAAAATCTGGCAGCATTGAGCAGGCTGCAGATTAGTTTTGTCTAACGACCTATTTGCCGGGATTTCAGTCTAATTCATTTCTTGGCTTATCCTATAGATTGTGGGCCATCATATGAAGGCAAATTATCCGATGTGATAGATAAACATCGTCGCCGTAGTCAAGATAGAAGACAAAATGTCACAGTTCATCGAATTCCATTATTTACTTCCGTCAATAGTAGTGACAGTCTGTACAATTGAGGAACTCCACTTTGGCCTTCAAACTCCTCTGACAGCTTCATATGCAGCCTTTTTTATAAGAGGCATTCTTCTCCTGTGCATGACCAACCAACAGACAGTAGCTGAGACCTGTATGCAACGCATTGCTCGAGTATGACTTGCGAGGTGTTTATGTGGTGCCAAGCAGTAACCTCCCTCTTAGTTGGTTTTCACCAAGACGAAGCTAGTGTGACCTACATCGGAACGCGGCATCACCCTATGACAAGTCAAGCAGTCTGAATTGGCCCACAACTTAACGCAACCAGCAGCAAACGATGAACTGTTAATTCTGAGATAAATCTTTCCGACTTCTGCTGCTGGCATCCAAGAGTACCTACACCCATAGGCTTCGGCAATGCCAAGCACTCCAAAGTTAACGATCTGCTCTGATTTCTGGTTCCCACAGTTCGGATGTGGGATCGATTTCTGGCGGAGATCCAAGCGTTGAGTAATAAAATGGTACCCACGAGTTAATCGATGCACTGAACAACCACTAATTGGTCTGGGAATGGCACTCAAACATCCCGAACTTACAGTTGCAGGGTTCATCAACTCGGACCCACCCCCAGTCAGGTAGGACTTCCCCCATTGCCGTCAGCCAAATGATGTAAATTGTACTCGACGGCGAAGAAAAATTGAACCGAAAGCAGCTAATTATGGTCAAACGAAAGTAAAATCGCCTCGCCACCACAAATTGCCTCACAGAGACCTACCTCGTTTGGGAAACAAAAACCAGCCGCGAAGAAACGCCCAGCCGACGCGACGGCCACTTGCCCTAATCATCGGCTCATTTCCTCACAATTCCCAGACAATCAGCCGGTCTGGCACCTCATGCAGATGATGCCATTAGCCGTGATTAATGCTCGCCGAGCGGCGGGATTTAGAAATCGTTTTCCCTTTCTCGGCGAGCCCTTCTCATTCATAACCGTAATTACGCTGAGAAAACACCCCACAGCCACGTCAATCGAAATCAGTTCAATTATTCTCAAACAATTTTACTTTCACCCGAGAGATGGATGCACCGCGGCACCGTTGCACCGTGGAACCAGCAGCGCAACCGTCGAGAACGAGAAGCCAGAAACCTGAAAACAATATACTTTCCCACAAAACAACCTGCGGCGCGCTGCTAACCCTTCCTTCCATTCACAATGTTGGTGGCATTTTAAACGGCATCCTAGTTAGCGGCCGTGGTCGGTCAGCCGGCGCACACAGCGACGTTTCCCTTCTGGCTGCACCTGACCAAGTGAACTCTCTTCGCTGCGGCGTTTAACATCGTTTCAAGGGAGCACCGCTTACAGCCACCGCCACCGCCACAGCCGCAGCAGCAGTCGCAGCCAGGGCGATCGATCGCGATTGATCGCCGCGCGTCTGCATCGGTAATTACCCGGCCTCGGGGGCCACTGAGCACCAGAAACATTTCAGACACGACCGACAAGCACCGGCCAAACGACCACCAACCACCGATCGCGGATCCGCTGATCAGCGGCCAACACGGTGCGCCGCTTTATGACAATCATAATGTCAGGGCGAGCAGCGAAATTGACGACTGCCCATTTTCGGATCTTCCGGTTCCCCAGTTGTCCGGTCGGTTCTCACTTTCTCCCTTTCGGTTGCGCGAATGCCACTCGAACCCGACTGGTCAGCCGCGCACAACCGGACGTCGGCACTTGATCGTGATCTAAGCCAGCGCGCCGATGTACTCAAAGCAGGCCAAATAGATTACTTGAACCCACCTCGAGGGCACATCGCCAGAACAATGCGACGCAGCGCCTCGCCGACCAGAGGTGGCCATCGAGCACCTAAAACTCGAGAAGATGCAACTCGCCGTGTCGGTGCTTCGAGTACGATCTCCGCACCGCTCTTGTGGTTCTCGATCGTCGCTTATCGCCGATGACTCTTGCCACTTTTGCTTTTCAAAGTGTCTGACGAATTGTTGGTCGGCCGTGAAGGGGCGAAGCGGTGCGCCGGTGCTGCCCGTCGGCTGGTCTGGTGGTCGCGTCTGCGCCAAGGTCCTCCTGCATGATTCACGAGAGACCACGCTGTGCCCCCGCCGATATGGGGGCATGCCTCAGACGCGTCTAATTGAAAGCCTGAGTGCATTGCGTCGGTTCGCTTTCAATCAATTAGCGCGGGATTGGATCCGCTTCGACGGCGATTTGTTGGGCTCGCGCTGGGCCCTTGTTCTCGGCCAGGGTTCTGGGAAAGCTCTCCGCAAGCGCACCGTGGAATTCCATTGAAGCGTTGCAATGCGTTTCGATTCGGGGTCGCCCGACGGCCGACCGCGATGCCAAGTGAAAGTTGTTGTTCTCGCCAGGTCGCCGCACGCCCCGCACCACCGCCTCCGTCAGACCATGCGTTAGAATCCATAATTTAATTTGGAGTTTCAATTGAAGGCCTTTGTGCTGTGTTTGTGGTGGTTTTCCGATGTCTCTGGGTTTGCGGCTGCTCCCCCGCGTCGGAGTGCATTGCGGGCTAGAAAGTTGGACTGACGGCCGGAGAGGGGCACCTGCATGGTGAAAATTAACCTTTCACTGGCAGCTCCCACCTAGTCGCGCGGCGATATATCGACTAATTGGTGGTGAAAGGGATGGATTACCGGCATTTAACGTCGGCGATTGATTCGATTCCCACGAAGAGAGGCGTGGAGAGGCCTGTTGATTAGGGCCCGGGCTGTATGATTTCTCCGAAGTGAGTTTGACGAAGGGACTAGTTGAGTCATTCCGATGGAGCTGAGAGTGATTGTACCAGGAACTGAAACGAAAGTCTGGACTTGGATGATACTTCAGAGTCTCCTAGGCATCGTCAGTGAGTTGATGTTCAGTGAAAAGTGAAGGTTGCCAAAGCCTGTGAACCTGGTGGCATTCAAAGGGCGAACAAGTGGATGAAGAATTCCGGGAGAATGGTCGGAAGTGAAAGTGAAATAGAGTCGATTTTGTAGGAAGCATGGTAAGAGCATGAATGAGCTAGTCCCACGAAGGATCTCAGTGAATCTCCATCAGGAGTCAGCGGTCTGATTATTGAAGATGTGTCCAAGACGCGAAAGGTCTCTGTTAGGTAGGCAGGTGGTTGCTTATTGTGTATAAGCCAAGCTCTACTTACTTCTATTAGACTAATCGTCGAAGTAGAGAGACATGTTTTGTGCAATGCCGGTTCTAATGCTGGTCTAATGGTGTCCCAGCACAAGACACTAGAAGTCTGGTATGGTACACAGACGGATCAAAGACGGAATCCGGAGTTGGTGCAGGAGTCTCTGGACCCAACACAAGGATTTCCGTACCAACGGGGTCGAATCCTACAGTGTTTCAAGCGGCAATCCAATCCATTGAGATACACAAAACCTCCACAGAGGCATTAAGGGCGCTAATAACTGATATTCTCAGTATCTCACAGTCAAGCAGCACTAAAGGCAATCTCGTCTAACCTTTTGGTCAAATGTCGCTATGATGCTCTACAATCGCTTGCCAAGCACAACAAAGTGAAACTTGCTTGGGTCCCTAGACACAGGAAGATTGCTGGCAACAAATCCGCAGATGAGCTCGCTAGGGCTGACTCGGAATCGGTCCTGGATAATAATATAAAGTCAATTGGACAGCAGCGACAACTCTGATTATCGAATGGGAAAACAAACTTCACCTAGACCAATGGACACATGGTCATGATCTTAGGCAATCCAAACGGTTAATCAGGCCTTATCCATATAAAGAAATACTCAATCTTAATAAAGAAAACATAAGATTGCTAACAAGCTGTCTTACCGGCGATTGTGGCCTGAACTACCACCTTTACAATTTAAACCTGTGTCAGGACAAGGTCTGTCGTCTCTGCCTCAGAGAGGATGAAACTTCTAAGCACATCTTGTGCGAATGTCCGGCACTTATAGGGTTAAGGCAAGGTATCTACGATAGGAAGAAGAAAGCAACTGGTAAACAAAGCCCTCTCTCGAACAACCAAGATATGGCGTGGAGGCATGGACTTTGTCAAAAGCGGATGAAGCTGCCCTTGGTTGCTTCGAGAGGAAAATTATTCGTGTGATTTTCGGTCCCGTCTGCATAGACGGTGAGTGGAGGAGGAGATATAATGACGAACTATACGGGCTGTTCAGCGACATCGACTTAGCCAGAAGAGTGAAGATCCAAAGACTGAGATGGCTAGGTCATGTAGAGCGGATGGAAACCAATACTCCGGCCCGAAAGGCGCAGTAGAGGAAGACCGCGACTCAGGTGGCGCACGCAAGTGGAAAGGGACCTCAACCAACTATGTGTGCGAAACTGGAGACAGCTAGCTAAAGATCGAGCTGGCTGGAGACGCTTGTTGGTTGAGGCCCAGGTCCACCCCGGACTGTAGCGCCACCTTAAGTAAGTAAGTAAGTATCTACGATAGGAAGATACTCACTTCAGTGGTTTTAAAAACAAAAACTCCACTTCTAAAGACTTACTAGCTTTCATGTAGGGAAGTAGTCATCTGATTTAATTCCAACCCTACTATGTAATAGATCTATCCTGATCGCGGTGTCGTTGCCTTCACGGCATGGGTACTGAGGTACAGGTACTGAGGTACAGTGAACTAATAAAAACCGGGCCTGTTAATTGGAGCGAGATGGTTCATTGTAACGAGCGTGGAGTCTTTGAAGTCAATTTCATCAAAATGTGTATGCTTTTACGAACAATTCATCAAAGATAGAATATAATTACAATTTGTCGTTGCTATTACTAAGAAACGAGCCAATATATATACAAAAAATATGTTTGTTTTGAACAAAAACAACTCAGCCGAAAAAATACGCCATGTACTTACAAAATACAACAAAGTTAAGCTGTTCTAAAATAGTAAGTCATCTTCGCTAGCGTTTTCCTTGAATTTATGTCAATTAATATCGCCTTCACTTGTAACATTCTAAGGAGTTTTAGTCCACTTAATCCACTTAATTGCAAGTTTGCCCATTTAAGACTTTAATGGCCAAGCTTTTTTTTTGGAATAAAATTATATATTGTAGAAGAGACTGGAATGAGGGTTAACGTGGACAAATCGGAGGTTATGGTCATTTCCAGAACGCCTGTTCAATGCACTCTGCATGTTAGTGGAGTCCCATTGAAGCAGGTGGAGAAGTTAAAGTATCTCGGGGTCTTTTTCACGAGTGATGGAAGGAGTAATGCTGAGCTTTCCTGTAGGATTGGTCAAACTGGGTCAGTTTTGACACAGCTTGGTAGTTCTGTAATCAGAAAGGCCGAGCTTGGTGTCAAAGCCAAGTTAGCGGTTTTCAACTCAGTATTTGTTCCAGCTCTCACCTATGATCATGAAATTTGGGTAATGACCGAAAGAATAAGATCGCGAGTGCAAGCTGCTGAGATGAGATTTCTTTGTGCTTTTGTGGGAGGGTGAGAAACACGGCAGTGCGCGAGGAACTCAACATTGAGCAGCTGCTTCTTCGAACGGAAAGGGCTGTGCTTCGGTGGTTTGGTCACGTGGCTCGAATGTCCCCATCATCACGACCTCCGAGGCGGGCGTTGAGTGCGATTCCATCAGGTAGGCGACAGCTTGGCAGACCCAGGAGGAGGTGGTTGGACCAAGTCCAAAAACTCGCCGGGTTACGCTTGGGCACAGCTCCTAATGAGTTAGAGTCGATGGCGGAGGATCGAGTTGCCTGGAGATCACTCGTGCGTGGCTTACCCCCGCGACCCCTTTAGTGGATCATGCGTGTCAGAAGATGACGATGATGATGAGAAGAGACTGTTAAGATAGGTCAGTTCCCGCCACCAATAGCGAGCGACAACACCAGCACCAGCGAGCGACAACAACTCAACTTGAAACAAGACACCTATTTTTCTTTTTCTTCATTTGTACCTTGATTTTGCTATCATAATTTTTATCATTTAACCGACGTCAGCACTTCATGTTGAATCGTGTATTTTTTGTTATTCTCAATATTGTTAGTTTATGCTAAATAAGGAATTAATATGTAATATGTATAATCTGCTGGCCCGTGGCGTTGTGGGTATGTGCGTCCACTCCTACGCACTTGGACCTACCTGTCTAGGTTCGATTCCTGGTACGACAAGAAATACTTTTCACGGCCCCACCTCTTTCGAGTCACAAGCTTCTCAAACTTGGCCCTTCGGAGTCGGCATAAAACTGTAGGTCCCTTCCACTTGTGTTAGAACAATAGCACGCACAACACGAGCGGTTGCTGAGAAGCTAGGCCTGGCCCTTTACGGGTTGTAGCTCCACCCATATTATATTATTATTATTAATACCATTCTAGGCAACATTAAGCTTTTGCAATCCGGTGTGCAAAAGACCTCACACGCATATAATAAAATCGGCAGTAGAAGTGTTTCCGCCAAGAGCAGTTTGGTTTTAGTAGGTAGAAAATATTTAGTGCTCCATAGAGAGCGTAGTCCACTATAAACTTTGGCGACCGTTGCATTGATATGCGTATCCCAAGAAAGAGTGCGGTTAAATGTCACGCCAAGATTCTTAGCTGAGTCAATCCATTCTAAAGACCTGTGAGGTCGAAAGCTCTACGATATATAAGAAGCACGTTTGACTTAGTGGAATTTAGATGCAGATCATGCTTTATGGCCAAACATACACCCTAGAAAGGTCTTCATTCGGCAAGTCTATCGCATTATTAATCTCACTCAGTGGAGAGCTTAGAAGAAGTTGGACATCGTCAGCATACAAATATATTTAGCAGTGTTGAATAATGCTAGGTAAGTCATTGACATACATGGAAGACAAAGAAGGACTAAGAATATAGAATCCTGACGATCTGTCTCCAGTATTCACACGCTGTTGCCTCGCACTGAGGTACAATAACATGAATTCTGTCGATGGAAATGAAAACATGAAGTCACTTGGAGTTTGTTGCACAAAATTTAATGATTGACTGTATCAAACGCTTTTGAGAAGTCTAGTAATGTTAACAATGTTGGTTGGCTTTCATCTAGGGCCTCTCTCTGACATTACGTTCATGAGCAGCTCTCTACTACCGAATACCAAATGGCGGGTTAGCGAGGATTACACGCAAAGTGATCACCAGGCGATAATCTTCGGCGTCGGGAAAAAGAAACAGAAGCTGCAACCCGCATTAACAGGGCTCTTTGACATAGAGATGTTCAATGAAACGATGAATACCAGCATCATACTGAACAATGGCTCAGCTGAGGCCCTTTCACAACAGCTGACACAGGTCATAGCGACAGCGTGCGACGCAGCAATGCCCCGAAGGACCACGAGACCAGGGAACTGGAAGTAAGAAGATCGGTGATAGCAAAGCACCTAGGCCGGATGGCATCCCCAATAGGACAGTCAAGGCAGCAGTGAAGTCGAGACCACACATTTTCATAACGGCAATGCAAAGATGTCTGGAGGACGGGGTGTTCCCGACACCATGGAAACTGCAACACCTGGTGCTGCTCCCAAAGGGAAATAAGCCACCTGGAGAACCATCTAGCTAGGAAAGATTCTAGAGCGCATCATACACGGTAGGCTACGTGCGGTAGCTGAACAAAACGGAGCCCTGTCAGAACACCAATGCGGCTTCAGAAAATCGCTTTCTGCCGTCGATGACATAAAGGCGGTAGTAGATACAGAAAGATGGAGATGGGGGACGAAGAAATATTGCGCAGTGGTGACGCTTGATGTCAAAAACGCATTCAACTCGGCGAACTGGTCATCTATTAGGAGAGCCCTGGCCAGAATAGAAACTCCGTACTACATGCGGAGGATAGTCTCTGAATACCTCAGGAACAGGAACCTAAGGCAGCACTCTGACGAGGGCGCTAAGTACTACAACGTTTCCGCAGGAATCCCGCAAGGATCGGTCCTTGGACCCCTCCTATGGAATATTATGTATGACGGGATTCTACGTCTGTCATCAGACAATTAGATCAAAGGAATCATTGAAGTATCTCGGTGTCATGATCGACAATAGACTTCGCTTCAAAGCCCACATTGAGTACGCAAGTAAGACGACATCGACGATGCAAGCGGCACTCTCCCGAATGCTCCCAAATGTCGGGGGTCCTGGATACGCTCGTAGGATCCTGTTGTCCAGAGTGGTCAGCTCAGTCATGCTGTACGCCGCCCCGATATGGGCTGGTGCACTGGCAATTACTGAGTGCAGGAGGAAGTTGTCGGCGCAGTACAGGCTCTGCGCAATCAGAGCCATCAGCGGCTTCCGAACCATCTCTGACGATGCAGCATGTGTTCTAGCCGGAATGATCCCCATTGACATACTCGCAAACGAGAACCAGAGGGTGTACCTTCGGCGGCCCCTGAATCGTCAGGAGGCAAGAAGAGTAAAGACGGAGGAAAGAGCGGCATCGATGACGCTGTGGCAAACCAGTTGGGATGGCTCCTCAAAGGGCAGGTGGACCCATAGGCTCATTCCCACCATTGAATCATGGACCCGAAGAAAAATAGGGTAACTGTAATTTCTATCTTACACAGTTCCTGTCGGGGCATGGTGGCTATCGGAAATACCTCCACAGGTTTGGACACGATAACTCACCTATGTGCCCCGAATGTCCAGACCTGAAAGAAAGCGCGGAGCATGCAGTGTTCTACTGCACACGCTTCGCCGAAGACAGAGAGAACTTGCCAACCCCGGAGGAACTCGTACGCTACATGACTCATCTTCACATAAGCTAGTTGTTGCTTTCTTCAATCGAATGTCAAGATTTACACCCTCGAACTGCATGTCAAATGCACCTCCCAGTCAAGACAACCATCAAAGTAGGCACTAACGTCATCCAACCATCACTCAATCAAACCCATCGACTACCATTTGCCGGATTGCGATCTCCCCCATGTCCTTTCACCGGTTTTCAAAGTCAAATGAATGGACATGTATTTCATTCGACATTCTCGCGTCGAAAGTATCTCGTGGAGGGCTACGACAACGGCAGCCAGCACGTCTCTGGAACACACAGTCTTCCGGCACGGAATTTCTAATCGAACCGTTCGATTGAAGACAGCCTCCCAAGTCGACGCTGCGCGACGAGGAGAAATGAAAAATTAATTAATCACAGTTCGGGCAGTGAGTCACTCGCATGCACCAACCACCTGCTCGGTGTGCGGCACCTGGCCGAAGAAAGCACCCATCTGCGGCGGCAGATGCAATTAAAAATTTAGCACGTAATAAACTTGAGCGAAGGAACTAACGTGGAAATTGCTTAATAAATTGAAAATATTCACGCTTCAGTCGGTCGGAGAAACGAACTGGTGGCCAGAGGCCTTTGGCCACAGTGGCCACCAGTACGCCAGCGCGCACAAGTGTCGGACCAAAATCAATTAGACTTGGCAAATGGCTAGCAAACTCGAGATGGCGCGAGACGCGGCGGGGAGATGCTCACCACTGCCGATGCCGATGCATGCGGCACTGTGTTGATCGTTTAGGGCATGTAGCGCTGACATGGACCCGTAAAAGTGAAACATTGACAGACTTTCTAGTGAAAATAGGAGGATGACAGTGGCGCGGTGGCACAGAAGTACGCCCGTTTTGTTACGTCGGGTTTACTGGTGGAATGGGAATGGAATGCAAGTGCAGCCGCTTTAATGAACGATTGATTCGACTCAACTGTGATTCAAGCTTTAGTACGCCAAATGCTCTTTTCGAACCAGCTGTACGACTGTATGGCGTTGTTGAGGGGATTCGTTGTGTGATGCTGCCTATTGAAGGTGTGTACATGAGCCGTCGACTGGGTATAGTGTCATTGTGACGGTCACTTTACCTGTACCACACCCATAAGAGCAACTTCTCTTAGATTCGTTGAGTTTCGTTCACTTTTCCTCAGTAGACTGCAATGAATCGCACCCAATGTACGTACGCAGACGAGAAATGGCCAGAGTAAACTTGGTACTCAAACAAGTAGCCATGGATAATCAATTCGAGCGTGCCCAAGTTTAATCGCATCTTGTTCGAGGGTCTACGCCCGATTCCGTCAACCAGAACTGATGTCAGATCTGAACGCAAAGCAGGCAGAAGCATCTTTAGCTTTCAAAGTGATCCTGGGAACTGATGCAATGGAGCCCGTTTCATTTCGCCCTAGAAAGCAAAACTGAACGAAACTCAACGAAACATAGTGAAGCTGCTGGCATGGGTGCAGTGTGTCCGATCGATTGCTTAAGCTGACTTAAATCTTCTTATGTTGACTGCTAATCTTAAAAAAAAACCTTGAAGACCCAAATGATAACCCTGACATATCAGCTGTCATGCTGTGATAACCAAATCTTGCATGTATCCTGAGACTTGATTTATTATCTGTCAACGATAACGCGCTGTTTGCACGTCAAACACATGTTAAGTGCCAACCTCAACGTCAACAAAATCCACGAAAACGAAAAAAAGGACCAACACACATCTTAACCACTTCCTCGTCACCGAGACCACTGTCACACGTCCCCAGCCTTATCGGAGCTCTTATCACGTGCAACACATCTCTGCGTACCCACAAACGAGTCTGACCTTCGTGTAGCCCACGGCACACACAGGTCCGTCCACTTTACAGCACTCGAACAAAGCGCCAGTTAGCACTCGCAAACCACTCAATTACCATGCGCAGCCGGGCGATCCTTTATCTGCGTGTTTGTCCTCCCAAACCTAGGAACAGGCCAGCGCGTACACACACCGACGGCAATTAGCACCTTTAGTGTCCACTTCACCTGAATAATGCTGACCTTGTTCTCTCTTTAATTGACTCCGCACCAGTCGATCTGACTGCGGACTGTGTCTTCCCCTGGCACGCAGGTATGTATGTAGGCAAATAGAAATCTGTTTGTCTGGTCCGCAGCCGGCACAGCCCAGCGGCAACAACACGACCATTCAATCGGCCTGCAGGTGCTAATGGGCCGCACTTGTGCGCAGCCTCGCAGACCGGCAACAATGGTAATTGTTCCGATCCCCGGATAACGCAGATCAGGTGAATTCCGCGTCCATTTCCGCGTGATTTCGGGGATTGGAGTCCAATTAAACGGGGCACTTAAAAATGTTGAACGACTGCAAGGCCGACGAGGTGCGCTGGTAAAAGTCCAACCCGTTCACTTCGCGGCCAGCTACTGATCCAGAAAGAGTCATTACCGTCGTCGCCTTGATCGGCGACCGCGTCCACCGGGGTTGCACGCCTCCCGCCCGGCACCCCTCTCGTGTGCAACGGGAAAGCGGTAGTCATCGTGAAGATCGTAAAGCACTTTTCCTGGTCTGCAGACACACAGCGTGTCCGAATCGCCGGTGGCTTTCGGCTGTCGACCAAGCCCAGATTTGTTTTCGTTTCTCGTTTACGTTTCCAGTCAAACTTCACTTTCGCTCGTTAGAAGAATGCGCGCGCAAATGGAGACAAAACTCCGACACAAGCTATGCGCCGCGAACTATGGTGGAGGAGGTGAGACGGGGATACACCTTCTCCCGCGGTTGACTGGCAGTAATTGCTGTCCCTCCAGTGGCCAGAGGTGTTGGCAGTGACAGATGCCCACTCGCGCGATGCGATCGATGCATGTGCAGCAGCATTTCACTGACTGTCTGTCTGTGTCACGAATCTTGGCGTTGGATCTCCAAACGCCGCCGGACGCTGAACGCTGAACGACCACGACGACCACGACTACGACGACGACGCCCGAGACGCAGATGAATGAACTTTGAACAGGTGTGGATGGCTGACATCGATGGCGGGCCATCGGATAGGTCGATGGAATGTTTTCTTTGAGCTCCAGCTCGGTTTTGTCTTCGTTTTTTTGCTTTTTTTTTCGGGATGTGACAAACGGAAATCAAGATGAGGCGCGCTTTTTATTGGACTTTTATGGCGAGCCTAATGTCATAAAATTACAGCTGGAGATGTCGTTCCAAGTCCGATGACCCGTGGCGGGCCGGGGGCTTTGGAAAGTTTTGACGGCGTTATCGCATCCGACGGTTTCACTTGCTGGACAGCAACGCCCACCTGACACACTGGCGACAATGCTGGCTGGTTTTGGGAACCCCACTCTGCCGAGTCGTGGGGGAGCTAAGCTTTGTGGGCTCGCCTGAGACGATTGGTCTAGTTTTGCATTTTGTTCACAGTCGTGCCGGGCGCACCTCGAGTGACGAGATGGGATTCAAGTTGACTTGGTTAACAGAGAAAGACAACTTGGCGATCTGATGGGAGATTGCTTCGAGCGACCGATGGGTTGTAGCGATAATCTGTGGGACTAGGTAAAATGCGGAGATTCGTGTCGGCGAAATGGCGGTTAGGAGCTGATCTTCGAACGGATGGTTTCGACGCCTGTCCAGAATGGTGACGTAGTGATGATGCAAATGTAGTTTAGAAGGTACGTGGAGTTATTTATGGTCCAGGTCGAGGGTGTGATGCAATAGCTTTTGAATGGAAGGATGTTTTACAATTTCTACTTTTTTGACCGAATGGACGGTCTTTGACATATGGCGACTTCATAAGAAAGCCCAATCGGCTCTATGCGCCTTTTTGACAACTGTGATGAGTCTAGAGTCTAGAATCTGAGTTGAGTTGGGGATACTTATTAGTTCAGTGATCTCTCTCCTCTTGCTGATCTCGTCAAGAGGATCGAGGACTGGCGTGTCTAGCCACCATTGCTTGTTCCTTGCCAGTCGCTTGCGGCCACAAATGAAGTGTGTCAACATTTCTTCCAGTCTTGCTGGATGATCGTCTACCACGTCAACCGAAGAATTAGTCCCAAAGTTCCTGTTGGAGAGTTGACTTCATTGGAAGTCCTAATCTGTATTGTGGCGTATCACCATAAGTCATTTCCCCTTGTTCAGTTCCAAAGTGGCTGACGGTAAGCGTCCCAGCAACAGCTTCCCTATGCGAATGACGGTTGCATGATCTCATTGTCCCGTGGTACATGCAGATTTCTCGACCACCAGATAAGGACAACATATGCCGAGATTTGTTTTACGATTACAGAGTACAGGGTGGGCCAAATACAAGTTTCTTTTCAAAAAATGCAATAAAATGAACAAAGTTAAATTTGTTCCATGTATTATGGCTTTATTAGTAAGAACGAACATTCCCATTAATTATGAAGTAAAACGTCGTTCAAGTGGCTGCCTCGGCTGGCTTCGCAGTGGAGCATTGTGTCACCCTAATTTTCCAAAACATTTTCCATGGTTTCGGGCTGTAGCTCACGGATTGCTTGGATGACATTGGCCTTAAGTGTTTGAAGCGTTTCCGGATTGCTGGCACAACATCGGTTCTCCAAGGTTCCCACCAAAAAAAGTCCAAAGGTGTCAAATCGCAGCTGCGAGGCCGCCAATTGCCATCGCCAACGACGGCTGATAACACGATTTGGGAATTTGGTGTGCTTATGATCGATTGTGGTACAGACTGTGTGGCATGGTGCTCCATCCATGGATCAATCCATTGATCCATTTTTGCAGTCTAGAGTAGTTTGACTCTGTCTCCGTCAGAGTTTTGTCTCACTACATAAATAGTTTTAATGGCGAGCATTTCTTCCTCGATGTCGGTTATTGGTTGATCAGGTAAGTCGATGTTTCAATTCTGCCTTAGGAAATCAGGACCTTCCCACCACAATTCCTTCTTCATCAGTGCAGAGGGTAGCATTCCACTTGATGCGAGATCTGCTGCGTTGGAATATGTCTCCACATATCAACGATCGTTAACCGCTGGATCTCTGACAACCTATTGCTGACGAATGTTGTCCATTTTGTTGGATGACCTCGGATCCACGCCAGGTTAATTGTGGAATCTGTCCAAGCGTAGCAATGAGTATCTGGAATGTTATAGATATTTGCAACATGATTTAGTAGTGAGGCAAGAGTAACCGCACCGCATAGTTCTAACCGAGGAAGACTTATTGTTTTGAGTGGTTTCGTTCTTGAAGTCAATAAGTGTGTGTGGATTTCATTTCTGTCGTTTAACACGCGGGCATATAACCAGTCATTAGTCGGGTTCCATTTCACCCCTAATGTACTTATGGGTTTCGAAGATCAGAGATGAACCTTATAGCCGCTTTGCTGATCCTGCGCAGGAATGTCTTGAAGGAGTGCTCTCGTGTTGCTTGTCCATTTACGAAAATTGAAGCCGGCAGAGGACAGAATGGTTCGAATTTGATCACGTTTCAGAAGAGCAGACAGACTTTAGGAACGTATTTGTTGAACTCTGCTGGCTTACCGCTTCCATTGTCCAAAAACTCTGTGAATTGCGTTAGGGTCGGGAGCGTTTTGCTACTACCGACTTTTTCCTCCCATAGAGCTTGTGTAGAATTTGGGAGCTTTTGAATCATTATGTGAATCAATATTACGTCCCAGTGTTCTACGGGTACGCCCAAGTTCTTTAGAGCATGGATGCACTCCTGCGATGTGTCAAGTATTGATTTCAATCCATCTGCAGTTTATTTCACCAACGTGAATTGATTGAAAAGCATCCTTAATTGTGCTGTGACAAGCATACGTGTGTGGTCGTATCTAGATTTTAGCAAATCCCATGCTTTTTTATAATTTCCCGTTTCAAGTCCCAAATGTCGAATAAGACGCTCTGCATCACCACTGAGACTGCTCTTTAAATGGTGCAACTTATGAATTTCTCCAAGTGGATCAATGACTCGAAACCGCCTACCGAACAGTTGGTTTGTTGGCACGATTGGGGCTAGGTAGTAGGTACTTGTTGGGATACGCATGCTGACATCGACATCGTCACGCGATCCCAACTTGACGTAGTGGAAGCTTTCACGGCGATTAAAGAACATGCAAAACGAGTTGGTCTAAAGTTCAATGAGGACACAACAAAATATATACTGTCGACCAAGAAAAAACATTCCGCCACACACCACCTGGGACAAAACATCACGATCAACAGCTGCAATTTCGAGGTAGTGAAGAACTTTGTATACCTGTGAGCAAACGAGTATTCCACGAATGAGATCCCACGTAACTTCGATTTGTCGAAACAACTGGGCTCAAAGTTCCTCACCAAGATCATGCTCTACGAAACCCTTATTTTACCATACTACCTATATGGAACCGAAAACTGGAAGATGAGCAAAACAGCAGAGAGATTCTTGGTACCAGTCCGTCCAAGCCCAGTTTGCGATGGAGTAGAACGGCGTATAAGCGTACCACAAAAATTGGCAGCACGTAAAGGGTGGTTACATTTTAAGGGCCGATGTTGATTTTGAATAAAACACAAATTATTTAGGAAATTATTGTCATTTCTTTTTATTATGATAATATTGGTATTTTTCAATTATGTATGGAACAATATATCGGCCAAATGGCCACCGCGACCTCGGCGGCACACCTCCATCCGATGGTCCACATTTTTCGATGACGCTGAAGCGTAATTGAGGTTCTATGGCGTTAATGTGCCGAATTATCTCTTCCTTTAGCTCTTGAATTGTTGCTGGCTTATCGACGTACACCTTTTCTTTCAAATAACCCCAAAGAAAAAAATCCAACGGTGTCAAATCACATGATCTTGGCGGCCAATTGACATCGCCACCACGTGAGATAACACGGCCATTGAACTTGTCGCGCAAAAGAGCCATTGTTTCGTTAGCTGTGTGGCAAGTGGCACCGTCCTGTTGAAACCACATATCGTCCACATTCATATCTTCCAATTCGGGCCATAAAAAGTTCGTTATCATTTCACGATAGCGAACACCATTCACAGTAACTGCCTGACCGGCCTCATTTTGGAAAAAATACGGCCCGATGATGCCGCCAGCCCATAAACCGCACCAAACAGTCACTCTTTGTGGGTGCATTGGTTTTTCGACAATCACTCTTGGATTATCATTCGCCCAAATGCGGCAATTCTGCTTATTGACGAATCCACAGGTGAAAATGTGCCTCATCACTGATCATCCATTGTTGCCATTTCCATTTCCATTCTGACCATTGACGACGCTTGAAATGGTCAAGAGGCTTTAGTTCTTGGGTCAATTGCACCTTGTAAGCGTGTAAATGCAAGTCTTTATGCATAATGTCCATCAACGACGAGCGTGAGAGGTGCAATTGTTGGGGACGACGACGAGTTGAGGTGGACGGCTCTTCAGCCACACTATCGCGAACAGCAGCAATATTTTCTGCAGTACGAGCTGTACGAGCATGCACTGGTGTTTTCACATTTCCTACAGACCCGGTGTGCTCAAATTTTTGCACGATTTTTCCGATTGTGCGTACATTTGGACGATTAAATTGACCGAAAAAATCACGAAGTGCATTTGCATTTATGCATTTTGATTTGAACGCGCATTTTCATAATAAGCCTAAATAACTTTAACGCGTTGCTCGATTGTGTATCTTTCCATGGTTGGTCTGAAATTGAGAAATGTCAAATGAAATGCAGAAGAAACTTGACGTTTCAGTGTGGTTCACATTGAACATCGGCTCTTAAAGTTTAACCACCCTTTATTTATATATAGATAATTCCAAGTCATGATCATAAGCGCAATATTCTGACAGATGGTCCAAGCGGTGACCATCTTGCTGTCGGTGCCCATTACTCGCAGTTTGGACTATTTCTTGGTCGTCCTTAGAGCCGCCTCCCAACTGTTGCAAAGCGCATCCAGTGAAATATAGGCGCCTATGTTCCTTAGAACGATGGACAGCAGTTCAGTTCGGCTTCTGTGCACTCTCCTGGCACCTTTTGGCAGCAGTAACCTTCCTTCAACGACCTTCACTGATCTGCGCGTTTTTCGAACTCGACAAGTTGATCATTGGCATCCGGAGAATCAGAATTTCCATCGCGAAGTTTGATCAGCGCTGTTCTTTGAGACCTCATCTGTTCACATCTACTCCCGTCGTAGTCGCTTCATGCTTTGTATAGCTCCGCGCCTCGACATCGCTCAGCGAAGCAATTTGCCCACTCGAAGATCACTTCCGATGACACCTCTGAGGCTGATATACATAAATACACAGTCCATCCCTCTCGCGCCCAGAGCATGATGCTCCTAGCGATCTCCCACCGCTCGGACAGTGATTGATCCCCACTGCGCCCATCTGTAACGGAGCACTGCGGAACCAGCACTCCGGCGCGGCCCAGCACATCCGCATACTTTTCTCATTTGCGAATCAATTCACTCGCAGTTGACTAATCGTCACCGTCAAGCGCAAGGATCGCCGGCGCTGCACAAACGATGCCCGCGCCGCCACTCAATCCCAAGCCGGGCTCATCGCTCGCGCTGCACCGATTGCCAATTCAATTGAGGGATAGATTGATGCCGTCAATAAGATTGATTGCCACTGCCTTTCTAATGCAGAACAAATTTGCGAGCGCCTGCCGAGGAGGGGGGCGTTCTAACATAAATTGCCTGGCACCGTCATTTATCATGGACCGCCACTGTTCTGTGAATAGCCCGATAGCCCGGCGGTGCTGCATCCTTTGTGTGTGGGGCTGCACGCTCCGCAGCCGATTAGACAAAAGATCGGCCAATTTGAATGCGGAACACGGCACGGCATGAGGCAAATTAATTCCGCGGCGCGGTGCGATGTTCGACATTCAGACGCACAGGAGTTGCGCCGATTGATTGATGAGCGCAAATCGATCGGGAAGTAATTTGGTGAGTGGCTGGTATGTGATTTGGCCATTGCCAGGCGGAGTCTGTGCGAGATGCTTTGTCAGATCGGCTGGCACCGTCAATGCATGCAAAAGGACGCATTCATTTGGAAGAGCATTCCACACGCGGACAAATGGGAATGGATTCAACCTCCTGCTAGCCTAGCTAATCCGTCAATAATGGGGACCATTAGGAAGGAGCGCACTCACTACAAGGGCATGCAGTGTTTGTGAAGGCCTACGGCAAGCATGGGCACTCCGATGTGTCCTCAGTGTTATTTGAAGGAAGTCCTCACCAGAAATAAAAGCCCATGCGAGTGACAATTTCGTTGGTAGCTAGGTGTTATGCGACAGGCGATGCTGCGAAGCCTCGTTGGTGAAACGCATTCCAAGGGCACTGAGAGGAAGGGATATTGGTGCTTGTTCGGTAACGCGTTCGCAGGTGGCTTGGTGGCAGTTCTGTTCGATGCCAAAGCTCTGATGAGGGAGTGATCGGCCATGCGTTCGAAGGTGGGGATAACATGTAGTACTTCACTAGAAGTACGTGCACGTACCATAACTGGCCCGAATCCTGGTAGTGGAACTAGAACCTCCTCGTGGTGGTCGCAACATACTCAGTTAGGTCATGTCTCTGCCGGGGGGTTGGCTAATTATAAAGGGTGATTTTTTAAAAGCTATAGGAAAGTTTTTCAAAGAAAAACACATAAAATTCAGAAAAATGCATGAAATCTTTATTTGAATCGATAGTACGGTCCATATAATTTAATGTTTGAAGATTATTTCATGCAAGTGTTGACCTTGACTGCGCCTCAAATGGTCCATCCGCTTAGTCCAATTTTGGCATACTCTTTCCAACATTTCGGCCGGTATCTGACGAATAAATGCTTCAATGTTGTCTTCCAATGCGTCAATTGAAGCGGGCTTGTCTGTATAGACATAGCCCCACAAGAATAGTCTAAAGGCGTTATATCGCACGATGTAGGCGGCCAATTGACCGGTTCCGAACGTGAAATAAAATGTTCACAGAACTCGCCCCTCAATAAGTCAATTGTTGCGCGTGCTGTGTGGCATGTGGCACCGTCTTGTTGAAACCACATGTCATGCAAGTCAAGCTCTTGCATTTTGGGCAAAAAAAAGTTGGATATCATCTCACGGTAGCGCTCACAATTCACTGTTACGTTACGATTCGCATCATCTTTGAAGAAGTACAGTCCAATGAAGCCACAAGCCCATAAACCGCACCAAACTGTGACTTTTCTGCTTATTTACGTACCCATTGAGCCAAAAATGAGATTCGTCGCTGAACACAATTTTTCGGTAAAAAAGTGGATCTTCGGCCAACTTTCCAAGAGCCCATTCACCAAAAATAAAATTCAGTAATTGGCAAGTTCGTTTGTAAGACGATTCATGGTTAAATTATAGACCAAACTGAAGATGTTTGACAGTGAAACAAAACACGAAACGTGCGTCAGCTCTTTAAACCAGTGTTGCCAGTTGTAGTTGGGCGAGTAGATGGAAAGCTCCTTCAGGATGCCTAAATACACTTAACACTCTGGCAAAGAAAAACATGTTAAAACTATTGGATACCAGGATATGAAGACCATGAGTGCAACAAAAAGGCAAATAAAGAGCCCCAAGAACGTTTCTGGGCTTTTCCCTCTTCCTGGGCTTAGCATGCAATAACACTTAAACAACTGGTAAAAGAAATGCCGCACCCAATCCTGGAACAGTCAGAAGGGACACCCGCCAAAAAATTCATGAGGATCGGTCTCAGGAGAACCATGGAAGCCTGATATCTGAAAAAGCCTGACCCAAGGATACTATGTGGCGCAACTATCCACCTACACCTACACCTCTTCAATGGGGCACAGCAGATCAAAAAACTGTAGACACTGTGGACTATCAAAGGAAACCATGGAAGACGTACTCGTCGTGTATCCAAATCTGATAGGAACAGGCAAGATATTCCCTCCAGTGAAATTATCAACCCAAGTAGAAAAGGAACTCAACCAACTTGGCGTGCGAAACTGAAGACAGGTAGCCAGAGATCGCGCTAGTGGGCGAGGCTTGTGGGTTGAGGCCCACGTCCACCCCGCACTTTTACAGTGCTATGTGCTTATTATAGTCCCTCCCCTTTCTCTTTAATTCAATTCAAAATTATGGTAAAGGGTGTTTTTTTTTAGAGGTATAGAACTTTAAGTTGGCAACACTATTTTAACTTGCTAACTAATTTAACTGTCAAGTGATTTATTTTTAGTTTGGTTTGGTATTTCACCATGAACAGACCGACGCCTGAACAGCGCATCCAAATTGCGCAAATTTATTTTGAAAATCATGGTTCTGTTCGAAATACGTGCTCACTTTTGGTTGAATGGATACGTCAATACACAAAACTGCCGTATTTGGATTGATGACAGTTCTCAAGTGTATGTTAAGAAACCGTTACATCTACAAAAACTGGCTGTGACTGGCTCAATGGTAACCGCTATAGAGCCTTGATTACTGACTTTTTCGTTCATCAGCAGGAGCTGTGCTTTCAACAAGATGGCGCAACATGTCACACAGCTCGTGCCACAATTGATTTATTGGAGGAAACGTTGGGTAACCGCATAGTTTCACGTTACCAACGCCGGAGATATGTAAAGTCGATGGTCTACGCCGATAAGCCCGAAACGATTGACCACTTGGAGGGCAACATTCGCCGCGTAAACGACCACAAATGTTGGAAAAAGTCATCGAAAATTGAACCTCGAATTTAGACCTCGATGTGGCCGATCCAGTGCAGTCGACGGATTTTTGCCTTCCGGACTACATCCACATCCAAGTACAGCTCGTAGAGTTCGCGGTTATGTCTTCTCCTCCATTCGCCTTCCTCGCAGACGGGACCATATATCCGACGTAGAACTTTTCTTTCGAATCAGGTCTGACCAAGAATCAGCTCTGCAGTTTTGCTTAGCTTCCAGCTTTCGGCTCCATAGAGCAGGACTGGCAAAATAAGAGTTTTGTAGAGCATGATTTTGGTCCTTCGAGTCAGGAGTCTTGAGCCCAGTTGTTTTGACAAACCGAAGTAGCACCGGTTGCCAAGGTCGATTCTACGACGGATCTCCCCTGTGATGTCGTTTGTGGAGTTCACGTTTGCCCCGAGGTAGACAAACTCCTTCACTACCTCGAAATTGTAGCTGTCGATCGTGAAATTTTGTCCAAGGTGGTGTGTGACGGAACGTATTTTTTTGTCGTCAGCATATATCTTGTTTTATCCTCAGTTCGTTTCGCCTGTTCTTCAATCGCCGTAAAAGCCTCCACTAGGGCACGGTGAGAACGCGCGACGATGTCGATGTCATCTGCGTACCCCAACAGTTGGACCGACTTGTAGAAGATAGTTCCTTCCGTGTTTACAGCTGCCCTCGGCACTATCTTCTCCAGTACCAGATTGAAGAAATCACACGACAGCGCATTTGATTGACGAAATCCAGTGCAGGTTTCAAACGGCTCGGAAATCCTTGTGCCGAACTACACGGTGCATTACGTGCGTGTTAGCGACACAACCGGATCAGTTTTCCCGGGATCCCAAATTAGGCCATCGCATCGAATAGCTTCTTGCGATGAATGCTGTCGTATGCTGCTTTAAAATCGATGAGAAGGTGGTCACTGGTCTTCACCAGGATTTGTCTTAGTGTGTAGATTTGGTCTATAGTCGATTTGCCGGGCCGGAAGCCGCATTGGTACGTGCCGATTAGTGCGGTGCAAAACGGCTTTAGACGTTCACACAGTACGCTGTACAGGATCTTGTGGGCGACGTTGAGCAGGGATATACCTATATAGTGGTGGCCCGTGGAGTTGTGGGTATGTGCGTCGACTCATACGCACTTGGACCTACCTGTCTAGGTTCGATTCCTGGTACGACAAGAAATACTTTTCACGGCCCCACCTCTTTCCAGTCACTGACAATGCTCAAAAAGTACAACTGTCTAGAAAAAGCTTCTCAAAAATAAAACTGTAGGTCCCTTCCACTCGTGATAGAACAATAGCAGGAATAACACGAGTGGTTGCTGAGAAGCTAGGCCCTGGCCCTCTACGGGCTGTAGCGCCACCAATATTATTATTATAGTTGCTGCAAGAGGCAAGATCGCCTGTTTTGTGGATGGGTCATATGGAGCTGATATTCCAGTCGTCAGGCATGCTTTCGTCTTCCCACATTCTGCAGATGATCTGATGCATGCTCTTCACCAGAACATAGCCACCGGCCTGGAAGAGCTCTGATGGTAGGCCATCGGAGCCTGCGGCTTTGTTGTTCTTCAGCCTTTTAATGGCTGTTCCGACTTCTTCAAAGCTAGGTGGGAGGACTACTTCATCGAATTCTGGTATTAAATTATAATACCAGAAGATTACATTTCGAATAAAGTAAATTTCATGTCAATTTAAAAAACCCGAGTACAGGAGCAACAGCGAGTCTGTCTCTGGCCGACGCTGAGCAAAACGAGATCAACATCATTGATCGGTTTTAATCGCAAGGATGTACTAATATGAGTCCTTGTCGGGCACTGTGCCATAGACAAACTTGTTATGCGTCTGAACCTACCCCACAAATACTTTTGTAGAAGCTGCAGAGATGCTCTGCGTCTGTGCAGCCCTATCAAAGAACAGGACGAAGTTCTTGGGTAAGCACTTCTTAGTAGAACTAGAGGACTTAAGCGGTGTTGATGTCTGAAATGTGCTAAGATTCATTTGTGGGTGGTTTTAGAACTAAAATAGGTCTCACGTAGTGGTAAACCACCCCAAAACAGGACCCAACAAGTTGATTTAAGTGTCCTACGGCCTAAAGGGCCGACGAGGTACCCTATCACCTGCCTATCTAGACTCTGTCAACAACGCAATTGACTGAAGGGGAAGATTCTTTCAAAATTGATATTTTTAACGATCATCGATGTTCAGCCAGATGTCCTTGTCATACCATCCATCAATGTGTACCCATGAAAAGCTTTAAATGATTCTTCTAAGGGTTGGGCAAAGAGGTCGGCTTTTGGTTGCCACACTGTGCTCATTCGCCCTTATTCATCCTGATGGGTGCAGCCTCCATTTGCGCTGTCGTCATTGAATTCATGGCGTTCCAGAGCGAGCAGCGACGATTCACCATGGACCTGTATGTTTGTCCCAAATTTTTGTTGTCCCTTATTGCTTTCTGTCTTTTGAGTCATAAGGCCACTTGCACAACACAGCGCCAAAGTATTTGGTGTCGCTCAACAAATCTTGCCTCCCTTCGACCTCTACCAGGATTCTTTTCCGACACTTCTGCTCCACGTTCTCATACACCACCCTGACATCTGTACTCATTCCCATTAACATCTCCTGTCACTGGCCCAAGTCGTCTGTGCAGACAGTATACCGTCGTCAAAGCACCCTTCTGCTGCCCAAATTCCAACGCGTTGCAATCCCTTTTACTTGAACTCTGTCGCGACAGTCTCTATGCGAAGGAATGTCATCGGCTGCATGCACGTCAACGCACACGGCGACTGATTGGAAAAACAGTCCCCCCACCAGCCAATGGGTGACCCAAAATAATTAGATTTCGCAAAAAAATCATACGGCAAATGAAAAGTAGAAAGTTACAAGCCCGAGTTCCCCGGCCAAATCGAAACCATCGAACGTGCCTCAAATGCCAATCAACGGTAATTAACGAAACCATTTTCTCTAGCTATGCATGCCGCTGCTGTCCATACGCCATACTCCATGATCCATGCTCCATGCAGAGCCAAAAGCCCCGCGTTACGCACTTAGTGGAACGAACTGTGCAACCGATCAAAATTGGAAACATACGAGTAATGACAGTTGTCGCTAAAACGAAACCACAAATCGACACATGCGTCGCTTTGAAGCGGGCTACTGCTCGTTGCTCGGTGCTCTGTGTTCAGCTTCAGTAGTGCTCTGCGCGCGCAGAGTGAATGAACTGTATATGCACGCTTACGCTCACAGTCACTTGTCGCAGCGGCAACGGCCGGGCGTGCGCATAAGAGGAAACATTAAAGCCGCTGAGCATGCCTAGGCAACTAGGAAACTTCAATTGTTTTATGTCATAACGCGCGCATAAATGCCCGTAGCGCGACGTACACACATGCACGAACGAGGCGCAGACGTGCGACAAATTTTAATGCCCAGCCCCCGGTGGAGGAACGGTGGCGTGGCGGCAGCGCAGCGGCGAGAGCGTAGGCTTTTAGGGTGCAACCGTACAATCACGGCTGAGCCTCCGGTTGTTTTTCCGTGATTCAGTGTGTTTCGTTGTTCGATGTTGGATGCGTTTTTATTGCATTTTTGAGTTCTGTCATACTTCTTAAATGTCAGTCCGTGCCTTCACGTTTGCCTAGGAGACTTTACGACTTTATTGTCTGAACGCTGCGGGCTTGGGGCGGAGGAGGTGGTGCGTGGCATACTCAATTGGGGTATCGGGCTGCGCCCAGGTATCGGGACTTTGGGGGGCAAACTCATTTGCAGACAGTAGGTCGTGGGAGTGGACGCGTGTGTTGCCGTGGCTGTCGAACATTTTATGGACCAAATTGACTGGTCTCCGATTGCAGTGAATTCGAATGTTGACTCTGAGAGAACCGTTATGAGTCGCTGTGGTAGGGCAAGCGTCTCGGGGGGGTCATAAACAAAAGTTGCCACAATTGGGTAATTTGAGGGTTTAAAGGGTACCTGTCCAGACTGCGGAGCGATTCTCTATCGGATCTCTTTCAAAGCGTTTCAGAAATGAACAAATCCTCAAATCGAGTCAAAATGAAAGCCTTGCGTGTGACCTGGAGTTTGGTTTTTTAGCAGCCCGAGCAAGACTTAGTCGTCTATCCGAGGGACGTGCATTCATTCTGCAGCACTTCGTCGTCAATCTTGCCCTCCCAGTTCATTGCCTTGTTTGCCTTGGCCATGTATTCACATGTTGCGCTGTGTGACATGTTGAGGTGTTCTTCTTATCTCAGCTTTAGTTTGAGGTTGGTTGGCTTGAGTACATGAATGTTCATCTTCTTAATCGTGGCCGCTTCTTCAGTCACATTGCTCTATAGTCAAGACGTATACGACTATTTGGGCCAGTTCTGTGTTTTCCAAACAGCTGCTGCAACCTCCACACATTAGAGCCCGAAGAGTTAAAGTTTCTCTATTGGAAAATGTTTCATTTGAGCGGAGTGCACCATACTTGTTGTCCATGGCAGTAACTTAAGTCAGCCCACGTTAAAGCATTAAAAGAACAGGCCATAGAATGGAAACATGAGGTGCTCTACGAAGTTAGAGATTCTCCTTGCAAGCGGCTATTTTTGTAGGTCCCCACTGATGCTATAAGCGATTGTCGCTTTATCCGAATGATTTTTGTATTACTCGTTGTATGGCAACCCAAAATTAAGGTTTTCACTTCATCGTTATAACCGTTGTCGCTATTTGCGGATTATGTTGTATTTTTTTGTATTATTTATGCGCGGCCAATGGGTCTACCAATAGCCTTACAGCACGATTCGAAGGTATAGAAGACGAAAGAGAGATTAGGCATCTAGACAGCTTCTGCAGAAGTCGTTCGAGAACAGTCCTAGTCTTTCCGCGTGTAGACCTAATAGGCAGTGTCCGAGGATTATCCCTACAGCGGTGTTGATCTTGGATCTTTTTAGGGAGATCAGGCTGTCAGATCGTTTAGGGTCAATATTAGGCCAGATTTGTTTGACGATTCGGCAACTGTTGCTTGTATTCCATCTGGCACTAATTTTAAGCTTACTTTGATTTTTGAGTTGTAACTTAAAGGTAGCTAGGGTGGTACCTCTGTCACAAAAGGTTCCATCATCTGGCAGTGTGGTTTGCCTTAATATCTCTATGGCCTGGTACCCAACACAAGCGAAAATGAAACTGTTATAAACTGATATTTCGCCAAGCGATACGCGACAGTTTGTGACTATTTTAGAGTTTATAAAGAGTGATGTCAGGGATTTAATTGCTGCCCGTAAAGATGCAAATATCGCCGGCGGATATCCTATGATAGTCCTATCAGCTTAATCGTTTGCTCTTGGATTCTATTTCATAGGAGCAGGGCGGTCTTGAGCGTTATACTCCAGCTTAGGGCAGAGACACTCCAGCACTCGTCGTAACCTCGACTTTGCAATCATTCCCACTAAGCGTTGTATTGATCTACAAACGTACAAGGATGGAAAGCCTTTCGGTTTCATCGACACAAGCGTTGTTCAAAGATAATGGCTGATTGATTAGGGTTTCCTTGAGTGATAGTGGACAGCTTTGATGTCTAGAAAAATTCTCTCCACCCCGTTTGGCGAGTCTTGTAACGAATATGATTAGCAGATTACATTATGTGGCAAACTGTGAAGTGATTGCCTTTGTTCCAGATGTCTTCAGGCTCATTCATCAACGGAATAAAACACCAGCGTTTTCAAGTCACTGGATGGATTCCTTGTTGGTTGGGTTTTCAGTGATATATTTTTGATAGCTCATGTAAAAGTCAAACATGCTAAGCTATGCAACTTTGCCATTTCATCATTTTTTGACAAAGCTACAATGTTTGTTACGGTTTATGGTCTGGCGGAATCATTGGTTCGTATTCTCGCAAATATGGTCGTGAGAACAACGTTACCTTCACAGTGAGATATGGTAGCGTGCTTTTCTACCTTAAATGGCTGGCTTAACAGGCCTACGACCCGTGGATTGTCCAAGCTTGAGATACCGCTGCCTTCCATCATTGACAGTCCTGAGCACGCTACTTCCAGTCATCAAGAGCAAGCTGTCTTGTTTCCGCGATAACTTGGTCTTTGTGCTGGAGATTCGGTATTTCTCTCCTTCTCGAACCAGGAAGCTAGCAAGCGAAGAGCCTCTTAGACCCCTTTTAGCTGGAGCGTTGTTGTCCATGCGCTCGATGTGGCCGAGCTAGTGCGGTCGACGGAAGGCAAAAATACATCCGTACTACATCCACATGCTGGTACAGCTCGTAGAGTTAGCGATTATGTCTTATGATCCAATCGCCTTCCTCGCAGACGGGACCTGACGACGTAGACGTAGACCCATTCGAGAGCACCAAGAATAAGTTCTGCTGTTTAGCTTAACGTCCAGCTTTCGGCTCCATATAGCAGGAGTGGTAAAATAAGAGTTTTATAGAGCATGCTTTTGGTCCTTCGAGTCAGGAGCTATGAGCCCAGTTGTGTTGACAAACCAAAATAGCATCGGTTGCCAAGGGCGATTCTACGTCGGATCTCCACTAAGATGACACTTTTGGAGTTCACGTTTTCCCCGAGGGGTAGACAAACTCCCTCACTACCTCGAAATTGTAGCTGTCAACTGTCGACCAGTAATAAGACGCTGCCCCACACCATGCGAATCGATGAACCCATTGAGAGATGAGTACTGTGACCATGATCTCTCATCTCTATGCAATTTTACGCCTTTTTTGTAAGGATACATCAAATCACTCTTTAATTGGGGTCTAGGAGGATGACATTCCACGTGTTATTAGAGAAATACGAGTCAATATGCTCGTAAAAGTGGTTCCAAATTTGACTCTTCGTGTGGACCACTTAAAACAGAGTCATGGTTAACATTTACATGAATTAATTCTTCGAAAGTGTACGGCACGTATTGATTTATCAATTCAAATAAAATTAGTTCACACTTTTGCAAGTGTTCTGTGTTCTTTTTGACAGTTAAAAACCAAACATTAAAAAAATTTAAAAGCTTGTTCGGGCTACTGTAAACAAATTGATTATCACTCAAAAGGAAGTTGCAAGATTACTTATGGGGTCTGCGACCTGAGTCCGGTCCTGAGCTTGAGCATAGGGATTAACCCGCAAAAACAGTGTACGTCCTATTCTCCAACAAAAGGGTCATTGCGCAATTCAGTTTACCAGTAATTGAGAGTACAACCCTCACCCTAAAGGATAGCGCGAAATATCTTGGTATAATCCTAGACAGGCAACTTAATTGGAAACTCAATGTAATTGAAAGGGTCAAGAAAGCGACATGTGGTCTATATCTGAGGAACAGTATATTCGACAAAAAATGGTAACCAAACCCCAGAACAATCCTGTGGATATATACGGCGAGATATGGCAGTCTAGTCTGGCGGAAGGCTTTCCTAAAAGCCAGCTACCTAAAGGCATTAACTATGATTCAGAGACTAGCATGCCTTGGCGTGGAGGCAATTCTAAACCTACTACCACTTGATCTCTACATGCAGATGATTGTTGCAAAAAACGCCATAAGGGTTAGACAATCCAATGACTGGCTCTTAAGTTCGACTGGTGATACAAATTTTCCTCGTCTTCGAAATACTCTTCGGGTGCTATTTCCCAACAAGGAAGGGCTGGACTACTAATGACCACATCAACAATTCTACCATCCACGTGTACACAGATGGAGCTTAAATTGCAAAAAGCACAGTCGTTGGCATTTTCTCCGAATTGGTAAACATGCACTGCTCCATCAGAATCCCTAACTTGCGATTTGCTGGTCCCGCCAGTCAAGGAACCCACTAGAATGATGTTGTAAATGCTGCCGGTTTATGTTACCATTCTAATTGACAGTCAAGCTGCCACTAAAGCAATGTCGGCAACAGAATTCAAGTTCAAGCCGGTCATGCTGTCGCGAAGTGTTTAAAATTATCAGCACGCTGAGCCCAGATTGCAGGACCCAGCATAGACCATATGAGGATACTCCTAACTACCTTTGCTTATATCTCAGTCTCTACCAATTATGGTACAGAAGACTGGGAGAACGCCCGCCTCATGTTGGAATTATCCAACGCGAGCAACAATTAGAAGCGACGATTGTGGAACATTGGCAATACTCAAAGTCTCATCTAAAGAAACTTGAATTTCTAGTAGTTCTTCTTCTTCTAGTAGCCGCTAATCCGAGCTGCTACAGAATTCGATCCGAATGCAATCCAAGTCGAATTGAGCTTTTCTCCATCGACAAGAGAAAAAACCAACTCTCTGCCGAATCTTACAGAAAATCCATTAAAATTAACAAAACGACATTTCACCCGTTGGTCAAGACAATTTCGATTGGCTTGGATTCGATCACACTTTTTTCTGGCACCTCAGCCCGCTCCCCCACCCATCATCCGCCAGCCGACACCTATTAACCCTCGGACAATAATGTAATCCACAAACCGCATCCAAGTGCACGGCTGTCACATCTTAACTCCGCTCGGACGGCATTCCTCCGCATGGCTCGCGCGAAGGCGTCCAATGCGTGCGCCCGTTCAACCCAACAATCGAAACCTGCTACGAAAGTCCGAAAACATGATTTACCGTAAGCGACTAATCCTAATCGCCATTAACGGCCATCAATCAGAAACTGCTGCTCACGCCGCCCCACCGCCCGAGCAATGCGGTTTGATGAGGAGTTTGTCACTTCAAAAGCCGGTGGCTGCTGTCTGCTCTGGCCCATGCATCTCTGCATCTGCATCTCACACCCCGAGCGTGGCCGTCTAATTAAAGCCGATAACGGCCGTTGCGTCGCGTCTCCCCGCATGCAAACAAAACACCGACAACCGAAACCGAAAAAAAACACACACACAAGATCCCAAAGTCGATCCACAAAACAAACGAAGAATTCACGGCACTAATCACCTGTTGGCCTACGAAGTCGTCGTACCTGTTTGAACGGCTCGGCCTGGCCCGCATGCATACGCGTCGCGTAATAGTTTATTAACCCATTCCGATGCCCAAATGGTAATAGATACACATATCCAAACGAATGGGCGATCAAAATGAGGCATATGAGAGGCAACGCAATCAAAGACCGATTCATTCTGTTGTCGTCGTCTCCATCTCCGTTACCGTCACCGTCACCGTCACGAGTCTCTGTCTCAGTCGATGTTGCCGCTGATGCTGGAACCAGATTCGAGCGCTAGCGGTCTCGTCATAGGCCGACAACCAGGAGACTGGGCGGCAGCCCCCAGAAGGCGGTGGCGACAGCCGACGCGGCGGTTCATTAAACTCACATCAGGTGAAAACCAAAACACACAAAATGCATGTTTTGTAATGCAATTTTGTCGAGGTCCCCTTGTGCTCGACTTGGTCATGGGCGCACCGAGAGGGGGGCGGGAGGGCGCTGCGTGTGTTACAGAAAAACAATATTTACTCGGGCCCACAATGCAGTTACAAAACATTGCATCTCAATTCGGGGAAAGCCAGCTGGGCGCTGCCGCTGCTTAGGTCCGACTTGAGATTCCCTCTGATTGGGGATTGTTTTGCGTGTGTTTGACTTGGGTTTCACAAGGCGGCACGGCACACGTGCCTGTTTTGGCTGCGTGGCGACTGGCCGATTCGAGTGCTCGTGCAATTACCAAAAAAACACTCTTCTGGGTTTCAGTGCAACTGCTGAAGTGGTCGACGCCGACGATTTGGTTTCAAAACATTTCGTACACAAATAGTTGGCAAAGCGGGCTCAAGGAATGCGACGAAACCTAATTACGATGTAACCCGTGCATTTGAAGTGGATTTGGAGAATTTGACTGCCGCGGTAGTACTGATTTGGTTTAAAGATGAAGACGCCCAATTGCACTCTCGGTTGTGCGACAGGGCAGAAATGCTGCGTTCCTAATTATTCGGAATAGGAGTTCTCTTGTTCCCGTGGTATTACAGCTAACCTACTTATGGCATAAATCGAAGATGAGTTCCTCATGTGATCTTTGGAAGAAGGGACTGTACATCGAGACGAAATTATTATATACGTCAATGATCTACTGTTCAATTCAATTCAATTCAATTTATTCACCATTCCCTTTGTTAACATCGTTTTGTTATCTGCAAAGCCGGAAGGGCTTGTCTGCAGAAGACTGGTTGCAATTATAGACATTATGTTAAGTTAAGTTTCGGTCATACATGTTACAATTATACAATATAAAAGAGAAAAAAATAAAAATTTACGTTACAAAAAAACAAGTAGGTAGGTAGTCTGGGAACAACATAGCTTTCTTTAACTTTTTTTAAGATTTAATTTTTTGTTAGGATCTCTGGGAAGTTCGTTAAGTGCTGATGGAACATTAAGCTTATGCAACATTAAGCGTCCTTCTTCCCTACTCCAAAATTGTTGGGACTTCGTAGACCTGCTGTTGTCTTCTTCTTGTATTTACTGTCTGTTGAGTTAGCGTTGTGTATGTATAGCCGATGTAGAAGCGCGCAAGAATTTCTAAATTGAATATCTGTTCGATATTCAAAATTTTTTTAGGTTTTGGACACCAGGGTTGATTCTTCGGTTTAGTACTATCCTTTGCAGTCGCAAAGGATTGCATTTGCGGCGCTCGTCCCCACGCCAATATGCCATACCGCAGATGTAATTCGACTAAACCAAAGTAGCATTGTTTAATGATTTCGGGTGTGCAGAAATTCTTTAGGTGGAAGAGTGCGTAAGCCGATTGACACAATTTAGTTTTGAGTTCTCTTATGTGGTAACTCCATTTAAAGTTGTAGCCAACGGTGAGTCCAAGATACTTATATGTTCACACATTATCGATATATCTGTTGCATCTATCATTTTCTCTTACGTTCTTACATCCGTTTCTGTGCAGACATTCTATGTCATGCATTTTAATCATGATTTTCGTTTTTGGGATATGCGGCGGACGAATATGCATTACCTTTATCTTCAGAGCGTTAATAATTAGTCCATGGTAGTGACACCAAGCAGTGATTTCATTAAGTTCTATTTCTATTCATTAAGTCCCATTTACGCTCCTATGGCTAATTACAACCGCTGTGTCGTCCGCGTAGGCGTATCCCGCACCATACTTCAGTATTGACATCAGATCATTGGTGTAGATGATAAAAAGGAGAGGGCCCAGTTTTGATCCATGTGGGACATCATATACAATATTCTCATCTTCACTTAAAAAATCACCAATCTTTACTTTAAATTTTCGGCCTCTTAAGTATCTTTCAAACCATGCCAGTATGTTGCCCCGAATTGGAATCCTTTCTAACTGCCTCAGTAATTGTGCGTGGCTTAATGTGTCGAAGGCTTTTTTGAAATATATGAACAGAACCACTGTGTTTTGACTTTTAGTCAGCACTGTCAGTGCTAAAGTATAGTACGGGCTATGCATATGCCGACGACACAGCAATCGTAGTTAGCCATAGGAGCGTTTACGAAGCGACGAAACTTATGCAAATAGATGGTGTCACGACCATGGATTAATTATCAATGCACTTAAGACAAAGGTAATGCACATTCTCCCGGCGCATCTTCCCAGAACAAGACTTAATATTAAAGTGCACAGCGAAGATTGCTTGCGGAATAACAGACGATGATGATTATGTATCAACCTGGGATTGACTACAACTTTAAATGGAGCTACCATATAGAGAAATTGGAGAAGAAACTGACAGTGCATCATGGGGTTGGTGGAATCACATCTATGGTTTGACTGAGTATGGAATATTAAACAACAAGTTAACAGACGACTACAAAAAATTGCTACTTTTAGCAGAAGTATCATCATAGCTGTTTATCCTTAAACTATGTTCCCGAGTCGTGGAGAAAAGTTATTATTATTCTAAAAGTCGGAAAAAGAGGTCACGATTCTGCTAAGGATTTCCGTCCTATCAGTCTCAACCCTTTTCTACTGAGAACACTCGAACGAGTGCACATTTAGCACATTCGAGAGATTTTGAAAGGAAACCCCCTATCAAACTCTCAACACGCCTATCTCAAGGGGAAATCGATAGAAACGGCACTGCGCGAGGTGGTGCGTACCGTGGAGATATCTACCCACGTCAAACAATACAACCTTGCTACCTTCCTAGCCATCGAAGGTGCCTTCAACAATATTGTAACCAACTACATTATGTAAGCTGCTACTTACAAGCAGATACTCAAAAGCACATATTCTTAATATCTTCTTTAAATGTGAATTGCCCGAATAGCCACCCTATGAAATTTCATGATAGCTAGAAACCAGAATCATCCAGTCGCAAACTGGATAACTGCCATGTTACCAATTCAGTCAACCGGGGTACACCTCAAGGCGGGGTTATCTCACAACTTTTTTAAGGCTCAACTATAATGCGCATCAGCGAGCATCAGATAGTGTCAAACGCGCATGGGTGAGTGAGCGAATATACCCACCTCTATGTCGTCCATGAAAGATTGGGAACATTTCGTTAAGCATGTGCAAAACACGAATGTTTCGTTGAGTACGAGCTAGTGCGAAATGAATCGCACCGCGCATATGCGAATGTGACAGATAAAACACAGAAAAGGAACAAATTTGAAAAATGAGCAAATCAGCTGAGCGGGTATGTTCCCCTCGGTGATGAGCGAAATCACGGAGGGGGCTCTATCTATAATTTACTCCTCGGCTACGGACTGTGGCCTGAACGTGAATCCTGCTGTTTACCACGAAGACCAAGATACCAACCTTTAGGCTTCCTCGGCTTAACAATACTACCCTCTCCCTTTCCTCCAGTGCTAAGTACCTAGGCACCATCCTGAATCCCAAGCTTAACTGGAAGTCCAATATAGAAAACCGGGTTAAGAAAGCAAGTGCGGCCTTCTACGCCTGCAGCAAAACATTCGGCAGAGGGTGGGGTCTTAAACCCAAATTGACCCTTTGGATGTACACAGCTGTTGTCCGTCCCATTCTAACCTACCGCTCACTAGTATCGTGGCTCGCCCTAAGCAAAACATACAATTTACACAAACTCAACAAAGTCCAGAGATCGGCAGGAGTCGGAACTTTCGGGGCCACTGAAGCTGATGCACTCAACGTGCTCCTACACCTCCTCCCACTGGACCTTTACATCAAGTATGGAGTCACCTGCGGTGGTGTGGTGGCCTGTGGTGTTGTGGGTATGTGCATCGACTCCTACGCACTTGGACTTACCTGTCTAGGTTCGATTCCTGGTACGACAAGAAATACTTTTCACGGCCCCACCTCTTTCGAGTCACTGACAATGTCTAGAAAAAGCTTCTCAAAACTTGGCCGTTAGGAGTCGGCATACAAACTGCAAGTTCCTTCCACTCGTGATAGAGCAATAGCACGCACAACCCGAGTGGTTGCTGAGAAGTTAGACCCTGTGCCTCTATGGGCTGTAACGCCACCCATACTATTATTATTATGTAGTCACGTGCAGCTCCATCAGACTCAGAGAAGCGGGAGGCTTATCAGCGAGACCGTATGGCCATAGCAGGGATCCGCAACTCCTGCCCGAGCACCTAATCCCAGCTACTACAGACTACATCATATCCACCATAGACTTCGGCAACGCGGCACAGTGAGTGCCGATTTCCATCCAGAGAGGACTAGCAAACCCAATCACCCGTCTCTGAATACCAATTTCTGATTTACGCACAGTCAGACCACAGTGTAGGCTCAGCGGTCTTCTCGGCGGCCTTCAATATATCGAACCCTTGCCGCCTCCCAGATCACTCGAGTAACTTCCAGTCTGAACTGGTACTAGCGATCAGAGAAGCGTGTAAAGCCCTCAGTAGTAGGAGCTGCCCTTATGGTAGAGCTGCAGCGATCTGCATCGACAGCCAAGCAGCCATAAGGGCCATGTAATATTACTCTCCTCTGGGTTCCAGGCAACAGAAACATAGTGGGAAATGAGATTTCCGACGAACTGGTCAAGCAAGGAGTTGACTTTCCGGCACTAGCCAAACAAAGGTAAATCGCGTTCGGCAAACCCGTCCTTAGTGACATCTCCGAGATCGCTAACCAAAACATATCTAACATAATCAGTTTCCTTAACTCCACAGGCTGGATTTAGCTAACCAAACAACCATGGTCTACGAGGTGTGGCATCAAAACGGCGCACAACTGCGCTACTTGCACCCGATTTGAGCCAAATCGGATAGCCACTTAAACCATCCAACCAACCAGAAAGTATCAGAGCATCAAAAGGCGACAGCAGCAGCTATGTGAAGTTTCAGTGGCAGGCAGTGGAATGAATGGGGTCGAAGGACATTTAAAGTTGCAATTCCGATGATCCTTAACGAACTCCCAAGGGAAAGTCGCAACCTCTCGAAAACGGAAATCATTGAAAAAGTAAAGAAAATCTATTTTTCATGATTTTGTCACTTCATGACATGTCATTGCAATTCAACATTTATAAATACAAATGCTTTTGTGATTAGTCTTCTGCGGACAAGCCAGGCTTTGCAGACAAATTTCAAGAACTGCAGAAAAAATAAATAATAAATAAAACTGAAAAATATAAATTAAGTATCCACATCGGATGAAGTTGTTGATCGAAGTGCTCCCGTGATTGAATCTTACTTATCGTTTCGTAGAGTAATAGGACGTATGGTCTATACCTCCCACTGAAGATTACTACTACATTTTAGAGGGACTAACATTCAGAGATGACTTCAAGACATCTTCGACAATCTGTGAACATTTTTCACGTGACTGTATGGGCGGTACAGCGCAATGCGTCCACCAAGGCGTGTACGGATTCAACGGGTAAGATGGCTGGGCCATGTTGAGCGCACAGTCTACACTGCCATTGGGACAACGCAATAGAGGACACCCACGAAACCGAAGGCGCCCACAAGTGTGGTAGGACCTGAGCCAACTTGGCGCCCTTTATTGGAGGCAGCTGGCTAAAGGTCTTTTCACGTGGAGAGGCTTGTTGGTTCAGGCCTATCGACAATCAGAAGAGAAAGAAGATCAAGAAATGCGACCGTTGTGAAGGCTTTGTCTTCCATGTGATTGTCCAACTTCATTGGTCTACGTGCGTGTAAGAGTAGTGAGTAAGTATGTGGACTCCTACGACGAAGCACTGAATGGATCAGATTCTGGAACAAAAAAACGTTAATATTTCATTGCATCAGCTAACTCGAGTCTTCAATGCCTGTCAAGAAAAGTATTCGATCAACAACTTCCACACACGAAAGGTTTCTGCGTAAGAATAGGGGCCTTTGCGAACCTCTTTGAAACATACTTCAGACTTAGCAAGCACCACTTCAATAGAGTTTCATTTGCCAGTACGGCGCAATGCTGTCTTTAGGATATGACATGAGCAAGAGCTAAAAAAGGTTTCGCCCTGCCGTCTAACATGCACAGCGGATGGACAACTCCGGCGAAAAAAACCGTCTGATTCCGAGGCTCTGGGATAGCTGAGCAGAGAACCACCACCATTAGGATGGGCTACACGTGCAAATTGCGTGCATAATTGAAGGCAGGTGGCAAAGGATGAAGCGAGCTGGAGTCCAATCTGATCTTTTACTCCAACTAAAGCAGATGAGGGATCTGAAGGCGTTGAGCCTGCGCAGTTCGTAGAATGTTTTGACTAATTCGTTCTTTTAATCGACTTCTGATTTTGATCGATTCTCCAAACTCCATCCACTTCTTCACAAGTTCCACTGGTTCTCCTCATCCAACTCTTACTTTTTTCGAAACCTTAAGTTCAGGAAACTAGGTCTTGAAGCCAATGCCAACCAAAAACACACAATCCCCCGAGAGAAAGGAATCTATTGCCATCACACAACTTGCTCCACATACTCGTGTGTAACCCCGCGGATAACCTTGAAGACTGCCTCCAAAAAACTGAGAAAAGTCTCGAGTTAATAAGCAAGCAGAGCACACAGCCGCTTGCTCCCTTCGCAGCACTCAACACATTCCAAAGAAAGCGCCGACTCAACTCCCGCTCCGCCGAAGGCCCTTGGAAAGAAAGCCAAACATCCAGCGGTTACACGCACCGTCCAGCCGTCAAAACAGTGCAATCGCTCGCAATTAGCGGCTATGAATTTCACTTTTACAGCGGCCATCGCCACCGATGCCGCATGTAACCCCGAGCCTTATCCCACACACTGCATGTGCTCACCGCACAGCTTACCTCAAGAGGCGGCCGTAATTTGTTTCTTTTGCGATTTTTTTTTCTTGCTTTTCAGCCCATTCGGGTGGTTTTTTGTGGCTTTTTTCGCGGGCCAACAACAAATGCAGTCTGCACACATGTACCCACACTCGTACACTCGTGTCTAATTGTATCTGCGTTGCTGGCCACCGTGCCACCAAACGATCGCTCCGCGCAGCTCTAGACAAACGAACGAAAAAAGAAGAAAAAAAAAAAACAGATTTATCTGTAACGAAGCGATTGTATCTAGTGGCGCGTAGATACACAGGCCGGGTCTCCATGTAGCCATGCAGCAGCATAATGGAATTAACTTTCTCCCAGTTGCGCGTATTTAGTTGGCGATTTGGTTGTTTTTGTTTTCCTTGGGCGCTGTAGGTGCTCGGCTCGGCTCGGCTCGCAGATACAAATGATTCATGCCCGAGTGTACTTCAGGAGCTGTGGGCCCGTTGCGTCTAATTATGTGCGGATTTGTTGCAAATTTCACGCTCTAGTGTGTCGCTTTTCGAATTTCGAATGGGAAACGGTCACTGGGGGGTGGGGGTGGGTCAGGGCGCGGTGCGACGCTGGACTGTGTTGATTGTCAAGCCGATGGCTGCGGATGATGATGATGATTCGAGTGAATTTGAAAACAGAAATAAAAGAAATCGGTCCTCTTATGCAAGTTGGCCCAAGAAATTGGTTCAACGTCGAATTGATTGCGTTTTGGTGCGCTGATGAATACCGTCTGGGATGTAGTCTGACAAAGTCGCTTCATGAATACCTTTAACGCCGAAACAGAGGGAAACTAAAGCAGTCAGCGGGCATTTTGCACGTTCCATCGCAGCGGCAATGGCAGTAAACGTCTTAAAAGTTGGGTTGTACGCGCAAAGTAGGCGTAGTTCCACGACATAATTGCACAAATGAACAAAATGTTCGATTGTAGTCGTAATCAGAAGAGAGTGGATCAACAAGCCTCGGAAGACTGCCACTAGCCGTATGGGGTTTCACAAGGATTTCCCACAAGAAGATCCTGCACGGAATCGCATCATCTTCCAGAGTCATAGGCCCTTTGCGCAGGAAAGGCCCTGACACGCACTCAGAGACGCTCATAATCAACGTACCATTGAGATGAGCAAATCATTACAGTCGATGTAGATGGGGTCGGTGTTACTGATAAGGTTAGGCTAAGTAAGCGGGTAGTAGGGCTGAACAGACGCAATTCACCTTGGTCCCGAGACGGAAGACACGCCCTTACTCCCTCTCTTTAGCCACCTGCACTAACAACATCAACTTTCCCTAGCTCTGGCCAGAGACTGAGTCAGGAAAGGAATGTAGTCGAATCTTGTGCCTGTAGCGACAGCCAATCTGTGCTTAAGACCATGCTCAACCCTTTAACCACTTCCAGGATAATTCAGGCATATTTGCCTGGTAGTACAATGGACCAGATTTTGAGTCTGAGTGCCCCAGTGCATTGTGTCTTAAGAACCTCCTACAAAAAAAAAAAAACGTGTGTACTTATTCCTTCTTAACGTTCATCTTAGCTGGAGCTGCTTTCTCTTCGGGTTCACAGCCCCCTTTCCTTTCTCCGGTTGATTTCGCTTTGGCTGTCTTCTTCTCAACCTTGTCCTCGGAAGTTTAGTCACCGGCAGCCTTGGCGGCTTTCTTTCATCCATTCCTAGCCTCTGCTTTGTTTCCCGCAACATGCGTTAACTTATACAGTGTTTCTTTCGAAAAGTGCTTACTGTTGCGCTAACTTGTAGAGAACAATGTCTGATTTTGAAGATTCTTTTTCATCGGCTTATGAGGGAGAGCCTTCAGGCAGTAAGCGGAAGAAAGCAGTTCGGAATATCAAAAAAGGAGTTGAAGAATAAAACACATTCTAAGGAAATGTGGTCGCGGATGGAAAAACTAAAGATTCATGCTGGTGAGTTTCTTTTGATATTAAGCCGATGCTCACTGGTCTTTGCAGATGCAAAAGGCTTTATGCCCATTTCACAATGCTGCGTTGGTGCGTCGCTTCATTTTTCAAACTACACAATACAGTGGTTCCATGCCATTGAATGCGTCGTGCTATTTTTTGACTTTTAAGAGAAATATGAGAGCGGCGAGAGCAATGTAATCTCACGGAGCGAAGTACTCCCTCACCAAAATGTTTTCAACATGCTGAAACCTTTAGGTGCTCTTTGGTATTTCCCTGCCTTTACTACACATTTTCATTGGGTGCGAAAGAAAAAGCAGTTGATGGTGACATACTCATTCTTCAAAGCAAATATCGTAACCAGTAACGTAACGTAGTCGAGGCACCAACACAATGCGAAAAGGATTTCGCAGTTACCCGACAAAAAATGATCAAGATCTTTATGCACAATCGTTTGAGGAAGCAAGGTCAGTTGCTCGAAGCCGATCGCAGTCACTAATAAATACTTTGCTATTAGTGGTGCTCGCCGAGTGGAATTATGCAATAAAGCTTTTTACCATATTTTCATTGTAACGCGAAAGGAGTTAGACCGAATGGCTTTTCTGCAATCACATGGAATCTCATTGACCACTGCGGATTCAACCTCTAAGTTTTTTTAGTTTATTTTTAAACTGCAACATGTCCAAAACACTATGCTACGAGGGGCGTTCAATATATTCTCGGTATCGGGATGAAGCTGTGGTTGTTATCAAGTAATACTATTATTTTAGTGCATTCATGTACAATTTCATATAAATGTTCGCGTTTTATCTCTAGTAAAACAGAATACCCATTTATTGCCGACTTGAGCTCTTCATCATCCGAAAATCTTTTTCCACGAAGACATTCCTTCAAATCCGGAAACCGAAAATAATCACTAGGGGCAAGGTCTGGACCATAGGGTGGGTATTGCACTTCTTTGAAACCACAATCTCGCGCAACAGCCTTGGAAACTCGCGCCGTGTGAACAGGAGCGTTGTCATTAAGAAGCAACACACCCGCTGCGAGTTTACCCCGTCTTTTCTTTTTAATTTCCTCCCGCAAATTATGCAAAGTGGAAGCGTAGGATGTGGCGTTGATGGTTTCACCTTTTGTTTTTGTACTCAATGAGCAAGATTCCCTTTGAGTCCCAAAAAACTGTGGCCATGAGCTTCCCGGCAGACGGAGTGACTTTGAACTTCTTCGGGGGGTCTGTTCCTTTTTTATGCCACTGATTGGACTCTTGTTTGCTTTCAGGGTCATAGTGGTGGACCCATATTTCGTCACTAGTAACAATTCGATCCATAACACCGTCCGCGTTCTCACTACACATCTCCAAAAGCTCTCTACAGCATGGGATTCTCACTTTTTTCTGAGGCGCTGTGAGCATTCGTTGCAACCACCTTGCACTGACCTTTGAAAGGTTAAGATGGTCATGAAGAATGGTGTGAATGGTACCAATTGAAAGCTTGGTGATCTCTGCCATCATTTTCACCTTTATTCGGGCATCCTCAAGAACAAGTTTTTCGACTTCTTTGATGCTTTCTCCCGTACAAGCAGTAGCCGGGGTGCCTGAGCGGGGGTCGTCTTCAATGCTCTCTCTGCCTCTCTTGAACTCACTTGATCACTTTTGCACAGTTGATAATGAATGTGCGGAACCCTGGTAAACAGCCACCATCTCTTCATGATTAGTTTTTTGACTTTTTCCTTGCTTAGTGAGAAATTTAATTACAGCTTCATAACCACAGCTTCACCCCGATACCGAGAATATATTGAACGCCCCTCGTATCTACGCGGTTCAAACACTGAACCACAGTAAGATACCCCGCAGTTGGAGCTAGAGTCTTTGGACCTAGCACAAGGATTTCCGTACCTATGTGGTCGAGTTCTACCGTGTTTCCGGCTGAATTACACGCCATCGAGATCTTCGCCAGACGCAATCTTCTCAAATGTATTAAGAGCGCTAGAAGTATAATCTTCTCAGACAGTGGGCAGCATTTAAAGCACTATCCTCCAACCTAATGGATTCCGAAACGGCTACGACGCACAACAATCCCTTGACAGGGGCGACTAAGTGAACCTCGGCAGGGTCCTTGTACTCAAAGGCAAGCAGATGAGCTCACTAGGGCTGGCTTTAAAACTATATCCATAGGTCCTCAACCGTATTGTAGTGTCAATTGCACAGCAGCGACACACTATCTTTCTTAAGAGAAGCAGTACGTCTTCTGGATTAACTCCAGTCCTTCGATACAATGGACCTCTTTAATCCGCGGTGTCTTCCATGGCGACATGAGTCGTACAAGAGGAACAAAAAACTACTCAGACTCAGATGTTGGAAGGATATGAGTACTGTCTCAGATGTCGTCACGGGGCACTGCCTCCCAGATGAACAGAGATCCCTTTTACCACAGTCTGCGATGCATATTCGAAGAGCACGAGACCAATCATCCCTTTCTTGGCAAACGCCCAGCGTCGTCCCAAAACATCGCGATCATTGCAGACCGTCCATGCGCCCTGAGACAACATTCCCACAGAACGAGACGAGAAAAGTTGGCAAAACTCGCATGAAACTGAGCAAACATTCAAATGCCACAGCCGCACACGACGCTGGCGCAAATCAATGCGCGAGGTGTCTTCTTCCATTTACGACGCAGACACTGGCTCTTGCAGCATCCACCTTACGCTGACCTATGCAACAGGCAGCAGCAGCGACTTGCAGCATCCACTTAGCGCTTCAGCCGCGTGCATCGTGCCCGAATGCACGCTCGACGTGGGGCGACGCCCCGCCTTCACCTCATTGCCAGGCGCGACGTCCTAAATGTCAGATCTGAGTAACGAGTGCCTCCGCACCGACACGATAATTGCTAAAATTGCAACGCGTCTCGATGCACTTGCCGTGCGGCAGCGGCCGAGTGCAGCAAATTAGCTGAACTCCAACGGAACAGGCTGACCAGTAAGCGGGCGCCCAAAAAGCAACAAAAACACGGCTAAACGCTCGCGCCTAAGAGATGATTGAGCGCGCTTACCCATGCCTAGCGATATGCACGAGCAGCGCAACCACCACCTGCACCGCCTGCGGCCATGGGTTGTCGCGGACTGCAGGCAGGATGACAATTGCAGCGAGTACATGCGGCCACCGGCCATCGGCCATCGGCCACCGGACCCGCCAGCATTGAGGCGGTGGCGCACTGTTGCACAGCGCCGTTCAGAGACCCCTTTGTGAAAGTGAAACTTGCCCGGACTGGCAGGCAACCGCCAGCCTTGTCATCGCCGGCGAACAATGTGCGATTACGTTTCGGTCGAACAAAAATCGGTTAATTCGCCGAGCTGGCCATGTCAGCTGGGGCCTGCGCCTGGGCCTGCGAGCCGCTGGTCCGTCCTCCTCCGCGTGGCCAACGATGACGCCGGCAGCGTCTGATGCAGTCGCATTTGAATTATTCATTTCGCATCGGACAGCGGTGCGTTACTGGCCGCGTAATGCGCCGATGGCAGCCGAAGGCTGCGTTTGCGCAGATGTGCGTGAGAGGAATGCACGGCCTCCGCGCCGCGTACTTGCAGCATGACATGGCTGCTTCTTGGAACGCTATGTGGTTCGTGCCTAATATATAAATTTCATTCGCATATCTGCATGGAATGACTGGCCGCCGCACGGCGTTGGCGATGGCGGCGCGGCTGCGCGGCGCGGCGGTCGCTTGATGAGTTTCACTCGAGCGATGTGAGACGTATTTCAGGAATGCGTTCGGGGAATTCAGCGGCCCGACGCGGACTGAGTGCTTTTTGGTGAATTCGTTTCGCAAGCACAGTCGACCGCTCGTCGGGGATTACTGCTGAGGTGGTAGATTTCTGAGATTTTTCCGCAAATGGTCTCAAGGCAGGCGACTAGCTTGGAAGGGAATGAATCGGCTTCGCTGCTCAGGTGGCTGCATGCGACGCGACATTCTTCGGATGAAAACATGCCGAGGCCATGCGAGACTGGGGAATAGCTCAAAAAGGACGCAACACGAGGCGACTTGTAGGCGATTTGTCGTCATCGAGTTCCACGGGTAGGGACAGTGGACATACTTGAGCTGCTGCTGCTGCTGCTGCTGCTGAACGTGCTTTCGTCAACGTGCTCGCATTTTGGATAAGCAGCTTTCTTCGATTTGCCATCTGTGTCTGGAAGTTGAAAGACGGAGACTGGAAGGCGTTACTTGTTAAAAATGAAGTAAAATCAATGACGTTGGTCGTTACACCTCATTTTCTGTTGCCCCTGGACCTCCTCAATGTAGGTTAAGGCTTCGCTTCGCCGCTTTACTAATTCGTCATCTATAATCTCCTCTGCGCATAGGTAAACAGAAGCTGGTATGTGCTCGCGGTGCATTTTCGGAGAGTATTCAGCCCCAATTGGTCATCCCAGCAATCCCCTTTTCCCCGAGTGCATGCATATGACGGACGAGAAAATGGTTCGGTTGCTACTGTCCAACTGTCCGTTCGGCGTGGGTGTCCTGACAGCGGTCTTGATGTGTTGTACACCCCGATGTGAAGGCGGTTCCCCGATCTGTTACCACCCTTCGTGGCAGTCCAAAGTAATCGGCCACTTTGCTCAAAGCGGTGAGAATGCCTCTGATATGGGTGCACTGGGTCAACCTGGCACAACTTGGTGATACTCCACTGTATCCGATGAGGGATGAGGACCTTGAAGAACAGGCGACACCGCACCTAATCCGCATCAGATATGTTCACATTCAGGATCTGGGCGGACGCTTCCTCCATCTGTCGTTCGTTTTTCGTTAGTTGCCGACTTATTGCATCAACGTGGGCGGCGTGAACCATCTCGTAGTCGAACTCTTGGAGCTTAAGCCATCACAGCCCCATACGGAGCATAAGCTTGGCCTTCGTGCTGGTTGCGACTGTGGTTACAACCATGATATGTAGGGTCCGTGAGACAATGAGAGTACCGATGTCTTCCTCCGGATCCATTGATTACGATTGCTTATTTTTCTGATGACCCCTGATGGTGCAGTTCAGGTTCACCTCACCGTGTCCCTTTCTAATTGGCGGTGGTCCAAACTAGTCTACAACAGTAAACGCCGCCGTCCATGAACCGCCTGACTAATAGTTGGGAGGACATATTCTTGATTTAAGGGTCGTGTACCTCAAATAATCTAGTACAAGAACTTAGGCTCCTTTTTACACGATTCTATATACCAACAACGAAGAAATCCTGGCACTACTGTTGATCAATAGAAGAAGACAACCAAGGAAGGTTGCTCCAACAGAATCCGACACAAAAATGAACATCAATCATCTAAAAGGGGAAAGCTCCGATATAACCAAACTTAGAGAGCCGAACTAAGCATGACACTGTCAAATATGAGAAGATTCGGGTAGGCTTGCCATCTTCTCCAACGACTCCAGTATAAGATGACTTTTTCAGGGGGAAACGAGCAGTAGCTCACACATTGGTACCGTGGAGCCTGCTTTTTAGATGATCTAACTGACTTAAGCGACGAATCCATTAAGAGCCTATTGTGCGTCACAGAAAGCTCAAACTGGCAGATAAATTGTGGAACATGATGAATCTGGTTAAAGTGGACTTTGAAGTCACTTCAACCTACTTCCCAGCTGCGATTGACACCTCGCTTAAGCTAGGGTAGGTACGTGGGTAGACAGGCAGCAGCAGGGTCTCAGTTAGGTCCTGCTGGCCACTTTGTAATGCCAATTGGCAGAAGATATCTTCTTGCTATCTTAATCCACTCGCCGTTTATCTGCGATCATTGTTCAGTCATCCCGATGACTGGATCTGAAAAGACAGAAGGAAAGAGATCTTTGCTATTTCTTGAATGTGGTGGAAGACGTATTTTTCCCAGTGTTCTGGCTTCAAGTATCCATCCTGTTCGCCACCACAACAATCGTTGGCGAGTACAATTTTACTTCAGATGGGTATGGCTAATGAGTGCTAGCATATTCTTGTCACACTGAAGAATCTTGTTGGTTTCAGTGCTTTCAAAATTGGACCAGGCACCATGGTACCTGAGAACAAGCCACTGGTTTGGCTAAGCCTCATAGCTCTCTTAGCAGTAGTCATCTGCTGAAGATTCATGGTAGATGATTCATAACCACCTCCAGGCTAACCATTGCGGAGGTGCTAATTGCGCATGTAACTCCCCGACATGCAAGTCTAGGGATATCGACCACAGCCACAGGATTCTGGGGATCATTGTGTTCTCGGCTGTGTCAGCTTCTGTCCTTTCTTCATTCGCCCTCGAACAATTTAGACAAAATAAAAAGCAAGCAGAGTGTGTGATGGGTGGTAATGAAATAGATCCGGGACGCCATATGCACATTTTGACAACTTCTCTGCTCTCGACCTGAGTTAGTTCCGCTCTTAAGCAGCGCTTCAGTCGGAATCAAAGTCGGACATATCTAGATATAAATACGTGATGTCCGTTTTTGTCATACGCTTACACGGCGTTCTACCCGATCGAATGGCATGATACTTACTAAAGGTCATATCCCGTAGATGTGCAGATGGCTTACACCTTGATAAGCTCATGCACAAAATTAGGTTATTTTATGAAAACAAGGAGCTTTTCAAAGCGCAATTGGCGTAACTATATATCGGACAATTTTCTTTCCGAGATATTTAGGACATTTCCATATTATAAGCAGTTCTAGCGTGCATATCATAATAAACATGATAATAGTCGAATTTCGACTACGTTCGAGCCTTGTAGTCACTTCATATGGAAAGAACACATATATTATCTACGACTCCAGTTGAAGATTGCTCTTTTTGCGATGGTGTACCTTAAGAGGTCTACAAATATAGATGTCCAAAAGCAGGTTTACTACTCGCTTGCTGAGTCTCGCATACGATATGGTATTTTATCATGGGGAAACTCCTCTAAAACTCATCTTGATAAGATTCTTGATAAGGTTCAGGAACCTCCAGAAAGAAAACGCCTTGTGCAAACAGTAAATTACAGCGGCTAACATCTACGTGTGCTAGACGTTAATTCAATATTCAAGATGACAGCAGTTCCAGAATTTTATGATGACATCCGGTTTTTACAAACAATACGTCATACCCAAAACACGAGAAGACGGACTCAACAACTGCTGAAATTCCCACAGATTCTTAATGAACATGGAAGAAAATAGCTGATTTTTTATCATGCCATCGATACTAAACTCTCTACCAAATGATTTAAAATGCATACTTAACCATAAAAGACGTAAAAAAGAAAGTAAAGCACATTTTCTAGCTCTATCACTTTAAATCGTACTGATAGTAATTTAAAAAAGGAAAAAGATATAGTAACAACTGTTCACTAATATGATACGCACAATCGGAAATTGTTAATGAACTATTCTATTTATTGTGTATATAACTTAATTCGCGCTGTTTGCTTAGAGATGGTCATTGATGTCATTCATTTGAAGCGTAAACAGCAATAATTTTTTTTATTCAAATATGTGGAACTTTGTGCCTGAAAAAGTGTTTTTGCGTGGAGTTCTTCTTTATTACTTTAATATGAAGAAAACTGCTGCCGAAAGTCATCGTATTTTGGTGGAAGTTGATGTTGAACATGCGCTTGTTACTGGTGATGAAAATGGAATCCATTACGACAACCCCAAACGCAAGAAATCCAATGTGAAACCCGGCCAACCAGCCAAATCAACGGCAAAGCCGTTTATCCATGGCGCGAAGGTAATGCTCTGTATTTGGTGGGATCAGAAGGGTGTGCTGTATTATGAGCTGCTAAAACCGGGCGAAACCATCAATGGATAACGCTATCGAACACAATTAATCCGTTTGAAGAGAGCAGTAGCCGAAAAACGCCCGGAATATGCGACCAGACACGAGGCAATAACAGTGGTTGGGAAGATTTACTCCACCCGCCTTATAGCCCAGACCTTGCCCCTTCTGACTACCATTTGTTCCGGTCGATGCAGAACACCCAAGTTTGAGAAGCTTTTTCTAGACAGTTATACTCTTTGAGCATTGTCAGTGACTCGAAAGAGGTGGGGCCGTGAAAAGTATTTCTTGTCGTACCAGGAATCGAACCTAGACAGGTAGGTCCAAGTGCGTAGGAGTCGACGCACATACCCACAACGCCACGGGCCACCACTAACCACCTACAGGTAACCTATCCTAAATTGTAGCATTACTAACTTCATATGAATTAAATAAATAAGCCGCTTCAGTTCTGTGCACTGAAGCTTACGAGCTTTGAGCCTTTGACTATAAAAGAATATGTGCCGTCCGTCGAGTAAAACACTACCCGTCACCCGTCAGCACAAACGGACCATCCATCATCCACTGTTGATAACACCCAGTCTTCAACATCCGGTCTTGATGTTGCTTCTTGAACTCATACTAAGCATTCTCAAGGCGTGGTCAAGATATCCCAGCCAAAAACTGAAGACAGACAGAATGAAGCGCCTAAACATCATTTGTTCTTCCAACAAAATAAGCCTTATGTCGCGATTAATACAAGAGTTCCCATTGATTTCGACAGCCGAAGTTGAGTAGGGAATGACCCAAACTTGCGTGGAAAAAAAGCAGAAGCTGGCACCGAATGAGTGCAGATAAGCTGAAGCTGAGATATGGCAGAGATCGAAGGCATATCATGGACTGCCACAGGAGAGCAATAGATAGGCAAATGCTTTTGACCCAAAGACAGGGCATTCTTTGGAGAGAAGATTACTATGTTTTGTGATTTTGTAGGTGGCTCGCTTATGCAATTGTTTATCCACGCTTGCATTGTGTCCTCTGATGTGGAAGTTAGAGCAGGAAGGTGGAGGAAATAATTGGCGCTTTCATGAGAAAATTCCACAGAGTCTTCGATAAAATTGCCAAAGGGGTGGAAGTGGAGAGCAGATGTAGCACTAGAGAAACAGGGAAGAGGAAAGCATCTCAAACTCCATTCGAACTAAACACTATGTTGCGCCCAATAAGCACTCCTGGGCCCTTTGGTTGACTGTGTGTGACGACGACAAGTGATACGCATTTGTGCCCGTGTGTGCCACGAAATGCTTTGATCGCATAGCTGATCAGAGTAAAGAGTAATTCGATTTTGCTTTCGCAACAGGTTAGGCGCGGAATCGATTGAGAGAAGTGCGATCATTCGATGCTATGCACTCCCCGGGGATGTCGAATCAAAGACTCTGCAAAGCAGCACTAGTACAGTTGACGGCCCAAATGGGTCAGATACCGAGGACAACTTGCTGAGCACTGCTCTCCCCCCATGGAGTCGCTGGAGGCCACAAAATGATAGTCCCCTGATGGCAATTGCTTCAAAGGCCACCAGCCACAACCAGAGATCTTCAAACGAAACGAATCTGTCCCCATTCAAGGACGAATCGAACTTTATTATTCAATTTGCCATCTTGACAGCCGCCAGACAGGGCCGCGATCCTCGGCCAACCACCCATGCGCGAGCCCATATCACCGGCCGGGCATCATCACCTTTAATTAGCCGGCGATCTGGCCGGTTTGCTGGAAATAAACCCCCTGTGCCACGATCGCTGTGATTATCATATCAGACCGCTCCGACAGCCAGGCGAACAATAAAACCGAAGAAGAATAATTAACTCCGATCGAGACGGACGACGGAGTTGACGGCAACACAGCCCGGCAGCGGCGACGTTCACGACGTTCAACGGCCGCGACAGCAAGACGACTCTGCCGAGAAGCATTAATAGACGGACAGCACTCAAGGATGCGCCCGGCAGAGTGATTAATCAAAATCAGCGGCCGATGTGTGTCGGTCGGTCGACCAACAACTTTATTCAATTTTCGGTCGGAGGCACATGCACTACCCCGCGGACGTAGCGTCTCGACGGTTTTCGGTTTCACTTGGCTCGCGAAATTAATAGTTCTGGACAAATCTAGTGCAGGAGTGCAGCCTGCAGCCACTGAACTGTGCCCAAGGATGCGCGCACCGTCCACCGCTTGATTTATGTCCCCAGACGGGCTCGTCGGCGACGACGACGACGACCGCGACGTGTCGAACCGAGACCAATAGGCCGGGACGCGGCGACATGCGCACGATAAATTACCGATGTCCTGGCTTTTGTCGTTTCCCCAGATTTCGAAGATTGATCTGAGCTTTTAGGCCTCTGCGGCACTTCGACGGAATCCAAATTAATTCAGCGTGCGTCGGCCCGGTCCCCGATAAGGACCACGCTGTATGCGTCCCAGCGGCGAGTCCCGAAAATTCATGAGCCCAGCCCAGGCCGCCTGATCCCGAGATTTATTTGTGGAAATTTAATTCTTTTATTGTTCCACGATTTTGTGGTTATCGCTCGGGGACGGACACCACCTCCGCGGACCGTGCCGCATAAGTGGCGAAATGATTTATGGCCGTCCAGCGGTGTGTCCATTGTTGCGTGGCATGCCTGGGCCGAGCCACAGCAGCTCGACGACCTGGGCGGAGGCGGCTGCTGCGCTGTACTCATCCCCGGTGATTGCAATTGATTTATGCGTCCTGCTGACCGCCTGGACACACAAATTTGTTGCGCGACGAATTGGTTGAAACAAAGGGTCACCAGGTTTTCGCAGCGCGCTTCGGTTCGTTCGGTGGCTTTGCTTTTTTTTCTTCACTTTTCGGGTGGAATTTATCGGTTTTTTGAGTTTTTATGGTATTGCTGGCAGGTCCCTTTCGGTGGTGGTCCCCGGTCACTTTCGGCGGCTTTACGATGATAAATTTGTACTCAGCCTTTATGGATGCTCTTGACGGGCGAGCGCTGGACCAGTGCCGCAGCGGTTAATGGGTAATTTCAGGCTCTGATGTGGCAACGTGTGTGTTTCTCGAGCGTGGAGCTGAACGCGCTTTTGGTGGCCGTCGTGTTTAATGGCATCGTCCGTGCGTCTAAATGTGCAGCAGCCATCGGCGATGAACGATGGATGAAGTCATGGTTTATGACAGTCGCGACCCTGTCGCATGTGGCTTGTGCCTGATTGATGGTCGCCTGGCTGCCCCGAACATCTGTTATGGACGAAAGGCTCGGGCCAGAAATGATTAGCTGAAGCGATTGACTGGCGGCGACGGAGTTAATGTGGCGAGAATGGGGTTTTGGAGTGGTGTAGGACGTGAACTTCACTCAGTCCTGTGCTGTGTCAGCTTCGCAACAACCCCAGACGTCACTGTGTTGCTGCATCAAAATGAAGTCAACGTTGAAGTGCTTGGCCAGTCGGCCTCTTTGTGAGAGTGACAGAATCAGGGAATTCACCTGCAGTCCTATTGTCTATACATGCAGCAGACCACTGAAGACGATTTTGCATACGAAGCGTTTCACAGTCGCTCAAATAGGACCGTCTTTGGACGTAAAGTAGGAGAATCGGGGGATTGAACGACTGTCTGTGCATACTGGAGACCAGCTTGTCTGTGTCTAACCATTCCTAGGATGCTACAAAATGTGAGCTTAGCTGAACGGAGGGCCCTGCAGTGCTCATGGAAGTCGAGATGAGAAAGAGTCAAGTCTGAACCAATCCAGAGACTGGATCGTATGTGTTGTACTTTCAGATTAACAGCATCGCCCACCTCTAGTTGAACCTTGTGTGAGTCACAGACCAGCACAACAGATGGGTTTTAGTTGCGATGTGGTTTCAGGGATCCGTCAATGCACAGAGGTACCCCGTCCTTGGCACGTGGTTAAGGAGATTGCAGTGAACAGCTTCGTCCAAGGTTGCCGACCAGATGGCAGCGCCAGATGTATTGTAAATTATTTAGCTTTTTTGGTCGGAGGGTTTTAAACACTGCACTGGAACAGGCTCAAAAACTGGTACATTGTACTACCTGGCAGCAAGCAACATTTGCTGAAATTTCATGGTCATCCGGCGGAACACTAGCAGGCGCTTCTGTGATGAGGAGCCTACATCATCAGCTCTCCAATAACTGCCATCTGATCCAAGCAAAGGCGGGGCAGTGGCGAAGGAAGTGTTCTGCAGTGTCGTCGTCTTCTCCACGGGCGTCGCAGAGGTTTTCATCGCCAAGGCCAAGTACATGTTTGGTGTTTGGCAAAGGTGCAGTGGCACGTTAGTACGTCCGTAAGTCGTCTGCAGTCATTTCTGTCAAGAGATAACAAGAATGCGGCGAATTTCTTACAGCCTTAGTGAGCATGCGCTTGGGTTGTCTACATCCTGGAGAGTCAGGCCCGTGCTCTCAAGAGGCTCAACCATCGATGGAAGTGGTAACCAAGGACACGGGTAGTCCCATCGCAGGTTCAGGTTCTGAGATAACCTCTTATGATCCTAGTCTAGCTATGATCTTTCATCGGCGGTGATCCCATGGTGTCCCGGATCGAATTCCGAGAAGACTTGCATTCCTGAACTATCCTGAAAGTGGTTAAAGGGTTAAGTAAGGCCTTGGCTGTCGCTACAGACACAAATACTTCGCCCCTTCCAACAGTTCTTCACAATGTAGTTCGTGGCCATTAGGATCGCGTAGGTTTCCGCTTGGAAAACCGACGTAATTTTACCTAACGAGTTGTGCAGTTTGATGTTGTCGCCCCCACTTAACATACTCCTCCACCTTACTTCGTTGGACCTATTCGACAAACAGTTAGCAGCCAGCACAGTCCTCTCGAGTGTGGTCCGAATTCACCATCAGTTGCAAGCATTCTGAACGAATTTAACTTCTCTATTAGCTTTCCTTCCAGATCGGATTGGATATTGCCCTCTTCTCTCCTGTTAATCAGCCGCTGGACGATTCTCTGCGATTTAAACGATTCTTCTCCAAAAACGGCTCAAGCACCAATAGGGATATCACTCCATGGATGATGTCATTTTCAATTAAAAAATATCCCTAAATTGCCGGCTATCTCTGAACGAGATGATTGCCGATTTCAACATACACCTCATGTCGGTGCTGGGATACAGTGACACACCAGGCAATTGCAAAGCCTGTGAACTCACTTGGTGTCGTACAACCTCATCTGTCACATTGGGAGGAGATCCAGCCTGACGTCACTGTGTTGCTGCATCAAAATGAAGTCAACGTTGAAGTGCTTGGCCAGTCGGCCTCTTTGTGAGAGTGACAGAATCAGGGAATTCACCTGCAGTCCTATTGTCTATACATGCAGGAGACCACTGAAGACGATTTTGCATACGAAGCGTTTCACAGCCACTCGCTACAGGCTTCATACAATTAACACAAGTGAATACAAGGTGTCATCAATCCTGACATCAACCGATCACTCTGTCTGTTCAGACTAAGCAGACCAACACTCATTGGTGTCATACAGCTGCATGGGCGAAGCGGGGGTAGAAGGGAGGCCAAAAAGCCTCCCCAACTAGGGCGATCTCTAACTAGTTGTCTCCAGATTCCCACACCAACTTGGTTGAAGTCATTTTCCACTTGGGTGCGCAACCTTAGATGCGGGCGTCCTCTATTGCGTTGTCCCACAGGTTCAGAGTCTAAGACTCCTCGGGCCGGAGTTGTCCATGCTCTCTACATGGCCCAGCCATCTTAGGCGTTGCATCCGTATACGCCTGACAGATCCGATTAACGCATGCGGGAGCAAAAATCACACGCAGAACTTTTCTCTCGAAGAGATCAAGGCTAAAGAGCAGTCTTGGAAGGAGTTCGGCGAGAAGCTGGAAAGCGACCATAGATCTGCGAAAAAGGTGTTCTGGCAAAGCATTCGCCGACTCAGAGGAAGGAAATTCAACATCATCGAAGGAGTCAAATCCAAAGATGGGGTGTTGCTTTCCAATAAGGCGGACATCTTGGGCAGATGGAGCGAGCACTTTTCGGAGCTGCTCAATCCCGAACAGGGCACTGAGGATGACAGGCCCGTAGTCTTGAGTGGGGCGGAGAATAGTCCAAAGGTGGAGGAAGTCATTTTGGCGATTAAATCGCTAAAAATTGGCAAATCCGCCGGTGGGGATGAAATCGGGCCAGAAATGCTTAAGGCAATGGGTAAAGATTGAGTTTTATGGCTCTCTCGTGTCATTAAGGTGGCCTGGGAACGCGGTGAGACACCTGGGTGATTGTCCCACTTTTCAAGAAGGGGGACAAAAGAGATTGCTCCACCTACAGGGGCATATCTCTTTTAAGTATCCCCGGGAAAGTCTATGCTAAGGTGTTGGAAGCGCGTTCTAGAGCTATGGTCGAGCCCAGGATGGGGGATGAACAGTGCGGCTTTGGTCCCGGCAGATGTACAACCGACCAGCTTTTCACTCTAAGAATGGTACTTGAGAAGGTTTGGGAGTATGCCAAAACCGATCTGCAGTTGTTTTGTAGATTTGGAAAAGGCATATGATCGAGTACCTCGAGGTAAACTCTGTAGTGTCATGCAGGAGAATGGGATTGATGGTCCTCTTCTGAGGGCCATTCAGACTCTATACACAAACTGTAGCAGCTGTGTTCGGGTAATCGGTGCTAAATCAACACCTTTCACCGTGGGCGTTGGACTTCGCCAAGGATGTGTCTTGTCACCTCTCCTTTTCATTGTATGTATGGACTGGATGTTGCTTCACATTGGGAGAGTTGAGGGTAAGTCATCTTCTTTTTGCAGATGACTTGGTTATCCTCACATCCTCCCAGACGGAACTCCCACGCGCACTCAATAGGTTTGTGGCCGTATGTGCTGATACTGGAATGAGGGTTAACGTTATGGTCATTTCCAGAACGCCTGTTCTAAGCACTCTGCATGTTAGTGGAGTCCCATTGAAGCAGGTGGAGAAGTTTAAGTATCTCGGGGTCTTTTTCACGAGTGATGGAAGGAGTAATGCTGAGCTTTCCGGTAGGATTGGTCAAGCTGGGTCAGTTTTGACACAGCTTGGTAGTTCCGTAATCAGAAAGGCCGAGCTTGGTGTCAAGCCAAGTTAGTTTTCAACTCAGTATTTGTTCCAACTCTCACCTACGGTCATGAAATTTGGGTAATGACCGAAAGAATAAGATCGGGAATTACTCGCCGGGATAGGGTGAGAAACACGACAGTGCGCGAGGAACTCAACATTGAGCAGCTGCTTCTTCGAACGGAAAGGGCTGTGCTTCGGTGGTTTGGTCACGTGGCTCGAATGTCCCCATCATCACGACCTCCGAGGCGGGCGGTGAATGCGATTCCATCAGGTAGGCGACAGCTTGGCAGACCCAGGACGAGGTGGTTGGACCAAGTCCAAAAACTCGCCGGGTTACGCCTGATGAGTTAGAGTCGATGGCGGAGGATCGAGTTGCCTGGAGATCTCTCGTGCGTGGTTTACCCCCGCGACCCCTTTAGTGGATCATGCGGGTCAGAAGATGATGATGATGATGATCAATGCCTTCTTCTTCCGCTTTTGAGAGACTCCATGCCACCGCATCGTACTGCAGGGCGGGGATGATCAGTGTCCAAAACAAAGTCAGCTTCGTCCTTCGAGAGACGGCTCTTTTAATAAATTGTCCCTTGAGCCCATAAAAACTGCGAATGGCAAGATTTATTCTGCGTTTAATCTCGGTGCTGATGTTGCTTATACTGTATACTGCGGAGCCGATGTGTGATAGCTGCCCATTGTGATGCTCTGTGCAAGTGTTGTCGATTTACTTCGTTTAACCTTCATTCACCGCCGGACCTATTTTAGCCGCTTCCGTCTCAATTTGTTTCCGCGGACTACCGTCCATCTTGACCTCATCTAAGTCGGGGGGGAATTCTGGTCTATCATCGTACAAACGGTGACTGCTACCAGCAAATTTTTAAAGGCTGTCACATTTGCACAATCTGTGTCTACATTCTAACAAGGCCAGTGCGCCATCATGTCCAGCTCATGCCACTATGCAAGTTTGGTAAGAGTTCGCAGCTGAAGAATGGTAGAAGGCGGTGATATCAGCTGGCAGTGTTCCAAGATTGCTTGCATCCTTCGAGTTCTTTGGGTGAGGGTACTGGAGGAGCTAGCTCCAATCCAAGCACATCGAGTTAGCAAAGATCGTCCTTCACTTGTGTACACGGCCTCAAACGTGAGTGTCGCCTGTTGCGTAGCCCTGAGTGGGTGTCGAAAAGTCTCAGACCTCTGTAACCAATAAAATGATGGACGTAGCCTTGCCTCAAAGCAAGAATCCCTCAACTAACTCAGTCACATCGAGGGCGTCAGCACTGCCAAGACGATCTTCTGATTCCAAGCCTTCTTGAGAATAAGGTGGCAGAAGGTCTAGATGACTGCCAGCAGTGAGATCCGGGCTCCGTCAGTGCCCAGCTTCATATCGTCATTACTCAGAGTCCCTTAAACCCAAACTCTGCCGCCTCCGGAAGTGCCTCCAAAAGGTGGTGTCTCCAAAGTGCATCACTTCCTCTGCAGCTGTCCTGCCCACGGCCATTCTCCGCGCAACTCCTTCACTTTCCAACGAATCTCCGCTCGCTCTCGAATATGAATCAAACACAAAAAGCTGCCACGCCAAGGCGACGGAAACAAACGATCTCCCTTCGAATCGAATCGAATTGAATCGAAGCGCCCGGCTCAGCCACTTTCTTCCTGGTCACCGCGGAAATATTTTTCGTGGATTTCCCGCGCACATACGAGCATGACCGTTATGGCCGTCCGAGAGTCCCCACATGCCAGGCAACCTACATACTCGGATCTAGGAGCCCGGCTCCGGTGCCCATGTGAGCGCGCGGTGCAATAAGTAAAAGTTCCAATTACCATAAACAACCGCACTTGCCTTTTAAGGGCAGAGCCGCATTTCGTCCGCCACCGGAGCGGCGCGGCCGGCTCCGCCGTCGTCGGCAGCAGTGGCGGCGGCACCAGCAGCACAGTAGATCGAAGGAATTTGCAGTTTTCCGCAAATCTGGGAGAGCTACCTTGCCTAGTCCGGAAAAATGGCATACTGTTCCGTGGAGTGGTGCATGCCTGGCGCTGCTCGACGACCGAAGATCGAACATAATGTCCCACCGGCCGAAGAACGGTGTTGCTGCCGCCGCCAGGAGAATGATGGCAATGAGGATGACGCTGCAGATGCAGATGCATGGCTATTGGTATCACCCCAGGAAGAGGCTGTGGTGCCTGGTGTTCGCCAGTTCGCCTGTTTTGGAGTCGTTCCTTCAAAAATGTTTCCCTAAAGGTCAGGTCCATCCTAGGCACCGTCGACCGTCGACGGTCGACATCGGAGCACATACATCTGCGCGGCTCATTCAAATGTCAATAGAGTCACGAGTTGTACTGCTGCCTCATTCCAGAGAGGGGCCCGAATTCCCGGCGATGCTTCTTGGAATCCTTGCAACGCGACGACGGCATGCCGGCCGCGGCGCGGCGCGGCGTTGCGCTGCGAATGAATGTCCTCGGGTAGCTCGTGTCGCTGGCATACTGAATGTGCCGCTACTGTCATGCCGACGACGCGGAGGGTGAGCCAAAACTTGTCGAATCCACACACCGATTCGGTGCATCATCGTCGCCGGGTTACATGGACTCACGAGTGCTTATCGCCTGCGGAACTGCAATACGTCCTCACAGCCGCTGCCGCCGCGGTCGCTGGGTTATTTATGACAGGGAGACGCGAGGAATGCCCACGTTGACGGGCGGTTCGTTACCGAACGGGGCCAGTGGCGACGTGCTGTGGGCCGCACGGCGCGGAGCGGCGGCTTGGCGTTGGCAACATTGTTGCCGGTAACGGTGGGTGAGACCGATCTTGTATTATGGATGGGGTCAGGAGGTTGAGTGGCTGATTGAAGGCGGCAACACAGGCAATTTCGGCGTTACCGCAGCGTTTACTATGTGTAAGTGGATGAAGATGAAGACGAAGAAGAAGCTGAGGTCGACTTGGGGTCCTCTGTGCTGCTGCGTTGATTGCTTCGAAGGCAGACCTTCTCGTCTGTAAATCACGAGGGAAGAGGCGTGTTCGGAAGCAGCAAAGAGTGGCCCTTGGAGTTAAAGAACGAGACCTAATGTGCATGCAATGCATTGGGTTACGTAAACACCACTCGGGCGGTGGAGTAACGTGCTGGGCTAACGTAAAGTGTGGCATGGCTTCTTCTTGCACCAGGAAGCGGTCTCAAGAATGTGGAAAGTTAAGGCACTTATGGAATATGTTCCATTCGCTTCAGCTTGATCGCAAGTGAGGGCACACAGTTGACAAAAGGGAGGACATTTAAGTTCTGTCACAAGGTGGAGGGGAAAAAGGTAACAGAAATGGGAAATATTACAAGTTAGTGCGAACAAAAGGGTGTTCTCTGACCGCTCCTGCTGAACTTTAGACGTCTTAGACACCTGCCTACTTACAGATTAAAAGTTTTCGAATTCGAGTCAGTGGGACAACGCAGCAGAGATTACTGGACAGGGACCTCTCCCGGCATGGACTGCACAATGGGGAAGATTTGAATTTTCCGCCATTTGTACAGTAAATTGTTGGCAACAGCTGAGAAAAAAAGCTGATATTTTAGGGTTAGTTAAAATGGAGCAAAAATGCATCTACAACGTGACACTGTTTGGCGCGGATTTTGGACTGCAGGCATCATTGGATCGCACTTTTTTGAAACTGGGATTGGCACAGCAGTGACTTTTACTGGTGATCGGTATCCAGTATATTCCAGTGTATCCAGATATTGATGTGGTCAATGAATGTGTGGTTTCGGTGTCACATGCCATACAGTCCGTGAAACTATTCAATTACTTTGTGACACATTTCCTGGTCGTGTACTTTCTCGTTCCAGTGAACAGAATTGTGACTTAACACCATTATTTGTCAAATACCCCCGTCAATCAACAAGCCCACAAGTACCCGCTTACTGTAGTAAGCCACATTTATGCAGAATGGTCATGCAAAATGTCGACAAGAGAGTGCGTATGTGCCAGCAAAGCTGTGGAGGCTAATTACACAATGTGTTTAAATCTATGTTTAAATATAAAATTACAATGTACAGACTGATGATGGGAGGAGTTATGCTGAGCTTTCCTGTAATGCGACATCTTGGAGAATCTATAATCAGAAAGGCTGAGCTTGGTATCAAAGCCAAGTTAGCTGTGTTCAACTCAGTATTTATTCCAACTTCCACATATGTTCATGAAGATTGGGTAATGACCTTAAGAATAAGATCGGAAATAAAGGGTGATTTTTTAAAAGCTATAAGAAAGATTTTCAAAAAATGCATGAAATCTTTATTTGAATCTATAATACGGTCCATAGAATTTAATGTTTGAAGATTGTTTCATGCAAATGTTGACCTTGACTGCGCCTCAAATGGTCCATCCGCTTAGTCCAATTTTGGCATACTCTTTCCAACATTTCGGCCGGTATCTCTCGAATAAATGCTTCAATGTTGTCTTCCAATGCGTCAATTGAAGCGGGCTTGTCTGTATAGACACGAGCTTTAACATAGCCCTACAAAAAATAGTCTAAAGGCGTTAAATCGCACGATCTAGGCGGCCAATTGACCGGTCCCGAACGTGAAATAAAATGTTCACCGAACTCGCCCCTCAATAAGTCCATTGTTGCGCGTGCTGTGTGGCATGTGGCACCGTCTTGTTGAAACCACATGTCATGCAAGTCAAGCTCTTGCATTTTGGGCAAAAATAAGTTGGATATCATCTCACGGTAGCACTCACCATTCACAGTTACGTTACGTTTCGCATCATCTTTGAAGAAGTACGGTCCAATGATGCCACCAGCCCATAAACCGCACCAAACTGTGACTTTTTCTGGATGCATTGGTAGCTCCTGCAATGCTTCTGGCTGATATTCACTCCAAAATCGACAATTCTGCTTATTTACGTACCCAGTGAGCCAAAAATGAGCTTCGTCGCTGAACACAATTATTCGGTAAAAAAGTGGATCTTCGGCCAACTTTCCAAGAGCCCATTCACCAAAAATAAAATTCAGTAATTTGCAGGCGTTGTTCGTTTGTAAGACGATTCATGGTTAAATTATAGACCAAACTGAAGATGTTTGACAGTGAAACAAAACACGAAACGTGCGTCAGGTGTTTAAACCAGTGTTGCCAAAAAGATAATAGCTAAAAAATCACGCTTTACAAGCTGCGGCGACTGATGTGGGAATTACTCTCCGTGAGAGGGTGAAGAACACGCTAGGAACTCAATGTTGAGCAGCTGCTTTTTCGAACGGAAAGGAATATGCTTCGATGGTTTGGGCACGTGGCGCGAATGTACCCATAATCACGACTCCCGAGGAGTGTCTTAAATGTGATTCCATCAGGTAGGCCAGTGGCAGTGGAACAAAAGTAGTTGCTCCTGTTGCTGCGCACAAAACGGCGTTTGCTTAAAACCCTATCAGACTTGAGACGTGTATACACGTACTGAAGGACAAATTAGTAATTTTAAATGACGTCTATGGGCGTCATACATCACCAAGGTATCCTTCGAAGACGCGTATACAATCCATGTACGCCTACGTTGATTCCACTCGAAATTAGCCATGCTTTCCGAAACAAATTTGAACAATTCGTAAACGTTGCTCCGACGTGGGTCTACGTGTAGTCATGATGAATTGCCAAATGAAACGAAGCTCAAAACAACCGAAAACTATCCAATTAGCTATCACAGAGTACCATGAAGCCAATTAAAAGTTCTCCGCCTAAAAAGACGCCCTTTACTTGGATGTTTATGAACCACTGAAGCCTATCATCTTTGATGGTCTGGATCACACTGCTTCCAGTCATGAAGATCAAGTTGTCTTTGAGCTGGCGTCTCAGTCTGTCTCTCCTTCTCTCTAGGCGACTGGATTGGTCCTTCTGCGGTCGATGTGGCTGGGTAAGCCCTTCCCATGACGTCCCCATTTTTTACAGCTCGTTGCATTCCTGTCTTCTCCTCCATTCATCCTCCTCGCAGAAAGGACCAAATGAGGGTCCCAGAGTTGATCCTTTTGCAGGAAACTCCTAGAAATCCGTCGCCCATTTCCAACCCGGATTCTCTAGCGTTGTGGTGCAATTAGTAAACCTCGCATACAATGCAGTCTCCTTTCAACCGCGACGCCGCCGTGCCCACTCAATCATTCCCGCTGTCCTCTTCCGCGACGACTCTCCACTGCCACCGGTGGGTGCCTTTCCACTTCACCGCATCGAACTCAGTTGAATGCGCACAATGTCATTGTGAGTGCATTCGGAAAGTCATAACACCCAGTCGAGGGCCCAGTGCCCAGTGCCCGTGCCCGCCTCATTCGCCAGCATTTACAAGCCGATAGATACAAATTATCTGTTAACGCTCGCCCCCTCGATGCGATTGATCAGCAACAATGGTCCCTTTCGAGAGTTCCCCCCACCACCATCCCGGCGGAACAGTACCGTACGCCCGAGCCGGACCGCTGCCGATGCCACCGGGCGAAAGTACAAGTCCCATTGTGTGCGGGGCAACGGCGCGATTTTCACGGTTAATTGAAAATGGTTCTTATGCCCGTCGCTCGCATTGTTGGTGCAATCAGTTGGGCCCAGCGCGCCCTTATGCTCATGTTTCAGGAGTCAAAGACGCAGCCACGAGTGGTCGTCATTGTTGGTTAATTGGCATGAATGCGCTCACGCAGGCGGCGGCACTGATTAACTGAGGTCACTGAATGTCTGATGACACATTTCGGAGTTCTGTGCGACTAACCATGACCCTCATCGAGCTATCAAATGCGATGGTGCGCTGTCTTATCTGCGCGCGTCAAAAGCTGCTAATCGGCGATTTGCTGAGGTGTTTGCACAGAGGTGTGGTCGCCCGCTTGCCTTGGGTCTGGCTGCCTATCTTATCTGGATGGCGTGCGTTGGCGTTCTGATGAAGGACAGCCTCATCTTAAGCGATAACGGTTCAATGATTTTCCATGTTTACATGATCGGAGCACTTGGGGCTTCGTCGTAAATAGGAAGGGTTCGCCTGATTAGAGGTTAACGCGTCAACGTCATGATCCACATCGCTTCGTCGTGGAGAGTGTGGTTCTTGCTCGAGATGAGTGCATACGGAAAAGATAAGTGGATTCGTTTGAAGGGGTTGCAAACATAGTTGCTGCTTAAATTGTGGTCTTCATTGATAAACAAGCAGTGGTGTCAACACAGGCGACCTTGTTTTTTTAATGGAAAGAGTTCAGATTACCAAATGACGCTTTGCGTTCACATATGAACCGCAGAGAAGCGCATTTGGATGTGAAGCTTTGAGCAAGTATACGATACGATTGCAACTAAGCTCGAGACACAAATATGTGCGCTTGAAGAAGAGGAGAAAACGATAGGAATTAATGCCACGGACACAGTCCAGGCATCAAGCAGACCAGCAGCCAAGTTGGCTTAAACGACAGAGACGCTCAAAACTACATTGCCTGCAGACGAACCTTACCAGAAAAGAAGTAAAGATTGTTCAGCATCTTTGGATACTAGATAGCAGCTGCCTTAAAGCAAGAGATATGTTAATAAAAATACTAGACTTCTGGTAAATGCACAAATTCATGCTTCACTTAACCAAAGCGAATGTTCCTGTGAATCGGCAGGACTCCTGAGACAACTACACCATACGGCAACAGAATGTGTTAACGCATTGAAGGGTCAAAAATTGGGTACTGAAAGTTGGGATCCAATTGTTGTTTCTCAAAATTAAACCAGAAAGGCATACGAACAGTCATTTAGCAATCGAAAGAAGTTACAATGGCTTGAAGAATTTTTGATTTTCTTAGAAAACAATTGCCACACAAATTTGGAAGATAGACGAGCTAGTGGAGAACATCTGACGTAGCAAAGACAGCTCAAACGCACAAAGCTGAAAAGTCAAACAGCCACTCAACAGAACTTACCATACGTTGGTTACTATGTACTGCAAGTTATGCGAGGGTCCTCATTGGTTGCACGTTTGCAAGAAATTCATCAGCATGTCGGTGGGACAAACACAAGATACTGTGCGAAATAAAAATCCACGCATAAATTGATTCAAACCGGAGCACGATGCATCATTGTGCACTTCATTCAAGACGTGTCAAATCTGCAAGCAACAACATTATACGCGCATTACTTCACTCCGAAGTTTTCTTCTCAAACATTCAAGTGTATGCATAGACAAGATCGAATGCGGACTTGCAACATCAGACTACATCATCGCTTATCAGATGGAGAACTTGACGATTGACGAAACTTGCCTCGTCGTTAGCATCGACAAACACAAACACTGCGAGTCGGCAAATTTTTGCCTACAACCGTCGATTATTAGAACTATTCCAGTCAAGTGGGGTAGGTAGGTAGAAGTGCCACCATATGTATAAAGTGTATTAACATCCTTCGCAAAAATCTCATCAAGTGAAGGGTCTGTCAAGCGCTGACTAGATCAAAATACACCAAAATATCTTTCCAAGGCAGAATGTTCCGATATGCGTTGATAGCCAAGCTATTGCCTCCGCTCCGGCTACCCCATATTCAAAGTGCAGGAACGCTGCGCTGCGATAGGGTCGTTAGACGGCCAGCACGAAAATCTCCCTTACCTGGGTTCCAGTACACAGTGACCACCCAGGAAATGAGACGGCCATTCCAGTGGCTAGGCATGTCCTCGCTTTGCAGATGGGGCACACACCACACTGGAAGCATTCAAGGCTAATAGCTTTTGTCCAACTGCGGCCATGGAAGTCCAATCGGTCCCTTGCACCTAGTGGTTGCAGAATGTGCAAACACAGTCATAAGTCATAATTTTAAAAGAAGTTATAGGAAAAGACTTTACATTATTGCATTACAACGAGGCAATTCGATGCACTAGTTAAGAAGCTACCAGTCTTGGCCATTTCGAATGAGGATTTGATTAGGAAATTAAATTCCATAACAAATTTACCAGTAAGCTCAGCACCAAGGAGGAGCATTGAATCCATAGTCTATAGACTCAGCAGCAATACGGTAAAATTGTATGCAGACGGATCAAAAACTGATGAAGGAACGGGGCCGGAGTACTTGGACTACGGACAAACTACTTCGAAACCATAGGCAAACGCACCAGCATCTTCCAGGCGGAAACCTATGCCATAGACAGATGCGTTCAAATCATTCCTGATAGGAACTACACCAACTGGACAGTCGCGTCGTGCTGTCATCTTCGCACTAGACTCCTGCATCATCAAATCTTAGCTTGCATGGGAAGCTTGCAGAAGCTCAAAGAATTGGGCAGGAGAAATACAGCAAAATTCTGCTAGATACCTGGCCATAGAGATTGAAGGCAACCAAATGGCCGACTCTCGAGCTAGGAAAGGAGCATCAGAATCGTTCATAGGTCCCGAACCATTCTGTGCTGTAGGAGACCATATCCTCAGAGAAGAAGTCAGGGAACTAAAAAGAAGGAACCGGACAGAGACCAGGAATAACGCTCATGGCATGAACTAAGCCAAGAAACACTTAGGCCAGTATAACTGAAAGAGTTTTGAAACAATCAACCTTCGTATCCAATCAGGCTTCCTAACAGGACACTGCAGACTCAGGGACTGCAGACTAGGGTTATTAGAAGAAGGTTCATGCAAATTTTGATGAAGTGCCAAAACAAGTCCTGGGATTTTGTGAGCCACTTGCCCACAAAAGACAAAGACATCTGGGCAAACACCTATGATCAGAGCAGGAATTGAAGTCACTAGAACCATCTCTCAGAGAATACTTTAGAACACTTATAGAAATTGTGCGGGAATACAAGTATCTTGGTATCTTGATTACGCCTAATTTAAATATGAGTAAGCACCTGGAAACCAAATTAAATGAAGCGAAAAGAGCTATTTGTTCCGTTTGCGGTAGTTGTATCAACAATAAAAACATCAGCCACTTCTCGAAACAGAAAATATTTCGTGCCACTGCAGTGTCCATCCACTTTTACGCTGCGCAAGTATGGGGATATCGTTAATTTGAAACAGTTGAAAAGGTTCTACGCTATTTCATCAAGCGAGTTTTTAATTTATCAAGTGGGTCACCCAACTACATACATGCTTCATCTGGAAACTGGAGTAGCGCCCCTATTTTTGGAAACCCTCAAACTCCAATTCGACTATGTGGTAAGAGTCATGGGAATGAATCAAGAAAGGATTCCGAATATAGTGCTTACTCAAATGCTGGTTAACGGCGGAAAATGTGTCCTTACTTAGCATCGCAATGTGATTTTAATCTCCGAGTCGCACCAGACGAACAGCAAATCCATCTAAGGCATAAGTTCTACACACTGTTGGAGTAAACAAGACATAGGATCTTCAACCAATTTGTAGATGATGCCAAGTCGTCGCAATACAGGACATATTACAGCAAATTGAACCACAATTTACAAGACAGAACATATTTCATGGCAAGTTTCACAACTGATATGATAAGCAAATATCTTTAAAATAAGAGGTGAACTGATAAGTTTAAACTTTATACCGCATCGCCCAGAACTCCCTCTTTTGTGCAACCTTTGCAACCTTTAGGAACGAGAGGACGTATTCCACTTCATCGCTAAATGTCCCATTCTTAAAGAATTCCGCTGCCACTTCTTTGGAGCACAGGTACTCTCGCTTGAAGAAGCGATAAACATCTTAAACGGTGACCGAGGCTGGGATCTATTGTAAGTATGCAATAAACGCATTGCGCTAAAAGAAAATGTTTTATGGAGTCGAACTTTTAGAAACACATGCTTTAAATGTTAATCTGGTAGCCCTAAGCCAAACCATATAGACTAAGAATTTTTGTAGTGTTAAAATCCATTCTTTTTTTTGAAATAAATAGTCAGCTAAACTAAAAAACTAACTACTTTGGAACAAATCTCCTCCACCTTTGCACAACAGGATTCAGTAACCATCAATACAACTCTGAAAAGAATTGTATAGAAAGAGAGCAAAGGTAGCAAAAGGGGGATAATGGACTTTTAAATCGCGGTGCAATATACCCTCAACAACGCACTTCCTTGAAATGACAAACATCAGATGAGCCAGATTGACAAGCTGTGCAACATCCAGGAAAATAGTGCCTGAGTACAACCGATCTCCTTCGATGTACTTGTCACGATACCGCTGGCGTAGGAGTGCATTCCGTTAAACTAATTATTGCACGCAACACAAATTGCCTCGGTTGTAACAGCACAGCTGAGAGGGATCCCCTAACACAATGCCAGTCAGGTCTGAGACAATTTTGCATCTTCTAGAGAAGTTTTGATGGTAACAAGCGGACGCATTCTTGCCATTTACATCGACAATTACCAGCACTATTGGATGTATATTTGACTCCTGACGGAAGCTAGGAAACCTGGTCGGAGTCACTTAGAATGTCACCACTTAACCACCATCGTTCTGGTAAAAATAGTTCTGGTTAAACTTCTGGACCATGCCTGCCATAGCAAATACGTCTAGCTAGACTCATGTCGCTATACAGCCCGTACAGTCTGTGGTTGAATCTCTCCTCCAAATGCCATTAACGTAGACAGGACCAAAGATCGCCGCGCACAACTGTTCTCTGGAAAATAAGAATGTCTTATTCATCCGCTGTACATATCTCTGCGCCCTACTACATGACACACGTCGGCTTGATCCTTCGAAAGAGGGCTCTATTTTTCAATTGCCTCTTGGATCAAAAGAATCAGCTATTGGCAACAGCTATTCTGCGTCTGGTGTCTGTCCCTTCGAGCGTATATTTCGATTTGCTACCATTCATCACTAATCCCATTTTGGCCGCTTTTCCAATTCAATGCCAGCACTCCAATCACAGTAATGTCGTCCGCGTATGCCAGCAATTGCACGGACTTTTGGAGCATACTGCATCTGGTGTTGGCGAGCGAGTTCAGCACGACCTTGAAGGACATCGAAGGTCTCGATGAGCTGGTTACCGAATTTCATGGAGCAGCGAGAATTCTCCATCGTCATCCTGCACAATCTGAAGTGCTAGGTCAGGGGGACGGTTATTTTTCATTATGCGGAGTCATAATTTTTAATCCCCCTGCCCGACAGCGATGGGGGATTAAAAGTCTACAGAAGTGATCTTTCTAGATTCTCAGTACCGACTGGGACTCTACTACGAGTTGTCCCTCTTCGTCGCGGCACGCTTCTGTCCGAAGTTCATTGCCATTTGATTGTTGTTCAATTCTTTGGTAAAACTTTCGGACACTATTCATCTCCTTCTGAGAAAACGGAGCTCGTCCCTTCTTTTAAGTTCGTGGAGCTCAAATGTATCAGTGAGTGTTCTGGCCGGCACATCGACTATCTATAGACCAAATATGCACCCTTTGTGCAAATCCTGGCGAAGACTAGCGACTTTCAAAGTCGCATCGCGAGGAACTATTCGGGCAATTTGATCCGCTCGTGCTGCACCACGCTAGCACATACATATGTGATGCACCATGGAGATCGATTCCAGGACTTCCGAGCGGTTTGAAATCTGCATCGGATGTCAGGAAGGAGATCCGTTGTCATGTGACTTCTTCAATCTAGTACTGGAGAGGATAGTGCGGCGGGTAGTTGTAGAAAGGGAAGGCACTGTCTTCTACAAATCAGTCCACCTGTTGGGTTAGGCAGATGACATTAACCTCGTCAGACAGTTCAACAAGCTTTCACGGGAATTAAAGAACAGGCGATATTAGCTGATCTTAAGGTCAATTAGGACAAAACAAAATATGTACAAATATGTTGCCGAGCAACAATTGTTCCGTCACACACCACCTAGGATAAAACATCACCATCGACAACTACAATTGAAGTAGTAATAGAGTTTGTCTACCTCGGGGCAAACATGAACTCCACTGTGAACTCGAACTCGTACAGACTGTTTCGCGACATGAGCTTAGCCAGCCGTCTACGGATCTAATGCCTAAGGTGGCTGGAACATGTAGAGTTAACGGCTCCATCCCGAAGAGTCTTCGATTTCGAGTCTATGCGGCAACGTAACGCCGTGCGCATGTGTCTAAGTTGGCGCTCAAGCGCCGAGAAGGACACTCAACCAAGTTGGCATGCGTAACTGGAGGCGGCTAGCTAGAGATCGCGCTTGTTGGGGAGACATGTTCGTGGCGCCCAATGTCCAGCCCGAACAGTAGCGCCACACAAAGATGAAGAAGATATCCTCTAGTCAGCATGAATGTCTATCAAGCGTTGTTTCTCAGCTTCTGATTTGCTGCTGGTAGAGTGCTCGTCGGTTGATCCCAATAGACACTCCACAAATTGCCTCTGTCACAAATGCATTGAAAGGAGGTGAATCTTTCATTAGCTTCCGGCAAACTACACATCCTTTGGTTCGACTTTTAATGATATGGTTATCGATGCTTATGGTGTTGATGAATGGGAAGAAGTGTGGGAAGAAGGGAAGAAGTGTTCACCTTCGACGCCTCGTCTTGCAATTCCAGACGCATTCTGAATCTGAAAACGCTCTCGGCATGCTTCAGAAAGCACATAGGCTGCAGCTATACACGTCACACTAGGGCCAAGTTATGCTCCAGAAGGCAGATTGCCCACAAATTGTGTTCAAATTCAAACAAATTCGCTTCTAAGTGTTGCATTGAACCCCTATCTCTGTACTTCCTCGTCAGTGGTTCACCCTCAAGTGATGCACTCAAACCACACACAAGTCCTCCTTCCTCAGCTCACTTGACTCAACACTCAACAGTCCCTCAAGAGAAAATTGAACTCAGCCGCACACTCTCTTCGGTTGCTGCTCTCTTAAACCATCCGTCGGCCACTCGCGGTGCATTCCACTCAAACTCACCGACGAACGGCAACAACGAACATTTGACGAGCTGTTATCAAGTTGATTTGTCATGTGCGGCGAGAGAGTGCATTTGTATCAACGAAACGACAAACGCATTCACACCACCTCAAGATGTATGCGATACCCAATCGACGCCGCGGCACTGTTGCATGCAACAATGTGCACTCAGAATGTGTGTAAACATCCGCACAGGGTTGCGCAGAGTTGCCAAGTGGTATGTTGCTGTGCAGCGAAAATGTTGCAGCCAGGAATCAGATTGTTGCACAATGTTTCACTGATAAATTTACCTAAATACGGTCCGTTGCTGCAACAATTGATGATCTAACCGATTGCCTCATGGCCAGACACCAGGAAGGCAGCGATAAAAATACAAAACAAATTACAGGGGAATTTTGGCATCTGTCATGAGGCGACGGTGATGGACGGTCACAAGGTCGCGTGTTCAGTCTCAGGTAACAGAGTGAAAATAATCGAACATTTTTATTTCGCGACAAGGCACCGACGATTGGGAGAAGAGATGCCATGAATATGCGCGTGGAGGGGCGGGTCTTTCAAGAGGTGCGAGGAAAAGAAGATGTGGGTGTGCTGAGACTGCAATTTATCAATTCGTTCGTAAGGAGATGGCTAACAAAAATGAAATAGGAACAAGCTGTCGTCTGAAGGACATCACTTGCTGGCTTAGAGGGCAAACCGATCGACGGAGCTTTAAAATTCAAATATCAAAGTACCAGTGATTGGGAGATCGCATTCAGAGTGGTGTGGCTGAACTCAGTAGTCGCGTCCGGTCAGTCAGACACTTCTAGCGATGTCTGCAACTAGAGTCAATCCCCAAAAAATGGAACAGTTTCTGTTCAAAATAATCGATTGCAACAAGGTACGGTGTGGTATCATGGGTAAATTCAATTCTTCTTGTCTCTCGTTTGACACGAAATTAGCTGGAAACTAATCTTCCCTCAAGACCAAGAAGGATACTGTATCATTACAGTCCAGGATGAACCTGTGCCTCAACGATCAATCGGTTGTGAATGCAGACAACAGACACGCACCGTCAGTGTACATATGTGAATACTGAATGTGTTCTTTGAGGTCCTCATTAGCACAATGTGCAGTTTCGACACCACTGATCAGATGAAATGTGAAGCAACCCAGCAACAGGACAGCAGCACAATTTGATAAATGTTTTAAGTTTTGACAGAGACTGATTCCAATGGCCCGATGTCTGGCTGGGTGTCTGTGAAGGTGTGAGCAGCGAATCACCATGATCTCCGGTCGCCTTTTTTTCATTTTGTCGCAACCTGAGCATAGTGGCAGCCATGGCGATGTGTGTCTGTGGGTTGACTCCTACGCACTTAAACCTTGGTGTCTGGGTTCGATTCCCAATACGACCAAAAGTAGTTTACACGGCCCCATCAATGATGAGTCTTACTGTCTAGAAAAGGCTTCTCAAACTTAGCCATTCGGAGTCGGTATAAAACTGTAGGTCCCTTCCACTCGTGGGAGACACAACGCACAACACGAGTGGTTGCTGAGAAGCTAGGGCCTGTTCCTCTACGGGCTGTAGCGTCATCCATATTAACCTTACCTTAGCACCGAATAACTACCACCCGATCCGAGCAAAGGCGGGACATTGGCAGAGGAAGTAATCTGTAGTATCGTCATCTTCTCCACAGGCGTCGTAAAGTCGTCTGCAGTATTTTCTCTCAAGAGTTAACAAAAATGCCGCGGATTTCTTACAAACGTTAAGGAGCATGCGCCTGGTTTGCCTACATCATGGAGAGGCCCAATCATCGATGGAAGCGCTAACCAAAGCCGCAGGCAGTCCCAGGGCAGGTTCAGGTCCTGAGAGTGCTTCCTATGATTCTTGTCGAACAAGTTCATTAGCGATCTCATTTCCCTTGATCTCGTGGTGGCCCGGGGCCTAGGCAAGTCTAGTAGCGAGTTTAGACTGGCGATCAAATTCAGAAAAGGCTTGACTATCTGCAGACACAAATACTCCGCCCTGTTCCACCTGTTCTTTACAATATAGTTCGTGGCCCTTGGGATCGCATAGGTTTCCGTTTGGAAAACCGACGCAAATTTACCTAGCGAAGTCAGCTACGACTGCATTAGTGGATGTGGATGTGCATGTAGAACATGTAAAAACTTTGATCAGACATCAAGTCCATGGGCGAAAAGTACACTTGATACTTCATTGCATCAGCAACTACAACTTTACCGTGATTATCGGTGAATTGGAAAGCCTGAACCAAATGGAGGGTCTTATCGACAGTGCGTCCAACGGAGAATTCAATTACGATGATGTTTTGCAGATTCTTGTCATCGATGAGGATGAGTCCACGGTGTGAGTACCTACGACTAGCCAGAGCACTGCTCTTGCTTCGTTCATGCAGCTTCAGAAAATAGCATGTGCTTATAGTGCAGTATCAAGTTATAATACCGATGAGTGACCATGGTTGATGGTCAGCTTAGTCTGATGGCTGGATTAAGTGCTTGACATATGATTTGGGTTATGGCCTTCTAGCCATTTGTGGTTGATTGTGGGAATCTTAAGAAGATGTTAGGTTGTATCGAGGGGTATAGAGGGTGGTTCTCCTCCCGATGTGAGAGAGGGGGTCGTACCACACCTTGCGTGTTCATTGGCCTTGGCCTGGTATGTTACTGCGTCCCGGTCTATTGAAATGCTTTAGAGACAGCCGGCATTTTAGGGACCTATTTGAGTTGGAAATGACATTGTCCGGGCAATGATATCCCTTTTGGATATTATATTGTCCTTGATCCAAGACAGTGACTATTTTATCGCAATGGTCTTGAAGGCTAGTAGGCGATCGGTGTCATTGGGAAGGAAGTTGAATTCGTTGTCAATAGTCGAATGGACTGTGCTGGCTGCTATCTGTTTGCCGAATAAGTCCAGCGGAGGAATGTGGACGAGTATGTTAAGTGCATTAGACGGAGTAGGTCAGTCATTGCACTCGGTTGACTGCACTGTAGTCCAGAGCTCTGCTTAGTACTGTCAACCAAACTGACACTCCGTACATTAGTGTCAGTCTGACAATCGATGTGGATATCCAGTGATCAGTGCGTGGCTGTAGTCCCCATTTGCATCCAATAGCCTTTGAACAGCAGTGTAGGAAGCATGAAACCTTCCTGACTCTATTCCGGACTGGTATACTCTCTGATCATTGTCAGTGAATCGATTGAAATTGAGCCGTGAATTTTGAAGGTAGCTTGTGTCGACGTAATCGGCGCCCATTAAAAGAGCCTCTAAGTAACCGGCAGTTTGTGTTTTCTCATACAAGATGAAAGTTGATAGCATGATACAACTTTCTCCATTGTTTCTTTGATGGTCTCAGGTCCTCAGGAGACTCATAATAGGATGGCTCTCCCATGCAATGACTTTAGAAGGAGAAAGAGCAGAAGACCACACGTCACCTCCATTCACATCAGCAAAACGTGTATAGCTCATGTATAACTCGTGTATGCCATTTTTTCTTGCAATTGTGACAAAGATAGCCGTTTGTATTAGGTTGTGTTTTATTCTTACTTACTTACTTAAGGTGGCGCTACAGTCCAGGGTGGACCTGGACCTCAACCAACAAGCGTCTCCAGCCAGCTCGATCTTTAGCTAGCTGTCTCCAGTTTCGCACGCATAGTTGGTTGAGGTCCCTTTCCACTTACGTGCGCCACCTGAGTCGCGGTCTTCCTCTACTGCGCTGTCCCTCGGGGGTGGATTCGAATACTTTTCGGGCCGGAGCATTGGTTTCCATCCGCTCTACATGACCTAGCCATCTCAATCGTTGGATCTTCCCTCTTCTGGCAAAGTCGATGTCGCTAAACAGCCCGTATAGTTTGTCAAGCGGTTGGCAAAAGTTATTCTTCGTTTGATTCAGTGCCTAGGTAGACAAAGTTTTTGACTACCTCAAAGTCATATCTGTCTGCTGTGACGTTCTGACCGAGACGTCGGTGTTGGGTGTCCTTTCTCGTTGACAGCATATACTTGGTCTTACCCTCGTTTACCGCTTCGCGGCCGCCGTTGCAATACCCACAAAAGCGCCATTGACATCACGCTGCGTTCTTCTGATAATGTCAATATCGTCGACATATGCGAGTAGTTGGACGGACTTCTGACAGATTGTTCCTCCGGTGTTGGCGTTCGAGTTTTGAACAATTCTTTCAAGAACGATGTTGAAAAAGTCGCATGACAGCGCGTCGCCTTGTCTGAATCCTTTTTTGACATCAAAGGTCTCGGTTAGGTCTTTACCGACCTTGGTGGAGCAGCGTGCAACGTTCTAAATCGTCATCCTACACAAACGGACGAGTTTGGTAGGGATCCCAAAACTAGGCATTGCTCTGTATAGCTCGTCTCCATAGATGCTATCATACGCGGCCTTAAAATCGATGAAAAGGTGGTGGGTATCGATTTGTTGCTCCTGGGTTTTCTCCAAAATCTGCCGCGTGAACATTTGGTCGATGGTGGATTTTCCTGGCCTAAAGCCACACTGGTATGGACCGACCAGGTTGTTGACGAAAAATAGGCGTTCACACAGTACGGCAGATAAGATTTTATATGCGATACTTAGGAGACTGATGCCTCTATAGTTGGCGCAGATCAAAGGATCTCCTTTTTTATGGATCGGGCAAACAATGCTGAGGTTCCATTCATCGGGCATGTTTTGCTCCGACCATATTTTACAAATGAGTTGGTGCATGCTCCTTACCAACTTATCGCCTGTCTCGTTGAAACCACACGGTCTCCATCTTCGATCTTGAGGTCAAACAAATTGGATTAACATTCGTCTGTGACGATTACACTTTCCTCGTGTTCAAAGAAGGGTGGACTAGTGACGCCACCAGCCATACGGAGCCACAAGAAAAGCCACAGGTCTTCCACAACATTCTCACTAACTGCAGGCACATTCTTGCATGATTTTCGGTGAGCCTCTGTCATCTGCAACAGAGCCAGTTTGTTCTTGCTAGTTTGCCCATAGCACGCTAAGTTAGACAATTATGTCGGCCTTAATAAGCTTCTGATGTGGATGAAACAGGGATGTCAAATCCAGTTCACGAATTGGAATTGGATCCTATATGATGCGTCCAGAGCCGCCAGCAATCCGCATGGAAGGGCAGCAAGTGCACATCCAGTTAATCACGTCCAATTCCAGTGACTAGGTAGGTAGGTAGGTGGGCTGCCAGAGAAATTGCCAGGACACTTAGACCATTGTTGGTCCATTGTGATACCAATAGTCAGACTACTACAACTGATCAACAACCGCGGTGATAGTGCTGTTAATTTGATCCCAACGGCAAATGGTGACTGGATCAGATTTGAAAACCGGATACAGCGTATTAACTTTGCTTTCACTAGAATTCCAACCGGGGATCCCTTTAACCAGGGGCATGCACTTAACCAACTGCGCCATCGAGAACCTAAATTAAACATTGGTCTGCTAGCATAGGAGTCGTCTTAAACATGTTTGATGCACTCGTCTACGTCATGACGTCGCAAATTTGACTAAGCATGATACAGCTCTCTCTATTGTCTCAATCTGGTATCTGGTCTAAAAGTTTTTTTTAGACACAAGTTGAACGATATCGTATCAATAATCGTCGATTTTAAGACCCGCCTTGATGAGAATATGAGGAATTCGATCCTGAATCAACAGAGGCGGTGAAAGAACTCCACCTTGTGGTGTACCTCTTGCTATGGTTCGGTTCTAGTGGCGACTGCTACATCCCCACTGCGTTGTTAGGGTGTGAGACCATAACAGCTTCCAAATAAACCTTCGGAGATGGTGACTGACTTCTGTCAGCGCACTTGTGCACCCCGCACCATCCTCGTTCCATGAACTTCTGAAATATTTGTACCAGAATGATAAAGAAAGACCACTTCTACTTTACTGCACTTTTGACAGCGTGTCTTTCAACGTTTTCTCGGACCAAACTAGTCTACTAGAGAACGTCATTTCCTTGAAAATTCGAACCTAGACTCGGAAACGCAGTTGCATATCCCTCCAATAGTCGATTTCTGACTCGTACTACGAGTTTGCTGCGTCGCCAAAGCCAAACATATTGAAATGTGCTCGCCACTGCACGACTCCCACACACTCGCCCGCAGTCAACGACGCCACTCACTCAACAGCACACACCGAAGAGAGGCCCCCCCATCATTTCACTCATCCGTTGCAACCCGCTCAAACATGTTGCGTGTCAGCGTCGCCACCGAAAGCACTCAAGCCAAAATCACAACACCAACAAATCAACGAAATCCCATTCCCCACACAGTCGTGCCAGCACCAGTGCTCGGCCGCGATTCAGTACCGTGGATACACTCGAGCCGATTAGTGTGTACGACGTTTATTGCTTAGAGCGTGTACGTGCCAACTGATTGAGATAATTCAAAAAAATTAAAAACAAAAAATAAAATAATAATCTTCTTCAATCGCATCAAAATCCGTCGATCGTCGCAAACGACAAACGATCAACAACAACAGCCGACAGCAAACAACAACGAAAACGACAACACACGCAAAACACAGCGCGCCGTGTGTCTGAGAAAAACAATCCGCGATTTTCATCGGCAATCGGTTGTGTGGATTCGATCGAGAGAAGTGAATTTTCGGTTTTGACATTTCGCCAAGACACTGTCAAAAAAAAAAAAAACGAGTGGAGCGAGAGCGAGAGGGAGCCCCAGCCAACCCCCCGTGATCTTGTAAAGATTTTGTGTCGGTCCGCGTAGCGCGAGAAAAACAACAAAAAAAGAAGAAAAAAAAAACCGTGGCTTCGTCCGTCTGTCTGTCTGTCGGTGTGTCTCAGAGTTCGCGTTTCTTGATTTTTTTCTGATTTCTGGTTTGCGTCTGTTTTGTAAATGCGCACACCACCAGCAACAGCAGCAGCCTCACCTCCTTCACCACCTCCTCGCGGCCGTCCTTCAATCGGTTATGCGAAGATATTTTGTTATTTCTTCTCTCTGCCCGCCTGCCTGCCTGCTCGCCTACCTTCTCCAGCCGAGCTCCATCGTGGCTGTGTGCCCTAAGTGTTAAGTTGTGGAGTATTTTTTCTGTTCTCTGTTTTTGCGATTTTTTTCTTCTGTGCGCTGCTGGAGTACGAATACAAGGGGGAAAGATAAAAAAAAAAGAAAAAAGGAAAAAAACGACAAGTGTCGTAGTTTGATTGAGTGAAGTGGAGTGGAGTGTGCGGAACGTCGCGTCGCGTCGCGTCGTCGGGAGTGTGTAAGAGTGAGAGAATGTGACCAGAAGCGAGCGAATTAATTTGCATAATTCCGGCTCCGAAACGAGAGAGAGAGAGAAAAAAAAAATAAAACGTTTTTCAGGAAAACGCTAAACGACAGCGACTGGAATCCGTTTACGTTATTTGAATACAACAACAACGACGAAGAGAAAGAGAGAAGTAATTTTTGAAGTGCAAGTGTGTGTTCAGTGCTCTCGATCCATAGCACGAGTCGACAATGTATCAGATGAACAGATTCGTAAAATTCTCGGATTAAACTGAATTCACGCCTTTGCCACAATCCTCCACATCCGGGGAGGACGCAGTACGCATACGCACGGACTGCTTTCCAAACAACACCAAGAGAGAGAGAGAGAGAGAGAGCGAAGCATCATCTAATCAACGCAGCGAACGCAGTTTTCAAAGAGACACCCTGGTCCACCATGGGTACCAGGACGACGGATTGTCGGAAATTTTCACCAAACATCTTCAACAAGAGCAAGTGCAGTCACTGCTTTCGACAGCGGGAGGAGCACAGTGCTGCCGCCTTGGAATGCAATCGGGTGAGTGAGAGTGTGTCCTTTTGTTGCCCCTTTAAGGAATTTCACACGTCCACGGGGGGTATTTGTAATTTGAGTCTCTTGTGTTGTGTGTGAGACACAGGAATTCGATGACCTGCCAGTGTTTGTTTTGACAATCGCCTGCGATCATCCTCTGCCTGTGGTTGCGTGCGAAATTCATCACATTCGAGGTTCGAGGTCACGACAAGGTTCACGGGAGAAATATTGTAAAACAAAAATTCTTGAACCCAGCGCTCCAGCTGTGACGCAACAGAGAGACGCCTTTTGTTGGCAGCTATGGATTATCCTGCCTCAGGGTCGCTGTGGAGTTTTACAGTCTGGCTGACATTTTTGCCAGATCTGCTGACAAATGATGGCTTCTTTAGAAGTGATCGTCCACTTCAGACAGCTGGGCCTCATTTTTGTTCGAAAACAGACGTTGATGTGGATGATCCCGTGTTTTTTTAGTGAAAAGTTCATCAATCACCCACGAGGTCAGATTTAGGGATCAAGAATGTTTGAGTTTCTGGTCCAAAGACGGTTTTTTTCTAACTTAACCTACTGTTCAGTACTTCTGAGGCATCGTTCAGTAATCATACCTAAAGCCGAAAGATGGAAAATTGTTGTGGGATGCGTGAATTTGTGTATGGGCACCGCTTCAACATTTAAGGCCGCATTTTTTGGAAAATTCTCAATCAAAAGATTGGGTCTGAAGTTTTGTATATTCGCTCTTTATGTTTAGCCATCAATAAGGTTGGCAAATTTCTATGAAACGCACATTCTGCTGCAACTTGGCTTAGTCCACGATCTGGTCTCGATTAACATGTGATGCATTTTTGGCTAAGTTCCAATTCAAGTATATTTGGAGCAGAAATAAGCCATCAAGGAGATATCCCACTTCTACTTCTCTTGCTCCTTGATTTCATCTAACAGTGTTTTTATACGAAGTGTCTGTGAATACTTGTGAGCTGAAACCCTTCTTCAACCGGGGAAGGTGGATCTATGGATTTTGTAAAAGTATGTGGGAAATACCATTGCTCTCTCATTTTTCGTGATCGTGGACATGGGGTTATTCTGGCCGAAGTTAGGTATCGCTTAACTTCACCTAACTCTTAATTTCTGATTTGGAGTCTCGAAACACTCAATAATCGAACATGATGTCAAAATTCAGCCGAAAATGTTGTGGAATGCATGAAATTCTGGTCATAAATTGGTGTTTAATCCGTATTTCCGGCTTATTCCCTCCTAATCAGATATCACACGGCCACTTAGCTTTGATTTTGAACAATTTTTGAGCAACATTTAGAGCAACTTCTTGACATTTAAATGTACATTCTTGACCAACTATCAGTCTCTTAGTCATTCATCCGATGTTCCACGTTCACTTTGTCCAAGTTTCGAATATTTTTCGACAGATGTTCATCAAATGTACATGGATCCAAAAATCTATGGGAAATGTTGGATGCTTGAATTTCTGGTCGGCATTTTAGAAACCGTCTTGGTCTCCTGGACTTGTGATGTACAGTGGACTCTGCCTAAGTCGAATTCCTGCGGGATATCAAAATTAGTTCGAGTTAGAAGGAGTTCGACTCAGACGATGGCGAAAATTGAGGCAAATTCCAAAATTTGGCGAACTAAAAATTCGAGTTAGAGAAAAAATAGACTTATAGTTAGGAGACCACTGTATTTTTAGATAATTTCCAAAAATAGTCAAAATTCAACCGAAAGTGTCGTAGAGTGCCTCAAATTCTGGATATGGCGACAATCGCCTGACGTTATAGATAGGACGATAGTTTTGCTTCAGAGATGATGAGAATGAGAAAACGATAGCGACTGAAAAATATCGCTTTGCCTGCTTTAAGTAGGCAACCCGAAAGCTGCTGTCAGTTACTATCGTCCTGACGACAGACGTTTTGACGATAGCCATTTCAGTATCGTCATCACATGCAGTTGTATAAATAAAGAGTGGAATTTTGTTATGTTTACACACGTTGTGTCGTTTTCAATTCAAAGCGACACTGAACATGGTGACAAGTTGGGAGTATTAAATGAGGATAATTATGTGTACCTACATTGTACCTCCGTTGTTCTACACATTTGTGATAACTTTAGAGTGATGGGACCCGTTTTAGCGAGGTCTTCTTCTACTACGGGATTGGACTTGAAGACTTTCTGAGCTATCTGAGTCGAGACATTCGAATTCGTTGGACTAAGTCGATGTCGTTGTACAGCTGCTCCTCCAAACCTCGAACACCGTCTGCACTGGACATGCACCATGCCCGGTTTATGAACATGACTTGAAAAAAATTCCAGTGGAGGCGGAAATATCCATGTCCATACAGGAATCTCGATTTTTCGACATCACATGAGCTCTGTTCAAACGTTAGACATGACTCCCTCTGTTTTACTATATGTGCAAGCTGTTTTTTTTAATGCAGTCGAAGATGATGAGAATTAAAGTTAAGCGATAGTGAATTCCATTTCTCGGCACCATGTTTTAGTGTGATCTCTTCTTGTTGATTTGTGGTTGGTTTGACCACCTCTTGATGTTGAGTCCTTGGTAGCCAGCGTTGAAATGAAACGACATGACAAAGATTTGCCCACAAACAAAAATAAGGCACTGATTGCTGTTCAGAATGTGGTTCCAATGTTGGGCACCTGCATGTCCTGTGGAGACGGTGGTCCGAATTTTGCTGTCCGATATTTGAATAGTTGATGGTTTAGAGTTGAGTTTCAGTTCCCCTTGGACGTTACATTACTCTCAATTCATAAGATTCCTGCGATCATTTAGACTAGGATTTGAACCAGCAACGTTTCTTCACTATGCTCAATTTTTAACCAAAAATTCTAAGTGTCGAGGATCGAGTGGCGTGGAGAGCTCTCGTGTGTGCATTACTCCCGCGACCCCTGTAGCGGAGCATACCGGTCGGAAGATGATGATGATGATGATGATGAATTCTATGCGGAGCGTCAACCACCCCCGGTCAACCACCTCCGCAACTTTGAACATGAACAAGACCTGACAGCGGCCATCCCGGCGATAAAACCGAAATCGTTGCACATGTGAAAAGAACTCTATTATTCTTTATGGTTATAAATAGAGCTGAAAACACCGATCATGCTCCTCTTCGAGAAAGATTTCCCAAGTAGCATCCTCTCCTGATCATACTAGAAGTCTGAACACCAGGTGCTGAAAGGTCCTCTGCAAGTCTTCCCAGATGGATCGATGGTGGGTGAGGGTATGAGAGCGGATGTCTACTCTGAGGATGTAAATATAAACTGTAGCGCCTTTCAGGCAGATACCATGGCGATAAAAGAAGCTCTGTCCGGGATAAACAAAAAGCAATGGAATATCAAGTAGGCACTAATATCGTCACCTGTACTTGTCTTGACAGCCATACGACGATCATGTCTCTAGATGCGGTCAAATTCAACTTCCCTGAATATCCCCCTCATGTCTCAACGAGATGGTCAAGCATTTTAGCATCCAAATCATGTGAGTGCCGGGACACTGTGACATTCCAGAGAATTGTGAAGCGGACGAACTCGCTAGAAAGGGCACTAGTTCCGTACCCTTTCCGGGTGGAGACACCCACTTGAAACGCTTGCTCACACAAATCGTAGATGAAATGCTGTCACAGGACAATTATGGTTAACTCTCGATCCAAAATGCTCACTCAGCCTGATCAGAATGAGTAGTCTCAGAGTCTCAGAGGTCTTATCGGCGTCAAAACCGGGCACTGAGCCATTGGAACTCACGCCTCCAGATTCAGCCTTCCACACAATGAGGTCTGCTGAAGCTGCAGAGACGAGGAGGTGGCAGCTTCTTAACAATTGCAGTACTCCCTTTCTCCGAAGGAGAAGTCACCTAGAAACCTCCTACTTTAACAACCTGGCCGAACTAAATAGCATCAGTGTCAGTCATCTCCAACGCTTTATCAAACGGACTAACTGTGGTAACACAAGTGCCTATGCTGTCCTAAGTGTGAATCCTGTCAATCAGCAGTTAGCCACTACAGCCTGTCCTGACCTATCACTTAGCCTAGGTTGTGATCATGCTTGAAATACTGTTTAAAATGCTGTCGAATATGTTGTAGGCTCCCTCACTTTCGCTTAAAAGATCTGAATGACTCGCTTCTTGCTTTTATCATATTTTTGGTTGACTCTCAGTTCAGCAGAAGTGTCACTATAACTTAGCCTAAGCTTTGACTATTTCTTGAACGATCCAGCGACTGATCGGTTCACTCTTGTGATAACTCCAGAAATCGGATAGTAATTCCAACAGACAACAAATAAGCTCCTTTTAATGCCACCTTTTTGAATTCGCTCAGAAAAGCCAGTAAATCGTGAATTGCCTTGCGAGACGGGTCTCTGGCAAGCCATTTGCCTGATCTTCTGTTTCACATTTTGCATGAGACCTCCTTCGCCTTGAGTTCACATTTTTTCATTTTTTTTTCTAACCCCTCCCTAACTCAACAAACATTTCCCAAAAAATCTGACCCCCTTTTCTGACCTCCATCTCGTCAGCTGTTGTGTCACATCGAGTCTTATCTGCACCTGCATTCTCGTTACACAGTCATTATCGCGTTTCTAACTGAAAGCAAACATTCGGACGCCATCAGCGAGTAAACATGCGCGCACTTCACTCAAAACGCTCTCAAAGTCCCTGTTTACCCGCCGAACCTGCGCGACACACACTCGGCGACTTAACAAAATTAGACGCAGGTATTTGGCGAATGATGGATGCCCGCCTCAGCAGACTGGGGCTGATAAGATAAACCGACCGTCGGTTCGGGGGATCCATCCATCAGCCACGCTAAGTGGCCGCGGATTAAGCAAGTGCACGTCAATTTATCAAAACGACTTACATTGCATTGAGGACAGAAGCAGCAAAATGCCTGAGGGTGCTCAGATAAGTTGAAAAATGTTGAGACTGTTTGAGGAGCTAGTGAAATGTTTGCGGTTTGAAGTTTGACACACATTCCGGGTTAGGTTTATCAAGAGATGTGTCAGGTGGGCTTATGTACACGACGTTGACTGTGCTCGTTTCGCGTTGACACTGCAAACAGGTCCCAAGCGAAAGGAACGAGAAGTCAATCAGTGTCTCATCGTAGCCTTGTTAGGGTCCCCTAAGCTGGCTGCTCCGCCGTCAAAATAGTTCTAAAGTCTCCGCTGTGGTGGAGCACATGTGGTTGAAGAGTGAAAGTGTGAGTCATCGGCACTGCACACGAACGCGTTCACGTGACGCTGGTACATGCTCTGGAGGTCAGTGGGTGACTTCTTATGTGCGCTTCGTGATGTTCATGCGATCATGTGTCTGAGCTGGGCGCTGGTGAGGGAGTGTAGGGAGAAGGCTTGTCTAGATCGGTGGATAGAAGTGACTGTAGGCGGTCCTCTTGCACAAGTGAGAATCCAGACTGACTGAAAGTAAGTGACATGAGGAGGGGGAATGACTTTCGAAGGATTTGATAGACGATGCTGGACGTCGTTGTTGCTTTTCGTATTCAAACCATGCACTTGTCATTACTAGCATTTGCTGGAAGATGTTGGACGCAAACGTTGTCAAAAGACGCACTTGATCTTCAATCTCTGAAAGGAAAGCATTCAATTAATGGCCGCCGACCACTCGACTAACCTCAGTTAACTTGCTGATTCCGTCAGTTTCAGTGTGAGTCTCAAGAGCTACACGCCACGCTTGTCATATTTAACTTGACAGTGAAGCCAGAGCTCCCCCTGCCAAGAGTGGCTACATGTGTTCCTGTGGTCAAAGACCAACAAACAAGGAAGATATGAAAACGTGTCGTAGTTGCTTTTTTGTTTCTTATCTGAAAACAGCTGCAATCTTGGCTATTTTTCGATATGTTGGCGCTTTGAGTTTGTCAACAAATCGTGCCTTATCGAGGAGATAAGAGTTTCTAAATGTATGACGTTTTTAAAAACAAATTACGATCGCTAAAGGTGCCAGCAAGTGACAATTTCTTCAAGAAAATGTTGAGTTGGTCACATTTACGCCGCTTCAAAGGGAGAAGCGTTGGATGTTGATGTGGATGGTGCTAGCTTTTGTGTCAAATTGGCTCCGAAAAGGTTGGCAGGATTTTTCAGTTTCTGGTCAAAAACTGGAACTTGGTTCTTGTTTGAGGCGCATTTTTGTCTAATTCTCAATTGAACCGATGTTTTTGCTTAATTTGACCATTACTGGATTCCCAATCGCTTTAACACTCCTTTCAATGCATAGCATCACTCTTGTGTCACGGGCAATGTAGGGTATGATCGTGGGTAGACGCGCAGGAGCAGGTCTCCTGTTCGTCCTTATACCCTTACCGTACTCATCAAGACCGTTTGTGAAGTTCATCAGCCATCCAGCCCGACATCCTAATGAATGGGATAAGAGGGCATCTTGAGGGAATGTTGCAAACAGAAAATGGGAAGCTTGTCAAACTTCAGCGTCGTCGTAAGACCGTAGGTTCCTCCACTGCTTTGCTGAACATTCGAAAAGAAGTGCCAGTCGTCATTGGATTTCAGGAGCACCGCGCCTTGTAAAAAGGCACCAGAGTGTGGGAAAGGAACGCATTTCAAACCCATCAGCCTTTCATCTGTTTTGTTAAAAGCCTGTTCGGAAACGACCTTTGTTTTAGTACATAGTCTGCATCTTAAGACGCACCACGGCCACTCACACGCTCGAGTCAGCTCCTTTAAATCTACAATGGTTGCAGTCCTTGACTTGGAAGAATAGGTCAATAATACATGTCTTTTCTGAGACTCGTGACTGACCATACCATACACCTGAATGGTTAGAGAAGATGGCAGCCATATGATCTCAATGAAAGTGTTTAGAGGCATTCTTCAGGCAGCTGTGTCCTCTCCATACTTAAGCTATTAAGCTGGCATGCAAGTCAACGAATTTTATACGAATTTCCACTAACCATCTTAAATGTGATATAATCATCTCTAGGCAGGTTAACCAAAGAACCAAGGATGCCCGCATATCGTCGGATTGAATGTTAACCCAGCCAAAGCGGGGCACTGGTAAGAAGTCCCGCCAACTAGGAAGCAACGAGCAAGCTTCGTCTTTAAGTGCTTGTTTGGCAGCTACCCAATGCATACATCCTCGAGAATTCTTTGTAAAAATGGAAGAAATACCGTCAAATGTTCGGACTGACCAATTGGAGTGTATTTCCTACGAATCGACACCCTAGACTGTACATTAAGCTCGAAATTAATCACACATAAACTCGGCAGTACGCGAGGAACTCAATGGTGAGCACTTACTTCTTCGAACGGAATGGGCTATGCTTCGGTTTGGACTTGCAGGACTTCCGAGGCATGCTTTGATTGTGATTCCATTGGGTAGGCGACCGCTTATCAGACTCAGGATGAGGTGGTTGGACCAAGTCCGACAAATCTCTTGGTATCGCTTGAGGATTGCTTTTGATGAGTTAGAGTCGATGACGGCTGATCAGGTGGCCTGGAGATCTCTCGGGGCTCTTTTTCTGCACCACTCCACCTTTAGTGGACAATACGTGACACTGAGAATGATGATGATCATAATCAAATATAACAGTATATGAGGGAGGCAGCGGATGTCGTCTGCATACACATGATAAGCAAGGAAGGCTTTCGGGCTCGAGTGGCGACTCCAACCGAGAGTGGTGTACACTGCATACACAATCGTCAGATCAAGAAGTGACCAATATTGCAAAATTAAATAAATGTCAAAGCACCGCGATCAATATTAACTCTATAGCTTTATCTGCTGGCAACTGGCATCTTTAGGCAAACAAGCACAGAAGTGAAGATGCCCCATAGCGCGTCTCCGTCTCCAAACGGACTAACATTGGCGTCCAAAACAGATGGCAGCACATGACAATAGGTACTTACTACCTCGCTCGAGATACCTGTGCCTCTAAGACTGCTTAACCATGCCTGCACACGCCAGTCAGAAGTTAAAGGGATTCGAGAGACTGTTCGCACATTGTCTGCAGTGCAACCTCTACAGACAGATGTCACATCAAGTCTACTATTAGAAGGTAACTTTTTTAGTCATCCACTCAGCCCATTGTTTCTTAAGGCGTGCATCTCGTGTCTCAAAAATCAAGTCATCAATGTCTTCTTTCGAACAAAATTAACGTCATGTCGGCTACTCACATTTGTTCCCATTTGATGATCGTTTTTTTTTGAAGAACACTCACTTCTCCTTGTCCTTTTTGCTCCAGAATGCCAAGACTAAGCAATGCGTCTCCTTGTCAGACTAGTCTTCTTATACTCTTCTTACGTCCATCAAGTTGTCTGAGATTCTTTTATGTCCCACATCAGTCGTAGGCATCCTCCGTTGCATTCTTCTGGAGTCTCGGAGCCTAATGGCAGGCAGTAACTTGCCTGGTTACACATGGTCCACTCCAAAAATTGGGTTCAGACAACTTGTGCATGGTCACATAAGGCAGGCATTTGTGTGGCGTTGGCATGGCTATCAACCGCGGGATACATCCAGGTTTCTTCGACATTATAATAATAATAATATGGGTCCCGCTACAGTCCGTAGAGGGCCAGGGCCTAGCTTCTCCCACTCGTGTTGTGCGTTGTCGTTGTGTCTCTCACGAGTGGAAGGGACCTACAGTTTTATGCCGACTCCGAAGGGGCAAGTTTGAGAAGCTTTTTCTAAACAGTTACATTCATTGAGCATTGTCAGTGACTCAAAAGAGGTGGGGCCGTGAAAATTATTTTGTTTTTGTCGTACTGGGATTCGCACCTGGAAGCCGAGGTTCAAACAAACTCACAACGCCACTTTCTTCGACATTGTCCTCGTCAAAAAGACATCTTCTTGCCACCAGGCTTGCTGTCGAAGCCAGACGTTGGATCAGTGGTTGTGTGACCAGACTCATGTTGCTGCACAGTCCATATACTTCGTGTTTGAATCTTCTCTCTCATCGCTCGAAACGGGGCAACTCCCGGCACTGATTTTCATCAGACGACAGACTTGGGAATTTTCCACATTTCCATTCACATCGCCCCCAAAAGTCAGCCAATCAGTCAGTCGGTGCTGATAAGACTAATCGAATCCGGATTTCACTTATCAGTTACACTTTCACGGGCGCACCATGTTCGGCACGACCTACACAGTCGCATACGGAGCGGCGGCCTCCACCCGTCATCGCCTGACTTCGATTTCGCCTCGGTCTCAATCGCCAGAGCCCGGTAGGTGTCAATAACTTTCTAACGTCACCAGCGCAACCGCCTCATTAGCGCCACTTCAAATATTTTGTCTTTAATTACGATTTACACACTAAACGGCAAACAGAACGTTCTAGCCTGACACTGCGCCGTCGCGCCGCAGAGCCGCGGTCTCGGTGCATCTGCCGAAGTAAATTCAATTAAAGTGCCCGTTCCCGCGTACCTTCTGTTCATTCACCGCCAGGTCTTGAGAAAGTCTCGGCCGCGAGTCGCCGTGAAAGTTAACGAACGAGAGACACACATGAACTGTTAAGCTTTTGATTTTCATTAAATATTTTATGGCGGCCGGGGCATGGGCCGTTTCAAAAGTGGGTTGCAGCCCACAGCTTGCGGCGGCGTGCGGCCACCGCTCGAAGAGTGGTCTGCTCCATCGGTTGTCTAACAATAACGTAACGAAACGGTGAAACGACTGCGTTGCTGGTTCGCTTTGCTTTTTCACGAAATCCACCTGCAAGCTCGATGAAACCGCACAATTGCGACGTGCTCGGTTCTATTGGCGTGCGGATCAATTAATGCTGTTTGCTCTTGGAAGGGCGGCTAGGATTTCTTGTGCATGCGTCATGACGATGATGAATCATTAGCGAGGCGTTCGGATGCGTAATTTGTATTTCGTCTGCATTCCAATGAGGTGTTGACAGATGGGCGACGGGCGGACGAGTCATATGTCGCGTTGGAATTTGGCATTTGCGAAAAGAAAACGGAAGGCGCCATGGCTTCTGTGCGGGGCCTAGCCTTCGAGCGACATTCCTTGGCAGAGGTGGATCTTGTGTGAGTGGCATACACTCTCCGCTAAATGGTGGGGTGCTGCCATGGCGAAGTGAAGGCATTTAGCAGGGGTTCGGCCGTCTAATCTAATCCGTAAGTAGTTACCCATGTCATTCCCTGCGTCACAGAGCATCCGATGAATATTCGTGAATTTCTTCTTAAAAGAGAAGGGGTTTCATAAGAGGTAAGGAGAACAGAAGTTGCTTCAACGTCTTGTGCTTGGCTTTGCAGAAGGGTCCGCAAAGGTCTTGGGAACTATTTACGTCTCAACCTTGGCATTGTCGTATTGGCTTTCTTTGTGAGAGAGAAGTCGTTAATGTGTGCAAGTTTGTAGGTGGCAAATAAAGAGGGATGCAAATGTTTTCAATTCGAAGGCAGTAAAAGTAACGTAGCGCAGTCCTGTTGAAACCGCATGTCGTTGGTGTCCATATCATCCAATTTGGGCCAAAAGAAGATGGTAATGATCCACCTGTAGCACTCTCCGTTGACGATGATGGTCTGGCCAACGTCGTTCTCAAAGAAATATGACTCGATGACGCCGCTAGCCAAAAATCAACACCAAACGATGACTTTTTCGGGATGCATTGGACGCTCTTGGATCTCGTGTAGATTGGTATCGTCCCAAGTTCGACTTCATTCGATGTTGATTCAAAGATGTTAGGTTTTACAAGTTGAGGATCAGTCGATGTGATTCCAACAATCACTATTGGCCAACTCTCTCCACCGTCAAAGGAGAGACTCCTTCAGCCCAAGGACAGAAACACAGGGGTCCTCTTGGCGTCAAAATGATCGGCATTCTTCGTATTCCCCTTCTTCTTTGTGTGGAGCTACAGTTCCGGATTGACAAAGTTGGTTGAGATTCTGCTCCACATGCGTGGTGCGCCGCCTGAGATGGGGGCGTCCTCTGTTGCGGGCTTGGTATCGAAAATTCCTAAAGAATTCGGCCCGAGCTGTGTCTTGACTCCGGACACTTTCCTTTTACGTGCTGCGTCGGTCTAACCTGTAAAAAGTAAATGTTGGTGATATCCTGATTTAGGCGCCTTTTTTCGTGTGACTGAAGAGGAGCTCAGTCAGAAAAGGCTTTGTAGGTTTTATGGTGGTTTTACGTGGACATCGTGCGGACACTCATCATCGCCTCCAAGTGATGCGAGTGGCAGTACAATGGACCAGTCAGTCGCAAGTGCATTCCATCAGACTCCAGGAGCATCAGGATTACCTGATGGATCATAAGACATTATCCTCAGCGTCGATTGAAGAAGTCCAAGACGTCAAGAAATCTTGGTTTAAATGTTCTTCTGGTCTATTTTGTATTCAGGGCGATTGTAACTGCAGGCGTACACATAACTTGACATACCACAGTACAGCGTGACGTATCCGCAGTCCGTGCAGTCTTATGAATCCACTCCACTCTACTCTAGTTCGACTAGACTATGCAACGTATCCGAATGACCCAGTTTCATCTCGAAGAAGCTCCGACTTCCGATCGACGCCACAACTCAGCAGAAGACGATGGACCCAAAGTTGAAATGAGTCTCCACCCAACTGCAGGAGCAGCTGAAGATGAATAATCTTGAGATTTGGTTTTGGCTTGTAACGTTTGTGGGTTGAGGGCAATTTTGTCATAAAATGGTGCATGCATGATCCTTACTAAGCCACCAGCCCCCCTTTCCGTTCGGCTGTCTGTCGCTGTTTGAGAGGTCTGCCAACAATGGTCCCTCAGTCCGAAGTAGACCTAAGCGTAGTTTCTACAACACTCACTCGTGTTGTACGTGTCATCTTTTTTTAATAGTGTTCTGGCAACAAGAGCGGTTTCATCTTGCTCATAGGATGACGAGACATTTTGGTGCCACTGCCAAAGTTGATTCATCGTGTGCCCTTGTTATTTGTACAGCATGCCACGGCAAGACAGTGAGGAGTGAGCCATGACAACATGACTAAAGTCAGATGCTCCAGATTGATTGGACGTCATTTCTGGATTTTCCCCATCAGGCTGCTGAACTCATTGATGATTCGGCTGAAAAGCATTCGTTTTGGAGACGGTCATGGCTGTTGACTCCTGACTTTAAGCCTGCATTCTAAGCCTGGATCCTAAGCTATCTGGAGGTAAGTCTGCTGTCAGACCGTGACTAGACTCAGGTTTAAACTCGGCTCTGGCCTAGACTCCACAGGCCAGTGATCTGAAAGTAATCGCAAGTTATGTCGGAGCTCAGATTTAGCACTTGATTCCGAATCGAAATCGATGACTTCAATCCTTTATTCCAGGCTTAGATTTAAGACCTTGCTGTGGCCCTATATTCTAACCAGGAGATGTCTGCTTCGAGCTTAGTCCTACTTGCTAAGCATCGATGGAACAAGTAGACTCCCAAGTTCTAAGCGACCGCCCCGAAACCGAGTTCTGAACTCATCGTCGACTCCTGAGACCAGCATCTCCAAGCGCTTCTTCTGTTCATCTCCGTTTTTAAGCACCAGAAGGCTTATTTCACATCAACTCCCCTTATTCAAGATTTCAGCTGACCAGGCAATGCCTCGACTTAGGAGTTGAGTCCACGCTTCCCGCAATATCTTCGACAGAGCATGCGCCATCGTCTTCATTAAGATTCCACTCGACTAGATACCAGTTCCCCTTCCCTCCCCAGATTGGAATACAGTCCCCTTCACACCCATCCCGTGAACCGACACGACTTGGCGTAATTCCAGGAAACCCGAAATTGAATTCAAAGTTTGCGTGCTCTTGTTTGAGTCTCTCCGTATATACATACCTCTCCCCGCCGTCGCATGATTGAAGCATCTCTCTCCGCGTACAGAGCCCAGAACTGAAGCTGAGGTTGAAAGAGAACTTGTCGCCCTGCGGCTAATGGATTTACCTAGAAATCGTCCGTTCCGTGCCCTCTGCTGTGCATGCTGCCCGCGCGAGTGGGTAAACATTAAGGTCACACGCTGTGGATACGTTTCGAGAGCTCGGGATGTTATCGTTTACTCCATTTTTGTATATTTGATCAGACTCTCGCCGCGATAAACCGAAACCAAACAATGCTGCGACATGTAATTGCGGTCTCCACAGACACCACAGCTTGCAGCCTCCCTCGCCTTCGCTCTGGATGAGATATAAATAAACCTGAGAACAATTAAAATAAAACTCTGTCTCGGCGGAGTCGTCGTATCTTATCTAATCGCAACTCATCGAGATGTTAGCAGCCAGCTAGTCAGTGAGACAAAAATAAACGCTTGAGTGGGGGCATTGGGGCGTGGGGTGTGGTCCTGTGATGACTCCATCATCTTTAGTTGGGGGGCGAGAACCAGAACAGCGTACCTGCAGTAGTCGCATGCAGCATGAAGCATCGAGCAGCCTACATAACAATTAGCGAACGAGGTCAGAGATGCGATGCGTGGCTTTACCTGCTTGACGTCAATCAGGGGGGCAAAAGCACAGCAGGGTTGGCGATGGATTCAACACGATGACGTCAAAGCGCGCATACTGCGTTTCAGTGGGGAGCGGGGTGGATTGTAACCAAACGAAGATAAATGATGAAGTAACTGCGTAATGCGAGGAAGATGCACAAGTGCGGATGAGTTTAATTACTTTGTACGCGCCGTGGGCGTCGGTGTGGTCTAAAAATACTCACTGACTCAAGTGTTCGCTTCCTTTGACGATTAGATATGCTTCGTGATGGAGTCGCTGGCAGCAGAAGGTTTGCTTTGGAAGACGAGGCCGAGGTCGCAGCCGGGATTAGCTGAGATTGTCTTGAACTCTGTGCTTGGGAGGGAAATTGAAGCGATTATTCACGACTTGATCAAGTGCTCCAATAGAGGGACAAATCAGAGACGGTTTAGGGCAAACGAGAATGATCATGCTCTGATCGTGAAATTAACAGAAAAGGATGAACGCCTAGCCCAGGCAGTCTGTCACACCTCAGAGGGTAATCGCGGACACGGGGTACGCTCAAGGAATTGACGAAGCTAAACGACGACAGTCCGGGATATTTTCACGGAAACTGCGATCGACGTCATTTAGCTTCTTTGAGGGTCCTCCGTGTTCACGATCATCCTCTGAGTGCTCTGTTCCTGTCCACCATCACGAGGAGACTCCACTGAAATTTGCCCGAATTTTTGTATCGGCTGGCGAGGTTCCTACACACAGTCAAACGCAGTGAAGTTCCTCATCTGGTTTGATTAGTTTGCAGGCTAGCACCTCCATCCATCTATCCATTGACGATTGGACAGGATTTTTGTTTCAAAGGACAGTGTAGATGTCTCCCACTTGCCATGTTTGTCCATCTTTTTCTCCTTTTGCCCGCCTTACAGCCAAAAAACGCAGACTCTACCTTCTTCCAATTTAATGTACAGATTCTACAGCCTGCGTCACCTCTATCAATTACGGCGTAAGTGCTGTCGCTTTTCAGCACTTCACCGTACGGTTTCGGCCTTTTGGACTCCGAGGGTGACGCCTCCATTGATATGGCGCGTTTGGATGTAACTTCCTTGGTAGGGTCCACTACTGTGTGGCTTTCTACTAACCCGGCTTCGTTAGCGTCTCCGGAGGAATACCTTTGAGGCGTTGCGAAACCAAGGATGCAGAGCGCCTTTTTTTAAAGAAGTTCCTGTGGCCTTCGAGCAGGAGGCAACTGCGCGGACAGAGGTTGCAGAGGTTCCCGCCCGTACCAAGATTCGATTGTGCCCGCAACAGTGTTGTGTGGGGAAACACGCTGATTGTAAACAAACGTGGTTAGGTTAGGAGTTACCCCCCGAACAAGAACTTCCTGAGTCACAGATCGCGAACTCTGGACCGAAGAAGGCATGCTCTTTAGTGAGTCGGTGCATGTCTACACTGATTGCTCACAGAAATAGAAGATCGAGTGGGAAATGCAGGAAGGAAGTCCAGACGACTATTTGAACATTCCAACGTGTTGCAGGCTGGAGCAATGTGTGGCAGCCATCACGATCTCGACAAACTCCTTATGTCGCTCGTCTCTATTGGAATTAGCTGCACAATTTAGGCTTTGCCTGTTGGGGGTACCGGATGAGCAAGATATTCCGGGTGAACCTTCATGTTGCCTCTCCGACATCGGTTTAGCCCACGGCTTAGACACGAATCCTGAAGCTTGCAAGACTTATGTCCCCCGTGGTGTATTGGGTAGGTCTGCCGACTCTTAGGTTCAGACTTCTTCAATCCACTACGGCGCCGCCTCAATTACTTTTATTAACCCAACTCGTGAGCACTCCCGATGAGTCGCAGGTTCAAGCCAACACCTCCTCTGAACCAACACAGCTTTGGCAAGTTGAAGGCGACGATGCTCCGCAGACCTCTGCTATGTTGACATAAGCGACTTTTAGATTATCTTCTTCACTACATCAGTAAGTCTCGCACTAAGTAGTTCGATTGACTCTAGAATTAGGCTGCGTGGCAGCACAATGGATCTTGCCTGGTTCAAGTGCACTCTAAAGGCCCATAAAACTTTCGATTCTTCCATGACCTCCACCATTAACACAACTGTCATTAACTTCCCTATGTAACTATTGACAATTTGAACTCACTTCCGATGATTAAGCTGCCATGGGGTCTAATTCAAAATGAAACCTTCAAATGACACCTCTTACAACTGTTGCCTCTGAAATCACCTGTTATTCTCAAAATTGCATCTTAACAGCTTTCGGCAAAAAATTGAAGGCCAAACAGAGACCTCGACCGCAACTCGAATCGGTTCCTTCGAAGCACTAGTCACGACTCCTGCCTTTTTGAAGCTGACTTCCGTAGGATTGCATTTATCGCACCGTTACCGCGTTCCGAATCCCGAACCCGAAGCATAGACACTCCTTAGGAACAGCTATACAAGTGTTGGTTGAAGGACTTCCCCGATCGACCAGAAGTCGGAGGCATGCAAGCTGAGCCATGCCACTGTCACTGAAGCTCGACACCGCGAAGCCTCTTTCAACACAGCTAAAGTGCTGATCGTCCGACGATCATGGCTCAGATCGCGAGCAATAAGCGCAAGCTTGCTCGACGCTTAACCTCCCTCCATGAAATTGCTACCGAACTCGGTGCAGCCTAGTAAAAGGCAACGCACTCAGCAATGCTGTCCCCTGACCACCACCAGCGCCAGCAGTCCCTTGAAAAGCCGCCGCCGCCTCGCTTTCACTGGTGGCTCCAAAACCTGAATCGAACGCCGCGCTCAATGCGCATTCGTCTCTAGGGCATTTCTAATTTGTTGTTCGAATTTTCCCGATCTCCGTGAACATGAAAGCCATTAACAGAAACCCACATGCCAGGCGTGACCCACATGTTCGCCAGATGTCCAACACCGCATTTGGCATCTGCACGGCCCACCTCGAGCGCGGGTTTCCAAAAGAAAACCGAAATCCCGCTTGCGCGTCCGGATATGATTTATTAGCTCCGCACTTCCAGCGCTGGCGCATACCGTCCGCGCCAAACAAAGGCAGCGGCCGATCCCTCCGCCCGATCAAAAGACGACAAATCAATACGAGCCGCATGTAGGTGGACTGTATGGCCAGCGTCGCCGCTCACTCGCATCATCGCGCCTTGCTCGGCAATTTGTCCAGCAACGCCCAGCCGAAAATTGCTGCACACTCGTCGCGAGAGAGTTTCGCCAGCGATCGGCGACGGCTCGTACGCAAATTGAAGACAACCAAGGCAAGGTTAAGCGAGTGGGGCGATACTTGGCGCCCGGACAGCCGAATGCGGCGTAATGGCGGGCGGACAGGTCATTAACTTCGCTTTTAATGTACGCGATACCGTCGAAAACCCCCATTCGATGGGACAGTAGCTTATTTTCGAATTAATGTCGTCGCTGCCCTGCATGCACACACACACACACACACCACGCGATGAGGTGACTTAATTTGCGCTGAAATTCGGTCACGACGCGACGTCGCATTCCCATTCGGCGATCCCTGCACCGGACCGAGGGGCGCTGAATCGATTTTAATTGAAATCCAGCGGAATTACGGGACTGTGGTGCCGATTTTACGGTTTCCGGGTTTAATAGAATCGCACTGCATCGGGGAGTGCACTTTGCTCGATTGTGGCTTAATCGAGTTAGTCGAGATTTAATGGCGGCCTCTCAAGTGAGCTGAGGCAGGGCACACCCTTGGGTGCATGCACACGGGCGCTGCATTGCGGCAGCGGGACACACTTCAAAGGCTGCCATCTGCGATGGCCAATGGACCGATTGAATTGGGTACTTAACTGATGGCATTGCCCACTTTGCAGTCGATGTGATTTTTGGTTATTCTCTGTTGTTTTACAATCTGACCTCGTTGTCATTCGGGCTCGAATCGATTACGGCTTGCGGTTGGCATTGGAAGACGCGCCGAGAGTCATTTCGGAGAATCGGTGGTGGACTGGTGATCTATCGACGCAAGTAGCTGGTGGTGGGTAATCAATTCAACAATTGACTCATCGCATCTGTCGTGTCGCCGTGGAATTGAACTGCTTGATACCGAGAACTGGGACTGGGCAGTGTGTGTGGCGGACAGGTAGAGACAAATGGTCGTGTCCTTATCTGATCGTCGAGGGGAGGTCGTAGATGGTGGGAGATCGATTGTAGGAGATACTGACAGTTTTATGATGACGATCCTTTACTAAATTCAACATTAACTTGTTCTCCTTTGGGGGTTAGCTCCGGGAAACAATTAGGCGTCTGGATGATGAAATGCAGGACAGGCTCCTCGTTCGCTTAGTGACCACGTGCGGACATTGTCTCTACTTGTGAAGCAAGCCACCCATGGAGTGTTTGAGCCTGTTTACACTGCATCCTTTGTTCCCTCTGATGAGGTTCCCTCTGCCTTCCTGTTCTTCTAAAATAAAGGGCCTTGTGTAAGCAGTCACTGTTACGGTGCTGGGATCTATCAGGTTTCACCAGCTTCCCGATTGCCAAGAGCCATCACCTTGCACTGTTGAAACCAGACATAGTAGCACAAAACTTGGTAGTTTCTCGAGAGGAACTGAACAACTTTTGAGACTTAGATTGTCTGCATTTCTCAGACGAAGCATTGCTATTCTCGCGCTCAATGTCGATGCATTTTCTGGTTTTGCTTTGGTGTCGGTCACGTCAAATAAGCTACAAAGCACTTAGCAGTCCCCACTTTTTCTTCGAGTCGCACTATAGTCCGGGGTGAACACGAGCTCGTTGAAAATGATTATTCGGCCAACACACCTTTTACAGCTATCCCTCTCAACTCTGCTGATGCTCCATTCGACATCCGTATGCCAAAGTCTCTGTGGTCGTCGTCTGCTATGGTGCCCCTCTGAATTAGATTCGCATACTTTCTAGGCTGCAATTTGCTCTGAATGGCTGGGTCAATTTTGGCGTTCGAAGCATACCTCTAATGCTGTATTTTTTGCAATTTCCATTTACCATGAAAGCAAGTGACACAGCTGGATGGCGCCGTTGGTTGAGTGTCTGTCCCTGGTAAGAGCGGTCCTAGTTAAAACGCTTTTATCGGGTTTTCAAATCTGGTCCAGTCCATTTGCCGTTGGGATCAAATTAACGACACTATCACTGCAGTTGTCGATCGGTGGTAGCCTGACTATGGGCATCACAATGAACCAACATGGTCTAAGTGTGCTGGCGATTTCGCTGGCAGCCCAACTACCTAACCTAACCTAAGTGACACCAACTCAAGTGGACTTACTTTAGAGATCAGTTACTTGTCTTGGAGTAGGGTCGCTAGTATTTTTCCTTCTCATTCCGCAGGTAACCTAGCCCTTAATCAGCTAACAGTCGTGTTAGCCCACGCAATGTTGGTTGAGGTCATTATCCACTAGTATAAGCCACCTTATATTCTGGCATCCTTAGACACATGCGTTCACCGACGCCCAGTCGACTCCTCGGGACAGAGGCAAGTTGTCACTGCAATCTGCATGGCCTAGCTACCTTTGGCATTCGGTAAGGGTCTAGCTATGCTCATTCCGTGGTACATTCTGCTGCAAACGGAATTAGAGCAAAGGAGACAAGAAACATAGGGCTGCTTGTCAGATGAGTAAGTGACAGAGATTCATACAAGGGCACATGCTTGCAGCGCTTAGTGTTGGCCACTTAGATAGGAGAGAGTCTTAAAAAGACGTAATCTCGCGACCTCTTTAGTAGATCATGCGGGTCAGAAGATGATGATGATCATGATGACGAATTTGGATTCAGTTATGAAGTTACGCTGAGGTGGCTTGAGAATGCTGGTTAGAGTACTTCCGTATGTTCCTTATTAGATACCACTTGTGCGTCAAACGAACACTGATTAAAGACCCCCTCATCTGTTTACGTTCTCTTACTTGGAACACCCTCTTATCAGCTTCACATAACAATTCGAATCTTGTCATTATTTTAAATTTCCATTTTTTTTTCTTTTCAGGTAAGTCAATCAACAATCATTAAACTTGACCGAAACTGACTCTGGACCCATGTAAGTGTCGCCTTTGAAGATAAGTGGATTTTTGAGGGAGCTCAAATGAATAGAGATTGATATAAGCTACTCTTCGTTTGATTTCGACGCAGTTCGGCGAGGTAGACAAAGTGCCTAAATACTTCGAATTTGTGGCTGCCCAGTGTGATGACAAAGACGTCGATGTCGTGCGGTGTTTCTTGAAGACAGCATGTACTCCGGCTTGCCTATATTCACCGCCATATCCACTTAAGCCGCTTCCATCTCGATGCCAGTAAATGAATCATTAACGACTCGACGAGTCCTTACAATGCCAGCAGTCGCATGGACTGCCTTAGTGGCGCCTCAGTGCATTTTGCACGATCTGGATGATGTGGCATCAATCACACGACACTTTGTCGTCGCACTGAGTCTGTAAGCGAGTTTGATGGATCAGCGAGAGTTCTCCATCGTTCCTATTGAAAGTTTGACAGAAATGCCACAACTAGACAAGGTGGCAAATAGCTCGTCTCTATGCAGAGACTGCGGAAGACCTGGTCCTTGCTTCCACAGCACTCACTCGCGCTATGCGTGCTATTGTTCTCTCGCGAGTGGAAGGGTGCCTACCGTTTTATGCCGACACCAAACGGTGAAGTTTGAGAATCTTTTTCTAGACAAGTCTACTCTTTGAGCATAGCCAGTGACTCGCAATTAAGAACGCACCTACCCACAATGGCGCGGTGCGGCGCAAAACGCTCCCATTGTGTTGCTTTGATGTCGACGAAGAGGAGATGCGTTTTCTTGTTGGCAAATGGTTTCCGGTGTTCACGGCAGAGAAGTCTTGTAGGTGACATTAGAGAGACTTATCTCGTGATAGTTGGCGCTGTTTAAGGTGTATACATTCTTAAGAATCAGTCGTATGCAGCTGAGGTTCCACTAGTCCATCATGTGACTTACAAGACTGTCCTTTTTCGTGTGTATCAGTGGTCTTAAATAAGCAGAATGAGTGAAGGATTGTCACTTGGGAGTATGCGCAAAGGATCGCAGTCAGTTTATAAGGAGAGGACAAGTACCGTCTACCTTATCCAATGATGACATATTTGGGAACAGAAGCAAGGACAGTTTTTGAGGGCACTCGTCTTAGTGCCCAAAAGACAACTGCGAACAAACGAAGGTTGGTCAGCAGTCAGTAGACACAATGGTTGACAACATCGTTTCTGCTTTTGATCTCGTTATTCATGTTGTGTTGCGCTGTTCACCGCGGTTCCTGACTACCTCGAAGTTGTAGTTGTCCATTGTGTCGCTCTGTCCAAGAAGTCAACGTTCTATGTCCGCTCTTGAGGACACCATATACATCCAAACTCATTTTGGCCACTTCCGTACCATATGCCTCAATGACGGCTGACTTCGTTCTCTCAATCACGTCACTGTCATCCGCGCAAGCTAACAGCTGGACGGACTTCTGGAAGTGTTCCTAGTTATCAAATCCCGTAGCATACCGAAGCCTAAGACTAAACACACTCGTAGCTTCTAAGCACAACCGCTCTCAAGAGAAAATCCTGGCGGAACAACAAACATTTTTTTGTCAATAGCGGTCACAAAACTCGATTTATAGTTCAGCAGTGAACTTATGTCAAATCACAGTGAATGGCTGAAAGGCTACATCCCTTGAATAACTCGTGGAAATCTTAATTAAGTTCATCTAGTGCCGTCCACGTCTGAGTTACGCACGATATCAGCACTCTACGGCTGACGCACTACCAATTGTCACCCAAGGCAAATCGACCAGGACCGTGAAGACCAGCCTGTGTGATTCAATGGAGCTAATTTTTCGGAATTCAATCGAACTAATCTTGGTCTCATTAAAGCCTCTTTCCCCGACTGAATGTCCCCCCACCGTGAACAGTCATTCGTGTCAAACGGGCACCATTTCCTGCACCAAAACTGATTTAACTATGTTTCGAAATTGGCCAAAACTTACGTAATTGAAGCATATTTTCCGATCGCCGATTGTTGGTTTTGTTGCCAGTGGACCAGCAGTGAGTTACAAATTTTAAGCACGCACCGTTCCACCGTCACACGCGATCACGCCGAAAATTCCCACCGAAACCTAGCCAGCAGCCCGAATTGAAGTTCAACTGCTGCTCGCCAACTAGAGGCGGCCATGTGTGTGCGACCGGCTATGACTCACTCTCGTTCAATTTTCCGACAATGAAAGCAAACAAAACCAGCACAAGCCGGGGGGACATTAAGACTGAAATTTCTTACGTTCCAGCCAGGCGCTGACCAGTGCGACCAAACTCCGCGCCGGCGATCGTCAATATCGGCTGCATGATGATCACCGGCGCATCAACATCATTATCATCATCATGTTGGTGATCGTCGTCCTCGTCGTCGTCATCTTCATCAGCATCAGCGTGAGGATGTGTGCGCTGCACAGGGCCCCCCCATTACCATCAAGAGGAGAAGTAATGTGATTGACCAAGAGGCCTGGATTCTGTGCGGTTCGCGTCTAAAATTAGAACCATCCCGGCCCGTCTTTTGTCGGTTGGCATACTCTCCCGACAGTCAGCCGTACAGCCCGACAGGGATAGATGTGCGCTGCGCATGGGGACGCGATCCGATGTGCGGACGAAGTGAAAATATGTCGTCGCAGTCTAAATGCACGCCGGGCCGTAAATTCCAGCCAACCCCTCCTCTACAACAACACGAGCAGATATGATCCCAAAATCTCACTGATGCGCTAGTGCGGGGGGAGAGATAGAGACACACTGATGATCGGTTTGATGCGCAGCGCCTAACGTGGATACACACGTTGCCCGCCAGGCATGCACATCGGTACTCTGGCGGCGTTCATTTTCGGTTCAATGCACATTTCCGCTGCTGCACTGGGAATCAGAGACAGATATCGGGAAACGGGACATGCCTGTGTGAGTGAGTGTTTATTTTAGTTGCGCTCCTCTCGGCTGTCGGCTCTCGAGTGCCTAAAACGTGTCGCCTCGGCTGCCAACTACTGCTAGCTGCTGCGACTATCTGAGAATCTAAAATTAGACGAGCAGTCGATCTGCTGCAGGGTCCCTTCAGTTCTATTCAAACGCAGGGGGAACTCGAGAGGATCGTCCTAATGCGTGCATGGTGCTCCAAGGAATGAGTGGTTACAGTGGGAGAAGCTACCATATGTCCACTCAATTATCTCGTGATGTATCGGTGATGGCTGCGTGTGGTGCGACTGACTCCTGTTTTGAGACTTCGATGGAAAATAAACGCCGAGTCGTTAATCTGATGAGCATTGCAGTCATTCAGTCAGTTTTGGATGACGAAAGGCGTATTTGGGGATGTCTGGGGCGGGCGGTGGTGTTTCATTACGTTTTCCATTGAATTCGGGGACAGTTTGTGGAAAAAAATGTGGTCTAATGTTGCTGCAAATGTGAGAAAATCACTCCAAGCGACTAGTAGTTTACTATCGGAGTCCCGAAGACTATGTTTCCGATCAACAAGAGGCTTTCAACTACACTTTTCGAGGTGCTTTGCATGCTCCCGCAGTTTCATCCTTTTCTTAAGGGTACGTCATCAGTTGCCAGGCAGGTATACGAGGATGTGTCCAGTCTTCTCTTCAGTGGTATGTTCAAAGACCAAGTAACGTCGACAAGTCTTTATTTCGCATTTTGGATGCGCTTTCGTAATGGAAAGTGATGACGTTGTACCTTACCTTTGCTTTTGACGGCACTTGGACAGCAGCTAAGCCTGTGGTCGGACTTCGGTACGTGTGAGGCTGTAACCAACAGGGTTGACGTGTGATTATTTCAATCACGCATGATGACAGGATCCGCGGATGAATTGAATAGGAGGCCACCCAGGAGCACTGTGCTCAAACGTCTCCTTCTTCTTATTATCCTTTAGGTCCTTCGTCATCAAAGACAAGTTTCAGTTTGTGTCTCTCTCTTAGCAGATCACGCCAGGGGACTAGGATGTCATCTCTCAAAACCAATTAAAGAAGCCTTTTGGTACTTCTATACTTCTTTGTGTGGCGCTACAGACTGGGATGAGGGTCAAGCAACAAACCGAAAGTCTTCAATTTCGCAGACTAAGTTGATTGAGGTTCTTCCTCATTTTAAACCAAGGATGTGTTGGAGTCCACAAGCTCGGAGTGGAAGACTCGTCGACACGATTGTCCCAGCTAGACTGTGACAGCCCTTTGGCTTACTTTGGTGCACAGAAGCTCTGCAGCCGATGTTTGATTTCGATTCAGACCATGAGCCTCTTTTGGAATTAATGACACCGAGTCTACGCGACAAGTGAACTAGGGAACTGAGGAATACGACTAGTCTGGTGGCACTCAACCAACTCGAGGTACAAAGTATGCCGCAGTAAACGACGGATTTTGTTTGCGCGAAAACGCACCGAAATCCCAACAGAGCCCACTTATCCAGCCACACCACACCCGGGCATCTCCGCCAACTCTTGTCCTTCCAACAATTCAGCAGGCTGTGCAGAGCTTGAGGTCGTTGCAAAGATGTTCGTGTATTCAGAATTGAAAGCAGCTGACATTCCGACAGATGCAACAGCGGCTCTCATTTCCAAGGCAGTGCTCCGCTGGCTCAGATTGTCGAAGAACTGGGCCCTTATATGGAGCTTCCTACGGGAAGTGAGGCGTTGAATGGCATCTTCCTCAACTGCGGCAGAAGTCGTCTTAAGGAAGATCCAATCCTGGAGGCGTGTGTACCTTTAGCGATGAGTGTTCCGGATGAGTACCGGCCTACTTAAATAGTGCAGACTAGGTGTGCGTTTTGAGTTAAGTCAATGCCTCATACGTAGGAACAGCCTCGAACACTACGACCACACACTGGTGCTCCTCCAGTCAAAGTAGTAGTAATAGTAGTCTCGACTCGACCGTGGTTCACTTAGACCAAGTGGTTAGCTCCATTCTGCGCTCAGAAGAGGAAGAGATCCATTGCGAGCTTGGAAGAGGAAACCGTCCAGATTCGCACATGAAACTTAGGAGGTTTTTCAGTTCAACACCGCTTAAGCCGTGTAGCTCTAGGAAAAACTGCTTTTCCAGAAACTGCCTGCTTTTCTTTGCTAGGACTACGCATTCACAGATCAGACGTTGGACAGATTATATTCTTCTTCGCCTCTACTGCTTCGTTGAGCGGTGTGTTCAGACGGCATGTAGTCCTAAGGGACAGTGCCCGGAAAAGACTTCAATTAGCATGCAGGCTTCCTCGCAACTAAAAAAAAAGCCAATAATGCTGATCTCTTCTTGCTCAGCGTCGACAATAGAGCCCTTGCTGTTACTCCAATACGCAGACCAACAGCCATCGAGTTCTGGCTCTGTCCAGGGCTTCGTCTTTCTCTTTTTTTTCTTATGGAACTAAGCGGCATACGAGATTACCAGAGACTTGCCCAGCTCATGCTTCTTTTTCGCGAGACTATCCGCTTCTTCGTTTCCTTGGATCACCGCTTTCACCAAGGATTACCCGCAGACGCTTTGTCTGCCTAATCTGGCCAGTTTCGATGTCAGAATGATCGATGTTATGGCCTTATTGCTTTGCAGCTAATGTTAAATCTCAGCACAGGAAGCAGCTGTCTAGAGCCCTTTGAAGCTAGAGTCTGAAGCAGAATATCTCGGAGGTTTGACTCTTAGTACCCACCGTCTGGTGTTGGTTTGTTCGTTCAATGTCCTGTGTAACAAGAGTTTGTCAGGCAACGAGGAGATGGAGGGCACAGTGTAATTGCGGGCCGATCTAACTCGGTGGTCCATTAAATTCAGTACAAATCTCAAAATTTCGTCACGTTTTGACGGCAAATATACAAGCTCAACATGATCTGCTGGAAAAAGGCTGCAGGCAGTTACCTCCTGGCAAGCAGTTCAACCGTCTCAAATACAATTTGAACTCGGTAAACAACATCCTGGCGGTCGTCGTGACAGGAACAACCTCTGGCAAAACGGTCCTTATTCGAAATGGCTCAAGATCACCAATGATCCGCCGAAGAACGGAATAGTGGTTTAAAGTTAGTCTGAAATATAGGCCAACTTGCACAATACCGTGCAAGGAGTCGGGACGACAAGATGAGTCGACTAAACTGGCTCTGCAGCGTCAAAAACGCGAGCAACAACCCTCTGATCAAGAGTGTCTTCAAATCACTGTCTTCGTCTTTTTTCTACCGAGACGACGAAGATTGAGCGCGACTCGGTATTGAGACCAAGTCATCACGGATGCAATAAGGCTTGGTCCAGATAACTGCAATCAGTGTGTGAGAAAGACTGCTAGAAAGCTGTCGTCCCGCAGGAGTCCAGCCTCAGACGGCGCCTATGGTTCGTTGGCTCTTCACAGAAGAGGTGGCCCTTGTTCATGGGCCTCTAAAATCCACGAAAAGTGACGTACGATGTTAATCGTTGCCATTAGGACGAGATTATATGCTCGACTATCACTGGCATCAAATGTGGAGGAAATAACAAATCGTGCTTCAAGTCCCCCCGACAGACCATCATCAGTTTGACGGCAATCAGTCACTCGGACCGTCGTGATGTATCCGATTCGTGAGACAAATCAGATCATTAAGTGCGGACAGTGATAAAGACCGCAATTAGCTAATGACACGTCGCAACAGCTGTCCCTTCACCTCATCGCATACTTGTCACTGCGGTGATGTAATCCATTACCGAAACGCCAAGATTGCATCGTTTGCTCGGGCCCGAAAGCGGGTCATCCAGTTGCAGTCGACTCGATAAATTACCTCTCCCATCGGGCAGGAAAGATTCCAATTACTCCATTCCGTGTGCCCGCCGAGGTAACCGTCAGCCGCTCCAGTCGACAGACCCCGACGACCGTCCGCATCGATCGATCGAGGTGCGGTTCATTAGGTTAACCTTGTGCCAGGAGTGTTATGCGAATGTGCCCGGGCCGATTTTGTGGTCAATGAGACAGGAAAACTCTGTCCACCGGACGCTATCGAATTTCCAATCAAAAGGGCAACCAACGAGGCGCTCAGAGAGTATCTTTTTACATGAAAGGCAATAAATACGCGCCAGTGCAACACAATCGCCGGGCATACGTTTCAAGTTGTAGGTACTTTATGGTCTCTGGGAAGGGACAGGCCGCTGCGCAGACTTCCAGGCACCGATCCCGCTCCCAGCTCCCAGCCGACATCATCATCATCGTGCTGTTGTGTTGGCCATCGCAAGTTGGGCAGAGCGGCTCACGGATAGAGTCATGACTGCGAAATGTTTTATGCGACTGTGAACTCGGAGTCAGCACTGACAGTCTGTTGGTGGCACCCCTCTGAGCGGACACCGGGCTGGCTGTGAGTGTGTGGAATGCCGTTGGGCTTCGGCCGCCATCTGGGGGCTTGCACTGCAGATGCGACTGATTGGCTGTGTGTGCGGAAGGTCAGAGAAGGGATTATTAGATTATCCAATGTGTACAGTGAGTCAGTCGCATGCGATGAAGAGATGCTTGCCGACTCGGAGTGCTTTTTGTGGCGTGCAGCGCTATAAGATGAATGCTGGTCTTCTCTGTCTGTGGAAAGGTGTTCTTGAGGACATTTCCAGCAGGGAACTGGTGGTCGGCGACACCAATTGCCGACTAGGGGGTCAAAGCAGGCAAAGCATCCTCGACTGTCATCGGGTAGGAGCCAAGGGACACAGTGGAATCTCAACAGTCTTCGGGTGGAAGTCAAAGCAGTCATCGAGGAGGAGCCACAGGAGTCAAGGCAGGCGAGGCAACCTCGCAAACCGTGGAGTAGGAACCAAGGTGGCCTCGGCAAATAGTGATGACCATCCATCCACGCTCGTCACTCGCGACTGGTCATCCCCACGAATTGTCATCGAAGAGGGGAGTCCACAGGAAATTCTAGCTAATCAACACATTCACGGGGTTCCCAGAAAATTCAGCAAAAGACCCTCGTTAAGCACTGCTCTGCTGCGAAGATTCACCGCAACGTGTGATCCCCAGCAACGATCTCATGTTTCATAGCCATCCATGGTCCCCCCGCCGTCCACTCCGCCCCACTCACCGACCCTCACTGTCCCATAATTCGGGCATCGTGTGGCTAATGGCAACCACAACGATTTGCCTGCTCTGAGTAAGACCTCGGAAATAGTGCCTAGCATCACTGCGAGAGTGTGTAGCAATCATCGCTGCGTCCGCGGCCAGATCCCATCTGACACAGATCTCGAAAGACTCGAATCGCCCCGTCGAGAGCGATATTATTATCCGCCGCTAGTGGGTCGATCCACTGACAAACCCCATTCGGAGTGAATTTAGAAATTAGCTCAAGCCAATGTGTCACTTCTCCGCGCCTTCCTCCACCTGTGCGACGGCCAATTTTGCGAAGGAATTCGACGCTACGCCAAGACAAAAGGCCGGCCACAGCACACAGTGCCGCTGCGCTGCTGTTATTCTAGATCGAGCGTTGGATTTATGCGAAACTCATCGCGCCAGCAATCGCACTTATTAACACGGAGCGCGGTGTGATTTGCAAGACACGCCAAAAAGGTTCACCTAGAAACCCAAATAGCGCGCAACACCTCATCGTGCGGCCGCTGCCCCTCTGTCGCCGCTCGTCCCTCTGGCCGTTGTCGGGCGCGGAAAATAAGCTGCTTATGCCGTTTCGCATATGAGTTCCATCTCGCGAGGATCAGCGAGGTTGTTCTTAATTCGGACAGCGAGCGCGGTGAAGAGGTGGGATTCTGCGAAAAGTGAAGGATTATGTGTCCTAGCCTCCGTCCGGGTGATGATTGAATGGCTAACGAGCGGGCCAGTGGATGCGTGCTAGCGTGCGGTACAACGGAGCGCACTTGCCGTAATTGAAGTGAATTCCCGGCGGTGACTCGATTTCGGCGGATGGTTCTTTTGAAGTCGCTCGGCTGTGGTAACGAGTGCGCCGAAGAGGATTACGGGAAATTAATTGAATCGTTTTTAAGTCTCTCTGCGGATGGTGGTGTGGTGTGGGAATTATGTTCCTAAGACTGGGGTTTGTTTTGGATTCAGCAGTGGAAAGAGAGGCGCGATAAGAGGTGGACGAGCGACGCGGTTTGTCGAGAATTGAATTTTCGGGGAAACGCCGGCCTCTGCTGGGTTGGCAGAGGAAGGCTGCTGCTCGTGTCGATGATTTTGTGAGGCACTGAAAAACTGTGCTCGTTCAGAATGCCAGTTTGTTGAGAGTTGATCAAAATAGGCGATTTGAAACATATTTCGAAAAATCGCCCATATCCCTAAAACGGTGCGTTCCTGCTTTTAATCAACCTCTGGAGGACGCAAAGACGCTTCTTTTGAGACCTCAACAATGACGCTACGCACAGTAGAAGATAGGAAAAGGTGTCCGAAAAGGTGACCTGAAGTATTTTGCCCTCTCACTAATTTTTCACCACAATAGGCCGATAGTTCGGCACGAAAAATGAGCTGTCGCCCCATTCACCATAGTCGCAACTTTGGCTTAAGTATGTAAATGGCTAAAATTTGAAATTCTCCCTCATTACCATTTCCTCTCGTGTGTCGTTCATAATTTTCGCGAACGCGTGCACAGCGGCGCTCGCCAGCGACAGACAGACAGTCCGCGTGTATCTTCGTTTGGGGAATAAATTTTCGACATCTTATTGGAGTAACCTTCGGCCAGCGGCCCGCTCCGCACCCGAAGCGAGACTGTAGCAGCAATTAACCGAACCCGGGAAATCACGTACACTCGCGAGTACCGACAATAATTAAGGTAGTCGTCTTCCCTGCACGGCTGGTGCCCGCCCGCCCAGGCAGTCTTCAGTCTCCACCGCCATCGCTATCGCCACGTCGCTATAATGGATTTCATTCATTCGCCTCGGATGTGTGTACTTCTCACGAAATTTTAATTAATTTCCCAAAAAAAAAAACACAAAAAACATGATTCTCCGTTTGGTGGAGGCAGAGACCTGAGTTCTGGCGGGGACCTCGATGACGGGGGGCATGCCATTGGGGTGAGCTCATCGTTGTTGATTTTTGACGGTCAAGGTAGCCGTGTCATTCGGCCAATTGACTTCGGTGAGTCAATTGATCACTAATTGAACGGCCATTCGTCGCTGGTGCTGCTGTTACTGGTCGCGTTTCATTTCGAGGGGGCGGGCGAAGATGCTTTGCATCACGGCGGCGATTCAGACAGATTCGTCGAATGAGGACAGCGAAACATTTGTGCAATGTTGACCTATTTTCTGGTCTTAATTTTGGCATTGCGCAGCGGCTGCTCCGACACAGGCACATGCACAGACACAGACGCTCAGTCAATTTTGGCACGGCGACATATTTGTTTGCTCAATCTGGTGGCTTACTTTCGATTCTGATAAAAACAAAATTGACTCTTGTTTATTTTCATTTAGAAATGATTGTTAATCTGTTTCTTGTTTTTTTCTGTCTCGTTGCAGGTACGTACTTTGGGGCGATGAGTGAGTTTCCATCGATTTTATGGAGTTTTTCAGGGAAAATGCGATGAGTCGGGTTAAACTTGTTGGTCTAGGGATTAAATGGTTTGCAGATGATAGCGCCGTGCTTTAACGTGCTGTTGAGTCAGCAGAGGTGAAGCGTAAAACATGTGCGTTCACCTTGTCTGCTGAGACTTATCAACATGACACTGCTCTTAGGAATGATTCCGCCACACTATTTCAATTTTGTGGAAGCTGCAGGGACGATGAGGAGATCATGCATTTACTAGTGCCGTGGCCTCGCTCCGAGAAGGAAAGTTCATCTAAGGCTTCGATTCTTCGATAGCGTCAAACGACCTGAACAGCATCACCCTAACTCAGCTAAGTCACTTCGTAGCAAGCACCAACTGGTTTGAAGAGCAGAAGATATCCGATCCCCGAGGCATCACAATGCCCCGATAATGCTAATAAATGCGTGATCACTCTCTGCAATCGGCCACTAGAACCTACTTACAAACTGCTCAGTTCTCCAAGCCATCTAGGTTCTGAGCCTGAGAACCTAACCTAAACTAAACCTTGCGCCGAATGTGAATGAAGCTGGTTGCGAGAACCAATGGTGGTCCGACTCAATTTTCAGGCAACACGACTCCACATTTACTCCTGCCTTAAGCTATGTGCTGCTGTGTAGGTATGGTTCCACTTCAGTTGCGCGTGTCACCGCAGACGGTGACTTCTGCTACCGGTTTGTTTCTTAGGTTCTTAGAGAGTCTCCGACCAGAAGTGTCCAGATATATTTTTACATATATCTGTGCATCGTTGAACCTCCTTCCCGAAATATTTTAGATGTTGATGGGTTAAAAAAATTATCGGAAAAATCCATCCTGAAGACCAAGTAGCTCTACGTCTGCGTTTGGCGGCCCAGTCATTTTGAAGACAGCATATATTTCGTTGACTGTTGTGTTCTTCAAACGCTGCTATTTTCGCCTGATGTACGAAGTTGTTGTCAACTGACAGTGTGTTACTTTGTTTAGGAGATCAAGAGAAGCGGTAATCTACACTCACTTACATGAGTATATACTACATGAGTACTTTGGTAACACTCACATTGAGTCTAAAAGGTGCTCCAATGCCAGACGACTAACCCAACGGGCAGAAGGGCGAATAAAATGCAGAGTGCGGTTAATTAAATGTAAAAAAATCTTCAACTCATACAGCATTGCAGACTGTTTTTCCAGGCAATGTAAACATTTTTGATGTTAGGTGGACGAGCATAAGTCACGTGTCACTTAGGTCCTGCTGGACCCATTGTGATAGCCGATTTCAACGTCCTTAAGATGCAGCAGTTATTGCATTGAATATGAATGGACCGTGTTGTAAGAACGCGTCTCAATTGCCATCATTGAATGGTACCTGAGTCAGCGGTTGACTTGATCTTCTGACAAACTTGACTCTCTATTTAGTCTGGTCTTAGGCTATGTGCTTCTAATTACGAGTTGGCTTTTGATTAACGTCCTACTACAGCTGCGTATATCACCGAGGATGATTGATGTACCGGGATGTTCATGAGGGCTGAAGGCGTCGTGAGTGTCCTATTGGTCTACATTTGAACTCGATGAATAAGTTCATCATTCAGTGTGCTCCTCTCGATGTCTTAGAAAAATATAGTCAGAGGGACCGTCCTTTGAAAAGACCAAGACCAAGAACCTCTGTACAAAAAGAGCAAACACGGGAAGGCCTGTCTTGATGTATGTTGGCTTATTCCCCTGAGCCATCGCAAGATTTAACTTCCTGAGTTCCTGCTTACAAAAGTTTAACCTTTTGACGGTTGTCTTCTTCCATCGATGTGTCATGGGGTTTTTCATCGGCAACATCTCGGGATCTCGAATGGAAGGCTGTACCCTATTCTAACTTTTTCCCAAAACTAATAAAACCTGGCCCTCGCTCAAGCTGGAAAGGACTATAGCCCTCCTTACAAATAGGAGAGATATAGAACTGGTATGTATTATTGCCGAACATTGTTTCGCGTAGTAAGTGGCGTAGTAAGCTGGTGCGTCAACTCCTACGCCGGGGATGCCGGGTTCGATTCCCAAATATACTAACATTCACAATTCACTCTTTCAAATCACTGACAATCCTCAAAAAGTATTCATGTTTAGAAAAAGCTTCTAAAACTTAGGCGATGGATGCGCATGTGGGTACCTCTACACTGACTTCTGCAGAAGCTGTAGGAACGAGGACAAAGGCTACTCGGCGCATACAACTTCGACCGATTTGGGAGCCGCAGCTAACATAAAACTAAGGCGTCTAAGTAGATTTTTTAATGAAACGGGAGCTCTCTAATTTCCTTTCTAAATCACGAAACTCTTTGAGTAAGTGGTGTCACCGATGGACGAAGACTGAGGTCTACAATATCCTATCAAAGGTCTAAGTGGCCAGTATTTTACAGTATTCTACAACAACCGCAACATAACTACACAAAGAGTAGGATGCATTTTGCCTTTCTTGATGTGTTTTTTTGTAGGAAGGACTCCTCGTCGGATATTTGCTCGTGCTTGTCAATATACAATTCTAGACCCTTTTGGGGCTGTACAAGGACAAGTCTGTGCTTCTGTGCAAAACTTCGGCGGCTGCATTGAGTCAGCTACGGTGAGTGTATGAGGAGTAGCTCTTTGGCCAATAGTGTCTCTGAAGTTTAGCGACCTGATCCGCGAAGATGACAGACGAGCTGCAACTCTTCCGTTCATATATTGACGCTTCTTTGACGTACTCTTCTTCCGTTCCATATACTGAAGCTAAACATCGCGTTTTCCAAAAGCTTCGATTAAAAATGATTTAAATGACACTAAGTTTGGCATTTGAGGTAATGGTGTGATGCAACTTCTTGCTTGTCAGGTCCTGGTCTTTGACGTGCTAATGTGGACAGCTTTGTGGAACTCGGTCAAGACTGTTTTGCGGTCTGTGACGCGGCATCTGAAGAGCGCTGCCAGAAGGGCCCTACCTCCGCTTTTTAGGGCGATTAAAGGACAGAGTGCGGTCAATCTTCATCATCATCATCCCTACAGTGGTCGTGAGGGTAATGCACTCACGAGAGATCTCTGGGCGGTCAGTCTTTGGCAACAAAATTGACGGAACTAAAATGAAGTTCTGAAAAGGTGCCATCGCATGATTGTTTAGAATGCGTTGCACTAAAAAAGACGTGTGTAGAAATTCAAGGTTATACGTTTACCCTTCGAAAGGCCATTTTCGAGGATTTAAATTCAATTGAATGTAGAAACATCTTCCGCCTACACAGCATTGCAGATTGTTGCTCAGACAATGTTAATGGGTACCATTTCATACATTTCTTCTATCCCACACTTAACATTCTCAGTAACTTGAATCACAACTTATACCAGTCCTTGTCGACACCATTGTGCTTACATTATATCTTTTGCCGAGTCTTATAGGTTGAGGGTAGCCTATCTCTAAATTTAGACTGCCAGCTATGTAGCTACCAAGTTCCATCCAAATCTGTGCAACCGTGCAGGAGATAGAGCTCCGCAAACATCGAAACTTTCTAATTCAAAATATTGGCTGGATTTTCTAAAAATTGCGTTCATTGCTGGCTGAACTGACATTGTTCAACTCAGCGTTTTTCATAACTTCATCAAATTGTTTTCTCCCACGAAAGTCACCTGCCAATTGACAAGTGCCAAGTGGGGGCTAGACAAAGGACTGAACAGATGCCACCGAGCTGATCCATAATGCGACTGCTGCTGTTGCTCAAGCCCAATTCACTAATCAACATTCTTCCGCAAAGCGGCAGATTTCTTCAATTCCTCGAAAAACGATCGAAACATCTCATTCCATCGCATGCAGAATTGCACACGCACCCAGATGGCCCATGCATTCATCTCCCCCTCCCCCCCGCACACTCTCATCTGATGCCATCGAACTTGTGCAATTCATGCAGCACTCAAATGCCAATTACAAAAGATCAAATAACTTAAATTGGCATTGCCAGCAGATAATTATCTCGAGATTACGCCATCAAATCAACAGCAAATGGACCGACAGATACCCCAGATACACTGGGCACTCGGCACTCGGCACTCGGCACTCGAGAGATTCGTGAGTTTTCCCACAGTGCGCAGATTCAGCGTGAGACAGTGTGTCTCCGTGTGTGTGTGTGTGAGCAGATACTTTGCCAATCCCAGAGTACGTACATAGATCTCGAAAGAAACTGTAAAGAGGGGAAATGCTCGTATCATAGCCGCTGTCTTCAGATTTCGTATTGTTTTCGGGCTCAATTATGGGGTTTATGAGCTGCTGTACACTCGGTCATGTGAGAAATGTATCTGCGCGCGGCAGAAGAGCATCACGCGGTACGGTTTAGTGGCAAATTACAAAATTGCAGCTAATTTTAATTATTATGGCAGCAATTTCACGCAACGCACTGGGGTATGTGCGTCGCCGCAGTCCGGGCTAGGCTTGCGCAAGATTGATTTGGTCACGTGAATAATTGCCGAGTGGCTTCTGGTTTGCAAGCGTTTGATTCAGACGAGTGCGCGGTGGCTAATGCGAAGAGGAGGAGAGCCCGCGGAGGCATCTTAAGTCGAAGGGGCAATTACGCCTTTTATGGACTGCAGTAAAAGCCGCTTGAAATGCGCAGAGAAGTGCTACTAATTCCGCACCAACCCGATTCTTGAGAATGACCATCGCTTTCCTCTCAAAATGAGCTCGAGACACCGAGTGCCTAACGTGCAAACACGACCACAAATCGCACTCCTTTGCATGACGTCCAAGACGCAACGAGTGCCCTCTTAACTCCCCGCCCAAGAGAGAGAGATCCATTTTCTGTTCCACATCGTTGCGCCACCCTTGAACTCCTGCCCAGCTAATGGCACTCGCTTGATTGCTCAGTCCAGACACACAAGCGCATCCCCGCCTCTCGCACAAGTGCCCGACTATTCAAAGCGCATTCCGAAGCCCATACAGGCCCAGACTGTATCGCAGGCGGCTTCAACAATGATGTCCATCTCCATACCACATCCCACTTGACCTCTGCCACAGCAGTGCCATCGCACAATGTATCCATCCATGCGCTGCTGCGCCAGCCAGCCAGCCACCATTTTTCGACGTCCCATCACATCTAATCCCAGACCCATGACTCATCCGTCGACTCAAATCGCCCATCATGCCAAAGCGAACAGTTCACGCTGCCATCGACGGGAACGATCGCGCAAAGGCAAACGAAAAGAGAGCCAAGAGAACATTTTCAAGGTTAACATTCCATTCCAGCTACACCTCTTCAATTGAGTGCAAAGTGTGGAGTCCGTTTTGGCCTGCGAATGCCTCCTGTCTGGCGGGGTCCGGTTATATCAGAGCTCCCATGAACATTGTTGTGGCAGCAGTGGCCGACTGCGCCGCTGCGCTCCTCTAATGAATTTTGCTCTATAAATATGTACATCTCTCTCTTCGCTCTCCACTCTCCACTCACCACTCTCCAGTCATAATCCTCAGCCCTGATCCACAATCGGCAATTCACAATTGGCAATACGCAGCAGCTCGCCTGGTTGCGCTGCTATCGCGCTGAAGATCGATCGAATTTGTATGCGATCAAGATCCGTGCAAGAGATGTGTGCTGGCTCCTCGTGGGAGTGAGACGGAACGATGCCGACAGGGCCGCTGCGGATAAGTAGCCGGCTTGGGTGGAGGACACGATATGAAGGGTGTCCGCGGCGGGATTTCTCTTTGTTGCTTCATTTGGACGCTGGTCTGAGCGAGATCTGAAGGGATTCCTTTGCCGGTGATGAGTAAGGCAGGCGATCGGCCGAGATTCCCTCTCTCTGTCAGAACGAATTACATCAGGAAAAAAATTGTGGACGACTACACTTCTTGGTTGTGCCGAGGAATTTTGTGACTAGATGCTATTTTTGTTGATTCGAAAAAGGCTTGGGCAGTTGCTAGGTTTTTGAAAACAGATGCCGTCGAATAATAGACGTTGATCTGCGATCAATTTTTGATGATCGGCGGTCCATGATCAGTGATCTGCTACCAATCGACTATGATCACCGATCAGTAGACGAAGGGCAATGGTCAATGGACGACGAGGAGCACGACAAGTGGACGACAAGCCGCGATCAATGAACGACGAGCCACGATCAGTAGACGACGAGTAGCCATCAGCTGACGACGAACAACGATCAATGAACAATGATCACTGGACGACGGACCACAATCAACGGACGACGAGCCGCGATCAGTGGAGGATGAGCCAGAGCCAGTGGACGACGAGCCACGACAAGTGGGTGACGGGCTAAGATCAATAAACGAGGAGCAATGATCGACGAGCAAAGTCAATGGACCACTATCCATGACAAGTGGGTGACGAGCGACATCTATGAACGCCGAGCAACGATCAGTTTCCGAAGAGTCAAGATCAATGATCGGTCACTGCTCGGCAATCAACGAACAATGAACACCTGCCAAAGACAATGAAACAATGAATAGCCATCAATGATCTTTGATCTACGAGCGGTGACTTATGATTATTGACCAATTCCATCGACTAAGAGTCATCAATCAGTGAGAAGTCAACGGCCAACGATCACATTACGGAGCTCAGCATGTGAACAACATGTTTTTTCAAGACAGTTTGTCATGCTTTGTCCTTGTTGCCTGAATTTAGTACCTCTTTGAATGTCGACGCATTTAGTCCCCAGAACGATCTTGATTCTAATTGGAAGAGCCCCTGTCGGGTGATCGTCAAACATTTTGAGGCTACTCGAATTAGTATACTTCGCTGTGGCCACGACTTTGATCTCAGTTGAGCCTCTGGCCAACTGAGGTCCTTGGGGAGGCAACCAAGCCCTGTCCTTTTCGGACAGTGGTCGTGATCAGGTATGATCAAGTGATCATTGATCAGGTCTTGGTTTGTGTCAGTGGTTTGTGCCTCCTTTGGCTGCGGATCACATCGTATAAAATACGAGGATCACTTTATAGCGCATCTGGATCAATGAGTGCATTTCCGGCTTCCCGAGGCGTTGTCCAGACTCACGTCCATTTTTGCTCCTGATCTTCTGCTTTTGCGAGGCCTTGGTAAGTTTAAAGACTGACGATCAGTCGAACAGTGCCAGCTTGTCAGCTAAAGTATGTCATTCATCGACGAGAAGCGTCTGCTTGAAGGACCTCCTAAGGATCTTCCAAACCGACTGCCGATCTTCAAAGCCTCCGTCGCACCCTTAGCCACCTCCGACGCTGATCTCTCGCCATCCATCGCCGGACCAGCAATCTCTGGCAGTGCAGCACTGCTCCCAGCGCTAGGTGTCTTTTTTTTCTGGATCACCTCTGCAGCCTTTCCTTTGTCGATTTGCATCTCTCGCAGTGGATGCTGTGTGGATTTCCAGAAGACGCCAAAGTGAATGTCGATTGTGTTCCCTTTGCTCCAGCTCCAGCTCCAGCTCCAGCTACTGGTGCTGTTGCTGCGGCTGCGTCTGATGGTCGATGATGTCGATGACGATAATGATGATGACATGAGAGGTTCAATTGAGTTCAATTCGTCCACAGACCCGAGAGATACACATAAAAGTTAATTTATCTCCTAGTTACGTATCTCTCTGTGTTTGCTTCGTCTGTGCCTTCGCTGCCGTCGCCGACGCGCCGTCTTCCTTTGTAAGTTCGTTCCTGGGAGTCATCCACTGTAATCAGAGGGCATGTGGGGTCTTTTCATTGTTCGCCTGGTTCTTGTTTCTCTCTTTTTTTGCTTCGTTTCCTTCCCAAGTTCATCTATTTGATGAGTCGAAATTAGTCAGATTGTTTATGATGGTAATGGTTGCAATGAACTTGTGCGCGGTTGGTCCGGCGGCACGCGGCGTTCATGCGTGATTCTGCTTCTGATAGGCAATAAGTGCCGGAAAACGACGTGGGTGCAAAGTGATCAGCAGGGCAGCAGTGTAATGTGGGCGTTCTTCAAGGACGTTCACCCGTGGGGTGGGGGAGGGTCATGCGACTGGATGGAGGGGGTGCTGGTTGAAAACGAGAAACTCTGTCTTGTCTGGAAGAAGGGAGAGATTGCCGATGAATCGAAGGCGGTGTCGGGGATGATGATCTGCTCCTTTAAAGAAGCGCTGTTGTTGGTGAGGTTGATGCCAGTATGCCGCCTCCTATAATGCCCTTCTACCAGACACCAGATCTCACTTGTACATTGCTCTTGAGGGGCCTTGAGAATGGGCTTTTTTCAGACTAGTTCCATTCTGCTACCACATAGGTTGCCTCTAGGTTCATGATCGCCGGCAAGGGATTTGTATGACATGCAGCAGCTTATCAATCGCTTGGATTATCGAGAAGTAGGTCCCAAGATCAGGACCAGGCTCAGACCATCCATGGTTCGTCGGCCGGCGTAGTAAGTAAGCCTACATTGGCAGCAAGAAAGGTAATTTGTGTTCGCATTCGGCCATAGTTCCAAGAACTGTGGACACCAAGTATCATCGAACTGGTTGCTGACGCTTGACCTGTTCCCTGGTGATGTGCGTACTTCATCGTATGTCGCCAAGATGTCACTGTCTGCCAGACAGACAGAGTTAATTAAACCGCACTGTTTGTCGTTTTCTTTCGTGTCATCCGCTTTTAAGGCAATTTCTGAGGTTTGCTGGGTTGAGAATGAGCGTGTGCCAATCCTCTCGTTGAAAAGACTGCCTCAAATGCTTTCGTCGTTTGAAGAAGAGACTCTTTTTTTTACTCCCGTGTCCACAAGAAGTTCTTCAATGCATCACAAGCTCTTACAAGCAGCTTCCAGTGTCCTCCGTGAAGCGCGTTCAAGTGGTCATCATAGGTCACCTTCGATGCTCCTGTTGAGTGCACGTTTGGTCTCAGATGTGGTTCAATCCAGTTCCTTGCTATTTTAGCAATTGGACTGATTCGGGTCAACGCCATCTAAACTATGCCTGGGTTGGGTGCTAAGGAACTGACTCAAGATGGATCCTTAACTACTTGGTGAGGTTTTCGATCAAGTCGTTGGTGACGTGTGATAGTTCATATTCTTCTGTTTCGGTTTAGTACCGTTTATTTGTGAATGGAAAGGTGACACATCGACCAAGCCGCTGATAAGAAGCATCTTTCACCAAAGTGCGCCTACTGTTCAGCCATTCTGTTGCGAAAGCAACGCTGGCTCCACGAGTGGTCAGGAGCGCCTTGAACTCGGCAACTGCTTCAGCCTGACCAGAGCGCTTGTCTTCCTTGTGTGATAGTCGTGGAAGCTGTGGCCTAAACCCAAGAAACGGAGATTATGCCAACATGTCATGCAGTTTTGATCGCGGAACAGGATGTCTCTAGTCGTGTGCGACTCTGACACGTGAATGGCATCTGATTCAAAGCGATGAGGAGTTGGAAGAGTTGCACTAAAACCGTGTGATCTGTTATGATCACATGAGTCCAAATTGAACTTGAGTGCCCAAATCAAGACGTTGCTTTGATGCTCCGGTGAATTCCTTGGGTGAGTGAACCACTTGGTACAAGCCTTAAAGGAAGGAAACCACGTTACCACGACCTTTTGTCCGTTCCCTACGCACATCTTGAATTACTTAATAGTCGTAAGTGCACGTCAGGCGGTTTCCAGTTGCATTTCATTAATTTCAGCAGACTGAAAGCAGAAGTCTCATCATAGCTAATCTGTGCTTCAATTGAAAGGTCCACTAAGTTTATGGCCTCAGCTAAATGCTGTTCGTTGGTCAGATCGTGCTTCTTGCGCCCATCGTCATCGTTAGACACCACCCCCGTCGTAGTCCTTCATGAATCTGAGTCAACGAGGGGCAAATACTGGCGTCTTGAAGCTCTCAGTCTGGAAGAAGTTAATTCGTGCACTTTCTTCGCTTCGAAAGATCTTGAGCTCGAAGTTGAGCACATCTTCTGAGTCTCCAGTCAACTTCGATAATATTGGTGGCGCTGAATTCCGTGGCAGACTTCTGCCTAGCTTCTGCAGCAACAACTTTTGTAGTGGGTCCTATTGCTCTCTCCCTAGTGGAGGCGGTCTACAATCTCATACCAAATCCAAACCACGCATTTTGCTACGTACTGAAGCAAGTCGAGTTCTCACGGGATATCAAAATAAGTTCGAGTTTGAGAGAGTTCGATTTCGAAGGAGGGTTCACTGTATTTCTAGACAGGTACTCCTTGAGTATTGTGCTTGAATCGACCTACGTGGCGTCGTGAATTGAATTTTGTATAAGTTAACGCACATAACCACTACGCCACAGTGACCACAAATTCTGTAACCACCGCAGTCCTTAGGCGCTTCCTCTAGTTCACCCCTAGATCTGTCAGAGCTCGCATCAGCCTTCACGCCAAATTGTAAAAAATTGTGTTCATCGAGTCCTTGGGCCTAACACTCGCTGCAATGATCTCAAGGCCCCATGCTAGTCCTCCCCGTCCATGGTTAGATCTTGTCTCTTGTCTAGGCCTACTCCGGCAATGTCGTCACCACCCCCTCTTCCATTCACACTGAAGAAGAGTTCATTCGAAATATCGTTCGATCGCCAAATTAAGTGTGTCATCAGATAACCGACGACGCACGCACATAATCACCATCGAGAGATCACCACCGTCATTCAAGGCACCGCTCGCGTTTAGCTGCTGATAGGCAACAGGCCATCCTCCAGATAGGCAACATTCATTCAAATTATTTAACACTCCATTCGAGTACGCGTGTGTAAACATTTCGTAAATCCCTAGTTGACGCTCTCTCGTCGTCGTGGTGCGCGTGTTCTCCACGGCCCTCTCTCAGGGTCATTCACCCTGTCACGTATCGCGCCGTAGCGCCGTTAAACTTTCAATCTATACCACGTATCCAGCGGTAACACTTTACCTCACAGCGACCGCATCACACACAGAAGTGCCTTAGCCGCAGACCGTCGACGTTGCCGTCGCCGACGCTGCCGCTGCCGCCACCGCAGCCACCTCCACTGTTGCCGCCGCCGCCGCCATCGTCGTCATCATCATCGTCAGCTCGTCAGTCAGCCAGCTAGCTAGCGCACACTCTGGGGATTAAATAAACACAGATTCCATCGGTTCACTTAAAGTAAAAGTATCTCTCTCTTTCCACACACACACACACACGCAGAGTGCGCGCACAATAGTGTAACAACACTCTGCGTACTGACAAAATACCAAAGTGTATCTGGACAGTGACAAGAGATGGAAATAAAAAGGCCTTCAGCCACGGCTCCAGCACCAACCTGGCCAAGAGAAAAAAAAAACAAAAACACCAAAAAAACACACACGATCCAACCGAAATTATACAACCAATTAGTGCTTCGATGTGTATTTGGGACCGCGGCGCGGTGCTAACTTCTTCCTTGTTTGGTGTATCTCGTTGTTCCCTGTGTTGTTTCTCAGTTTAACCGAAAAATAATTAACAGTTTACAGAACATCCGACTGCAGGCGACGAACCCCGAAAGAGTCCCGCGCTTCCCGTGACCATGCCCGTGCATACATGCATCTCGGATAAACAGTACCATCACCAGCAGCAGCAGCATCAGTGGCAGCAGCACAGCGCAATGGGCAACCGATGAAAAAAGAAGGTCCCCCCAGCTCGGTCGGTCGGCTGCTGGCTCGCGGAGCAGAAGGAGTTACCTTGTACCTGTCACTCTGTGATATGAAAAATCACGTCTGCACATCACACAGCCAGGCGAACAGGCAGCCGGCAGGCGGCAGGCAGCAGTCACCAGTCAGCAGTCGGCAGTCGTCAGGTAGGCTGCCAGTTGAGTGTGCGCCCGGATCTGGCGGAGGAGTCCATGCCACCGCTGGTACAAGCAGTGCACACGTGTATGCTTGTCGCTTGTTGGTTTATCCCCCGGTCTTGTACACGGGTTGCCTTTATGGTCGGCAATTTTTCACTTCTTACCCGTTGAAATTCGAAACCCGCAAAATGCATGCCAGCCAACCAGCTGCGGTTGAATGGAGTTTTGGCCTCGAGCCAAGTGGCTGGGATTCTTGGGAGTGAATGACTGGCCGGGGCATCCCTCCCGTTGATTGTGCCCGTGCCCGTGCCCGTGTACGAGTACTTGACGGTTGTAAGGATTTTGTGTTTCGCCTCCTTCGACGGGATGCGCCGAGAAGACGTTGCAATTTGTTGCGACATAGAACAAGGTGGCTCGGCGATGTCACAAAAATGAGTGCCACTCTAACAGGCATTGCCCTCTCATACTTTCTCCGAGGCACTTTAATGTCTCCAATTTCACTGGGCACTAAAAACCCTCATAACTCCACGGCCGGCTCGTAAATGTTTGAAATACAAATAGTTTCGCATTAAATTTAACGGTCTTTTCGAATTTTATGTTCCTCGAGTGTGTCCATTTTGGCCGGTGGCCAGAATTTCGGATATTCGTATTCAGTGGACAGGCCGGGAAACTTTCGCTTTGTCCCGCAAAGAATGTGACGGACTCACGAGGAGTTATTCTAGTGCGGCGTCCTATGCATCCGGAATTTTTTTTCGCGGGTTTCCAAGAAGGAGGCCAGCAGAACGAATAAGACCATGTTCTGCTGAGAAGTTCTTAGAATTTTTGATGAGAAGTTGGTGTGGAACATGGTTGTGGGTGCGTCTGAGGTGTGTGATTCACTTAGAGGTTACAATTACAGTGTGTGAGGGCGGCAAGCGAGTCACGGAAAATGATCAGAATTCCTCATTTAGACTCAAGCCCTTGCTCTGACAGAGAGCATCAATTTCGCCTCTACACTGTGTCTCTGTGTAAGCGTATCTCCACAAGTGATTCAATAAGAGGTTGCAATAAAAGCCATGAAGAACTTCCTTACTTTTCACAAAATTGTGAACGCGTTTGGGCCAGAATGAAGATGAATCCACTTCGGTACGCCTCCCAACTGTCGTAGCTCTTTGAGTTGGAACTCCTTCTGCAGCTGTTGATTCGGTCGATTTTATCTCCCTTACTATGTCCCGAATCCTGCAGCTGCATAGCCGGCAACCAAATGTCATGTACAGGCTCATCATCACAAACAATGACGGCTCGTCCGAGTTCTTCTCCTCCTGCACTGATTGACGACTGACTGCGTCTGAGTGCGATATGCTGCCTCCCATCCATCCAGGGCACCGTCTTGAACGCCAGCCCCTGTATCTTCATCCACCACCTTCCTTTTCGTGATAGATTGTCTGCCAGGATGAAGCTACAGCGTGGAGATTTAACAAGCAGAACAGCTTTTGTTAGACAAGCCAACAATACGACTCTCAGATTTCGGGCCCTAGAAATCCAATCTCGAAGGATCAAGTGGTTCGATCTCAAATTGTAATCAAAGTCTACACTGAACTTCAATATTGTGTAAAAACTTTTGGAATATTGTCTTCAGAATGGATCGTCTATCGATACAACAATTTTGGGTACTTTCGGGAACTCAGGCTTGCATATTTGCGAGTGGTTCAGTTGGAGGTTGCGATCAACGTTTACAAAAAACTGTTCACAATTTGTATTGAACCCTTGAAAGTTTTGCTCCAGAATGAGGCTCGTGGTGCCATTAAACTATCAAAGCGAACCTCAGTAATGACGAGGGCAAGTTTAGGAGGAACCGTCCGTAACTCCACTGACGTTCACTGGCATCTGATGGTTCTCGGCAAGCTCATCAAGTGTCACAATCCTAGCTGAACGGAGTTCTTGGAGAAGACAATTCCAAAAATAAAAGAGCCGTGGCCCAATGCGAAGTCAGTGGTTAACCAGTGATATCAAATTAATGTCAGGCCTCGTGCCAGAACTTGGATTCCTTCGGCCGCAAACCCGTCAAAATACTGAGGCTGCTAAAGGGACATCATTCAGGCACCATCACATGGGCAACTGGGAAATAATAAGGGCCGACAAACCGGAAGAAAGGGGTAGTCAACCAAGAATCGATCAATATAGTTAATGCTATGAGGGCTCAACCTGAACTACGATCAATATTAAAGTCCATGACGCAGACGAACTACTCATTTCGAGTATGACCTCGTCGTTAGGTAAACTCGGCATCAACACGAAGGACCAGCCGGAAGAGACAGGAGACCTCCTGAGCTCTAGACTTTAGAGGGAAGTGAAAACGCACATGTGAGCGGCCTTTTTTTCCCTAAACACTTCACCTGTGATCGTCAGATAGAGGCTGCAATGGAAGCGCATGAACAAATGTGATAGGTTTGGCCTAACTAATCAAAGGGTTTGTCCATAATTACGGCTGAATGTGGACATTAAACCACACCAAGCACCATCAACGGATCGTTTGAACCTGTAGTAATAATAATAATAATAATATGGGTGGCGCTGCAACCAGTAAAGGGCGTGTTGTGCGTGCTATTGTTCTATCACGAGTGGACCTACCTACAGTTTCAATGCCGACTCCGAACGGCCAAGTTTTGAGAAGCTTTTTCTAGACAGTTATACTCTGAGCATTGTCAGTGACTCGAAAGACGTGGGGCCGTGAAAAGTATTTCCTGTCGTACCAGGAATCGAACCTAGACAGGTAGGTCCAAGTGCGTAGGAGTCGACGCACATACCCACAACGCCTCGGGCCACCACGTTTGAACCTGTAATCATCAACATTTCTGTCTATCTCTTTTAGACTGTCTCTAAACAATTGCTTCACTTAGAGGTCGTCATCATAATTTTCAGTTGCCCGCATGGTCCACTAAAGGGGGTCGACACCTGATCCTCCGCCACCGACTCTCACTCATTAGGAACAATGCTCAAGCAATACCACCGACTCGGTCGAACCACCTCATCCTGGGCTTGCCAAGTGGTCGCCTTTCCGATGTAGTCGCCTTCAATGCTTGCCTCGAATGCCGTAATGGTGGGAAACATTCGTGTGACGTGACCAAACCATCGAAGCATAGCCCTCTTCGTTCGTATAAGTAGCTGCTCAGCATTCAGTTCTTCCGCGCACTGCCGCGTTTCTCAGCCTATCACGGGAAGAAACTCCCACAGCAGCACGAAGAAACCTCATCTCGTCAGCTTTTATAGCTCAATCTTATTATTTCGCTCATCATGACCAAAGGTGAGAGTTGGAGCAAATACTGACACCTAGCTCGGCCTTCTTGATTATAGATCTGCCAAACTCTTGCTTCTCCCATCACTTGTGAAAAATACTCCGAGACACTTCAACGTCTCCACCTGCTTCAATGGGACTCCATTAACATGTACTGTGCATTGAGCAGGTTTTCTGATTTGTCCACCTTACCCAGCTTCCCAGCAGCAGCACATACGTCCAGAAGCCAGTTGAGTGCGCGCTTGAGTTCCGTCTGGGAGGATGTGAGGACAACTAAGTAATCTGCAAAAAGAGGCGATGTGAAACATTCCTCGCCTCGGCTGCGCTGTAAAATCCAGTCCAATGAAAAGTAGAGCTGTTAACACGCATCCTTGGCGAAGTCCAACGCTCGCAGTGAAAGGCGTTGATTTAGCACGTCGTTCTTTTCGAAAGAGGAGCGAAAACCTCATTCAGCATGGAAATGGTTCACGAAGTGGTATCGTCTTCCTGAGATGGTTCCCCAATCCGAGGTGGACCCAGTTGCCCAGTTTTGTCCATCACCTCAATTTCGGACTGTCGTCTTTCGTGTCGACTCCTACATACTCGGAGTTGGTAAATTCCTCACAACAACTGCGACAACACAGCCGGCGTCCGCGCCCAACCATGCTGTCATCTTTATATGCGCACCAAAATGAGCTTTGTCTTTTTTCTTAGATACGTTGTCATTCGCGCATAGATGGTGGATTTTTATGACATTGTTTATGGAGTGATTCGGTGAAACGTGCGATACTCTGCTGCAGATGTCATCGGACACACTTTGTGCTCCAGTAGCTTTAATGCGTCCTTCGGACATTCTTGTCATAAACCTCTAGACGGCTGGTTGTAAAGCACATCTGTCGATTGCGATCTGGGAACATGATGCGAATGGATTGTGTCGCCTGAATAGAGAGTAAGCCGCAGTCAGAGATTAATGGTGGCGATCCGAGTCATCATTTGGAGAAACTGCCGCCAGATGAACACCTAGATTCTTGCACGTTCTTGCTCGGAGACTGTCCTAAATGGCCGACTCCCCCGCCTAGGCGATCGAGAACCTGCATGACCGCAATAAATTAAATTTATTTTCTGCACGCTTTCAGGCGAAAGCTGACATCAGCACTCACCCAAAGTGGCCATTCATCATCAGTCGTTATCGAATCGGTCTCGAGCGAGCGGCTGACTGAAACCACAGGCAACTGAAGTCGCGCCTATTGAATCATCCCCCAAACTTAGGTCGTAAAGCTTATCAGTGCCGCAGGGGTTCTTGGAATGTCTTAGCGCCCAAACAAGCGGCCTCCACAAATTCCGATTACACGTCAATTGCATCATCGCAACAATGGCCAGCTCGGTGGACAAAGGCGCGATAAACTGTGGTTTTCTTTTCTCTGCTTACCGCCGCGCCACGCCGTTATCAGCTGACGGACTGTGCGCCGGCTGACGTGGATTCCGCGGAACGCCAAGCCAAACCAACTACCTTCTACACAGTCCCACTGCCCCTTATCTCTGTTAATTGAAGTTATTCTCCTTCTCTCGTCTGCCCTGGGCGTTGGAGGAAATCAATCAATACAAGGCGCGGGTCCCCACAACCCCCACCCACCAACTTGCCGCTTATCAAGTCGGAAAAACTATAATTTTTAATTATTCCTCGAACCCTTACAGCGTGCGCCGTCGTAGCGTTTGACTCCAATAGATACGCACTGCTGCGGCGGGACGGCCCGGTCGCGCGGTGGACCCCAATAGATACGCACTATCGCGCTGGCCCCTCTCTCGCCGGACTCGAAAGTCAACTGGGTCACGGGGGAAAAACGACTCACTCTCGCGAGCGGGTGCGGATTTTAATGGCTTTTCGTTGTCGTTCCCATTGGAATCCTATTAATTTCCATTGTGTGTGCATCCTTATCCGGTTTGTATGTCGAACAGCATTGAATTGCAAATGAATGCGCGTTTGACGGAGTTGCTGCTGCTGTGCTCTCCTTTGAAAAACAAAACACAGCGACAGCGACAACGAATTTTAATTTATTGACATCGTTAACAGCGAACGTCGAGAAAGCATCCCGAGATTAGGCGACCCTCCCAGGGGATCGTCTTCGGCTTCCTCTCTCCCAACAGACGACTGCCCAGGTTTCTGGAGTATTTTCGGGAAGCCACCAGCACCTGGGTTCGATTTGGGGAGCTCTCTAATCTCGGGCTCTAGCGCTTGTCGTCGGCGTCGTTCTATTTCTGTGGATTTACATACAAATGGATTGGCCCCATTGGCTGGGATGTGAGGTAATAAAGTCGAATCTTTTGACGCGACTTGATTGGGATTTATGCCCGTGAATTAAGTTGTAAACACGTCAACTTATGGAAAGCATCGGCATCGGTGCGGGATTTTATGGCGGGCTTATGGGGTCAGTGGATGAGTGCTGCTGGCTGTCAGGCGGGCGGCCGTCATAACTAAGGCTCTTACTTTTAATTCACTGCCAATATTTCGGTCCGAGCTCGAGCATTGACGGAGCTTTGCTCTTTTATGGATGATCTTGCCGTGAGCTGCTGACATTGAATTTCCGAGAGGGGGACCGTCCTGTTTTGTTTCTGGAATCGTTACTGGGCTTTATGGCGCGGCAAATGAGGAAGCTTGAGTTGGCTTGTTTATTGCTTTTTGACCGATTTTTTTTTTTGGACTGACCTTCTTCGGGATGTATTCTAGACTGTCGGCCGAAAAGTGTAAGTTACGAGTATAGCCAGTGAAAGCAATCAGAGATGACTTGCCGACGTCCATCGATGCTGTCATTGCCAAGTTGATGTCTTGTGGAAATGGGCGGAAATCTTGAGAGTATGTTCTACATTTAGCTCTAATTGATTCGAGTGGCAATGACTGTGATCAATTCATGTCCACGATGTACCTCCATATGGCCTCGTACATCCCGCAAGAAACAAAGATCGACGATTGTCTGCTATGGAACCTCATGAACTCAGATTTGCTTGGGTGGCCAATATTATCAAGAGTAGATGACATCTTGTCACAACTGACGGCGGAATTGCCAAAAAGGATGGAAAAGCCTAGCACGCGTTGGAGATGTTGTTCCAATATTAGACTTAGTCACATCTGTGGCGTGGATGTACCAATTCGAGGGTGACCACCATTATGACGAGAAGAGCAATCCTGGCCCAGTGGTAGCTCTGATGTATGTGTACGTTGATCAACCACTGGGTGTAAGAAGTAGTAACCGACTGTTGTATAACCAACCAGCCAACGCTAGGCCATGCCACATTTAATGCAGACAGCCGACAATTGAAGAATGTGTGGAATAGATACCGTCCACAAGTGAGGACTGAAATGCCCTCAATCAAATTCGTGGTGAGACAGAGAATGATTGTGCGGCTGGCAGACGTATTCGTTGAGGTCCAAGTCCATTTTAGACGGACAAACTAGCGCCTAGTCTAGAACTCGAACGAGTAGTTGAAGCATGAGCGTGGAGAGGTGCTGTCTTAACCTCGCCCATGTTCTCTCTGGTCAGACTCAAGCTATCTGTGAGTTCTTCATAGGCTTGCTTGCAGCTTCTTCGAAGTATAGCTCTAAGAGCATAACCGCTTGGCAAACTTTCTGAAGCGTCTTGACTAGGTTCCAAAGCGGAATTTCGGTGAAAACTTGGGTACAGCTTTATCGTTAGAGTTTTACAAATTTATGCAGGAGGCAAAGACGCTTCTTTTGAGTCCACTGCCATGCCGCTACGACGAATTGGTCAGAAGATGGTAGGAAAAAGTGTGGAAAAGGTGACCGGAAGGAATTCATTTTGAAAAATCGCCAAAAACTCGAAATGGGTGCTTTTTTCGAAGCTGCTTTTGAGCTGAAATTCTGGAAATCATTAGAACGTCATGAAGTCTCAAAAAATAGGTATTCCTTGTAGCTCAACGGGTTGGCAATGTCATTACATATAAATATCATACTTGTCCGTCAATAATACCAACTACTTCTCCTTCGTGTGGTTCTACAGTCCGGGGTGGAGCTGGGGCTCAAGGAACAAGCCACTCCAGCAAGCTCGATTGGTTGGTTGAGGTCCTTCTCCACTTGGGTGCCACGCTGGAGACGCAAGCGTCCTCTGTTGCGTTACCCCACTCTTTTGGAATCGAATACTCTTCGGGCCGGAGCTTGGTTGTCCATGAGTTCTATATGACTCAGCCACATTAGGCATTGTATCCATAGACTCCTGACTAGGTTCATGTCGCTGTTCGTGGTTGCATCTTCTCCTCCGGATTCGATCAATGCAAACAGGACCCAAGATCGCACGCAGAACTATGCTCTCGAAGACACCAAGGACCAACTTCATCCGCTTTCGCACTTGTCCATGCCTCTGCGTCCTACAACAGGACTGGGAAGATCAGTGTCTTATATAGATTCATCTTGGTTCTTCGATAGACGGCTCTATTACTCAATAGCCTCCTGAGCCGGACGAAAGAGCTATTGGCAAGAGTTATTCTGCATTTGATCTCGTTACTGATGTTGTTTGTAATGTTTTCTGTGGAGCCGAGGTGTGATAGCTGGCCTTTGTGAAGCTCTGCCCAAGACGTCGATGTACTTTGTTTTGCTCTCATTCACCGCCGGGCCTATTTTGCCCGTTTCCGTCTCAATTCCGCCAAATACCTCATTGGCGGCTCGCTAAGTTCACCCAATCACGTCAATGTAGTCCGCGTATGCTAACAGCTTGGCGGATTTCTGGAAGATGGTGCCTCTAGTCTTGACTTGTGAGTCATGCACGATCTTCTCCAGAATGATCATGATGAAGTCAAATGACAGCGCGTCGTCTTGTCTGAAGCCTCTTATGAGACATTAAAGGTCTCGGTGTCTTGGCTACCGACCTTTATAAAACAGTTAAAAATCTCCATCGTGCCGAGTTTATCAGGAGTGTCAAAACTAGACATTGTGCTGTATAACTCATCTCTATGCACGCTGTCACGTGCGGTCTTGAAGTCGACGAATTGGTTGTAGGTGTCGATTTGCACGTCTTGGGTCTTTTTCAAGATATTCTGTAGTGTGAAGGTCTGCTCTATTCCTTGGCCACACTGATAAAGACCTGGCGAGCACATAAAGCGACATAGAAGGTTTTATTAATTTGAATACTTCTTTCGATCAACGCAAGTCGTCTGCAAGTCCAGGTTGTACGCTGGTTCACGAAACAAGGTTCATCAGCTGGTGCCTAACATCACTTTGAAACTTGTCAGCTTCTGTCACGATGGTCCTCAGGGTGTACTGCTGCAGACTGCATTTGGAAATGCTTAACGATCATATGCTTTACGTACTTATTGGTTCTCCCACCATCGACGGTCTGGACCTGCGCTAAAGGTGCCTGTCATGCTTTACGTTTCCGACTACGCTGCGTCCACACATCATAATCAAGTTCCTCTGCCGTCCCGATCTTTATCCCAAAGATGTGCGTCTTTTTTCTCCGAAAGGAAGGCTCGAATTCAAAGACTCTCTCAGTCGGAGCATAGGTGTTCATTAGCCCGTTGTGGCCGAAGCAGTACACTTGACGAAACACCGTCTATCGACCTATGGACAGCCACCTCAATGTCCAGGTCGGCCGTAGCGCCGTGCTTCATCGCAGACAGGGCCATATATCTTACGAAGGCACCAACAATCACATCTGGTATTCTGCTTATCATACAGCTTCCGGTCTATGTGGCAGGAGTGGCCGAGTTCGTGCTTCCAGTCAGGGATTTTGGCCAAAGTTGCTCAAACAGACCCAAGAAGCAACAGTTGCAGGGGCGTTTCAGCTTCGGGATAGGTTCCCATTTCTCCCTAGAAGGCTACGGACGACTTAATCTGCCAGTGTTCTGTGTCCCAACTGGCAGTGACAGAAGCAAGTAGTGATGAGTATCCTCTGCTTGTGATCTCCGACGCCACAGGCTTTGCATGCACGTGCCCGTATTCATCATCAGGCGACCATCGCTAGGGACTTTCCGATTCTGATCTGCCAGCTAAACATGCCCACTTTCCGAGTCGTTTTGGCCACCTTAAGCGACTGCCATTGAGGCACAGTTGCCACCTCGGTAACACCACTAATCGCCTATTTCACAAATCTCGCGAATTCCTGCCTCCCCCCCTTGGACAAACAAACAAGCCATGAGTCACTCCGCGCCCAATCTGAAGCATCTCCTAAATCCATCAAAAGAAGCTCAGCCACAAACGATGTTAGCGCGCTCGCTTGGATTGTTCACTTAACGGTTCACTCCCATCGCCGGGAGACACCAAATCAACTTGCCCATCATCGTGTCGCATTTTTTTTCTCTCCTTTTTCGGAGTTCTCTTCTCGATCTTCGCAATCAAATCGCCATCGCCATTGCCACTCTGCCGTGTGCCCAAAAAAAGAACCAAAAAAGTGGAGATGGACGGAAAAAAAGAAGAAAATTGTTACGAGAAAGGCCAGGCCATAATTGAATGACCTGTCTTTAAGTGTGACGACCTCTCTCTGCCTAGCGTGAGGTTGGCAATTTTATCCCCCCTCCCCGCCGGGGTCTTCATGAGCGTAAAGATCGAATAATTCTCACCTGCAGAAGACACAAGACACAAGACATAAGGCACAACACAAATCGTGCCGATGAGTGTGCATTGTCTTGCAGATGCTCGCTCGTACATCAGCGTGTCGCGCGCATCCGCATCCACTGGGCCATCGGAGGTGCGAGCCGGGACAGGCGCAGAACATTGTGTTCGCACAATGTTTGATGATTCGCTGGCCTTACCTCTTTCCGTTCGGAACACGCGGCTGGCCCTGATTAAGATCTTCTTCGCTCGTTTTGTTCTGACGGATCGCACAATGACTCTATTATAGATAGCAGCTAACAAGCGCGAGAGGGGCCGCGGCCGGTGCGGCACAAAGAACTCGGGTTTGACCTGAATTTGGGAAATTCTTTGATTGATAGCTTGCGATGGATGAGAATTTCATGAGCGGTGTGCGCGGCACTGGGGGATGGTTTTGTTGGCCAGGCCTGCCTTCGGTGGAATTCTGAAAGAATTCAACAGTCTTCGGACGGTCGTGTGCGGAGGGGAGGGGGGAGAACAAAAGGAAGAGTGAACGCGCTATTGTGCAGCGTGAGGGGCAGGCTTTGTTGCGACTGGACTTCTGAGCATGTCGGACTTTCCCTTTTGTCAAAAAATGTGTTTGAAGGTTTCCATTTGATCTTCGATGTGGGGCAGTGGGCCGGCGATGGGATGACTGGTGGCCGGTCATTGGCATGGGCATCGATCACAGTGAGTGGCATTGTCATGGGGATTAGGTTTGGACGAGATCTGTACAACATGGCGTACATTTTCAATCGAACGCTATTAAGACCGACTCAATGTTGGAGGAACCCAAAGAAAGGTGTTTGGAAAGGAATGCGACGCGGCTTAATAGTCAGTGGAATAACTGACGACCAGCAGTTTTGAAAACTGCCACTTATGCAAACCTAACGTGCATTCAATCCTAGTTGCGCTATAAGTGCTCAACCACTTAAATTGACTGAAGACGGGATGTTCGATGCACCGAAGCCGGCTTTATATGTAGTTTAAGGCACTCTAGCATCAAGTGGACCGATCCTGCGTCTGCAATTGTGAATTTGTAGGCAGTATCAACTCAGAATTTGTTGGAATAAAACCCAATGACTCAACGCGATGATGTCCAAAGTATTCTCTGCTTGGCAGCTTCGCTGAAAATAATTGAAAAACCTCGCTCTACTCTTATCAGCTTGAACTTTAAATCACCAAAAAAAATCTTGAAGGCGGGAACTGTCTTTGGGCTTGAGAGCAGTACTGGGTCTATCACCGAATTGCAAGATCTTCTCCCGTGTACACTGAACATAAACGAGATGGAAAGGCGATAGGTTGAGTGCTCTCATTACCAAAATGTCGTTACTAGTTTCCTTCGTCACTATCATTAATTGCGTTACTATAGTTACCATCGTCACTTTAGCTACTTTCGTCACATTTGTCACTTTCGTAACTATCGTCACTTTCGTAACTATCGTCACTTTCGTAACTATCGTCACTTTCGTAACTATCGTCACTTTCGTAACTATCGTCACTTTCGTAACTATCGTCACTTTCGTAACCATCGTCACTTTCGTAACTATCGTCACTTTCGTAACTATCGTCACTTTCGTAACTATCGTCACTTTCGTAACTATCGTCACTTTCGTAACTATCGTCACTTTCGTAACTATCGTCACTTTCGTAACTATCGTCACTTTCGTAACTATCGTCACTTTCGTAACTATCGTCACTTTCGTAACTATCGTCACTTTCGTAATTATCGTCACTTTCGATACTATCGTTACTTTCGTTACTTCCCTTGAAATTGATGTTAAAGTTAGAAAGGCACTTCAGAATTTAGAGGCTTAGTTGGGAGTGTAGCCCTTAACTTCGTATCGTGCACGCGTAGCCAAAGTATTAAGTTGCTGATGAGAATTTGTCATGTGAGTAGCCCTCTTATGACCAAAGAACCAAAGACTAGAATGAAGAACTACAACAAGGAACACAACAAGGCTCTTCACAAGTACCGAGAGCAGTATGAATCACTGCTCGACTGTCCACAGTCAGAAAGTTGCACCAGCCAACAAGAAGAAGTTTTGACTTCGGACGCCTGACTACACTGGAGGTTACTTGAGCCTACGAGAAGCAACTAAGTACGAGACTCTCTGGTTTGCTTCTTTGTCGAACGCAAACGCTGACGACGTCGTCAAAGAAACCTGTAGTATGATGGCTAGTATGAGCATAAGACAGACGAGACACACCAAAAAGTGCTGCTGGAAAAGGAGTATCGAAATACGAACCTTTTCATAAAAATGCAGCAAACTTTGGCTAGACTTTAGGAAATGCAAACAGGCACATCGAAAAGGTTACCGGCACGCGGGAATAGTGTTCTACTGAGGACAGGAGTTTATTCCTCGCTCAGTGCATCCACAGTCGAGTTTAGTTCATTCTTTTTTGCTTTTGTGACGAACTGAGGTGTTGTGGATCCAACCAACAGTCCCCGATAAACATTGAAGAATGAGCAACCTTCGTCCGGAGCATGGGCTGGCGACATCAAACGGTCGAGCATATCGAACAAATGAACACTGATGGTTCGACTAATCAATCAAGCCGCCTGGTTCGAGGAGGAAAGAGAAGGCTGAACCTTCGGGTGTGGACGCAAGATGAGTTAGGACATAGAACTGGCTAGGATGGAAGGCCAACTTAGCTTGAACTCGAACCCTTCTTTGGATACCGGTTAGGAAATATCGTAAAAAGGAAAGTCATAACGATATGGTAGACTCCTTGTGTTATCTCACCAATTCCGCTTCAAGTGCTGTTCTTGAGCATTTAGATTTCGGTTGACTTCGGATCAAAAAATGAAGATGGTTCAAGTCAGGAGAGCATCGGAGTCTGGAGATTCAGCGTATTCTGTTATTATTCGACCGGGAAACCAATTTTTCGACAAAATGTGAATCGAGCTGACCGTGATGTGACACCGTTCTGTTGGAGCCAAACCTCCTGTTGATGGCCAGTTGGTGCAATTTTGCCTCGATAGCAGCAGTCATAAGCAAACGGTCGCAGCAATGCCTTCAAACCTGTCAAGAGAGTATGGCTGTGGTCTAAATGTCTCACCAGGCAGTTACAAGTTACTAGCACTGACTACAGCATCCTCAAAGTAATACCGCCCATGCTTCCACCGCCCTTAATAGCGACCAAGGCGGGGACTCTATCGTGTGGTGGCTTGTTGTACATCGTGTGAAGGTGTTTGTCCGCCAAGTCGATGTGTGCTTCGTCCCTTTTGTGACGAAAATTGGTATCCGTCTATACTGAGCTGTAAGACACGACCACTCACTTGATGCATGGTCCACAGTAGTCCACACTCTCGGCGGCTATCAAATGTCAACTGGCAAATATTATCCCATCCACGCACGCAAATTTCTCCTAAAAAACTCACTCCCATGCCACTTTGGATATAGAATTCCACAGACAGCGCACAGTTGCCCCAAAAAAAGAGGCTTGCCACAAGAACGCAGCGATCTTCCCAGGCCCTCCAGTCAAATGCTACCAGAACCCCTTCACACATCCGATCCGAGCCTAATCCGCTCACCATTCGCCGGAGGAAATAACTCTAACGACCTGCACCCATCTGCTTTGCATTTCGACAAGCCAATTCCAATTTCCAAAGTCTCAAGCATCCGCGGGTACCACCTGATCAGGCCACAGTGCGCCGTGCAGTGAAAGCTACCGCCTCCCATCGAAAGTATGCTTCACTCTCGGCCGAACAAGTGACTTTTCCCTAGACAAGACATCTTCACTCAATCGGCGCTCGCATGCAGGAAGCCGCAACGAAATTTATTGCCTCATGTCTCCGCGATCGCGTACAAGATCACAAGTCGAAAACACTTGACATTCCGCCGAGCCCACCGAGCCGCGTTCGGGCCCAACCTTCGGCTCGTAAAACGCTCGTGTGGCAAAATGCAGTTCAAATTAGCCTAATACCCTCGGCCGCGGCTAAGTCGAGAGGTGTTATAAAATGCTGCCCCTTCGCGAGGCGACCATTTAAACACTCGCCTCGGCACTTAGGCCGTCAAGTGCATCATCCACTGGCTGCCGCGGCCGAGTCGAGGTGCCATTCTCGGACATTCTTGTGCATCTCACGGGCTTTTTGTTCGTCAAACAATTTTCGAGAAAATATGTAAATTCCGTCCACTTCGACTGACGACGAACTGTTATGCAACCAACGGCCTCCTCACCTCTGCCAGAGAGCGAGGAAGAAGCGAAGCGCTGCGTGTCTTTCTGTGTACGTCTGCTGGCAGTAGTGGCGGTCGTCGCGAGGCATGCGCATAACTGGAATTGTAATGTATTGAAATTATTAAAGCATATTCGCGCATTAGTCCGCCTTGTCGGGGGGTGGGGAGGCAGCAGACGATGGTGGTGGTGTTTTGTTACTCAGCTGCACGAAAAGTATCTGAAAGCCTCCATCAACCTTAATAACGAAAACACAACACAAACTATCTGCGCCAAGTAAACACGGCTTAAAAGGCGAACAAGTTTTTCTAGTCGAAGACAGCCCCCGTCGCACAGCCTCTCAACCTCGCCTGCATCGTATCGTCGTTCGCCACTCACATTGAATGCTTTCGATCAGCGGTGGCGAGGGTAACGGCGCGGTGGCAGCGCGCAATAGTCATGATCATGTTCGTCTCATTCTATTTCATTCAATTCAGCATGTGTACGTGGCCGTATACCGAACGATGGGGGCGAATGCGTGACCATCTGAAAGGAACGAACGGCAAACCAAACGAGTGCTGTTTTTTCCAGCGAAATCGGCAACAAAACAAAAGCGCCCTCGTCGTCATTGCAGACAGGCGAGAACGTACATATCTCGAGAACGTACGAGACGGGCGTGATGAAGGTTAACACCGAGGCAGGCGAGATCTCCGCCAAAAGTCACGCATGCATAAAGTTTGCTTTTATGCAACGCACACACGTCTGCCCTGCCGTTCCCGTGTATCGGTAACAGTTTCTGCGCAAAAGTATCTGGTTGCCTAAGTACTCGAGCCACCCACACCTAACGGATGCCACAAATTAAATTAAGACTCGCTAGCTGTGTCCGAACGGGTCTCTCTGCTTTTGGAAGCTTCGGTTCTTCGGCACGCCGGTGCTCTGGTACCCATTCATGTTGTCAGTTCCCAACCGGCGCGGAGCGCACTTACAACCCACTCGCGGGCGTTTAGGCGTTTAATGCGAGCAGACAATTGAAGACGCCGCCGTCGCCGCCGCCGCCTCGATGCCCGTGTGTCATCATCATCTCGTGCCGATGACCACCATTTCCAAATCGATCGTCTAGGAGCGATCTCTGATGATGTGCGCCCACGGCGTTGATGGACGCGTCAAGTGAATGCGTCTGCCCCTCACACTAATTGTCGCTGTTAACCCATTTTTGGTATCACATCTCCCTCCGGATATAGGTTGGTAATCAATTCTCGATTCGGTTTTGATCGCGGCCGTGCGGCGTCTGTGTGGGATGAGTGTGTGCGTCGTCTTCCCCCTCAAAAGCGCTTAATTTATTGCATAGTCACGGCTGAAAACTGTTCCATTAAATGGTGCGGACATTTAGGGCACATTGCGACACGACAGTAGTTCTTCACAAACTCGCGATTTTTTCTCTTCTTTCTTTTCTTGAGCGTGGCTTAGTGGATTGACAGCGATGATTTGGATTCCAATTATTTGGCAGGAAATTGGAGTAACCGCTGGAGATTGTGTGAACAACAAAATTGATGGGACGACAGTTAGCTACTGTGGAGCGTGTGTGGAGGCGGCTAATGGATACGCTTTGTGGCTTCTGACTCGAGGCGACTTATCAGGCCTGTGAGCCAAGGCTGATCTGAGACTGGGTAGAAGCTGCCTTGCAGCGTTGTGGGTCTTGAGCGAGCTTCTTCTGGTGTTCAAGACCAAGCAGATGACTCCTCTAGAGCGAATGAATCTTGACTTTGGGCTTAAAGAAAACGCAGACATGTCCAGTCACTTCTATTGTGTTGTCTTAAATCGTTTTAAGGCAACATTCGTGTGAACCACCTTCGCGATGATCCAGTGAACATCTTTAAACACCTTCGAAGTGTCCACTGTCATAGTCTAGTCTCATCAAGACTCATTGGACATCAAATTCGGAGACATGTGCGACTGATTAACTAATGACTAGAAGCAACGACTTCGATCTTTCCGGAATATTTCGAGGCGTGCCAAGATTTTGGGATGAAGTAGATGTCAGAAGGAACGTCGCATCGTGTCACAATGTAGCAATGCTCCAAGTAGAACTGTCTCTGAGTGATTCTTTCGTTTTATTCTACCAGCAACTGAATAGTCTAGAGCCGCAATCAGACTAAAGGAAGTGGTTGCCACAAACAGCCCTTTCCTCCTCCTCTCATGAGTGGCGATACAATCAAGGAAGCTGATCCTCCACCCAAAACTTTGGTCTCCCTAAAATCGAGCTGCACTTTTGAATGAACAGTGCTTTGAAGTCTCATTCCACTTGAGTGTGGTACCTGATCATGGTCGTCCTAGAATGCGATGATCCACTGATTAGTCGATGATTCTTCAGACCGAAGCTGTGTTCTTCTCACAATCGGAGAGGAGTTATGAAGCTGAGTAGTTGGTAGAACCTAACCTAAGCTGTAAGCGTTCTCTAAGCTGACTTGTCAAATTTCTGTCGCAGAAGTCTTTATCTCAATAAAGACGTATTTTTGGTGATTAAACTAGACTACGTTGAGTAGGTTCTTATAGAAACCAATTCGCTTTAACTCGACAAACTTTCCAGGCAGCAACTAGGAAACAATCAAAGATGAGTAGCTATGTTCGATTATGTGCGGTTGATGGATCACGGTTAAGCCAACAGAGGACGAACTCAGAACTCCACTAAAAAGAGGAAGAACAATGTTTAGGGAAAGAAAAGCGTGCGGACCACATTTTGTGGCAATGAGTCGGTCGTACCTGCCTAGCAGCTGAGTCCATCAGCCAGGGACCTCTTAAAGGTTAAAGCAGATGCAAGCGCTACCACGAGGAATAGAGATCATTTCGACTTTTTTAGCACGTAACTGAAATGTGTAGCCTAACATGCGTGCTTGTCTGTTTACAAATCTGTTCTTCTACTCACCTCTGGTTCCAGGAAGGACTGTGGCGAAATTAAGGGAATCACCCTAACTAAAGTAGTCGCACCTTCAATGGATTCGTGCCATCTGATCTCTTAAACCCTCTCATATACTCTAGACATTGGTGTCTTTCTGTTGGCTTAAAATTGTCATTTTTGGTGTCAAGTTACGATTATTGGCTTGAATCGTGACTACTTCTCACTGTTCTGCTGATCCGACCTGAGTTGGCGTGCGTCTGAATCATTGGCTATCAAATCGAGACCAAAAAGGATAAATATGCCGGAAATGTTGCCTTTTTTATTGTGGTTTCCGATGACTGTTTATGCCAGTCTCGGTTTCCGAGTATTGTCAACTTGTCTATAAAAGCAACTTTGTGTAAACACCACAGTCTTTCTATACAGAGTCCCTAGTCTTGTGGGAATCGTAATGACTGACTGATGAACTAGCGAATCAGGGTGTCACAATTCCCGCTGATCCACTAAACATCGTAGTCCTCAACGATTGCTCGTCAACCAATTTGATACTGAACTGAGAAAAATCGCCACAAAAACGTGGAATGTGAGCAATTCATGCCATATTCCCACAGGGGGCTAAACAAATTATTTCTATAAACAGAGCACCAAACTGTTTGGAATCACCAGAGGGCACTGCCTCGTGAAGCATTCGATGCATATACTTGGCTTGGTGGCCAGTGATAATGAGTCGGGGGTCAGCGATTTCCATTTCAATTCAATTTCTAAATGGGAGCACCTTCTATACGGTCTTAGACAAAATCAGTCAAAACCCGCTTGGACTCTACTGTCACTCAATGACGTGTCTGCCGTGAAACCACATCTTCCCTCAAAGTTGGACATGCCTCTGAATCTTAATTGGATGGCCCCTAACAACTAGTTTCACTCTGAGGAGTGGAGCAAGCATGTGAGGCTTAACCACCACCCCTTGACCCAAGCCTAACCTGGCTCTACTCTGTTGTGGTGGGCATGGGTCCTTCATTCTTCAACCTTCATCCTTCATTCTTTTCTTCAGCTTCATTGGCAACCACTTTTGTTCTGCGTCCTCTTGTTGTTGCACGAGTGAAGAGGGCGACGATTGAGAAACTTTTTATTGACAGATGAATCGAAAGAGTGCGGCGCAGAAGTTGTACACCCGGGCGACTACTAGGAGTCGACACTGCCGCGGAAAATATTCAATTAGGAGTTGTGTCCCTTCGTACAGAGTTCTGGAAACATTTCTGATGTCTTCAAAGCTGAGACAATTTTTAGTCAACCAACAACCCACTCCACCGCAACCGGCTACTGTTTGAACAACCTCTCATCTAGTTACCCAAGCCTCTCATATTCTTCCTCATCGCGCATCACTTTCGCTTGCGACCCCACATCACGCTGGTATGGAACACAAACCGATATCCAAACCCGCTCACCAAAGAACCAGTCTTGCCATCAAAACAGCCTCCCGCATCGCATTTGCATAAGCAATTCCGTCGGCGCGCCATCGCCAACCCACAAGGAAATCCATGATAGCCGATAATGTCCACCCCCGGTCTTATCGAACAGTCGAATCGTTACAGCACGTGTGACTTTTATTGAAACATAACTGAGCTTGGCTTCGATTTGGTATGCAGATTCCACACTTCTCTGGCCAGCATTCGGCGCGGTGTCTTCCCTGAATACGAAATCACTCTCTCGCCATGGTTGCGCCTCGAAATTACTTAATCGCCGATGGACACACCACGCTTATCCTTGCCTAGAAACCAGAGTGCTTCTCGTATGCGAGACCGCCACAGCGACCTTGAGTCGGAAGTTCTAGACGATTTTTGGGGTAAATTTATGCAAGCCTTCACACCTTCAGCCGAGCTTGCGAAACACATTCACTTGTCGCGCCACGCAGAAGCGGCCGCGGCGCCGGCTAAATAGAATTCGAGGTGTTGGCCGCCATTCAGAACCGCTCGAGAAATGCATAAATCTTGACTTAATGGCGACGCGAAACCGGATTTCGGGGAGACTTGTGCGAGCCGATGCAGTGACTTGACATGTGATTTCGTCTAGTCAACGCACGAATGGGCAGTTTAATCTAATGGTGGGCCTTGTCTGAAGTGGTTTTTGTTGATAAGAACGCAGTTTGGCTGTCCGAAGTGGGCAAGTGCCTTTCACGTTCTAGTCGATCAGGTCGTCATTCGGGGACAAGACTTGTCCAAGCCAAGTCGCCATGAAGTTTGATCAGGCAAGGCGTGAGGACGGTGAGAGGAGCTGGTTGGAAGTACAGGGTGCTGCTTTTTATGCCCCAGGCCGATGGTTTTAGTTGATGACTTTTGAAAGAAAAGGAGTTTCCTCATTTTTAGTTCACTGATCGAATATGTGGTATTTAGCAATATTTTTATGGAATATCAGATCAGTCAATGGAATATCAGATCAGTCGAGAGAGAAAGGCGATCACTTTCCAACTCATTTGCCTCAACAACTTTTCAGGTGATAGTGTTGTTGCAAAACATTTTTGGTGGGGTGTTGTTCTCAAGGGTCAACGTCGTGGTTTGATTGGTGGTAGACACTTTTTCAAGAAAGTTCAAGTCAGAAGATCATGAGATCCAGTCGATATCACCACTTGTTGGCATTATTCGGCAATTTCTTGCAAAATTTCCATCGTAGCAAGAGCTGTGTGGGATGAGGCACCGTCTTGTGGGAACCACAGGCCTCGTTGCTGCTATTCAAGTATAAGAGAGTCTGGCAACATGCCCCGACAGCAGCGGTCCTCACTGCACCTTCAGAATTCTCAAAGAATTATAAGCCAACGATGGCGCCAATGTCTCGGGTCACTTGGCGCACCAGGCAATCAGTGGACAATGGTGTGACAGACACGTTCACAGTATTGCCTTCAGTAGTCTCAATGAAATGTGACCCAGCGATGCGGTCATGCGTCTTCTGAAATGGTGAGCGAAGTAGTTCCTCGACGTGGGTGTGACGGTAACTATCACCACACCTCCATTAGCATACTTCAGCAAGTGCGACCCAATGTTGCCGCCGCTGGATGGCCAACTGGCTCAGAGGGTCCACTTAATCGACGACGACGGTGTGGTGGTCTTTAGACTGTCTCACAAGTCGAAATGTGCTTCGTCGCTTATGATCTTGGTCTCAAAACTGTTCTTCATCTCATCTGACATATAAAAGACGAGCTCTTCCTTTGTAGCGACGTCCGTAATAAGTTGTTATCGATTACTCCACACGATTGTCAAATGCCAACCGACAAGAGCAATCCAATCCGAAATGACGGTCAAACAAAATCGACCTGGAACATAAAAGGCACAAGAAAGGACACACAAGAGAAAGACTACTCGGAACGTAACCAGTGGCGTAGACATATGAGGGAAGTTGCCCCATCCACTGACGGCTTAAAATCGACCCGGCTTCAACCAAGCCTTCGCAGATTGAGTTGGCTGAGGTGCTTCTTACGCCTCACTAGACGTCCAATCCTCAGAAGTGCAACTTCTTCTTCTTCGTGAGCTACATTCCGAGGTGGACCTGAGCCTCACCCAACATGCCTTCCCAGCCAGCACGATCTCTCGCCAGGTGTCTCCAGTTTCACACAGTGAGATTGCTGATGTCCCCCTCGACTTGTGTCCGCCACCTTGAGCGTGGACGTTCTCTGTTGCGTTGTCCCACAGGTCATAGTCGGAATTGAGGACTATGACAGACTCGGAATGGATGACTCTTTATGAGGAAGCCAATTCTTCCATTCATGTCCCAGCCACATACGGTGTTGGATCCGCAGACGGCTGGCTAGACTGGTTGAATCTTCTCCTCCCGATGTCAAAACTTGACAAAGAAATACTGAACGTTGCCTCATTAAGATTGCTTCTCAAGCTTCCTTCTATGCACCTGGCTAGACTCATACAGACACGTACAGGTCGTGGTTGATCATCACACAGAAACTCTCCATCGAAAGGACCGATGACCGCTTCTGAAATTGTCCATGCTTGGAACTAGCATGATTGATGTCTTGTAAAAAGTTAGCTTAATCCTTCGCTACATTACTCGATTGCGCCTTGAGACCAACGAAACACCGGTGCAAGAGTTTTTCACTGTACATACCTCACTGGGGAGCCGAGGTGGCGATGAAGAGGGCTCTGAACTGGAGAAATCTCTGCCAACACACAGCTAAGCTCTATAGGGAAGCAACTAGAGAATGAATCCTTGGCGCAGCCTGGCCATCGGATCACTGGCGAAGGCCCTTGGCTGTCGCTGAACAAGAAGAGTTGTTCGACATCAGTAGTCAGTCTTAGACGCAACGATGTAAGAATGCACTTGGGAGGTGGAAGTTCTTACAGTTGACTGTGGCATTGAAACACATGAACCACGTTCCTCTCGTTTGTAGGAGAACAAATGGGTTTGGCATCTGGCAATCAGCCTTAACAAGGAAGAGGACGCTGTCTCTAGAACTGGACTTCATCGACGAGCTGACAGACTTACATTCACACGATCCAGTTGAGAAGCTGCATGAGATTTCGGTTGGTTTTGGAAATAGAAAGGGTGTCGGTAGAAATGTGTCACTGATCATGGGAAACTCAAGTCGCTGATCTAAAAGAGTGGCGGCTGTAGGCAGTCTAAGAACACCACTTGTCCAAAATGAAGTCTTTATGGCCAGAACCACATCTCAGCTCTTTAGCAACATCAAGTGGTTTCTTCTTTGGCCAAAAAAGGCAAGACACCCCTCGACGTCGCATTGGTCGAAGCTTCCATCGTCGGCTGAAGAAAAGGGGCCCTTTTTGACTGAAGATCTGAGACGGAAAACGATAGGGGATGCGTCTTCGTCAATTAAGAATGAATTTAAAAAAGGAACCCATTCCCCCTTATCCCAGCCCTGGCTCTGTCATTTCCCAAGCCGCGGTTGCGACTTGTACCACCATCTGTCGCAGGTTTCCCACGGTACCGCCGGACCTGCCCTCCGGTCGCATCCTCGTCAAGACCGCTGCAGACATCCTGAAACCCCTAATTAACGAGCACACACGCCTCACTGCTTGGCGGTCTCCGACACAAGATCCGATCCGCCCCAGACATTCCACTCCACACTCAGAGACTCTTCCCCCAACTCTCTCGAGTTTCTAATGTACCACCGATGCTCGCGCGACAAATACACCGAAAAGCAGCAATTATCTCCAAAACACACACACACTCAGACCGAAAACAAAATGAAAATCAAAATCGACGAATTAACGATTCCTCAGGCGGCACGGCGGTCGGCGAGGTAAAATAGACGAGATAAGCTTCGCTCTCGAAGGGCGTACATCAGACGCAACGGGAATAGATACAATTTATGACATCTTCAGATCTTCTCCTCTCCGACAGGAGATTTGCATTTAGATGGCATACGGACTGCGGAGGTGCATTTCAGATTCCTCACGGTTTAATGGGATTTTTCCCCACGAAATGTATCTCTTTTTCGATTCATTCTCATCCGACCATTCGAGTTTCGATTTGGATTTCCCAGAGAGTTCGTTGACTTTACGCGCGAGCGCGATCGTCTAATCCGAAGAGACAACCAACCGATGGCCAACTAGCGTATCAAACGAACAAACTGTAACAAATGTCATTCGGAGTTAACTTCCAAAGTCAAAGTCGAAGACGAAGACGAAGACGAAGACGCAAGCGTCAATGCCGAGAGATTTTAAATGAGGAAGCGGACAAGTGTTGACCTAGATTCTGAGTATCTGTGTGTTGTTTTTGGATTTTTCATTCTACTCCTCACTTGGCTGTTTGTTTGGTTTTAAGTTCAAAGAACAGTTCTTATCGCGTCCACGAACATCTTGTGCTCTTGCGGTGCGGTGCACGAACGACCGAACGAACGCACTCTCTGATTGACAGACAAGAACAAGGAAGCCAGCCAGCCAGACAGTCAGACAATCAGATTCTCGGGCCGGACTGCTGCGGACTCGGTGGGCACTGGGCACACACAGCAGTGCGCAGTGCACGATGGCGGTGGGAATTCATTGTTTGTTTTGATAGAATTTCAATAAACAGCTGTCGTTCCTCGAATAGACGCTCTCGCTGTTGTGTTTACACGGCTTCAGTCAGTGTCAGCGCCGCGGCGGGGGCTAGACAATAACTGAGATTCCATCGAATCGTACGAGTAATTCGCCAGCATTATGCCGCTTGTTGGGTGTGGGAGGGGGTGGAGGAGGCGGTTGTGGAGAGGACGCATCAAGGGAGTGGCTTGTTTGACTTTCGAAGGGCGAACGGAGGAAGGTCGTCGTTTGGAAGACTTTGTTGTAAATTGTGGGCACCTCAAACTCCGCTCAAAGTGACGTTGAGCACATCCCACGGGGGTTGTGTCGGCCTGTCTCCAGCCACTTAGACCAGTCCGAAGCCCTGCTTCAGTTCCTCCTTCGCCAGCAGTCATTAATCAGAAGCCAGTCGTCTTCTAGTCGTCGACTTTACCGGGATGCCGTCAGAATCAGATCTTTGCCCGAATTCGCATCGAGTCTCGTTGCTTGTGCTCTACCGCATGCCACCGTCTCGTGGGAACGGAAGTCTCGTAACTATTTCATCTACGACCTTGCGACATCTTTTGTGTGTCCTTCCCGCTCGACGGCTCTTTCCACCGAAATGTCGCAACAACTTAACTCGCTCGTGGTGTGACGACACAGAGTTGTCGGTACTCTGCCCTCGTTGTCACCAACTTGAAGGAAAAATTCAAGAAACAAGTGAAAGTCGCACTTCCGCTGTGTCTTGCGTGACAGCAGTCGAATGTGTCAACAGCGATGTGTTCCCAATGTAGCACACATCAGTTCGTGGCATCCTCAGCCGCCAGCTCATGGCCCATTAAGCCCTTCTTGCCATCCCCATTATCATCAACTGTCTCTGGTCGCGTATGCGCTCACAGCGTCTAATCCAATGACACTTTCCATTTCGCCGTCAATTGCCGTCACAAATTGCAGAAAGTGAATCGTTGTTTTGTCAAAAAAAAAAAATTAAAATTACCCCATCGTGGGTGCTGCTGGCAAATGACTTCTTTCGCGTCTGATGAGGACCACAAAGTGCGCGTCGTTCTATCTCGGTGGGCATGCACTATCCCAGGCCTGCGGCCTAACGAGCCTTGACTAAGTTAATTTTACAAATTCTTCGTGTCGCCGTCGACCGTGGGGAGGGGGCGCTGCTTCGACTGTGCAACAGTGCCCGGGTATCGTGTAGAATTTACATAACCTGCGTGAAATTACCTCGAATCACGAATGGATAACCAAAAAAAAAAAAGCAAAAAAATGTTGAAAATGTTGCTGCAACATGTGGTGATCTTTCGAACTGGAAAGTGTGCGTTGTCAGCGGGTTTTCGCTGCGTCGCAGTGTCGTGTGATAGAATTTCTTGGTTTTTTTTTTTCGGAAAAATTTACTCAAGTTTTGACAAGTGGAAGTGGTGGCGGATAGAAATCGAATTTGAAATTTTTGATCTAGATTCTGACGCGTTTTACGTTTTAATGGTTGGTTTTTGTTTTCTTTTTCGTTTCAGGTAAGCTGACTGGGCAATTAATTGTGAAACTGGATTGCGGTTAAACGGGTATCGTAGACAAGGTTTGAGTGGATAGATTGTAGAACTATTTACGAGCTGACAGTTAGAGGTTTGGCCATGTAAGTTTAGACTCAAAGCAGATACTGCGCAGTGGATGGCGGACTGTAAATGTGGACTGGCTGAAAGGTGGCTGTGAGACTTTCATTTTAGTTTTTCACCATCAAGCGAGGGATGTGGGGTGCATGAGTTGCGCTAATGAGTAGATTTGACACGATGATTAGTTTGGTCCTGAGCATCTTCTTGGCGTTCTAATCGCATGGAATGCAAAACAGTATTTGGTAACATCCGAATCTTAAGGGGTAGCTATAATGACAATGGACGTACGTAAGCTGAAGTCAATTAAGCAATCGAGCGGATACAAGGAGGTGATGACATTATGAATGACTACTTTGCTCAATTTCTTTAAGCCTTGTTAATTTTTGTCTAACTTAAGTGTTCGTTAATTTGTTCATACTTCAGCGGGAGCGACATGAATCGCTTTCTACGTTCGCTAATGCCTGTATGTGTTGAATTTCACATACGTTACCAGAAACAATTGTGGCTTTAGACAGTTTCGTTAAGTTTCGTTTAATTTTCCTGACTGAAATGGCAGCGAAATGTGTCGCTGTCTACGTACGTTAACAGTAGGTGTGCTGGATTCTAAATAAATTCACAAAAAACAATGGCGGGCATAGCTTTCCACTGTTTCGTTAAGTTTCGTTCATTTTGCTAACTTCAGTGGGAGCAACATAATGAGCTTTTTACGTTGATTACCGCCACTTGGCGATGGATCTTAAGTCCCCGCATGAAATTTTGGGCACTGTCTACTTTTCGTTGGAATATGAAATAAGTCAGCTTATAGTCACCATGGTAGGCCCTTCAATGTTGCACCCATCCTATCCGCCAAGAACGAATGAGAGGGATGCTAGATCATCACCAGAGCCAAACTAAGGTTTCAACGTCCATCCGATAGGCTTGCAAAAAGAAGTGCAATGTGCTGGATCAGGGACCTTAAGTAAGACGTGTTCTAGTAGACTGAAGTAAAACAAAACTCCTTTCAGAAGATAACCCCGACAGACAATTTCACTTCGCTTCATAGCCTAGGTATCAGACTCCACAAGCCTGACTCTTGGAGCGCACAGTGCGCGATCTTGTTCCGATCCTACAAGTGCTAGTATGAGTGTACCCATTTGATGGAATTTTTATACACTGTTCTCGTCTGTGTCAAAAGTACGTACATATGTTTACTGTGGAAAAGCTCATGCTTGGCGAATCTTGTCCCAGGGGTCGTTGGGTTAAAAACATCTAACATCTTAGAACCGGTTGTAACGTTGTTCAACGAGATCAGAATCGGAGCTGTGAATCGAAGTCGTGTCTGTGGCTGAATACCTCAACTGATGCCGCTCTTTCCACTTGGCATTTGTACACGTGACAAAAGTAATAAATTGGTCTGAATATTCGTATGAGCTCTTCCGAACAACTGCAACCGATAGTGTTTTCTACTTAAAAAATGCCATATACATAGGTTCATCACTAATTGCTAAAACTACGTCATAATCCGTCAAACTCCTCGATAGACTCAGTCGGGAAGTTTAACATCTCGTTGTAGTTGATTTCAACTGAATTCTTGGGAGAACTGCCGCCTGATCGCTTCTTATTGAGTTAATGACCAGCATTTATAGATCTAGTACTCAGTGGTGTCAGAATGCAGAGTGTGCTGAGTGATGGCGCTTCGTTTGAGCCCAACAACGAGCCGAATCATTGATGAGCACAACTGTCAAGCAACTTAGAACGGGCCCCGCCTCTAGCAAAAGAGCAATAGCATGCACAACACGGGCTGTAGAAGGTGTAGAAAGTGGGCCCAAGTCCAACAAGGGATGCAAGGGAGAAGATGTTTCCTGGTACCCAGGTCGGTAGCTGACATACTCCACAATTTTGCGGTCACTATGGACTGCGTAGTTGGGCGGGTATCCACTTTGACTTTAATTCTCTGAAGTCATTGTTGTCGTACTTGCCATACTCGTACGTGAACTTGATGAAGCTCCTCACAGCATGGAGAAAAAGCAGCACAGTCAACCAATCACCAGCAAATCAGTCGCTCATCCATTGGAAATAGTGTGTAAGAGCAGCCTTATTTGACAACTTGGGTGGATGGTTGGTATCAAAATTGATCGACATCGTCTTCATAATTGCTTCTTAATGCTCTGCGAGTTATTTATTTGAGAGCGCCGGGTAGTCGATTACCACTAAGTGCCCGGAATCAAGAAGAGTTGATCTTAATTGCTTGACATGGGAGACTTGGATTATTCATCAGAAAGTGTCTTCGACGAAAATTTCCTCCCTTTCAGACCAGATGAGCCACTCTGAGGCATATTTTTTGCGATAGCATTACTCAGAGCTGGGTATAGTTGATAGTCGAAGTAGTTGATAGTGAAATGTGTCTTAGTCGATTCCACCTCAGATCCTACTAAATCTCAATTTTACTTGCATGGCCAACGGAAGATAAGTGCAGGCACAAAGTGGTATTGTGTACTTAAGCCACCTCTAGTCGCTTCTGGTTTGCAACCCAACCATCGCCACTAACGAAAGTGCAGCCTTCAAAGATCCTCCTTTCATTTTCTTCATCCGATTATTGTAGCTTTCTGATTCTACGCAAAGAAGCTAGCATAGCCTTGCCGTCACTTCAAGCGCACTTCGAGGAGAAACTCGAAGCATTTCGGCTGTCATCCAATGCCGCCAATAGACTCCAAGTGATTCCTGAATCTAGCTGCTGATCAAATTCATATTTCCTAGCCAACGGCAGAAGCTCCGAACTGTGGCAAGATACACAGAAGCATTTAAGCCAAATTGACACCAGATCTGATGTCATTTGAAAAATCACGTCATTCTTCTTTCCAAAGAAATACCCCCTCCTCATCACCTGTGACCCGTGGCAGATGCCCCTCCGTTCAGCCATGAACAATAGACTGCACAAGCAGACAAGGATCGCGAAGAGAATTCCCATGGCGGCTGCCTGCAGAAGGCGCATGCTCAAATCCCGTCCGTCCCACGATGTGCGATGATCATCCAGCCACCACACAGGGTGTCATTATGCTCAATCTCTGCATCAGCACGAACCCAGGTCTAGGCAATAATTCAAGTGGACACAATTGAGTGTCCCCAAAAGAGAGTGTCTCACGTCTCTCCCACCAGTCGGATCCGCACAACAACAACGGTCTTCCCCATAATCCCGGCATAACAATTTGCATTCCTCGCCATCCGACTTATCAGTCGCAGTGCCCAGGGGCGGCGAAAATAACTCTTTCATTTGACCCCTTGACCGCATGAACAATCGCATGAACAGCGACAACAACAGAAAACTGAGGGAGAAAAATATAGCACGGTCCACTATTAGGTTACGGCCAGCCTGCCATCCAGCTCCGCAGCACGCCCGACCGTCTGCGAGGTCTGAGATGTTGTTTGTATGCAAACAGCGGTCAAGAGGGTATCTCTGGCCCGGAGCTTTCGAAATCCCATAAATCTGCCAATCATTTCACTGGGGCACACCGAATCCCGCCGCCAACGAGAAGACGAAGTGGATGCCAACAAGCAGCGACTGAAACCAAGCCCCACAGCCCAGTTAAGTAATAATGAATGGACCGGCAAAGAGGCTAATTTAAATGTACGCTCTCGTCCGTCTTCCCCCCGCACCCGGCGACCCTTTTTTTTTTTTGTTTGTTTGCAACGCCAAAGAGGTGGATGTGGAGGTGAAGGTGTCCAAATAACGGTTGCTGTTGCCAGTATCATTCTTTAGCCGCGTCCATTCTCCGCCTTTCCTCGTTCACTTACCGCGCCAATAAAAACGTCTTCATAAATACATAAATAAATTTCTTGTTGCGTACTAAATTCGGAATTAAAAGTCGCGTCGTCGTCCCTCCCCCAAGTGGATGGCTGCGTTGCAGACGGCCGAGTCGGACTCGTATTTGCATCGGCACCCTGGCATGGGCAGTCGACACCGCGACACCACGACTGCGGAGCGAGGACCCCAAATGCAAAGCACGTGACCCGCTTTTTGTGCCCATTACAAGCCTCCTCCTTCGGTGTCGTCGGCGTGTAATGGGCAACGGGCGCGGTGAACGTCATCTCAGACGGTCGTTCGCGTTCAGGAAGAACTCATTCCTGTCATTCCTCCACGCGGCTGACTTTAATGAGGAATCTTTATTACTGGCCGGGAATTATTTGCTTATTAATGGCGGAATGTTAATATTGACAAATGCACCGAAGGGGGTCGGTGGCAAATGCATTCGGATGCTGTCTCCGCTGGCTCTGGTGTCCCGGCTGTCTCTGGGTTAATTTGGAAGATTTATGGCTAATTTGGGAGCTTATTGCTTTCCAGGTTGCAATTAAAACTTGTAATTGAGTTCCGTGAGACTGCGGGTTCAGCTCCTCCTCGGATGCGCAAGGAGGCTGTGAACGAGCTCGACGTACGCATGCGCACGACAGTCGACGGCAGAAGAACTTTTACGATTTGCATAATGAGGCTGTGGCGCGGCGGTGAGTGAGATGAAGTGGACCTCGGACAAGTTGTGGCCAATTTGCTGTGTCAACGATTGCCTGGCTGCAACTGTGAGCTGCGGAATGTTCAGAGAGTGGACGCGTAGGGTGGGTGACAATGTGTTCATTGACTCTCGGCCGATCTGTGGCGGTCTTTCATTGTCTGCCGGACTGAAATGAGACCACGGAGAGTGGACTCAATTAAAGTCAGCGGAAGACGATGCTGAGAGGAGGAGTGAGAGGTGAAGCCTTTTGTGAATTTGTCCTTCGAAGTGCCTTCGAACTCGATTGGAGAATCCTCAACTGAGGGGTGGAGCTTAAGTGTTGTTTTTCAGGATTATAGTCTGTCATCTTCCTCAACAATGGCCTCAAACTGAGATGGAACGACTGGCTCCAATTTGATTGTACCAACAATTTCAAGGTCTTCCATAAGGCCCCTCTGTTGAGGGTCATTAAGGCCATTTGAACTACCTGTTGGCTAGGACCAGTCCCAAGTCGAGCCACCGAAAGTTAACAAAAACTGATCAGACCTCGATTGTTTCAGTGTGAATATGAAAGAGAGTCATCCTTGCTCACTAATAGGCGCGTTGAAATATTATTACCAATATTATTACTAACGCTGTTACAAAAGTGAAGAAATGGCCATTCTAGTAGTCTCAGCGACGAGTGTTTCTAGTCGCTCTACAGAATCGTAGGCACCTGTAAAGGAAGTAATTAAGAGTATCCTTTCCGCTCGTTCGAAACGTTACTTCTCGTCAGAATAAGCTTGCATGATCTTCTATCTGGCGGCGACTTATCGATGACGATAATCACCCAGGAGGAGGCAATTAGCACTCGTTTCTTTTCACACACCTCGTTGCCTATGACATTTCTACTGTAGCTGGTTCAGTTGGGCGGCATGATGTACCACACTCCATAGACTGCTTCAATAATTATTTTTATTTATTTATTACCTTCAGTTGAAGGTTACTACAATCTTTGGTAGCAGATAACTATGTCCTCATTTTGATTTGATCTGCTGTCCGAGAGTGCGATGTTTATGGGAAGTTTTTGGCATGACACGAGTGGTGGCTTGGTTTGGAATGCTCTGGTGGACATCAGCAGGAGCGCCGTCTCCGGATTTAATAGCGGGTATTGGCGTTGGATGGTCTGGGATCATAAATACGTCATCATCGGTGACTGCCGCCTGTGAACACTCTTCAAAAACACCGCTTACACAGCGATTGTTTCTTTCTTGGTTTCGTGACGAACTGCTGTTCTCTCACGAGTGAAAGGGATCTGCAATTGTATGCCGACTTCTAGACAAGAGTACATATATTGAGTAATCTCAGTGACTCGATTGTTGTTCGTGGCGGGAATAGAACTTGGACACCAAGGTTCAAGTTTGTAAGAGTCGCCACACATATGACCACCCACAAAGAGGTTTTGTTTAGGAGTGAGAAAGTACACAAAGTCTCCCCTTTTTGAATAAAATATATGAGGCGTGTGATGTCCTCTTCTTTCGAACCCAACCTCTTAACACCAAGCCGTTTCTTCAGGTTTGGAATAGAGAAATTGTCTTTCGAGGCTAAATCTGGAGAATTAGTGGGACCAAGTGCCAGTTCGTAGCCCAATTTAATGATTTTTGCCATGGTGCTTAAACACATGTGGACCTAGGAATTTTTCCCCAGCCCTTTCTGATTCAAATCAATTTCGAAAAAAAATTCCAAAGGCTATGAATACTTTTCGAATGTAATCGTTCGGCCTTTTTCAAGGTCATCGATGTGAATGGCACCACGTGCATCCCCAAGAACTAGAACCCTTTGGTGCAGGTTCACGCGGCTAAACTGAATGTCTGATTGGTCTCATGTCCCTGGTGCGATGGATCGATACTTCTTCCAGGGTAAATGAACGGCGTCTGAACATCACCAAACACTCACTTGAAGTGGCCACACGGTTGCGCTTATGGTCGACTGTGACCAATCGCGAGAGAACCTTTTTTATGTCCAAAAATTCAAGTAAAATGTGAGATGCCTGCTTGATTGGATGATGATGCCTGCAGACTGACGGACTCTCACTAACATACATACTTTAATTGTATGGATTTTATCGACGTTATCTTGTGCGACAACCTCTATTGGACGGCCTGAACGTTCATCGTCACTTGTGCTGGTACGAGTGTACCACTTCTTAGCCTTGGAAATTCACGATGACGGTTTCGGTGATGGTTTCTTACACAATCCATTTTCGTTTGAAATGCTTCCAATGTCTGTCACATACAAACAAAATGGTGTAGCTTGACAGTAGTCTCGACGACAGCTCACGAGAGCAGTGCAGGACTTAAAGGTACGGAGCGGGAAAGTCGAAAAGTAACTGAATTATCAAACGACTCTCGTGTCCAACATGTTCCCGTGTAGTCTAGGAAAAGTCTAACCGGTTTGGCTTACAAATCTCAATGCAATGAGTCAATAACAAGGCGGCAGAGTCCTGGGGATGCCGGCTCCTCATTTTAAATGGTCAGCCAGCACAATGATACATTTCGAAGTTAGAGATCGTCATCTTCTCTTGAGGGCAATGCAGCCCTACCTAGAGTCCAGTGTGTGCTCGTTCCCTACTCGCTGATGAGTCAAAGAGTGCTACCTTTACCAGCTGCTCTATGTTTGATTGCTATTCTCACTTCAACAGCCAATGGACCTCTGTTAGCCTAAGTGTGACTACCCTCTGCAGTCAGTGACTTCCACGGCCTCCCATCCATCGCTTGCAGCCGTCACTGCATCAAGTGGCATAGTTGCCCCATCAATCGCATTCATCCCCCTTTGGCAACTGAATCAAAAGACAAAGGCTCAACACCACCAGATACGCTCGTCACCCGAATCAGACCAGTCGAGTAGCAAAAGCGCCGACAAATTGTCTACCATTTCCTCGAGCATCAACTCCGCTCATAGAAAGTCGTTCAACTTTTCGCACACAAAACAGCGAGCGCTGGCACTCCTGTTTCGCGGCATTCTGTGTCCGGTGCACCAAGCTGCCTCGTAAATCAGGAAAGCTCGTAAATTCCGCTTTTAATTGCTCTTGCTTTTCATAATCCAATCAGACGGCAGTTTCTCCTCAAAACTCCATTCGATGTCGCTCTCGCTCGTCGCATCTCTCAATTCTTCCCCCGACCGTCCGATCGATTCCGAAAACAAAAACGAAAAGAACTAACAACACCCGGCCGCGCTGCGCCGCCCCTGTTTTCAAATTCAATGCAACGTATGCGCATAAATTACCCGAGATTTCTAGAGATCCCCGAAAGATAGTGAGTCTGGCAAGCGACAACCCGAGCTACAAATTACCATAATTCGATTCTTAATCGTTTGGAAACTTAAATCACCGTCACCGTCGCCGGATTAGATGCGCGATCGAGATACACGTGCAGTGAGCGGAGAATGAAAGGAAGGCGCTCGTTGTCGTTGTCGTCGGGGCTCGCGTGTTCAGGGAAACGCCTGCAGTCGCGACTAATCTGTGTGCATCACCATAAACACTGATCTGTTTTCCTTAAACTATCGCATCTGCAGCACGGACTCCGAGACACTTTTTTTCGTTTCGTTTCGTTTTGCTTATTCATATGCGATGCGAGTGCGCGACGCTGAAGTGATTGCCGACTTTCTCTTTCCGGTGAGTGATCGGAGAGAGAGAAAGAGATGAGTGCAGCGCCCAGTAGCTGTCAGAAAATGTCAAAATATCAGCGGAGAGGTGGAGTTTGGAGTCTGTGATGTACTGCTGGAGCGGATACCGATCGTGCTGAGTGCGATCGATAAGGAATCTCGAGTTACACCTTAAGTCTCGACAAAGGGGAGTGTAACAATGATGCTTGTCATTGCGCCTCGGAGTGGGGATCTTGTGAGTTTCTAAACGCGTGAGCGTCAACTTTCCAGTTTCGGCGGGGCAATGACTTGGTTTTTGGCTGCGACTCGGTGTGGCTCTAAATCGGTGTGGCCGGGGACAAGGAAATGTTTTGAAATTTGGCGGCTTTTGCGAGGGATGAGCGATCATTGTTTGAGGATCGGGGGACTTTGCGACCTCCGTAGAGCTTCTCTAAATATCAGATGTGGCCTCAGAGAGATCCTCTATGCCTCAGCGCGGTAGAATGACGACGGTCTTGTGCGGTCACTCAAAGTCCGTCTTCAGTCTCAAAGGCTCCCACCATCATGACACACTCGCCCAAGCATTTGCATAAGCCAACGTCTCACTGGCGCATCCATAAAGTACAGCAACTAAGGGCTTGCCAGTGGCTGCTGCACCCGAGAAATCTTCACACATTCCGTGTGTATCGATGCGCATCTGATTTCTGACAAGGTCGTAAAGTATCCGCGTCTTACTTTGCCGTCACGTCAGATCAAGCGTGTAAGCCCGTCTCGACCCTCCGTCCCAAGCGCCCAAGAATTCCGCCGCGACCTGACTTAGATTTCTCATGCGGCCACAGCACGGCACAGAACTTCTGTTCAGAACCATTACGAATATGGGCTGCACAAATTATGACTATGCGGGCACGACCGCTGGATTCCAGTTTCGTTTCCCTCACGTGTTCCTCCTGTTTCTGGGGCCCAAGCACCTGATGGCCGCCATCGAATTAACCGCGTTAATTATGCACGGTGACGGCAGCCGGGGCAGCGCTCTTGTGCATGCAAGGCCGCGATCCGATTGGGCCGCAGCTCTCTAGGCCCGGTCGCCATCGATAGCCAGCGTCGAGTGTTGGGAATAATTAATTAGATTTATGAATTTAAACGAACTCCGTGGCAGTTTTGCTGCGGCGATCGCTGGCTCCACTGCTAGTGGATGGTATGCACTGATACTCGGTCTATTGTGTATCTCAGCATCGAATCGGGTGTAATTAAGTTGTCGCCGATGAAATGTTCATGTTTCGGATTGTTGTGGTCCGACGGGGGTCTGGGGGGTGCCACGATGTGCGGTTGCCACGACTGATGACTGTCGACTGGCTAAAATGATTTATGGGACTCGCGTGAAATGCATTCATTTCCATAAACATACGCGTGACAAGTGTCTTGACGAGCTGCTGTGGTTTCCCTTTCGAAGGGGTTTACCCTGAACACCACATTGCTTCGAAATTATGTGGAATCGAAGAATTTTATGATTTCTTGGAAAAAAAAGGAGAAAATGTTCAAGATTCTAGCTCAATTCGAACTTGAGATGACCTCGAAATCGAAGAATTCTCACTCAGAGTTGAGAAAAGTTCCCCACTTGCCTTTGGCAAGAGAGAAAGTGGTGGAATTTGTAAGAATCAATTAGAGGTTACAATTTAAAAATTGTACTAAAAATTCCTACTTCTAGGTACCTGGAAAATGTTAATTTGACCAAATTGCTGAGTTTTTGCCATTTTCTTTTGGCCTTCGACAGAAATATGTATCCAACAAATTTCTATAAAAATTCACCCAAAAACTGTCACCACTGTTGCGATTCAGTTGGAGGTTTCAATTTCAAATTAATGCCAAACTCTGATTTCTCTGTTGTTGTAGAAGACGTTAATTTCTCTAAAATCCTGAGTTCTTAACATTTTGTGCCCATCAACATAACATTTTGTATCGCCTTCCACATTTCAGTCAAAATGCACCAAAAAAACTCACCACTTCTCTGATTCAGTTGGAGGTTACAATATCAAATTGATGCCAAATTCTGATTTCTCTGTTGTTGTAGTAAATGTTGATTTCCCTAAAATCTTGAAATTTTGGCATTTTACGTGCGCTAACAAAACATTTTTCATCACGGCCCACATTTCAGGCAAAATCTATCCAAAAACTGTCAGCACTTTCTTCTCGCAAGATGTCTGTTTACGATTCGTTGCGATTTCCTAGATAACGGTAACGATTTGTCCAAACAAGTTTAACACATATCCGCAGCTCTACATTCCCCCTTCGGTGTGACATATCAGATATGTCATTCCGTCATATGAGGGCGCATTTTGCTCAATTTTGAATTGCAACCTCTAGCTGAATTGGTGCTCAAAACATTGTCGCTTGCATTGTCAAAAACCAAATGCGCCTCGTTCGCAGCTAGTATTGACATTCCCGGATTCCAATTGCTTCGAATATGCTGACAACAAGTCTGCATCTCAGTGCCTAATCTCCGTCAACAGCGCCGACCTTCAACTGTCGCCAGCGGAAGTGCGTTATTCGATCCCGGGCCCACGTCATCCATCCGAAACAAAAACCGCCTTATCTCGCCGCTAAAATCAACAAAAACACAAAAAAAAATTGGCTGATCACAAATAACGTCAAGTCGGCAGCATATCGCCGACGTCCAACGCCGGTGACTGCCGCTGATATGGATATCAGTCTGACATCCGAATCTGTCGCAGGGAGACAAAAGCAAACCATGCGCCCTCCGTGGCATTGTCTGTGCTCTCTCCTCCGCCTCCCCTCCGCCGCAGCGCTCCTAGGTATCATGTCAGTCAGGCCAAGTCAGCGTCCATGGTGGCATCTCCCACAGAAGCCGTGCGCCGTGCCGTCGCAAATGATGACGAAGAAGATTCATCAGCATTTGCATAGAGCCTGCCAGACCACTGGGGTGGCTCGGCGAGTGAGTTTGATGGATGCCCAGTCGTCCGCGGAGGATCGTCGACTGCAGCCCAACCGGGGGTACGACGATAGAAACGCCAAACATGGCGTATTCATGTAAAACCACCGCGATCCATGATGCAATCATCTTATCTCTCTATCCCGACGTCGCGTCCGATCCGACGACGAATGCCAGTGATTTGCATTTCGCTTTGGCCACCGCGCACATGCATTTGTTATCGTGTCGCCCTGCGCGTTTTGCTCCGCTTTATCATGTCTTCATGGCTTTATTCGGAGGAGGCTCTCCTTCTCGCCGTCGAGTGGCTCTTATTTGGCATCTGTTGAGGCGTTTAATTTACCACACACACACACACAGAGGCACACACCCAAGGGCGGCTGGCACGCATGGCAGCTCGGAGGCCTCGGAGTGGCGGTACGAATGCATCTGAATTAAAAATTCTGATTGTGTAATTGTTGTGTGTCGGCGAGGAGAACACCCAGCTCTTGGGCTGTTTGTAGTCGATGATGGTCATGTCCGGTCGATTGGATGAGGAGGCGGCGGAGGGGACGCATCTACGAGTACAGGGCACGTCACGCATCAGTGATGGATGTTTGATGCCGCGTTACCTGCCCGCTCTATTGCCACACTCGTCGTCGCTGGAAGAGGTGGGCACCTTGGATGGGTAATTATTGATGCTGCGGCGGTGGCGGGTGCATGGGTAGAGGCCCAAGCGTCAAATGCTGTTATGCAGAGTGACCCCGGCTGGCAGCCATGGCACTCCCCCTAGTGTTTCGCCTGAATTCAGATATAAGTCTCGCTTCTAATTGTGGGAACGGTGCTCGGCGTTCGGTGTTCGATACATCATGGGTAATCGTATCGATATCTATGACTCACGGGCAGACGGCTGCGGCTGTGTTTCTTCAGTCTTCTTGCGCAACGCTCTGGCAGCGAAATCGCAAGTTATCCCAGGCCGCCACTGCTGCTGATGCTGTTGCTGTTGCTGTTAACCTTTTACACGGCTCGAGCATTCCACTGGCATGGTTTGGGTTTTGGGGGATGCCTGACTGGGATATCTGCTCATATCCATCTCCTACCGTGGAGCAATGCAGCGCTTTGTGATTCCAATTGGTTGATAGGTGAGATCAGGCCCAGCGACGAGAGTGAGGCATGTGCTGCCGCCGAAGTTGGCAAGACAAGTCTTCGCCTCGTGTGGTGGCAGTATCGGAATGGCATGGCTCGCAGTGGTTTGACCATATTGTGTCGGGAAAATATGCACAAATACCCATGATATCCCATGTACGAGTGGTATATCCGCGCCGCCCTTCCCCATTGCAGTACTCTATCGCGCTGTCGTGCTGCCGTGTGCTGTGGTGGCTGCTGGATTGTTGCAGCGCGCTGCTTTGCTGGTTGATACATGGAGTCAATGCTATTTTCCATGTTTTTCATCAGCCGCAACATTTTCATTTGAAACCGACTATCTTTCATCTTGCGAGGGAAAATGCGCGCAGCGGCAGTGGCAGAGGCAGCGGCGGCAGAGGTTATCGCTTGTGGAAGGTTGTGCGACTGATGAGTGAGAGTCATAAATTTAATGAAATTTTTTTCGTTCGTTCGTTAGTCCGTCGGCGGAGTCGATGAGGAAAGAGTTTAGCTTTTGCAGCGATCTCGTTGGGAAATTACTCGGCTGGCAGTAGCTCGTCTCTGCACGGGGTCTCTGGACAAGGGAGACCTTCTTTGGAATCCTTGTGAAGGTAGAACTGGACGGGATGTGATCGAAAAACAACGCTGCTGGCTGACCGCTGTGCGTTAGATCAGCCACACACCACATTGAGGTTCAACGGGGGAACTTGGGATTCATTAGGAGGTTACGATTACGAAGGAAGCATGACTTGGACTTCCTACGATGCTTCACTTATTTGACTTTGGAGATGTAGAGGCAAGACATCGACAATTTCGAATATGAAAGCAATTCCTTGGAAGGGTCTTAAGGATTGTCTACAAATCGAGCGGGTTTGAAGCGATAAGCCCCACGTATTGCTTTTAAAATGCCCTTGATAGGGAGGACATGTCACTAAAAGACGCGACACTTTCTCGTAGGCAACATGTACTTAGAACTGGGAGGTTCGCGGAACGCATGCGTGTCTATAGAAGAGGTCCTATTAACGTCGGAATATTGATGAATGCGATCGACAGTCTCTACGCGCTCATGAATCTAACATCTCTTTGACAAGAAGTTACACATCCCAGGAAATTTCTCGTGAAGATTAGAAGATGAGGAGTGTTCTTGCAATTCTGACTTATCATTTCGAGAAGAAGATGATCACAAAATGTCTGGTAAGACGGCTTGAATGCAGCAAGTGAGGCTAGAAAAGCGCCTTAATTCAGGCTCAAGCCGCACACGGGCTAAACTTACAATGAGCGAAAGAACTGCTTCGTCTTAGGACAAAACTATGATAGAGTGCTCATTTTAGGCTCCAATTTAGTGCCAACGTATGGGACTCTGGCAATGAAGACGCGTAGGCTGTTACGAGTTCGATGGACGTTACATTTCATTTCACTGATCCATTCTTAGAGATTCCCAAGCCGTTGAAGATCGTCTTTCCAATGAACACGTTGGTAGTTCTAGACTATTTCTGACCGTGAGCTGGCTCTACAGCTTGCTTTTGTGCCATAGTTGGACGACTGTAAATGGCGGCAGACTGTCGACAATCCTCCGGTATCACTGTCCAGTCGCATAGAGAACTAAATTAAGTCAATGAAGTCCAAAGCTATCCCACTGCTCAAATGCCTCGAAGTGTCTTTCTCGTTAGTCGGGTTGTTACTGCATTTTGTGGGACACCCTAAGTCTGTGAGAGAGCCTAGAGGTGACTACACAGGCGGATAGCTTTTCTTATCAATAAATGGCTTCCTCATATCTTAGCCGTGCTGCAGCTTACTGTGGACATGCCAACTAGTGAGAGTAGCGACTAATCCTGTTCTGCGTGCTCATAAGTCATGAGGATCAAGTATTTATGACTTATGGCTGAACGACGAACATTGTCAACAGCTCGATTGAGGTGGCATCATAATGTGGCCAGAATCGAACTGTCATTTACTCCGTCTGTCATTGGTATCAGATCCATTCCTCGGATAATTGGGTATCGTTTTGATGTGAAATGTCCTTAATCACTTCTGGGACCAGGCTAACGTAGGAGTTCAAGTTGCCACAGAGTCTGATGACATCTAAGAATAGTTGTGACAGAACTAGTACCAAGCTATTTTGGTCCAATTTAACAGCTCGGAAAATATACGCTTACCTTTCAGAGTGCACATGCCCACAGACTAGGGCTGGTTACGTCTAATTTACTTACTTACTTATCAGGCCGGCGACAAATGGAGCGTCCGAGCCTGAGCAATTACTGCCTTCCATAGTTGACGGTCCTAGGCACGCTGCTTGCAGTCGTCAAGACTAAGCAGTCTTGTGTCCGCGATAACTTGGTCTTGGTCGAGATACCGGAGGTTTGGTCTTCCTCTCCTTCTCGAACCAGGAGGCTCGGATTCGAAGTGCATGCGGTCGATGGGGCCTAGCCAGTGCAGTCGACGGATTTCTGTCTTCCGGACTGCATACTCATCCTTGCTCGCAGACTATCCATTCACCGTGCTCGCAGACGGGACCATATATACGACGTAGAATTCTTCTTTCATCGGTACGAAGGATCAGCTCTGCTGTTTTGCCTAGCGTCCAGCTTTCGGCTCCATAGAGCAGGCTCCACTGGCAAATAAGCGTTTTTTAGAGCGTCTAACACATGCAGTAACTGCCGACCATTGGGGGAGATGGAATCACGAACGCTTCTTCTATGCAACTGCTCAGTACTCTCTAAAGACCTAATGCACCCGCTTTTTCGACTTCTTCAAAATTCAGCAGGTTCATTATGTGGAAAGAAGAGTTATGTTCAAGAAACCAATACACTTCTTGTTAATTTGTTGCTTCTCGAAGAGCATGTAGTGACACTAACGAATTGCTGTAGCCAAAGTGAGGCTAAGTCCGCCATTTAAATCTAACTAAGTACAGCTTGAAGTGCAAGCACTTTTTCCTCTAGGAAGTTGCTCTGAGCTGATCACTTAGCCCGCTCATCCGCTGTCTCATTGGCCTCAGGCCCTTGGTGTGCTGGAACCCAGACAAGCCTGTCACCAGCAACACTTTCAAAGAGTGACTGGAATGAAGTCGGAATAAGGAGGACTACGCCACCGACTTGTGAGCAAAAATCAGGTAGACAAGCAGGAGGCCATGTGGCTGACAACCTGAAAGTACCCAGATTGTGGCCGTAGTTTCTAGTCGCTTCTATGATGCCCATCCTTTGACACTAGACTTCCTTGATTTTCTTCAACTCAGTTTCTTTATCTGGGTTCAGACAACTCTTCCAAGTTCAATGTTGATTAGTCGGTCGGTTGGTGCTGCTGAAGGTTTGTCAACGAATTAGTCCGTGCCCTACATTGGGCGCCATTGTTGCAAATACTAGGCCAACAGGGCAGCTGCGGTATACGTTGAGTGGACGCAGATCACATCCTAAGAGCTAAGCAAGGCGAGCTGTTATGGCTCGCTCGTTACCGTCGTCCTACGTCTCTATGATGAAGCTGCCTTGACCAGCAGCAGGCGATGGGCCACGTCGGCAGACAAGTCTCACACAACATTTTGCATTTTTCACATTCTTTGGAGTAAGGCAGTGGGCCTTGACTTTTATTTCTATTTACAGACGTCGTGCGGCAGGTAACTCAATTATTTCTAGTCAATCAATTGGAGGGCTTTTCGCTTCAGATCGCAAAGATAATCAAGACATGCCTGCATTGCTAAGCACGCCTGTAGACCACTAGACTGTCTCCTGATGGCTGGTTGATTGCAGCAGTGTTGGCTTGGTCAGCAATCCCATGGCTTCATGATAAGTTCCTTCAGGTGCCACCCCTGTGGTCTCTAGTGAATCTTCCGAATAAGCAAGTTTCTTGCAAACCAGATTAGCATGCAACCCGCAAGAACCAACACGTTGCTCATTTCTGCTTGGAAATCGAATTAACCACCTTTTAATTCATCTTACGCAAGACCACCACCCCACCTTACATCGTCTTGAAGCAGCACATTGGCTCGGTTGCTGCCAACCCTCCTCGGCAGGGCTTCCATCCACAGCACCACCCCATGCGCACAGAAATCAATTCAAATTGGTGTCAACCCATCGGCTTAACGCCAATGTACCCACGTTCCGGTGGTGTGCCGCTTGTGTGCCAATTGCTCAGTCATTCGTTTTGTAAGTCGTCCCGTAATGGTCTTACGTTCAACCTCAAGCACCCTCGAATTATCCTTTTTCAAGGGCCACCCGAGAGGGGGCTGGAGATTAACCGCAAATTCAGCTTAAGGTTGCATTCTCGCTCTCTCTCTCTCTCCGCCAGACTTCCTCCCAGATCCTAGCAACATTGTATCGCGATTAGGCGCCTCCACGCCATCCTACACTCCACGTAGCTGCATGGCGCAGCAGAAATTCTTTGCATATGACCTCGATTCCCGGGCTCCGCATATCTACATGCATTCCAGCACCAGTGCCGAGGCACTCCTCTTTGTCTATGCACCGAGATCCACCTCCGAGTGGGGATTCGGCTTTTTTTTTTTTGTTCACATCGTTACAGCATCAGCAGCGGCAGCAGGCAGCAGGCAGCAGCAACAGCAGTCCCAGCTTCTCCCATGCCGCTGCCGTGCACATAAACAAGCAGCGCGTACCCACCAGAGCAGGTTCCGTACGAGTGTGCGTCCGAAATGGCGAAATGGCGAAATTCTAGCATTATACCGTAATCATAATCAAGATTGAAGCCTCCACCGACCGGTGTGTTCAGGCTTTCAGACCAAGAAACGTTCTCCCTCTCGCGCGCAAATTAATCGCCTCGGCCATGGATGCACACACATCAGCCCCGGAGAATCATCGTCATCATCATTAAATTTCCCCAGCAGCGTCCCCCCGGCTCGACTGGCTAGAAAATTAATTTTACTACCGAGCGACGAGCGACGAGCGAGAGGGTCCCCAGTGCATCTGCGCGCACGGTAGGTAAGGAACACTTGTTCCATGGTCCGCTCGTGGTTCGTCGCAGCAGAAGGTCACACGGCTGCTTGGTCCGCGATATGGAAATCGGTCGAGGCAGATTGCCGGCGTGCACACACAGCTTCCAGGTGATGATGGTGATGATGATGCCGCTGATGCTCGCTGAACTGTTTAGGGGAAGTGAGCTTTGCATAATCTCTCATCCTGTTCCGTCCGCGTCCCCCCGCACGAGATGGTAATCATAATTCTCTCATGACCATATGCACGGATGGGACAAGCAGCATTTCGGAATTCCATCTGACGGCTGCGCGCCGCGCTGTGGCTGGCCTGTGTTCGATGGTGCGGCCGGCCTGTGGTGTGCAATCACTTCCTTCTTGTATTTTCGGGATTTATCTGACGAGATAAGATGAAATGGATGACGCTGCACTTGAAAACGTCGCAGTGACCGCAGGAGGCTGGCCGGCACCCTTGCACTGGGCTGGGCTGGATGTCGCGTGTGGAATGCTGGCGTTGGCATCCAGGGTGTTTCAATTATTTTTGATACCACGACGGGATCATCTGGATTTACGTGTCAGTGTCATAATTGGATGCGGACCTGGCTGGGTGAACTGGGGATCAGTTACTTCCTGCTGGGGGGAGACCGATTGCTCGGCGGATGTAGGAAATATGGTTTTGCAACGTGGCCAGCGGTGTGTGTCGGAGTCAAGTGGCCACTGGGATCGGCTTGGAATTGAAGGCATTTGGGAGTTTGATTGAGAGGTGCAGGGTTTGTGGCTTTGCGCAACCATCCCGTCGCCGGATGTAAGAGTTTAATTACTGATTTGACGGGGAATGGGATGCGGCAGAGCTTTGAGAGGTTGGAGGACAACGATTTCTCGTTGAATTAGGAGAAAGAGTTTGACTGAGTAGTGAAAAACGTAAAAGTTCTTGGCATCTTTCTGAGCATCTTGAAGTCGATCAGTCGCTGTAAAGCCAAGCCACGGTTCTTTAAGGCCACTGTTCAGAGACGGAGCCATGACATAACACGCTTCGTTCGCGCTTGTTAAACCGAACAAAAATCAACCAGGCTCATCGCCGAATTTCAAACTACCCACAAATTGCTTCTGGGAACCTGTGTAAGCAAACATAACAGTACTAACCGTCATTTACATACGCAGAGATCACTACAAAATGCTCCTACTTACGTGAACAAAAGTGAACGAACCCAACGAAAGTGAACGAAGCGGCAATATTTTGCGTGTGTATTCGATCTTCTTATGTATTTGACATAAAATTACGTGGGTTAATTTTTGGTTTCCCCTCAACGCGGCGTCGTTAAGATTGTTACTTCACGAATCGAATGAATGAGTAACATATGCACAGGGGCTCCAAGTGAAACTCGTACACTCTCTTGTAAATATGTAATGACTAGAAGAAACTTGCTAACTAACAAAAGAGACAATAGCGCATTTCACTCAATCAGTAACTAACAAAAATGAGTACTAATAATAGTACTAAAAATTCATCTCAAAGTCAAATTCGGACAAAAAAAACTTTGCTCTAACATCGCAGATCAGTCAAAGCGACAACCGTACTAATTTATACGCTCTTCTGCGCCATTGAGTCAGACAACAGCTTGGCGCTCCTGACGTGGGCCAAAGTCAATAAAGGAAGACTGCTGATGAGCAGCACCCAATCCATCTATTCCGACACCAAAACAAGAGAGATGTTCGAAAGTGATTTGCTGAAGCTTAAAGACAAGCTGTGGTTCGATCTGCATATCAGACCATTTCCGAGGAAGCGACTACCATTTCACTTCGAACAATAGAGCACAAATCGTTGCATCAGAGGAGAGCGTGAAGAAGGAACATAGAAGAATTTCAGTCAAGACAGCCTGATAGAAGGCCGTGGGTTGACAAAAAATGTGGCAACCAAATCCATGCTTTCCATGGAACTTGCCCATACAACTGCCTTCAGTGTCCAGGCGTGTACGACGAAGTCAAGTTCATGTCCTTCTGGTGCAGCAAGTGGCATGAGGGAGGTGGGAGTGACAAAGTATGTTTCAAGTGGAAAATTAGAACAGTTCAAGGGACATCTCAATGGGGAACACTCGGCCACCAATGCGTTAGAAAATGAATCGCTTGAAACTGCAAGTTAATGTCTAAGTTGCTCAAATCTCGTGGCAATGACTGAACAGTTGAACATTTTGCCTGTGTTGGGTAACAGGCCACAGAGACATCTCAGGGAACTGTGAAGTGGACGAGATTCCAATACGATCATGGTTTGTGGCGAAATATGTGCTGGTTACTGATGAGGATCTCGCTGCTCTTCTTCATAAACTTGGTATACTAGAACGAAGGGCGGAGTGGTACCTACCCATTCGTGTGCTCCAAAGGGATAGTCTGCCTGCCATTCTCTCTGCCTTCCAAGAGGCCTTATGAACTTCAGATGTCGAAATCAACTTGGGAAGATTGCACTACAATTTCTGACTTAAACGGATGAACGTACATGTAACGACATACAATACATGTAGAATTATTTGTCAATGATAGCTCAGAAGTCAGCTCTCATAAAGTGTCTGTCGACTGCGTGTCATCAGATATTCCAGATTACTGCAAAGGGCGAATGACTGTTTTAAATGCCTTTCAGACTCTAATTCTTCAATTGGGCTTGCTCACCGACCGCCCATTGCTGTCCTGCAAAACCATCTCCTGGGTCGGCCCGTGATGGCAGTGCATTCGAGCGACAGCTGGTTGAGTCAGAGCTCTTAACTCGATTAAAAAAGATTAGAAAGTGCCATCCTCTTACTTCGAGAAGACGTGCTACCCAGAGTCCAACTCACCGCGAAGACAACTTGATGAGAAAACCCGACCTAGGCAACAGAAAGCAGCAAGTCCGTCCCGATCCACCCAAAACCAAAAAAAAACCAGCACCATCCTGCAGCACCACCCAACTACCCCACGTTTGCCAATGCAACCGGCGATGATTCATCTCCAATTCAATCCGATTAATCCGGCGGCAAGCTCACTAAACGGCATTTCTTCCGCGACTAGACTCGACTCGACCGGAATCCACCCCGAAACGGCATCTCATCGCGTAATCTGCCGCTGCAATCAACGAGAGCGCGCACAAATTTCATGGCGCACCGAGCCAGGAAAAGCATCCGCAACTTGACGAGATTCAGATTCAGCGATGCCACGGCCGGTATTGACTTTGGCATCCACTTTTCCTTTGTCTAGCCCCCATTGCGCTCCGTTGTCTGACAATCATCGAGATCTGCGCGAGGATACGCTCCGAGCATGTGTGTGCCGACAAATGTGACTCTGCAAGTGTGCAGCCACGGCAAACTGTATCTTCCACTTTCATATCGGCACAACAGCCACGGGAATTGGCTGCAATTTGGCCGCCTCACCCTGCGCCCGTGTGAAACTCTGCGGCGTTTTAATTTGCTTGTCTCACGAGACGACCTGGTAACTGGGGGGGGGGGGGGGGGAGGGGGAGGCTGAAGGTCTCATTTTCCATGCAAATTGTTTGCATTTCCCAGAATCCTCCACACTCGTCATGTATTGAAGGGCAATTGAAGAGGTTGAGGTCTTGGCAGGCGCGCGCACACACAGTCGGCCTGTCTGTCGCTGATTATATGGCGTGTTGGAAAATTTGCTTAACAATGGGCTTCGAGTCGCATCGGCTGCACTTCTGTGTCCCCACACCGCGTCTAGATGCAATTCCCGCAATTCATTATGCAAATTCGGTTAGAAAGCGAAAATGCATCGCATTCTGTGCTGGGATTATGAGAGGCCTTCGCGAACACTTTCGGAAAGTCTCAGCGCAAACGGATTAGCATGATGTGACTGGAAATGCGCGATTTGCATACGACCGTAAACATCCGCGAAACCGAAAGGCAACACAGGGGCGACGACAACTCCTACTACGACGCGACGATGGCCTGCACACGAGAATCGACTGAGGTTGGCTGAGTTATCTGAAGTGAGCTTTAATGCGTTCGAAAGGCGATTTTCGGATTGTTCTGCGCACCTGCGCGCATCACGGGCATGCCGGTGAAATCAGCCAATGAACCGGATGTCCTAGTTGCGGACGTATTTGGAGGGAACGACTTCTGTTAGAAGTCTGTTAGATGTCAAGGCGAGTGAGGGCATTTGGCATCAAAGTGCAAATGGGTGAGCCAGAGTAGGCGTGTGATTACTGGTCCCAATGAGTTGAAGTCGATCATTTCGGTAGGTTTTGTCTGGCGCAGATCTCGATGGCGTGGATTTCCGCTTGAAACACTGTAGGATACGACCATTGGTACGGAAATGCTTGTGTTGGGTCCAAAGACTCCTGCTCCCACTCCGGATTCCATCTTTGATCCGTCTGTGTACCATACCAGACTTCTAGGGTCTTGCGCTGGTACACCATTGGTCTAGCTTGGGGTCCAATATTTCAACTTCAAAAAGCCTTCCGCAACCGTGTTGCCTGACCGTTATAGCCGGCATTGTACAAAACATGTCTCTACTGGGAACCGAGTTGAGTATGCCGAGGTGACCTGTTACGTAGCCTGGTTTATAATTATACTCAAGCTGCAGTTTGATGGCATATCTAGTAGCTGTCTTCCTAATTAATATTGGTAAGGGAGTTAGCCCGACTATAGCTTCTAGAGCTCTTATGGGGCAGGTGCCTGTTATTCCAAGAAAGCAATACGTTGTAATTTCTGCAACTTATTTGCCGTCGTTAGTTGGAGTGCTTTGGGCCACCAAACAATGGTTGCATATGTGATAATGGACCTTGCCATCATAGTGTACAACCAATGAATGCTTTTGGGAGAGAGACCGCAAGTCCTGTCGTATAGACGTCTACTGGCCCACAGTGCTCTGATAGCACGTTCTATGGCGGACTTAATAGGTGCGTTCCAGTTAAGTCGTTTATCTAGGATTACTGACATCGCTGGAATATGTTAGTGTTGTATTGTTGATTATGATGGGTCCAAGGTTGACTCGTGTCCTCCTTGAGAAGGGCACTAGAACGGTCTTACAGCGAATGTTGTTAGTTGATATCCATCACCACTCCGGAGTAGAGACAAAAAAGTTCTGCAGCTTGCATCGAGTCCACAAAAAAAACCTTTAACGGCTAAACCTCTTGAAGGAACCACGTGATTGTAGTCCTATTGGAACTTGTTCCCCTTTTAATTTTTATTACATTTGCAATCAAATCAGTTAGACCATAATTGACAGACGATTGGTGTGCACACATTGTCTGGCGCACTGTTTGGACATTATGTGTGCCAAGACTCAGTCTTTCGTCTAACTCCTCCGTTAGCATCGCCTTCTGGTGTGGCTGGTGCTTGATGGTTTTTGGAGCAGAAGGCTGTTCGTAACGCCAATTCTCACTTGAAATAAGGTCACATTCTCAGTTAGTCTTCAATAAGCTTAATTTCTGATTTCAACACTCGCACTAGTATGTTCTAAACGGAAATGTTTGATATTTTTGAAATAAGCCGGTTGTACATCAAGTTATCGTCACATACCTGGTCGTTCGAGTACCTTCGACACTGTCCAGTAGCCGGGATATTAGTGTGTTCATTTTGTTATTCAGATTTGTCGGTTCTGGTTGCACTGTCACTTCTTCCACCATCCGCTTAGGAGTCTCAGCAAAGCGGTTATTGGATCATAGCTTAAGTTAGGTTGGGTTAGGTTGTAATGGCTGACTGCTAGTTGACGGTACTGCCCGTTGGTACCCCTTGCGTCATATTAATCCTATTCCGCAAGCTAGTTAGTACTTTTGATAAAGCGTTGGAGATTACTGCCACTACTCCTACTTGGTTAGGCCATGTTGGTAAAGTGATAGACTTCTAGGTGACTTCTTCTTCGGCAGGAGGGAGTGCTGCAATTGCAAAGCAGCTATGCAATGGTTTCGTCCTCCTCCTCGTCACTGCAGCTTCTGCAGTAGTCATTGCGTCATTGGAAGGCCTAAGTGCCAGGTTATGATGCCGGCAGGAGTTCTGAGATTCGGCGTAGTCAATCTAATCAGATTGAGTGAGTGATTTGTATCGATTGTAGGCCATAATTTTTTCGGGGTGAGGTATCCTGTGCCAGTAGAGCATATACGATTGGAATGAGCAAGCGTTTCAAGCCTCAGTAGATGTACGGAACCACTGACCTTTCAAGCGAGTTCGTGTGCAGCACAATTCTCTGGAATGTCAGACACGCACATGATTTGGATGCTGAAATACTTGTCCATCTTGTTGAGAGAGAGGCGGCAGTTCAGATAAGCCTTTGAGTTGAATTTGACCGCACCCAGAGACTTGATCCGTACTGTTCTTTAGCAAAGTCACAGTAATAGTCTCTGCCTGAATGACGCTACAGTAACAAAATTAGACCCTTAAAGCAGACACCCGCTCCCTCTGCTTCACGTATCTTCGATCGATCTGTGAAAATTCGCATACAGCGCCTGGTGTTCAGACTAGAGTTGAGCAAACAATCACAAACTGCGTTTTTTTGTCAGTGATTGCTACTTTTTCACAACCGCAATCGCAGTCTAGAATCACTGTGATTAGAAAATCGCAATCACAGTTATACCTGCGAATATAAGATCGCAACTTGGCTTAACTCTAGTTCAGACTTCAAGTATGATCTGGGGGTTCCTGGTTGAGAAATTCCTCCCGAAGGGTGGCTTAGGAGTCATGAGATCAGTGTCTTCGGGTATAGATCTATATCCTTAGGTCTTGTTCATGTGTACATCACTCCGTCCATCTCAAATATGGCCAAAGAACTGTACACCGCTTAGAATTCTTAATTTTGCTTGCTTTTGTTTGTTCATCTTACACAACCACGTTTTTTCGTGTAAAACCTTACTAACTTTTTTCCCATTTCTCTTTCCAGGTAAGTCGCTGATCGTTTATGAACCGTCAGGCTTTTTGCATAAAATGTGAACAGCAAGCAACTTAAAAGACACACTTTTGTGTAATGGACCACGTGGACCCCAAGTATTGGTATTTATTCTTTACAGGCAATTTCTTGTCCCTGGAAACCTAGCAATTTCCCGGATTTCCGTTCAACACTACTTTCAAGTGTCGAAAAAAGAGGAAAGCTATATTTTCAAGGTGCTGCTATAGCGCACGAGTTACTGTCATCCTATTCATATTTCCCAGCTGATCAAGTTCAATTTCGTAGAATCTCCATGCACCGTCCCTTGCTGCGTTGTCCCTCCAAATCAGACTCATAAGACTGTTTCAAATCGAAAGCCGTCGACCGCCTTTGAATCTGCTATCTTCCCACGGATTGTCCTCCTCAGCACCTCTAACAGAAAAGTCTTATCTGAGACTGATCCTTACTGAAACCCCCCACTGGGCCCCTAGCTGAATGTAGTCCAACGCCAGCAACATTCTTTTGACAACAAACTCAAGTGATTGCATAAATCTCCCCCACTGACACGCGCTCTCCATCGCCCTCTCAAGAGACAACAATCGACAGCCGCGCAGTGTGTCCTCCGCCAATCCCCATCGCATCACTCAACCCCAAGCGCCTGTTGCCGGCAAGAGTAAACCTCTAATCAAATTGATTTCCCTCTAATTTGACGTGAGCGCACAATGGGACAGCGTTTACCGTTCGCCACAAGACACCAGCGCTCACTGCGCTGAGTGGCCAATAAATTGAAATCAGCAGCAGAAACATTCCGAGGATCACCCTGATCTCCCTCGATGCGGCCGAGAACTGCATAAAATTCCCATAAAATCTGAGCAGAAACCAACCGTCCACTACGCGCTCGCGCACTCCGCACCACCATCCGCGAACGCATCCGCAAGCCCATTATTCCAGTCCACTCAAGGCGATTACTGTCAAAGGATGTCGTCGCCAGGTCCGATCTGTGTCGCAGTGATATAAATAAATTTCAATACTGCACCATTTAACTGTTTTGGATAATTTTGTCCCGTTCGAGAATCTGCGGGACTGCTGCCTGACCAAGGAATGCCCGGTGCGGTGACAACCCCCGTGGGGAGAGGCGGCTCGCTACGGTGCTAGGTGCATCCTGGCCCATTCCTGTGCAGCGCTTCCCAAACGACATTGGCCTACGAGTGACGACTCAAATGCATTTATTTAACTGAATTTGACATATTTATTGGACGAGATACTGCGAGAGGGAATTTTTGATGAAATTTAACGCAATGTTAGACGCAAGTGGCCCCCAGTCCCGTTCGATGGTGGAGGATAGAAAATTTGCGACGGAAAAGAAAAAAGGCCTCGACCGAAGGAATTTCCATTTTTCTCCTTGTGCCCAAAAATGGCGAAAAAGAGATTCCACTTACTCTCTGGCCATAGACATGGTCCGTGGTCGGCCGTCGACGACGTTGTCCTTCTGATCCCCGATGCTGCCGTTCCTGCTGCGGTTGCGGTTGCCGCTGCGGCTGATGTTGCAACAGCAAGAGACGCACAATCTCCACGTCGAGATCGAACGTGGGGGGAGAAGAGTGTACGGCAAGCCGGGCGGCGTACAGCGCACGGCACATTGGCATACAGCAAGAGCAAGAAGGAGGCGCGCTCACGATCGATCGACAATCACCGGGTAAAGGAGATTGATTGACAAGTCGGTATGTGGCCCTGGGCACATATGGGAAGTTTGCCATTTTTATGGTTCTCCTCGCGACCGGTTAACGGATGCGTCGATACTCACACACAGGATGGGACAGCACAGCGTTCGGTCGGTCGGCCGATCGTGGTGGATCTACTCTACCCAATACCCAATTCCTCCCCAATATGGCTAGGACCGCATTTTCAGAAATGGCCAAACAGGAGTAGGAATTGTGAATCAGAAGCGCAGCAATGCAACGCAACTAGACGTGCAGCAATACACCGTCGTCCGCGCCACCACCGCCGCAGCAGCGAGAGGGAGGAGGGCAGGCTCTAGGAGGTACACACACACTCGCCCGGCTCGGATCATTGTGGCAGATGAAGGTACGCAAGAACTAATCTTCCATGGATACGCTTCCGTGTGCATAATTTAAAATCTATTTTATCTTTCCTGGTTTTCGTCTTTGTCGATTCGTCGTCGTCGTCGTCGTCGTCTCAGTCGTTGCGTCGTCCACATCGTCGTCGCTAAATACACTTTGTTGCGTCCGGCGTCGTTGTTGCTGATGCTTCGGCTGAGGCATGCGAAAGAAGTTCTTGTCGCACACACGAGAGTCTGAGCCTTCAACATCACCGCTCAAGAAATCTCAACCAAAACAGCCGCGTGCGCGAGTGCGCTGGTGCGCTGGGACACTCGGATGGGAATGCCCCGTTTTGGAGTGGTAACATATCTCCGCAATTGGCAAATGAATACGGTTTTTTTGTTTGTAGTCGTTTTGTTCGTAGGCCGCGCCGCGCCGCGCCGTTACCGTCGCTCGTCGTTGTAGCGCTGCGCAACAAATGGCGGGACACGCAGGAAGTGCACACGGCAAAACTTATGTGATCCACTTTAGATTTGGATGAGATTCAATTAGAGAGAGATTATCGGGTAAGAGGGCGATCGAGTGGCCGTCTGGTGGGATGCGGCGACAAGGAATGTTGGCTTTTGGGGTCAATCACTTTTGGAATGGATGAGAGTCTAGTGGCCGCATGGAGATTCAACTGAATTCCTACGAAGAACTGTTGTTTCGGGAGTGCTGCGGTTCTTTTGTGGCATGGATCGATGGCGGCCTGTGGTCCTACAAGGAGAGGATCTTCCCTGCTACAAGAGTGATCACAGCCATAAGGACTTCACCTACAGCTGGTGATATTTCGGCGGACAGCCTTCCGTGAGTTACTGAGTCTGGAGTCGAAGTTGAGGATTGATTCACATTCTCTATTAAGTGGTCTTCACTCCATGTCATTCCACTTACTAATTCACATCACATTCTCACTAAATTTCGAATCTACGCCAGTTCATCTCAATCTGAGGCCGGTCTCCTTTTGATGTGGTAGCTCTTGTACCTGAGATTGTGCGGCTGTCTAAATTCAGTTTCTCCAGGCATCAGGATTGTGTGATTAATGGACGACAGATTTCGTTCGATCCTTTTCAGCGAATTCACGTTCATTGCTAGGATCTTAATCTAGTGCATATGGGGGCAAGCATGAGACTGAATCGGTTGACTCGACGAGGATAGAGTAGATGAGGTTTAGTTACATTTCAACGACCAAGACAATATCCGTATCCGACAATAGCTGAGAGAGTGGTTAAAAGGCCACTTCTGGACGTACTGGAAACTGAAACTCTAAGCTGTCACTTTGCTTAAAATTATGTTGTCGGTCCACTTGCCTACGAGTGTGACGTTTAGTTGACCTTATGATCCATTAAAGAGTTTCGCAAAGAGATTAGATGTTCATCATCAGAATTTGTGATGAAAAATGCACGACTGTGTGGGAATGTGTAGAGTCGGAGTAGAAGCACAGAAGTACATGTGACTGACTGGAGGCACTGTGTTGTACAGTGAATCACATCAGACGCCTCCTTTGTAAACCATGCTTTTGAGATGACTGAGGCTGACATTACTTAGTTCGCATAAGTTGTCTGCCGTGGCTGCCTTACCCACTAGTGCGTTGACTCTTAGGTTAACCTTGGGTAGGCGGGCGCAAGACACGTCTCACTTAGATCCTGCTGGAGCCAGTGTCATGCCCTTTGGGGCCTTCTTTACAACTTCTTCGTACCAAGTACACAGATTAGGTGAATTTGTTGTTCTGTTACCCGTGGGATTTTTGTTAGATCATGGAGGTCTTGGAACAAATATTCTCCCAGTGTTTTATGTTTCATCTGGCAGAGACTGGATCGGTCACAGAGAGGTGAGGAGCATGGTTTGCTTCCTCTTCGTCGCCCAGTAGTCCTACAGATGATTGTGACCAGTTAGTGCTCCAGCTACCATCACTAGCAACTTTTGTCGCACTAAAGACGTCTGCACAGCTCAGCTTGGTCTAAGACATCCGAGTAGACTCACATGTAGTTAGAGAGTACCTCCAATTTGCAGTCTTCATGATTGTGTCGTCGACTTTTTCCTTGGCGCCCAAAAGAGGTGGCTTAATCCATGGGATTGCCTGGGATGGGTCGTTCTCGGCCCCTTTCCTGGCATATTCATCCGCTGCTTCCTTGTCGGTTATGTCCCCGGAACTGAGTTCTGAGAACATTAAGCTCTTCGAGGCTGTTTGCGATTAGCGAGGACTTGATTTCCATTAAAGCAATGGCTTTAATGGCCGCTTGACTGTCAAAGAGAATAGCAACATAAGCCTTTCCAAGATAGATTCCAAGATGGCCGATTCTGTGACTGGCAGGGTGTTCGCATGCAAAACACTTTCATAGTCAAGAATTCTTATGCTGACAATGGCCGAGCCTTTCTGCGTCTTTGATCCATCTGTGTACACGTGTCCACTCCGCCCTTGTTGGGGAACAGCACACAAAAGGTATTTCGAAGTCGAGCAACGGAGGCGTCTAGTCGCTTTCAACTTTGTCAATTGTCAAGCCTACGTTGCCTCTTACGCTGAAATGACCGGGCTCATGCCCCGATACGAAGAACTGTCGCAATTCGCGGTCTCAGCTCTTTCGAATCACTAACAGTTAGTACTTGTTTAGAAAATGCTTCTCAAACTACTATCGTGGTCGACATAAAATTGTAGGGCGCTTCTAATCGTGGGAGAAGAAAAGCAAGCACAACACGAGCAGAATCTAGATTCAAGTCCACCTCGGACTGTGTCGTCACCAACAGTAGGAGTGCATCCGAGCGAAAATGCGGGAGCAAGAGCTGAGAGAGAGAGACAACTGGGTCAGTCCGAGCCAAATGAAGGCCCTGTGCAAGTCCAACATTTAGCGCCCCATTATTCAGTTTTGCAATTCAATTTAGGAAGCTACCTTTTCTGGCCTGAGCTTTAGAAAATGTTGTGTTATATCCTTCAAGCTGTTCAAACCTTTCTATAATTCAAATTTTTCGAACCAGAGTATCGACTGTGAATGGTCATTTGTATAATTATAATAATAACATGGGTGGAGCTACAGCCCGTAGAGTGCCAGGGCTTAGCTTCTCAACAACCATTCGTGTTGTGCGTGCTATTGTTCTACAATGAGTGAGTGACTCGAAAGAGGTGGGCCGTGAAAAGTATTTCTTGTCGTACCAGGAATCGAACCTAGACAGGTAGGTCCAAGTGCGTAGGATTCGACGCACATACCCACAACGTCACGGACCACTTAAGGTCCTTTGTACAAACAGATCAAATTATGAATGCAATTTGTTTTATGGGAAAATAATTGCGTTCAGACGTCGTTTATAATAGCATAGGTTGCATAGGCTTATTTGGTCTTCACAATTCGTCCGTAAATAGCGCGCCCCCTTTGCATTTGCAAATTATGCATATAGTGGGTCCGGCCTGGAGACAGGGAGAGAGCATATATATATAGACATTTAATAGATCATGCCTTCCGCTCCTATCCTCAGAGCTTGTCCTTCAGATTCATCTTCAAATCTCAGCACTTTTCATACACAAATTGCATTTTAATGTTAATTTTAAAATAACACCTCTTGTTGGACCTTTTATATATAAAGTTCCATTCACTTTGAGGTTACAAAAGTCCTCGTCTGCAACTTTTGACGTGTCCAACGATCCAAGCCAAGATGTTGGCCCTTGAAACGATTTTAGTTCCACATTCGTCGTCCTTCGCCCAAGAATCAGAGCCACATGAAGCAGAAGTGAATTCCGCGCCTATGACGCGAGAGAAACGTTAAACGGATAATTAATGGAAATTAATTTTATCGGTTTTGCTTGGCATTTTGTCTTTTTGCATAGTTAACGACATTTGCGTTCGCATAGCAAAACGATAACAAATCGCGATAAGTGATTAATCGACTGAGTCAGACTTCTGGTGGCAATCATTCAAAAATTCTACTTTTTATTGCCTACTAACTTTGCTCACTGAATTTTATTGACACGAGCAGATCAGATCGATTGTGTCATGTGTCTGTTGATGGCTTGGAAAACAGGCAGCCGGGGATTAATTGTCAGACTAATTCATCATTCGGCGAAGATGATCACTTGTGGATGTCGAATCTTGTGCAAATTCAAAAATGTCTCGTGAGTCATGTGAAAAGCTGTCAGCGATTGATAGCCGATCACATTCCATTTCGAATGAAAGTTTTAGGCTTTCCAAAGCGATACTTGTCAAAAATAATGATGTTGGGTCTTACAGTCCGATCGACAGAGGCTCATACTCCAAGCTGAGTGATGAAACTCAGTGGGCTCAAAAGGAAGTGCGCAAGTACAACGTTGGATAGGGCGGAAGCCAACTGCACCATTTCTTCGGGAAACTAGAGGAAGTTGGAGCAAGCTATTAACGTCCTCTATTGTGTTTTGTGGACGAAAATTCTGTCGGTTACGACGGTGGCCATATCCTCCACCGGTCAAAGCAGCCATTGGCAGGCTGAGACATGGAATGCAGTACAACTTGAAGATTATCAGATGCCCGTGGGGATAGGTTAGTTTAGATAAGAGAGGCTGGCAGCTGATTTAGCGCCCTGAGGTTTTTTTCTATCTTCTCTTCGTCCATGCAGCTTCTGCAAAAATCATTATACAGAACACCCATCCTACGCGGGCTTGTGCTTGGGGTAGTAGGTGATTGGTGTTGTTGGGGAGGAAATTGAATTCGTTGTGAATAGTAGAGTGACTGATGGTGAGTTCGAACCACGATCGAAATGTATTAAGGGAGGCTGTGCCGGCTTTGTTTGCAGAATTGGTCCAGAGAAGGAAGGTGGTGGAGCACGTTAGTGCCTCTCAACACTCTGCTGATACACATGCAGGCCAATCGGTTGAGTACAATACAGTTGACAGCTTTGTTTAGTGCTGTCCACCAAACTGTAAACGCACTTTAGTGTCGATCTGACAATCGAGGTCAATATCCAGTGAGCAATGCGTGGGGATACCTGAAGGATACTGGAAAGTATCTGTCCTTTGAAAGGTGTCAATACAAACCAACAGTGAAGATCTGTTATGTAATGTCAATGAGACCTTTCCTACGTTCGCTGAGGTCTTCCATTGTAAGGATCTGGCAAGCTATGCCATAAAGGAACCTTGACCTCTTTGAGATGCATAAATCATAGATGCAGACGCGATCAATTCTTTGGCCACTCATTTTTTGGCCACCAAGTCTCCCTGCTCCAAACTCCTGTTCGAATATTGCCTCCAAATCAATACCCGATAGACCCCGAGTCTCTATGTATGTCACCCAGTGGCATAAAACCAACCAACTAACTAATGAATCCACTAACAAATGAAAGTTCCCAGACTTGTCCTTCACAACCGCCCCCCATTAGCATCCAACAAAACGACTTTCCTTCGGCATACGCACGCACGTACGCATCCCATTACCATGAGTTTATGCAAATCGACGCTTGACAAAACGGAAATCCGACAACACTCCCGAGGTTACTGCCCCACGAAGAAGGCAATCCTAACGGCAGGCACCCTCCACCGTCGCGTTGCCGTCCTCCAAGAGGTTTATGTCTCTTTCGTCTGGCGCTGTGCAGCATTCTTGTGTCCGCGCACCGATTAACGACTTGTTCGGGCAACTTAAACGACCAATAAAAGCCCAAAACCAGGCTAATTAATACGCAGTCCCCGAAAAAAAAACACACACACACACACAAAATCTCCTCCGCTCGAGGCCGCCGCGGTTCAAATTGAATTTTATGCGCCATTCTTTCGTCGATAATAGATTTTCTTTTTCGAAATTTATGACACATCCGCCGATTAATTCAATGCTCCGTGCATCTGCATACGCTTACGCAAATTGGGTTCTAAGACCCCCGAGAGCCCAGAGCCGGGGCCAGCGACACCGACCCTGTTCGAGTGACGAAAGAGAAATTATCGGCCTTAGCAGAACGCAGACTTTCACTGCAACTATGTAGCAGAAGCTGTTAACCAGTCGGAAAGAACGCACAGTTGGGCCGAAGCCTGATCGAAGCCGACTACGCAACGGCTGTGCACTGCACGCGGAGGCCTAACCAATTTCGGGGCGATTGGACGCATAATTAATTTCTCCAATTAGTCGGATGCGATTGTGTATTTGGATTGGTGTTATCGGGCGGCTCCGGGGATTGGCGAAATTCTTTGGAAATCGCTTTGTAGCTGGCTGGCAGCGTGTAAATATTCATGAGAGAATTAAGGTCTCTCGCGCTGTGGGAAAATGAGCGTGGCCTGAAGGCCGACCCGGGGCCACGGCCCTGCAAATGGGAACAGATGCATATGCATGGAGGATTGAAATGAAAATTGGATGGACTCTGGGCTGAATTTGGTGAATCCTGCTATGTGGGTCTGTGGCGTTGTGAAAGTGACAGTGGCTGGCGCTGGTGTGTGACAATGGCGGGCGATTTCGAGTAGTGGACACGTTCGTCTTGAGATTGAGCCAGTGGGAGAGGCGGCACCTTGTCTGGAGTGAGGCTTGGATTCGCCTCGAGTTGAAGTGTCGTCCTAAAGAACAGCGAAAGAGGCTCCATTGGACTGGAATGAGTTATGTGATGAGTTAGTGAAAGGTCGAGAGGGAGCACTTTTTTGATTACCGATGGACACTCAGCTTGCGAGGAACAAAGCTATTTAGTCCAGTTCCACTTCGGCTTAAGCCTGGGTGACTCAGGTCTTTTTCGATTATGTTTCGCCAAAATTGCCTGTCGTCAGCCCAGGAGATAGGAAAACCCTCCATTTGAGTGCAGCGTTAACAACAGCGAGCCAAGTGCTCAACCTTGTGGAACTCTATATTGTACTGCCTTCCTCAGCAGCCTTTAATGTTCGCTCGTCTGGTAACACGTCTTGAGTCCAGTCGGGGAGTAGTCCATGCCAGGCTAAGGTACCATTCCACAGACTTACTTTGCAAGCCTGCGACCCATGGAGGGTCTGAGCCTTAGCTAGAGCAGGCTCCCGTCAATCGGTGCACTTACTTTCCGCAGAGATGCAAGTAAATCATACGTCTCATGTCTAAATTGGCATTCTGAACGTTTTGACTGAGTTCTGGTTGAATTATTGGTTCCATCAAGCGTTTGGGCGGTCAGCGCTATGAGTCTCGTTGTCGCAAACGGGGCAGAATAACCTTGTAAACCAGGGAATTCATGGATCGATTGTGTGATGGAAGCATATTTAGAGGGGACTAAGATTCCTCCTAATACTGGCTTCACTTTGGCTGACGTGGCGTTGTGGGTAGATGTGTCGACTCCCTACGTTGGGAATTCTGGGTTCAATCACCGATACGAGCGACTTTGAAGTCAGAAAGCCATGAGACGTATGATTTACTTGCAGGTCTGCGGAAATTAAGGGGACCGTCATTGATGGAAGCCTGCTCTAGCTAAAGCTTAGCCCCTTCACCAACAATGCACAAAGGTAGTCCAGTTGCAGGTGTATACCTTAATGAGGCATTGAAACTCACTCTTCTGTGTGAAGTCTGCCATCCGTGATTAGTTCCTGAATCCTGGCCTATACTTACTTACTTAAGATGTCTTTACAGTCTGGGCCTCAACCAACTAGCGTCTCCAGCCAGCTCGATATTTAGCTAGCTGCCTCCGGTTTCGCACGCATAGTTGGTTGCAGTCCTGTGCACCACCTGAGTCGTGGCCATCCCTCGGGGATGGAGTCGAAGACTTTCCGAGCCTGAGCATTGGTTTCCAACCGCTCTACATGACCTAATCATCTCAATCGTTGGATCTTCATTCTTCTGGTTAAATTGATGTCGCTGAACAGCTCGTACAGCTCGTTGTCTCCGTTCTTCTCCTCCACTCACCATCTACGCAGACGGGATCGAAAATCACCCGAAGAATTTTCCTATCAAAGCAGCCAAGAGCAACTTCATCTGCTTTTGATAAAGTCTGCGTTATATAGCCGCACTGGGACCATTGAGGTCTTGTAGTGGGTTAGTTTAGTTGTTCAAGAAGGGGCTTTGTTTATCAATTGCTTTCTTAGCCCAAAGAAGCAGCACTTGGCAAGAGTTACTCTTCGTTTGATTTAAGCGCCGGTGTCGTTGTCTGAGTTAAAACTGGGTTTTATCTGCTTTGTTGCAGTCTAGGGCTGACGCAAATTGTTCGTCTGCAGGAAGCTTATAAAGGGACCTTACATACCACGTACATATCCGAAGATTGTTGTCCTTATTTTGTTTGCAGGGTTCGTCATCAATACAAAATCAAACTCGTCCGTTTCCGAGGCTTGTTCTTGCTTCGTAACTACAGTGGACTCTCCCTAAGTCGAAGTTTTTCATCGCTATATTTTGACATTTCCCGCAAGGAAAAGGAGAGTCCACTGTACAATTTTTTGTGGCCGGGTAGTCACTCGGACGCTCTACCATCAACCTGGAGACCTAGTGCCTTTTTTGTAACCCCTAGCAAAAGAGGTTGCACTTATAAGTTGGTCGCACTAGCACGTTGAGTTCGGATGAACTGCAACCAGTATCCGATGGCTACCACTTGGAGGTAAAATAAACGCAATTGATGTGTAGGAAAAGTTACAACACCGTGCCTACCCGATTCCCACAGCACCCAACCACCTTAATTCATCGCAAATTCAGACGCCATAGAAGGAAACCAGTTGAAGGTATTTTTTCTCGCTTCGACCATTGCTCAGTGGAGCTTAAGTCAACCTAAGGCGATATCTTTCCGTTGCCTAGTACACGATTGCAACGTGTTTCTGTTTATGCTCTTCGGAAAGTCGTCCAAGTGTTGTCCTAAACCCACGATCACTTTGTGTTCATGCCAGAGGTTTAGTCTTCACTCCTTGCTCGAAAAAAGGATCTCCGATTGGAAGACCTTCTTAGCCGGGGAATTGGTGCCCATTTGGTCGAGCCAGTTGTAGTCCTTCTCTGACTAGAGTTTTCTACAACTTATAGACCCTCGACTGACTGCCCTTGCAAGCAACTTTCTGGCGCACATTTGTTGTTCTTTGAGAAAATCAGTTTAGAGCTCCTGTTCAACGTTCAGATTTTGAATTCATCTGTTGGTCGGTTAATTGGTGGCTTTCCGGTATAATGAGCGGCTCACTTAGCCCAACGACTACTCCTTTCGGATTCACACCACATGAGTGGCAGACATGGGTCACCAGCAGATTTTTATTTTCGTCGTTGGAGTCAGAAGTTTAGCTCCAAGTTGCGGACAGGACGGAGAATTAACGGAATGTGAAGTTATAGACTTTGTGAACACTTTGTGTCGTTGGCTTCTTGTGTTGAAGTGGTGAAGTTTTGCCGTGGAGATGAAGGCACACGAGAGGTTGAAACTTACGCCTAGTTTCGCTGATTTCCGAACGTTTTGAGCGAGTGTTTGAGGGTCACATGAGGACATGACGGTTGGCAATGGAAATCTTTCAAATCAGACAAGCTCCTATCGATCGTGACGAATTGAAAAGAAGATCATGTCGTCCTCTTTCCAGCATTTCCAAGGATCCAGCTGACTTGGAACACCCGTGCAGTCGTTGATTGATCATTCAATTCATTTATGCAATTCAAGGCGAATCCAAACCTCATTGAAGACACGGTGCGACTTCTCCAACACTCCATGATTGCTGCCAACTTCTGTAAATCGGCTTCATTTTTGAGACCAAAGTCAAGGCATTTTCCGTGATTCTGCCGCCTCAATCGACCCACTTCTTGTGGAATGTTCTGATCTCACGTCAAAACGCGCCACCTTTCAACATCCACGCATCCCCGCGCACCACCCACGCCAACTAATTGCGATGTCATACGCAGCAGAACTCAATCCAATTACCGTGCTTATTGCGTTCAAAATCATGTCTATCCCCTCTCAACGGACTGTGTCCCAGTTCACACACTCACTGACTCGGTCACAACTGTCCCATAAGCAATCCGGTCGACCAGTGGTGGGTGCGAACGATGACAGCGGGTCCATGCAGGACCACGCTCCGTGAGTGAGTGCACCCAGGTCGGCCCACCTACGCCTTGGCGCACACAGCCCTGGTAACCAGCTCTCCGCCCGTCAATTCTCCCCCCGCGCTGGCATTCCAGCGAGTACCACATCGCGTATGCGTACCGACTTGATGGTCAGTCTAATTTGCAGTCCCCAGTGCGCGGTACCCGTGCTGTGGTGCTGTGTGTGGTGCTCATGTGACGGTGGGCAAGCGGCAGTTTTTAGGTAGGTCACGACAAACCCTAAACAACAGATCGTAACTCATGCCGCCGCGGCCGTCGCACAGCGTACGGGACACTGTGTAGCCCCGAAACCCACTGCTGCCACATTGGCCGACAATGATTAACGTATCTTTTTGGTATTTTAATAAACTGCCGCTGCGCGGCGTACACGGCTTTTATTGGCCATTGTCTTGCGTATCTGCGCGCAGATAGCCAAATGGTAAGACAGTCATAACTGTACGCTTTTCTAAGGAGTGTAGTCCGCTCCGGTCCGCACGTACAGGCTTCTTGGTTTCTTCTCCAAAACGGAATGACGGGCCGCGTGAATCGGGTAAGTCACCGGCGCGGCGTGGCGTGGCGTGGCAATGGCAGACATGAATGAACAACCAAGCGGCCCAACCCATATCGCCCGAGAGCTGGTCTTCTGATCTAATTTCTCATTTTTATCGATAAAACGAGTGTGTTTCTATGCGGCTGTATGAATATGTACAACACGTGACATGTTTGTCGAAATGCGCGTAACGCACGGCGTGCCATCCGGGGAGCCAGCGAAGCCAGGGAGGTCACCGATACTCATATGTACTCTCCATCCATCCAGGAAATGGATCCATGTACACTTTCTATAATGAGCTGCTGCTGCTGGTGGTGGTAGTGGTTGTGGCGGCTGCCTACCGCACTGGCTGGCAGCACAGCAAAGCTCGACCACGTCCTCTCCAACTTCAGTGTAAGTGGAACAAATGACACTAATATAGAGAGAGGATTGGCTGACTGGCTGGCGGGCTGTCGCACATAGACCATAGACCGCCGCATGCAGCACTCGCACGGTTTATGGCGAAGCAGGAAAATTGTACTGCCGCTGAATGGAGCTGTGTGGCTGTGTTTCATGAATGGCAGCGAGCTGGGGTTACGTGCCGCGAACAGATGTCGACGGTGTGAGAGATGAAATATGGCGTAGGTAAATGTCTTGCATGGCTGAGGTATGCCGGGGCTTTGTGAGCGCTTTGGTCTGCCTGCAAACGAGTTATGAGGCAGGCAATCAATTTCGCATTGAGACAGATATTGATTTAAAAAGCATTTACGATGCGAGGTTATGCAAGGTAGTCTTTGGTAATGGTAATGGACTGTGCTTTCAAATTCAACAAATGCGCACAGTTTTTCTGACAACTTGATCGGCGTTCGACGACGATGGTGGGACTGTGTGCGACTGGATGCCGTCTATGGAATGTGAAGTTTTTGACTTTGTTGGCACTTTGTGTCGACGGCTTCTTGTGTTGAAGTGGTGTAGTTTTGCCACTGAGATGGGGGCACACGGGATGAGGATGCTGTGCAAGGCAAGGTTGAAATCTGCGTCTAGTACGGCGGTGATTTGTGAATGTTTTGAGCGAGTGATTGAGTGTCACATGAGGAGGCGACTGTTATTGAGGGACATTTGTTGAATATTGAACCAACAAGGCTTGAACAAAACTCGCGGAGCTAGCTAACACTCAATGTTGCGACGACCTTATTTGCAGTTCAAGCGCAACCTTTGCTGTTCGCGAGTGCGAGGCATGAATTCAGCTGGATCCCACTAACAGAACTGAAGCTCTTGTCGTCTGTCCCTTAACGAGATGAACATTGTAAACATTCATCTCATTTATCATGGAAAGTGCCTTGGAAAAGATTTACAGTTGGCCTACAAGCACAATCAACCCAGTCAAGGGGCAAATGATGCTGTTCAATGGGAAATACATAACTTTACCCTACCTCAGCGACCAGCGACTGTCCCTCTCCACTAAAGCCAAGCGCTAAATCCTAAACTTGCTGGGGAACCTCTCTGGCCTAACGAAGACACAGAACAGCTTTCTATGCCTGCAGCTCTGGTGACCGGCCCTTATGAAAAATACAATCTCGCGAAATTAAACAAGGCACAAAGAATGGCATGCATAGGCATCACAGACGCCTGCAGCTGCTCAAACGTTCATGCTCCATCTTCTGCCTATCGACCTCCATATTAAACAATACAGCTGTGCACAGTGCTATCAGACTCAGAGAGCATTGGCTATGGAGCTCAAGGCCGTATGACCACAGTTGCACCCTAGATTCGATGTTGGAAAATTCAAATCTGTTGGATGTTGGAAAAATCAGATTGGGATAGCAAGTGCATCTGCTTCTCCACTGACGGAGCGTTTGTACAGACGGCTCCAAGATGGAGTCGGCATCGACTTTGACACTCTAGCCATCGCTGCAGTCTCAAGTCTCCCAAACTGCGCCAGTATGTTCCAAGTGAAAATCCTAGCTATAAGGGAGTCGTGGCGTCTAATCAGATCTCACTCAAATACAACAACGACACTGCAAATACATAATAGCAATTTTCGTTGATAGTCAATCTGCCATCAAGACGGTTGCTTCTTGGGTGGATCATCCCCAATAATGTACACTGCCATAGCTGCAATGACACAGCATAACCAGAAACCTTGACTCACTTTATGTGCGCATGTCTAGCGATTGCTAGCGCAAGGCAACGGACTCCAGGCAAACCCTTTATTGAATCCTTTGGCTAGATTTCCGAAGGGAGCATCAACGAATTATTAGTGTTCCTGAATAACACACAATTCACTATAACTCACTTCAATCAGAGCCATGGTATCAAAGCGGAACTTAGTGTTGATTGCCGCGCGTCTCATTTGAGTACCGGAATACTGTGAAATTCCAGATAACTGATTGAGACCATGCCTGCTTGCCAATACAGGCTGTCTTGTTGAAAGTAGCTCTGTGTCTCTAGGCTGCACTGACGTCAAAACAATTCACTAACTACCTCCAAACATGCCCTGTCTTTGTAGAAACAAGAAGGAAACTGCTACGCAGCCATGTCTTCAGCTGCTTCCACCAAAATGACCACCAAATGCAGTATAGGATACGCAATTGTGTCAACTGGACAACCATGTTTAAACACAGCCAGGATGTGACAGCATAATGGACAAAACCGGTCTAAGTGGAGTTAGCTTTTTATGTTTTAAGCGAGCAGTCAACATACCTACCTACCTACCTAGCTTGACTGTGACTTCAGTCTGCTACTAGATCCAACTTACTCACTGCGTCCTATGGATGGTCTGAGTCTGAACTGTTGCTACCTCCCGTCGTTGACGAACCAAACTGTCTTTCGTTCGCGATGACTCTGCTTCTCTGTAAGAGATTCTGGTTTTACTCTCCTTCTCGAACCAGGAGGCTCGGACACGAAAACTCTCTCAGTTGGAGGATTGATGACCATGCGGATTTTGGCAATCCAGACTGCATCCACATCATTGTATTACTCTCAGATCCTTCTCCCTCTGTCACATAAAACGCAGGCATTCCCTCTTCCATCCGCCCACTGGCTCAGGGTCAAAGACTCTTCGTTCCAGAGCTACGAAGGGCGTTCAATATATTCTCGGTATTGGGGTGAAGCTGTGGTTGTATATATAAATTGACTTATTTATCAAGTAATACTATTATTTTAGTGCATTCATGTGAAATTTCATATAAATGTGATTCTTAATTTGCGTTTTATCTCTAGTTAAACAGAATACCCATTTATTGCCGACTTGAGCTCTTCATCATCCGAAAATCTTTTTCCACGAAGACATTTCTTCAAATCCGGAAACCGGAAATAATCACTAGGGGCAAGGTCTGGACTATAGGGTGTGTGTTGGATTTCTTCGAAACCACAATCTCGCGCAGCAGCCTTGGAAACTCGCGCCGTGTGAACAGGAGCGTTGTCATGAAGAAGCAACACACCCGCTGCGAGTTTACCCCATCTTTTCTTTTTAATTTCTTTCCGCAAATTATGCAAAATGGAAGTGTAGGATGTGGCGTTGATGGTTTCACCTTTGTTTTTGTACTCAATGAGCAAGATTCCCTTTGAGTCCCAAAAAACTGTGGCCATGAGCTTCCCGGCAGACGGAGTGACTTTGAACTTCTTCGGGGGGTCTGTTCCTTTTTTATGCCACTGCATGGACTCTTGTTTGCTTTCAGGGTCATAGTGGTGGACCCATGTTTCGTCACCAGTAACAATTCGATCCATAATACCGTCCGCGTTCTCACTACACATCTCCAAAAGTTCTCTACAGCATGCGATTCTCACTTTTTTCTGAGGCGCTGTGAGCATTCGTTGCACCCACCTTGCACTGACCTTTGAAAGGTTAAGATGGTCATGAAGAATGGTGTGAATGGTACCAATTGAAAGCTTGGTGATCTCTGCCATCATTTTCGGGCATCCTCAAGAACAAGTTTTTCGACTTCTTTGATGCTTTCTCCCTTAAAAGCAGCAGCCGGGGCGCCGGAGCGGGGGTCGTCTTCAATGCTCTCGCTGCCTCTCTTCAACTCACTTGACCACTTTTGCCCAGTTGATAATGAAGGTGAACCCTGGTAAACAGCCACCATCTCTTCATGAATAGTTTTTTGACTTTTTCCTTGCTTAGTGAGAAACTTAATTACAGCGCGATGCTCAATTTTCACCATCATCGTCTTAGTTGCCATTATGATTCTGTTCAACTAGGGATAAAACGCGAATTAATAATCACATTTATATGAAATTTTACATGAATGGACTAAAATAATAGTATTACTTGATAAATAAGTCAATTTATATATACAACCACAGATTCACCCCGATACCGAGAATATATGGAACGCCCCTCGTAAGTCGTCTATTCGTTTTACATCGCTTACACCTTTAAATGCTGATTCGGTGGACGAAATATTTTGTTGTAAAATCTTCTCCTCAGGATACACTCAATACAAACTTGATCAAAGATCGAGTTCTCTCGAAGACCCCAAGGACTCCTCTGGACAGTTGTCGATGCCTCTGCATTGTAGACCAGTACTGGGATGATAAATCTGTTGTTAAGATTCAGATTGATACTTCTAGAGCTGGCTTGATTACTTAATTGCTTCTCATATCGCTTCCAATTTGCCCTGGATCCGAGGTAGACGACGGACTTGACTACCTCGCCCTTCCTGAGGCGTTGGTCAAGACGTCGATGCTATGTGTCCTTTCTTGAGGACTGCACGGACTTCCATTCTCTTACGTTTGCTGGGACTAAGACTTCTTTCATCTCAGTCCTAGCAACCGCCCTATTGACGGTACACAATGTTCGACCTGATTATCACGTCAATGCCGTCTGCATGTGCTGATAGTTGTACGAACTTCTGCATGATCATGGCTCTAGTGAGTTTTCCACGATCTTCCCAGGAATGATGTTAAAATGGTCACATGAATAGCGCGGCGTTTACCATTGAAAATCTCAGTCGAATTGTCAACTATCTTGATGGAGACAACGAGAATTCTCCTGCTCCCCATCCTACACAACCTGACGGTTTGGCAGAAATGTCAAAAAAAATGCGATATTTATTTCATCGCTACGAATACGGGTTCAAAATGTGTTGAATGGTGGCTGTCTTTTGAATTTCTTGGGTCTTTTCCCGGATCAACCTCTCATTTCTCCTGCAATGCTTGGTATAGACTGGAGTTCGAACAGTTCTCGTAGACCAACGCGACAAGAAGTAATCCAGATTGGCTCGTACAACATCTTAAGCAGCTCATTAGCAAGATCCACGCTCTTTAAATATTCTCACTAGAAATCGCATTTTACAAACGGACAGTTCCAACTAAAGGACAATGTCAACTTTTGATCCTTCGAAGCGATTCTCCTTAAGCTTCATGACTCCCGTGGTCCCATCATCAATAACCTAGCAATGACACATGACATTACCTCCTTTGTACACACCCCGTCGTTACTAGTCTCTATGAGCTCGTTACCAATCTCGAATCGACAGAAGCTCTATTCAACGTCCTGCCCAAGCCGAGATTAGTAATGGCGGCATATATCTGCAGCAAGCCACTTTCCTTGTGCAATTTAAGGTTCGCCAGTCTAAGCCGCCATTAATGTACCTCGGGCAGGTTTTCAAATCCACGTTACAAAAATTGAAGTCCCTTGTCATGTTCCACCATCGTTTCGAACCAACAAAAAAAAAAAAGAAAAACCGCCCGCCCGTCCAGCGACCGTTAAAAAATGCAAATTCGTCCAACAGTCGCGAATTTATCGCGCGGAAAGTTCATTCGCCATTCAGTCACCACCTCGGCTGGGTGAATGGTTTGGCGCCTCGGCCGCCCAGACTCTCTATTAAGACTGCTCGTCACACCTTTCCACGCACACTCTTTGAACACTGATCAGTAGCTGGCCCTGGCACGCAGCAGTAGAAAACTGACGCGGACGCCTTTCACAATGCAACGCCTACTTTTCGTGGGGTTGTCGACTTCGGCACAGTAAATCACCGAACGAACTAACGATTTCTCTCTCTTTTTGTTCTCTTTTCAGGTAAGCGTCTCCGCCGTCGCCGCCATCTGTGACTGCGAGCGGCCAGCAGGTCCACAGTCCACACATGCGATGATGACTAATTGCAGTTAGATGAACTTTTTAGCTTAAACGCGCGTAAATTATGTGCCAAATTGGTAACTGGCACGCATCTGCGTCGTTAATTCGCCGACCGGGTGAGTCCTGTGCCAGTGCAACGGTTTCCAGCGGACGGACGAAGCTGCAGCCTGCCAACCCAAAAAAGAACTGTATTTATGCACTCAATTAGATTTTATTTATTCTCTTTATTCGCCTCGTCTGCAAGTGAAACTCATCGCGCACATGGCGAGCGCGCAGATGAAGAAAGGAAAAAGTTTTGCGTGCGCTCATATCTGTCGGTCAGATGAAAACAATTTGTATCTATAAATTGTGTGTCTGCCGTTGTGATTTAATTTTTTTGTCTTACATTAGTGTGTCGGTGATAATTGCGAAGAGCCGCAGTCCGGCGGGGCACACGCAGCCACTCGTTGCGCGGCCAGCTCGAGCACACACACTGGTGATCGATAGAAGATGAGTGAAAGTTTGCAGCGCACGCGTGTGGGGGGCTGTGTGCTGCGTTTGTTTATTTGTTTATTTTAGACGCTCGTGATCAGATGCAGATACACTTTGATTAATTATTATGGATTGGGGGAAAAAAGCTTTCAAATCGATCAGTCGATTGGGTGTATCTGTCTGCTGTCGGCTGACGGACGGGTGTTTATTGGCTCGAAAGCGGAGAGTGAAAATGTGTTCGATAAGAATTTCGATTTTCAACACTTGAACTCTTGTCACCTCGGACGATGATGCTTGTTGTTTTTTTTCGTCCGATTTAATTGGTTTTCACTGAAGTCTGGGAAATTTGTTACTCATCTTTTTTTTACGGTCTTTGGTGGCTTTTACTTTTCTACTTATTGGGAAGGGAACAAAGTCAGGCGTCTTCTCGCAAAAATCAAACGAGTACTAGTGGACATCTTGGGGAATTGTCGTGGTTTAGGCCTTATTTTTGGTCACTTCATCAGAATGCTTCAAAAGATCTGACTACGTGCTACGAAAAGCAAGCCAAATTCTTTATCAGGACCTGCAAAAAGCACCAATTTATTGTAGAAAAAGATAAGTGAAAGAGTCCATTCTTACTCCGCTCAGTACAAGCTGAGTAAGGTAGTGGTTATTTTCAGAACGCCTGTTCAATGCACTCAGCATGGACTCCACTAACAGGTCAATTGAAGCAGGTGGTGAAGTTTACGGACCTCATTCCGACGGTTTGGGTGCATTTTTTATACAGCTTGGAAGATCTGTAATCAGGAAGGCCGAGGTTGATGTCAAACCCGAGTTAGGGATGATTTACGCGTATACAAGCTGCAGAGATGAGTCTTCTTTGTGCAGTTGTGGGAGTTACTCGCCATAATGGGTGAGAAACACTGCAGCGCTCTAGAAAGTCAATGTTGAACAGCTACTTCTTCTAACGGAAGGGACTGTGAGTCGATGGTATGGTTACGTGGCACGAATGTCTTCATCATTCCGACTTCCGCAGCGGGCCTTGAGTGCGATTCTGTCGACCAAGTCAGACATTTATCTTGGTATCTCTTGAACATTGCTTCTGACGTGTTAGAGTCGATGGCAAAGGATTGGTTGGTCTGGCGATCTCTCGTTCGGACGGGCTACTGAAAATTATCCTGGATCCTGAAAATGAATGGAATTTTATGTCATATTTGTGGACATTATTGCCTCCATGCGTCACTTGTTGTTGCTTTGTCAGCGTAGACTAGCGACTTTACGCGTCGAATCACAAGACTTTTCGCGTCGTGTCATTCAGTGGCATTTGGTCGATAACGATGGTCATTCGGCTTCAAGCTTGATCTTGTAAGTCTTCAAACCGAGAACTATCCAAAAACTATCCATAAAATGGTGAAACTATTGCAGAGCGATTCATAATGGATATGCTTCTGCTTGAGCAGTTGTGTGTCTCGGATAATGTTCCCTCGCTTGTTTCACGCCTCTTTCCATCGTCCACCACATCAGCATCATACTTACTCCACTAGTTTGTTGGATGACGCATATCTGGTTGGTAGTAATTGCTGCCGCATTAGGCTTCGAGTGCTAGTCCTTCTTACAGATTTCTTTGCTCTCAGATGGTCTTTACCATCTGATCTCCTCGATCTAGTCATGTCGGCGCTGTTTTCATTTCAGTCAAAGCCATCATGTAACATGCAGTCGTCATTGTGATATGTAGTAACAATGAAGTTTTTTCGACGGAATCTATCGAAAAGAGGACAGTTCACATCACTTGTTCGGAAATAAAATATCTTCATTGTGCCTAGTGCCAGCACTGGCATACAACCTTCAGTTGGCTGAAGGCTCAATTGGTCAAACTAGTCCCACACTAGCACCTAAGCTTGCATAGGTATGTACATCTGATTGCCGCGGGAGGAAGATGTAGCCACTTAGAATCGCTCTATAGAAGGTGTATGGGCACAGCAGCTTTTTTCCTAGTTCTTGAGAGCGCTAGATAAACGCCGAGGAAGTGGGCGATTGTGCCTTCCTTTGTCTCCTTCCAGCCTCTATAGAAGTCATTGCCGTGGACATGTAACTAGTAGACACTGGTTGGTAATAACACCTACAATCTGGCTTATGCCTATGGTATTTCTCGAAAGGAAGTTTGTGGTCCTTTTTGGGCTAATTGAGGGCTTCGCCATCTTGCGGATTTTCATTTCATTCCATCTTCGATTAACAATTATATAATAGAAGTAAGCATGTAGTTGCTTTCATTGCATCTGGCTGACTTCTTTGAATTGGTATACACCAACAGAGCCTTAATGGCAGCCATACTTTCAATCCAGAGAAGGATACTTGTGCCGTCTGCCGGGCACACTGATAGCAGCATGCAACCTCTTCAGTTGCTCTTACTTCTGCCTAAAGTACGATGCTGTAATTCGGTAGCCGAAGAGGCAGGGAGCTTTTTGGTGATGTTACAGAGACTCCATCGTCCGTTCCGTCGCCCGTTTTGGATACCTCAGCGTGAACTTTCAGAGCAGTCGATCTTCTGACTGTCCTATCACCCATCATTCGGTTTGTGATTGGATTTGCTGTGATACGGGCTTTGAAAGTGCTTGAACAGCGTGATCGTTGGGACGCGTCTTTGAAAAATGATTTCCCCACAAAACCGGAGGTCTATCTGCAGCTTGGGAGTTGGTGTATAAGTGTGGCAACACTCCTCTTGTAAAAAGAGCTATTTTTGTACTTCTCACTGCATCCCATTGGCTTCCGGACCCGCAATCAACTTGCGACCTCCAGAGTATCTAAAGAGCTTCCTTTTCTGCAATTTTGTATCTGATTGTGTCTATTGATGATTGTGTCTATCGTCATTTTGTACTCACAGCTCAGCTCAAAGAAGCACATCTCCGTAGACTCCGGAACCCGGAATCATGACAACCGGAACTAGATTTCCAAATTCCCCAGCAGCTTAGCGCTTCGATTGCCCATTGAATTGAATTGAAAAGCGTCTTTTTAGCACACTTCTACGACCAGTGGACAAGCACGTCGCACACGCATCAGTCCACTGCAACCGAGTCTCGATTTCACAGTCTAATTTTTTAATTGCTTTATTTAGACGTAACGACGTATTGTCGTCCAAGCCCATTTGGATTCCACTCCAAATTCAGTGAAAACCTGAACGAAAACGAACAAAAAGCAACGGCCGCTCATAACTCACGGTAACAATCTAAAATGGAACCACTCCGCCAGCAGCAACGTAATGGGATTCATGGTCAAAAAGCTCACAAAGAGACACGCTGCACAGCACTCAGACGGACCGTGGGGCGGACGGGCGCGCTGGCGGGCTGGCGGGATGGTGTATCAGTGAGACACCTGTAACAGAAACAAAAATGAGAAAGTTGACACCTACCTACCATTTAATCTCTGTGCACTCTCCCAGCAGCGAATTCCGCAGCCAAACAAACCAAACAATCGACATTAGCATCAAGCGTTGACCGACCACACGGGCGTGCATGTGTGTATGTGTGTGTGGTTCGGATATACAGAAAGTGGAAAAACTTCGCCTCTCAGCCCGATCGTCTGATCAGCGCACTCAGGCAAGGTGGAGTTCTCCGGTCGGCGTGCACGCGGCCATGCTACTTCCTTCCTAGTCGAAGTGGTGGCCGACAAGCTAAGCTATGCACGGCAATGGTCTGCCCGATTTGGGCCTACACACGTGCATCATTAAAAGCAGCCCCATCCGGTCGTGGCTGGGCCGAAGCTGCTAACAATGTGTATCGCACACAAGCAAAACAGAAACAGGCCGCTAAACAACTTTCCATCATCAATATCTCTCTCATCTGGGTAGCGGTTTGGTTTTGTCGTTGGACGGCGATGGACCGATCGACGCGCTCGTATTTGGCTTGCTGCTCGGCATTCATGTGCCCCCGGGGCGTATCTTAGCTGATTAATTTAGATAAGCGCAAGATTCCTGCGGATACTGGCTCTGCCGTGGAATGTGCCAAGAGGATCCTTCTTTTTTATGAGCGATGTGCGCCACTTACGGGGTGTCGGTGTCGGGCCGGGGCGGCCAATTAATTCAGCGCGGTGACGGGATGTCTTGCAATCGGTTGCCCTAGGCGACGTGTCGATGGATCAAAAGACGCGCGAGCAGGGTACACTTAACTTGGACGATCTCCCCGGCGGAGCAGGGGATTGCGATGCAGCTGAGATGAGCGGTGGTCTTCCAGAGTCTGAGCAACTCTTTTAACATCTTTCCTGAGTTTTTTTTTTTGGCAAGAATGACAGCCCTGCTCTTCGATTTGAAGTCGCTCCACTGTCCACACGCTGCCCATCCACACATCCACTCCAAGGTCACACAAACCTCCCCTCCCCTCATCAACAGAGAGTCCTTTTCTCATCTTCCGGCGCCTCCAACCACAGAATGACTGAAAAGGAAAGTGCACCTGGGCCTCTGCCGAAAGTGGTGTGCCCTTCGTCCTAAACCGCGGCTCCTTGCCAAATCATCATCGCTCACGAGGTAAACGGGTCTTTAAATTTATCGCTCAACTTCACTTAGCCCGGCAACACTCCGATTGAAGCCGTAAAAGAAAGTGAACCTACCTCGAGCTCGAATCAACGTCGAAGATTGATCTTGGACATTTCCTGCACAGAGACGAAGCAAAAAGTGACGAGGAGCGGGGCCTTAATAGGCTCGTGTCGTCCACTAATAACCGCCTCCCCCGGGGGGCATACGCCATACGCGTTCGCATTAATATTTCGCGGGCACCGCAAAGACACCGACACGCCGACACAGACACGTGCACGCGCACAGGCACCGACCACGGACAGATCCAGTCCATTATCTCGAATTTCGGACGCATTAAATCTGATGACGAAACATCCGGCGCAGCTTGATTCGGATGCAATCAGCATTTCTCATCGTCAGCAGCGTCCTCGGTCGGTCGGTCGGTTCACCTGACCTACTCACTGCGATAAATCATTTCGCCAAACAATGCGAAATCGCGAGGAGGGATCACTCGGCCACTTTCCGGTTCAGCGTTCATCAGAATTTATCGGTGAATCGGTCGTTTTTGGAATTCCGCTCAAGAGTGCGCTCGTCCCTTGTTTTTTGCTCGGCTGCCCCGTCATTTATTTCATTCATTAACCTAGTCACAGAGATCAAGACCACGCGGGGCTTGGGCTTACAGAGACGACGGTCGCTGGCATGGCATGGTGCGGGGGACCGCGCAAAAATGTCTTCACTTGAGCGGACTTTTTGACATTTTCGGTGGTCGCACGGTGTGTTCTGGATTTCTTTTGAATGCCGCGCCGCTACAGTTGCCGCCGATGTTGTCGTCGTTCTCGTTGCCGTGGCTTAACTTTCTTTATCTTTTGTGGACGCGTTTCGAGTGAGCGATGAGAAAATGAAAGTGGGCGAGCGTCGAGCGTCGAGCGAAGCTCGAAAGAACAACATAAACATCTGATGATGCGGGAACAGGTTAACTGGAATTCCACGGACACATCGAAACGAAATTGTGAGATATTTGTGAGAGAAGAGAAGTATCTGGTAGTGGCTGCTGTTGGCTGTTGGCTGCTGCTGCTGCCGCGGCCGCTGCTGATGGTTTCGTGGTATGCATGTCGCTGACGAGGTTAACTAAATTGTGGCGCTTAGTATGTTGACAGAGGAATTTTGATTGTCAGCCCGGAGAGGATTCAATTTGTGTTGAGACAAAGGAGTTGCGATGGTACGAGTATGCTTTTTTTTTCCTGAGTCTGAGTTTGCGTCTGAATGCGTTCTCATCTCTTAATGGGAGCGGTCTTCGTTGCTCTGATTCATCGTTTGGAAAGTCTGTTGTGAGGGCTCTGTTCAGCATCCTTTGTACCCGCCCCGTGACAATTAAGACGTTTCTTTTCTGAGTAAACTGGTTAGGCACGCTAAAGTGCATGGTGGACCCAAACTGCAACCAAAAAATGGCTAGCTGCCTCCAAGTTCGCATACTAAGGTAGTTTGGTTGGAGGTCATTCTCCACTTCTGCGTGCCACCATAGACTTGGGCCGTCTTCTTCTGCGGTGTCCCATGGGCTCGAAGTCAAAGACCGAAGACATGTTGTACATGGTCTGGCCTGGCTTATGTTGTTGCATCGCTTGTGGTTGATTCTTCCAAATGCCATCAACGCAGACAGTCATCCAAGTCATCAATATGTGCAACCGTCTTGCTGACTGAGCCAAGACATCTTTCTCTCGAAGGGACCAAGGACTCCTTCATCCGCTTTCGCAATTGTCCATGCCTCTGCACCGTACAGCCGGACTGGGATCATCATTGCATTATATATAGTCAACTTGATCCTTCGATAGACGGCTCTATTACTTCCTGAGCTCAAGGAAGCAGCGGTTGCCAAGAGTTTATCTGCATTTGATCTCAGCACTGTTGCTGGTGTCACAGTGCTGAAGTACACGCAGTGACATGTTGTACAAGTCGTCGATGTTGCTGGTTCTTTCTTGAGGACCCTTGTTCACAACCATACCCACTGCAGCCGCTTCCGTCTTAATGCCAGCAAATGCAATGTACCTTCTTGTACCCAATTTATACGCACATTGAAGCCCTACTGACACCAAAAAACCCTACAATCTGAAGCCGAGGGTTCGAATCACAAAGCAGAACTTAGCATGGTGAAAAGGCCGACGTGCAATCCCAGCCAATGTCCTCGGCGTCATGCTTTAATTTCCTGCGTGCCTTTAAGAGCTTTGTTCGATTCGCTGGAAGATGGAAGAACTTGCCTCACTTTTCCACTTCTGAACTAATGCTCTCCTAAGTGAAGGCATTTAAGAGGCGTCCGATTCCAAAAAGTGTCGAGAAAGCAACGAGATCGGTCTTCTTCACATCCTCCCTCACGCAGCGTCTGCATAAGTCGTTAGAAAAGAGGCTCAGCATTCTGGTCTATGGTCTTCTGAGGCTCCGACGAATACTTCCAAATTGTGGTGCAGATCTAGATCTGGATTGCACATTTGGGAAGACTTCAACAAGCCCAATCTTCGTGCCGACTGACGAAGTAAGCCGATAGATCCGACCAGAACCAGTGAGACTGGAGACCGGAAAGGAGAGCCGTCCTTCAAGGACAAGTGAAAAATTGATTGACGTGATCTCCTACGTCAAGCTTATGGACTTGTTTCTCCGTCTTGGTGAAGTGTGAGGCCGATCTAAGACCTCTGCGGCTCCTTGGGTCGCAGCAGCCGATTGTTTTCTTGGAACTTCACACAGATTTGGATCATATACCTTCCACGTCTCGAAATCACACACGCTACCCCTCAATAGACGTGATTAACTCTCAGATATGTAGGCACAATCTCCACCTCTTCCCGCGACTTTGGGTATTAAACCACAGTCATAGCGATACTCCCACTTGTGGGCCAACCTAAGCGATCCGGCTGAAACCTATGCGGGTCTCATGGGCTTTCCTGATCTTACGTGGCACTAGACTACAGCCTGGCCATAAAATCCCAGGATTGGCCGCCATTGGGTTAGAAAAGTCATATCGTATGTCGTGAATCTGTGATTAAGATAGGGCACCGTCCATCTATTCCTTTCTTTGCGAGCTTGTAACCGTCATATTAACGCGCATTGAAGTAGGGGCATATTATAAACCAGTAGCTCATTTTTTTATGGGTGGCGGTATAGCCCGTAGAGGGCCACGGCCTAGCTTTTCCGCAACCACTTGTGTTGTGCGTGCTATTATACTATCACGAGTGGAAGGGACCTACAGTTTTATGTCGACTTCGAACGGCCAAGTTTGATAACCTTGTTGATGATGCTTAAAAGACTAGCAATTCGACTTATGTGAATTGTGCCGATTTTCAGAATAGAAACGATTGAACGACGGATTGTGTCTGTGGCCAAGTAGTGAGCGACAGGCTGGTGCATTGAACACCGGGTCAAGCCTAAGACTGGCTAGTGATCGACAGGCGACTGACTAATTCAACGACGAGCAAGTAAGCGGATGAACGAAGAGCTGCTAAGTGATTAAAGGCTAAGGTCTAAGGCCACGCATTGAGCGATGAGCGACTGAACGATTGAGAAAGCATACAATTCTGAGCGGCAATTTAAGACCTCGACCACGTAGCGAGCGATTAAGCGACAAGAACAACATATGAAATTTTAGTACTTTGAGCGATGAACGATCTTGATGACGATGGGGCGACAAATTTCAGCAGCTGAGCGATTGGACGACGGTTTGAATCTATGGCCACGTATTGAGCGACGCGCCCGTCTGGTCGATTGTGCGACAAAGCAATGGCCACGTGCTGGCTAAGCGATTGAGCGACGTAAACAAAAAACAAATAGAACTGAAGTCACATACTTGTGGCCACGTAATTCTGAAAGAGGCGACTAAGTGTCGTTGTTCTGCAAAACGTTTTTCTGAGCGACATTTAATTTCATATTTCCGCTTTACAATTTCCACGTCGATGCATTGAAATAATCGCTTAAGCGATGATGTTCATTGGAATGCTTTCTCAGTTAATCGTGGCTCAGTTGGAGGAGTCTCTGTCGCTCAGTTGGTCGCTATCCAATCATCCAGTCAGTCGTTATAGCCGCTTAGTTACTTGTCTCTCAATCGCTTACTTCGTCACCCAAGCCTCATTCCTCTCCTTTTGAAGGCTCGTTCAGGATTGGACTCGCGCCTAAGACCCGTCCCGTCCTCTCTCGAATGAGTTAGAAATCAGTAATATTCCTTGTCCAACAATTCACACGTGCGCTTTATCTCGGTTCTCCAACCACATTCCCTCTAAGTTAGAGACGAAATGGAGAGTGTCTTATCTAAGAATGTACACTCTCATCTATATCCTTCGCCCCATCACAACAACTGCAGCAAGATCTAAATTAATGATTAGCCAGACGCCAAAAAAGACTGGAGAAAAAAAAACTCGGTGAAAAGACACAGCAGCAGATCATCGACCGGAAAGTCTATTCCCATCGCTAATTAGCTCCATCACCAGAGCAACGTGCAAAACCGAAAGTCGTCTTCGAGTCTAAACTGCGATGATAATGGTAATGACGATGCCTAGCCGACGACCGCGACGCTGCCATTGGCTCTGTCAGTGCACGTCTGTCCGTGCCTTGCTTTAGCTTCCCCTGGCGATTGTGAGCGATCATGATGATTGCGATCTTTAGTGCTGGTCGGCCCTCCGTCTTTGACGTTCCAACTCTCATTCTGACTTCTTCCGATTCCACATGACTCCTTTCGATTTCATCTCTTCTCGTATTTTTACTTTCGCTTCAACTCAGAGAGCTGAGGATCGTCCCTCCTTGCAACGCGGCAGCGATCGTGCCATCGATCCGTTCGTGAAATGGGGTCCTCTCCAGTGCCAGTGCAGCATTGTCGTCATTGTGTGTCGAACGTTTGGAGTTTGTCGCCGTCTGGTAATGAACATCCCATTAATTCATTAGCCGCAGCGGCAAGGGGGCAGCCACAGACACAATATCGAATATCAGGCCCAATTGATCGAGAGTGCACACTCTGATCGATCGATCGATCGTGCCCTTGTGTGTCAAATCGATCATGAAATGTCATTGTCGCTTGAACCCTGTGACAGTGGTGGCGCTGCTGTCAGGCGGAGGGAAAGAAAGTTTCAGTTGACATTGCAGATGCCCTGTCGTTGATGCATTCTTGATGAATTTATTCTCCGACCGTTTGGTGATCGGTGACGGTTGTTGTCATTTCGATTTCATCGCTCTACAAATGCAAGTGAAAGTGAAAATTGAAATCGCTTCGATTCGGAGACGGCTGACGTCAATGTTGACAGTTTGAATGGAATGCAATTGTTGATTGATGCCTGTGACAGATAACGCCGAGCCGATAGATAACTGCGGCCAGTTATGTGATCGAATTTGAAGTGAAAAGAATTGTATTGGAAAGTCGTATATTTTTTTCTTTCTTTCTTTCCACCGAACGGGCGAATGGATCGAGTTAATCTGCTTTTGATGGACTAATGATGGGAGTTTGAAGATTGTTCGGAAATGCTTGAATGATGGGCACATTGATCTTTGTGTCGTAAGACAACCAATCCATCCCATGATGATTACCCAAGAGAGTGTAGTGGTAGATGGTGGCTCTGTGCACGAGGGTTCGAGTCTCAATAAAGGGTCGTTACAATCGAAACCACAAGACATGTTTGCATAATGAGGACACTCGGGCTGCTGCGAAAGAGTGGAGAGAAGGAAACGTCGCGACGTTGGACCTTCGAAGTGTGACTTACTTCCGCATGCTATTTGACTGTTTGACGAAGGGCGATCATTCGACTTTGGATTTGGGTGTAAGGCGTGTAATCAGTTGAATGATTTATTAAAGTATCATGCTAGCTATCAGTGTGGACTAGGAAGCAGGTTTTTGAGATGACAGCCTATGAGTTTCCATCTTGAAATTGGTTTCCATTACAACGGCACGTCCTAGAATCCGCATATTTACAGCTGTTGTGGGTGACATTGATGCGTGGGTGCATGAATGCGTCGACAGAGTGTGCAGCTGTTGACGCCATAAGTCACCATTCCCGAAACCAGAACGGCGATGGTGGAAGCAGTCAGTGCGTAGATTCTGATAACGTCTCGTTTTAAAGTTTCGCCGACATCGACGGAAGTTGTCCACAGCTTGGAAATTCTGAAGATTCGAGTTCAGCATTGGGATGCCGGGCTCATTTTCAACCTGCTCCGGAAACTTTCGACGAAGATGCAACATCTGTGGGGCAAATAGTTTGGAAGTAAGTCGAATAACAAGGAACTTCTTACGTTTGACAAACTTACCCAGTCTCTGAAGACGAGCTTTCGCTTCATTGGAGAGGCCTCTAACAAACAGCAGGTGCATGGAATGTGCCTCTGCGGAGCAATTTTCATACGTCGGCCAATGCTGAAAGGTTTTCCTGCAAGCAGAGGCCAGCACCCCATTCGTAAATGGGGTCGGTTTTTGAAGATGAGCATAGCAGACCGATGGCAGTATGTGGGTAGATTCGGAGTCTATCAGAACGGCTTAGCATGTAGACCCAGTACTGTGAGCAGCCACATCACTCGATATTGCATGTACTACAAGCAAACCACTTATCATCGGTCTACACTTCGACAGTCTAGTGATTCCCAAAACCTTCCACAGCGAAGTCGATGGAGCGTCAGCCTTTTTGCCTACCAATGGAGTACAGCCTTCCCATAGATCGGTCATCAACAGATTCCATTCCCTGGCGGGTTCATCATCGCAGGTTGTCTTGGCCACTGGCCATGATAAAGATTAGGTCGTTGCCAGGTGAGACTTTTTCGCTCAGAAACTTGCTCGAATCGGTTTCCCAAGCGAGCTTTATAACAGAGTCAGTTGCAAAATGATTAGATTTTAAATCAAAATTCATTCACGTTGAGGTTTACAGGTTGGGTTTAGTCAGCAGTGGCACCTAGTCAAATGGTAAACATCGGAGTCTCTTCACATTAGCCTTCGAGACATCAATGCAAGCTTTCATCAAGTCGCTGTCCGGCCATTTTCCAGCCCGGACACTCCCCGTTGCTTATTGGGAACACCTTAATGATCTCGTTTTAGCAGACCCGTACTTCTTCGAACCAGAAGAGGTTGCTCTTCTTTTGGGAAGCGATGCTTTGCTACCCGAATAGATGAGACCAATTCAAGACGGTATGCAGTAGCTCTAGAACTTAGTTTGGGCTGTAGACTATTTGGAATGGCTCAACTGATTCTGGGTTTCAATCAAACAGCTGATGTCGATGCTGAGCTTCGCCAGTTTCAGGAACAAGAAGAAGCTCCATTCGAATACTACGAAACTATGGAGAATGTCGTTTGTGAGGAACACTTGGTTAAGGATGTGAGGCGTACTGGAGATGGGCGATATTAAGTCGAACTTCCGGCTTCCCTTTAAAGGATCCATTTACCCAGTATTGGGAAGGTCATATCGCAATGTGGTGAGCGATCATTCGTACCAATGTTTAAGGATTTTGTTATGCTTACAAGCATTGTGCCGCAGGAAAAGAGCTTTGGAAACTCATTTTTGATATCCTCTGGCAACTCAGGCATAGCGGCTACATTCTACGAGGCGGTGACAACAGAAGCACAGCCCGAGGATGTATCCTGTTGACAGTTGGCGCGATCTCTGGCTAGGCTAGTTGGAAAGTTGGTTGAATATTTTATAATCTTGTTGTTAAGTATTGCCACCTGTCTATGCAACGATATTCAGACCCACTGATACAGAAGCCTCTGGTCATGCGCTACACAATTCAGCCTTGGGTCCCTCAACGTGAGGTACAGTTCTTATCGATTGCCAATTTTTCAGACCGAACGAAACTATATGTTGGTGTCGATTGCACCATCGGAAGGAATAGAAGCAAGAACTTTGCCAGTGTTTCATAAGGAGGCCCTTAGTACTTGCAAAAGGAAGAACTTAGCAAGCTTTAACCTGGTACTAGTCGGGCTACAGTGCAGCCTGACGCGGTTGAAGCAAGCTCGTTCTTCCTCCGTTCCTTCTTTCAAGAGACAAAACCACAAGTCTTTGTATCACGAAATTCTAATTTGTACACATGACACAAGACGAGATAGACCTCAACTAACATAGGTGTAAAGACCGCAGGAAGAGGTTTCTTTGCCAGCCTAGGAAAAAGTAGAACAAGACGAAACGTCGATACTCCCTCAAGCACTTTGCCGAGATGCATAAATCCACCGTCGATTTGTTTATGCGCCACAGATAGTGTAGCTTGAACCCAAACATCCTCCAAACGTCAACAAAAAAGTGACATTGTAGATGTCTCCTCTCAATCACTCAGCAGCAGCGGCAAAACGCTGAAAGAAGACAGAAACAAAAAAACGGCTCAGAACTCAGAAAAATGTCCCCTGACAAGTCGATGAGGCGTAGAGTGCTCCAAATCCGTCAACACATCATCACTCCAGCGTTGACACTAGTCATACAGTCTTCAAAGCCCCACGGGGCACAACTTTCCCTTTACAGATTTTCGCGCTCAGTCGCTCGCCCGCGGGTGACTGCGTCAAGAACACTCAACCCGATGGCACAACAAATTAACTCCAATTGTTGACAACTTCTGTCAATCGTCAAAAGGCGAACAGTCTACGCTCTACGCAGAAGAAACGAAGGAAAGACAAAAAAAAGAAATAGAGTCTCTGTCTCTTAACGAGTTGTAACCATTTCCTGTCATAATTTACGGTAAATCGCTGGCAAGTCAGCAAAATGTCTAAACAACGGTTAAATTGATTTAATTTTCCATTCAATTCCTTTCGGTCGTCTCCTCCACTCGTTGCGCGATTGTTTGTGCAGACGAAGTGGAAATGCCTCTTCAGACCACAAAAATAGACGAGCAATCATCATCATCATCGTCTTCCCCGCCTTTGATTGAAGTTGATTTTTATTTTTATCTCTCTCTCTCTCGCCTGACTCTCTCTGTGTCCTCTTGTCCTCTCCCTGGCTAGGCATGGATGATGGCGGAGCCGAGAAACCTTTCAGTTGCGTCTGCTTGTGCCTCACTGTCCTCCGTCTTCGGGTGCGCGGCCGTGTTGTTGTTTGGTTCCTTTTTTTTTTGATTAATCAAAAAAAGAGTGACATTTCGAAGTGTACACTGTAAAAGCGAAAACGGTAAAAATCACTTTGTCTGATCGATAAACTTGCTCGGCTACACTCGATACACAGCCGAACCGTGGCCGGCCACGCTGAAGTGCACGTCTGGCTGGCGCGTAGGATCGCCAAGTATCTTGCACCAAAAGATGCTGCTCACGACCACGACCACGACGGCGAAGATGAGAAGCACAAAGAAGAAGAAAAGCCTGAGGGGGGATTGACAAAATAAAAAGGAAACTGAAAGAAAAAATCCCAAGTTGACATTAAACCGGTTAAACGGTAATTGTCCTCATGTCGTGACTTCTTTGACATTTCAATGTTACATTGCGGCATGTTGTGGCGGTGGTTGCAGCATCAGCATCAACAGCAGCGGCAGCCGCATCATCAGCAGCAGACGTCCTCGGTGGCGGTGTCTTTCGGCAAGGAGGTGCTCTATGGATGAGGTGGCAACTGAACACGAGATTCGGGCAACTTCGGCTGCGGTTGCGCTGAGTGGGCGACCGAGTGTACGGGTTTTGTTAACGTCGTTTTTTTTTTTTTTTTTTGGTCTTGTCATGAGAAGCGACTTTAACCGACACCGAGTGACGCAATTTGTTTATCTCGATCGGTGACGTTCGGTGGAACAAGTGCTGCGGAAGGGAACCTTTTAAAGGGTTTTGGGTTTCGACGAGAAGGTGTGAAGCGACCGGAGAAAGGCGCGAAGGAGGGAGGAAATGAAGGGACATTTGTAACCACAGGGTTGGGTATTAGGCCATGATTTGCCAACTCTCTTTTGAGGTCCCTGTAGTGTCTGCTCACCAATACATGATCGCTTGTCAGATCAGCAAGGTCGGACATGCACGCAGCACAACAAAGATAAGAGCTAAGATGCATGTTACGACGCCATGCCCTACCGTTGTGTTGCCAATATACCACAGTCCTGGAGCTAATTTTATACAAAATCCGGACGCCAATTCAGGGATAGGGACTAAATTCCACGATGCTGTAACTACAGATCAGAGCTCTAAGACGTCGGCAGGTAAACCTGTACCTCAACCAACAAAAAACTCCAGCTGACTAGCAGCCCCAGTTGCGCACACCACATTGGTTGAGATCCTTCTTCACTTTTGCACGTGTGGTGACACGCAGGTGGACACGCTAAACATGGCCTAGCTACAGTTCAATTTGGCGCACCTGGCATTGGATTCGTAGACGCATGGCAAAGCTCATGTCGCTGTGCAGTTAACACATTTAGTGGTGGAATATTGTCCTCCACATGTTATCAACCAAAACTAGACCCACGACGACTTTTCTGTCGAATGTCCATGCCTCCGAGAGAGACACGTTTATCCTTGAGGAATTCATCTTTGTACTCCTTAATATGAAACTAAGCCTTCTACTTCCTGAACCAGAGCGTCACATCCTAAAACCCTCTGAACTGACCACCTCATAGCCTTCAGTGAATCGTTGCATGTCTACACTGACGAACCGAAAACAAAAGAACGTGAAGGAAGGAAGTTCAAGCGACTGCTAGGCTGGCTGAAATGGATATCCCTTCGTGATGTCATCATTTTCACGAGCAACCTGGCGAAAGAACAACTGAAATAATGCACTCAGATCTTACCGGTCTGCTGTGCTGCTGCCATTTAGAGTTAATCTATTGACCACTGGTCGGGAACATCGCTTACCTTCGTCTTGAAACTCACTCCGCAATGGGGATGTACTCTACGGCAAAATGAACGTCGTAACCGTGCTTCTAGGCATATGATACTCTAGGGAATATAGAGCTTCAAACCATTCAAATCACCAGGCCCTGGCAAGTAAAAGCATTACTTCATACCCAAAGCAGGTCGTAGCTCGCACATCGACCGTAGGGATCTGTCCGTGCTGTTAGCATTTTCAGTGAGAGTCAAGCAACTACCAAGGCCCTCGAACCGTACACGAAGGACTCATTGCATCCACTGGAGGAGATGGCTGAAGTTCACATTCACCCGCGTTTGGTACCGGCCGCCAAGGTATTCGGGATAGAACCGCCTGTCAGGCTAGCACTTCGACATCGGTATACCCCTTGTGCAGACAGTGCATCAGTGAGATATCGTTCATGAACGCGGTGACCCTCAGCTGGGTGCCGAAACGTACTGGAATCCAAGGAAACGAAAAGGCGGACAGTCTCGCGAGAAAGGGATCGGAGCTGGGAGAACGACGACGAATCCCTGGAAAGAGTCAGTGCTTGATGGCTTGGTCGGAGTATTGCAGCATCGGCGAGGGACATTTAGCCGACACTGAGTGAAAAGTGGTCAACATCATGCTAATAGCAGTTCTTACCGGACACGGTGCCATGGGAACACATGCAATGCGTCTGACTTTTATACAAGCTGCAGATATAAGAAAGAAACAGGGTGAATTACCTAGCCATAGCAAAGAAAGGAGGGAGTTTCTAGGAAAGCACTGGTTTTCAGTCTTGGTGGTTTTAGGGCTAAAGTCGGTCTCACGATGATATACCATTCCAAACAAGGGTACAATCGACCGAACACGTTGGTCTACGTGAGCCACAGCTTTATTGCCGATAGGGTGCCCAATTACCTACCTACGTACCCATTGCTTCATGTAAATATATCACGAATTATGGAGTTTACGACTCTTACAGCTGCCGTGACGTAGTGGGTAGACTGAAGCGATTCTCGACACAAGCAACTTTCATTGTTCGCGACTTCCCACCTCCTCCAGCAAAGAGTGTACTTCGTAGTCGGGATGAGACTATAGGGGTCCTACAGTTGCTTCAGAAGGTTGGCTGGAGACAGTTTCTGTTGACAACGTCGAGGGATAAATGCCATTTCACGAGAGAATGGATTTCGGTTATATTATAGTTGTACAAGAATTAAATGGTTTTACGCTTGGAGTTCAGCATCGACTTCTGACACATAGTGCGTCTTTGGTAGTGCGATGTTACCACGCTCTGGAGCCAATTTGAACTGCTCAGATCAGTTATTTTGTTCCCTTGAATGTTTTGGTGTCCAGGGGGCGACTGAACTACATGAGGAACGAGTGGGAGTCTAGTAGGCAGCCCCACGTTCAGCTTGATTTTCCTCAAAGTATATTAAAAGCAATCTGTCAGTTAATTCCTTCTTAACCAACTTTCGAACACTAGATGGATAGTAGGCCCAAGCTAGATCCCAAGTGATTCACTTGTCCCGTGAGTATCTTGACTGGCTCACTGCTCAATCGGCGAACATGAAATGAATTGATTTCCAGAAGCTGTCGTGACAAGGACAGATGTGCCCCAGCTCGACCTTGGCACGTGCGTAGGAGGAAAGTCGATGTCTCGGACCCCGCTTCTATCATGAGCTAAGCACCGTCATCGCTAACGTCAGCTGGTTTCTTGACTGGATTGACTTCCGAATCAATCAGCGTGGCACAGTGGACAGTGGGCCTTAGCTCGTCTTAGCCCATTCCAAACCAACTACCAGCTTACCTCTGAGTGATGCCACGAACTTCAGCCAGCAACGTTCTTCCTCAGCGTTCCTTGTATCATCTCTCTGGTTGATGTTGGAGACGTCTCTTATCACATTGGGACAAACTTGGCCGGCCAGCAACAACCATGCCACTTCAATTTGGATACTTTGACTTGGGCACATTCTTGATACACGAATTAAGCAGCGTCAGACTGGACAGTAAAGGCCACTGCAGCTCCCATCCTCTGAACTTAAGCTCCACTGTCGCCTGCTAAATATGCGAGCTGCTGTCTGTTCTATGCAACTGCACACGATTTCTCGTCTTCTCCGTTCAAAGTTATGTTAAGGCGGTTAACTTTAAACCAGCAGCTACTTTTAACAAAGCGTTCTGTTGCGTTGCAACTACTGCAGACACACACATGTCTACAATGGCGTCTGATGTCATTGCCAGCAAAGAACCCCCGACGTGTCACTTCGTTCTCATCTCTTTTCGAGTCTTTTTGGCATGCTTCGGCCTGAGGTTACCTTGAACGTGAAGAAAAATCGCACTGGAACGTGATAAGAGTTCGGTTAGATCTGTCCCAATTATGCCGTGGAATGCTCATATTCTTGCTCCCGACACTTTGAATGGTCTTGTGTTCAAAATCGGTCAAGCTTCGTGACTATAATGTGCGATCAGCGTTTCTGGGGGTATTCAGTGATATCCCCGTTGTTGTCAATCACGCACTTCATTGACATCTGTCCATCACGTCATTGGCTCTTCCACTAGCGATGACTTCCCTTGAACCGTCATCAATGAAAAACTGCCTCATGTCAGTGCGGCCACGATTTCCCCGAGAAAAGCTTTATTTTCTTTGGTGCACCAAACAATGGCCGCTCCGCGCCGTGTCGAATTTCTTGGGCCAGGCAAGTGGAAGACAATCAACTATTTCACACGTCGAGCCGAGGAACAAACAGCAATCAAACAACAAATTCTATTCGAAATGTGTCCAATTTGACACTTCACGTCAGTCATTGTTGGGCTAAGCTAATTTGAAATTTGACACCTTGAGGGCCGTGTACACACCGCCTCCCGCTCTCTCTCGGACAAACATCACAGAAAAGAAAACAAATTCGTCTGTCATGCCTCGCCAGAGCTGCAGTCTCTTCGACACCTGAACCAGCGCAGCGGTGCTGCGTTGGAGAAGACCCGCTGCTGCTGCTCTTCAACGTCGATCGACGGATGAAATTGGTTTTCGTTTCTGATTGGATCATCATCGTTGAATGAATGAGAACCTGATCCAAAAATTTGGACGATTAGTCAGATCTTTTTCCTTTTTTTTTTCTTTCATTGTTTATTTTCCTTATTTATCTTGGGTGGGCCGAAGGCAGAATGCCAGCGGCCGCGGCGCGGCTTTCTCACTGAAATCAATTTTTTGACACGTTTCAGTGTAAACATAGAACCTTGTGTGCGCGCGTGTGTGTGTGTGAATGTTTGTTTTCTTTGAATTTTTGAACTTTTTTGCGCCGAAAGGTGCGGTGTTGTGAATGCTTTCAATCGTTTGATTTTTGTCTTTCACTCTTTTTTTTATTTTTACATGTCTAGCCGGTTGTTGTGCCCGTAAGTACTTCATCGGCGGTGATGTCACACGATGCACCGACATAAGCACTTGTAGATTTTTTGACTCTTTTTTGATGCATCAGTACTTTTTTGTAGTTTTTTTGTTTGTTTTGTTGTGGCTTTGCAGACAGTTGACACATGCATTTTTTTCTTGTATTTTGTTTACATTCATTTGAGAAGAGTTTTGGGTCAATTTTGCATGCGAATGCTTGTTGAAATAAACACAAAATAGCTAGCTGCACATTTTTCGAGCGTAGACGTATTCAATTTCAGTCGATTATCAAGGCACGCCGAATTGGGATCGTTTTGTTTTACTTTTTTGCAGAGAAGGAGTCGATGACGGTCATGGGAATGGGTGGGGATCATGATTCATGGGCATTCAGTAGTGTGCGGGGTGTTCCTCCTTCTTTGAACTTAAACTATTTTTAGAAATACATCTCATAATCTCTCTAGGGTGGTTTCGAAGTCTAGTCAAGGATTTTTCTTCTTCTTCATCTTCTTAGTCTGCTTCTTCTTTTTCTTCTTCGTCCTCCTCTTTTTCTTCTTCTTTGTGCTGCACAGTCCGGGGTGGACCTGGGCCTCAACCAACAAACCGCCTCTCCAGGAAACACGACCACTGGCTAGCTGCCTCCAGTTACATGGACTAAGTTGGTTGATGTCCTTCTCGTCTTGGGTGAACTCTGCCGTCCTTTGTCGCGTTCTCCCACAGGTACAGAGTCTACATGTTTCAGTCACCATAGACGTAGGATTCCTAATCGCCTGACTAGGCTCATGTCGCTGCACAGACCGTTCAGTCCGTGGTTGAATCTTCTCCACCAGATCCGATCAACGCATAAACGACCAAAGTTCGCACGCAGAACTTTTCTCTCGAAGAGACCAATGACTCCTTCATCGGCTATCGCAATTGTCTATGCCTTAGCTCCCTGCAGCAGAACTGGGATGATCAGTGTCTCATAAAGAGTCAACTTGGTTCATCGGGAGACGGGTTTGTTATTCGGATGTCCCCTGAGCCCATTGAAACAGAGTTACTGTTCGCTTTTAGAGGACACAACAAGTTGGTCTGAGTGAGCCATGGCCTGGGCTGACAGGACCTATTCTACGTTTGATCTTGGTACTGATGCTGTTTGGACTGTTTACTGTGGAGCCAAAGTTAAAGCTGCCCAGTGTGATGTTCTGTCCAAGACGCCGTAGATCCATTTTAGCTCCTTGGGTTTCAATGCTAGCAAACGCTTCATTGCCGGCTCACTGTGTTCTCCTAATGACGTTAGTGTCATCCGCGTTGGCCTGGTGGCTGGGCGGACTTCTAGTGCCTCTAGTCTTGGCGTGTGAGTCCACGATCTTCTCCAGAATGATGTTAAAGAAGTCACATGACAGCGCGTCGCCTTGGCTAAATCCTTTGTTGACATTGGAGTTCTCGATGCGTTCCTTGCCAGCCTTGATGGAGCAGCAAGAATTCTCCATCGTCTTCCTGCACAACCTGACCAGTTTGACAAGACTGTCAAGACTAGACATAGCGCTGTATAGCTCGTATCTAAGCAAGCTGACTTCATATTTCTAGGCTTGGACATTCGACTACTAGATGTCCCATTGTTCCTGTAGTCTGTTCACAGTGTCTACAACTGTCGGTACAAACATCGTTTTGGCCTATTTGGTGTAAATCAATTGAGTGCTCCACCTCTGATGCGGTTTGTTTAACAACAAGGCTTCCTTGGTAGTTTTGGGGCGCATTTTACAAACGTTTTAGAGTGTCCAGGACACTCATGGTTGTTCCATAACAAGTGATTATATTTCGTGGATGAGTTGTTGAGTTGCGTCTCTGGCGTAATAGAAGACGGTTTGCACTTCTGTATGCAAAGCCTCCTGACCTCCTGGCTTGTCTAGTTATACGCGAAAGTCCCAGACTAATCTACACTGAATTTCGTAGAAGTCAAAGTTTTCGTTTAACGACGCTTAAATACGACTGCTGTCTGTTGTGAAACGCATGATAGGCGATTTTAGTTTTAGCTACTAATGTTGAGGTCCTCCTCCACCTCAGGCACGGGCGTCCTCTATTGCGTTGTTCTACAGAGTCATTCCTATGTTGTATATGCGCTCTACATGATTCAGTCACCTTACACGTTGGACCCGTGGCGTAGTCCGTCAATTCGTACGGCAGCGATGGCAGGTTCAATCCCTGAATAGAGAAAGTTTCATAATTCATGGCCGAGTGACTGACAATGCTCCGAGAGTATTCCTGTCCAGAACAGACTTTTCAAACTTCGCCGTTCAGAGTCAGCATAAAAAGCTGGGTCCCCTCCACTGGTTCAGTGGACAATATGACGCACCACACGAGTGGCTGCATAATTCAGAATTTAGGCTAAGAATGAGAACTGAGCTAAGAATTAAGACGTGTCATCAGTCAAGTTTATTAGTGTATTGGATGAGTTACTGACAGCCATTCGTGTCTCGTTCTGAAACGTGGTGTGGTTCAGCAACTTCGTGAACTTAACCACGATTCTGGAAACAAATTTGCACGATTCGCAAACGTCGTTACTTTGATTGTGTTCAGACACAATCGTATTGAGCTTGATTCTGTAATTAAACTCGGGCAGTGGCTGCTTGAGTAAAGTAGGTAAGTGGAGCTGCTGTGCGCGCTGCTGTTCTCTGCCTCCTAAGTCATACTTCTGTTTGAAAAGCAAACTGCTCATTGTGGGCGGTGTATCTCGAATGACCTCAGCTTGGAATTTTCATTCAATTCTGAGGGTACAGCGCAACGCAATCAAATCAGAAACCTGTCAAACATTTCAAAATACAGAGGATTCAATGAAAGGCAAGCAGTTGAAAATTGTGCATATTCAACGCGATGAGTGATGAATTTCCTCTCCTTCCGATGGGACTACACTACTACTACTTCCGGGGTGGAACTGGTCCTCAGGCCTCCATTGTCAGCTGTCTGGCTGAGGTTCTTCTATTCTTATGTGCGCCATTGATTTCGTGGGCGTTCTGTTACGCAATCCAAGACTCAGAAGTATTGCCCATGCGCTTTACATGACTTAGCATAGCCTTGGCCTACCCATATTCTTCTCCAAATGCCGAATGACGATCATGAATGAGGAGTTTAAACTCAAAAAATTCCTCCAAAGATTGTTGCAACCGACCGTGTATCTCTTTAACTCGTCTTCTTTATCCCCAAAGTTATACCTTAACCTCCTCTTTCTAAGGCTGTCTCAACACAACTCCCATATCTGCGTGAAATGTAGCTCACAAAAGGGAGGGAAATGTGTTGACACGGGAGGTGTCACCTTCTAGTCGTCCTTTCTTTTCTTTTCCTTTCCTTCTACGACATTGTTGCATCGAGTAGAGATGGCCTAAAGAGCTTTGCATCTAGGTAGATGGTAATGATCGTGTCGAGCGATGTGTATGATCTACGTCCTTTCAGATGTTCGACGAATTTTTGCCGGCAAAGAAGGCTGTCAATGCCATGGATTGTGTTTGAGTTTAGGCATTAGCCTTAGCTTCCAGGTAAGCAGGATAATTTTCTCGTGGATTGAAATAGGGAGCTTAGATCCGCAAATGTCCCTTTGATTTGAAAAATTGACGCTGGTTCTCTTTTTCTCCTGCCTTGGAAGGAAGTAGCCTTTTTCATTTCTTCGTCTTGAGTCTGGTATGCTTGTTGACAGTGTTCTCATCCTGGGGCATTAAAGTTTTGTATTCATGTGGCTTGATCTTCCGAAAACCGATTCAACACGGCTAAGATGTGATGATCACGTAGTGAACCACCGCAACTAACGAGATAAGCGATGCTAAGCGTGCGACTGTCCTACACACCGAAACTGCATCAACCAGTCTCCTTAGCCTTGCATCAACTGTATTACGATGGATTCGTTCAGAAGGACCAAGTCTTCCTTAGGTTTTGTTTAATCGATACCTCTGCTGGAGGTGTTGTGGTTTTAATTGCGCAGATTCCAATGCATGTAGTATAATCTCTGCGGTTCGGTGTGTCACATAGCCACTTCGAAATGGTTTCTGAACCGTCGTCTTTAGCAGTTGCATATTTAAGCCATACAACAGCTCATCTTGTCACTTGCAAGAGGCACGTGAAGCCAAGGAACACCTAAATGGGACGTAACTCTTCACTTCTGCAGGAAAGCATGGATTTTCGTGCACAGACCTAGGCGCTGCTGCTTCTGTCCCTAATTCCCCTCATCTGTCGTCAATGACCAGCCAACATCATGGAATTTCTTCTAATCTCATGGACAATGCGAATCTTTTTTCAAGACTCGTCGAATGAAGTCAAATAAAGCATGCGTCGATCTTACTGCCAGCACTCCCTTTTCAGGAAATCTACTCCCGTTGAGTGCACCACTCCCACCCAGTGTGCTGCTAGAAATAGTTCTGCAATAAAAATGTCATGCTTCACCTGCAAATCCAACCCTCAGTTGAACGAGGACAACCTGCCGACAAAGCCAGCCCACCGATTGAACTCACGGACTGTCTACACGGCCAGAGCATCCAGGGTCTTCGTTCTTAATTTGAATACAAATCAAAATTCAACATCTGTCCATCCGCCTTGCGTACAATGTATTCCGAAAAGTCCATCATTCCGCTCAAAGCCAGCCGCTCATGAATATGTGAGTCGAAAAGATGTCACCAGTCACCACCTCCAGTGCTCTGGACTTCTAATCCCTCAGAACCGCCGCTTGCCGTCAGACAGAGAGAACGAGTCTCGACCGGCTTTCCACATTACATGCAAGATTTTATGCGAATTCGTTAGCAAGTCGTGACCAAATGAGTCATCATCATCATCATTATCATCACGAACGCTGTGGGGCAGTCCGGCCGCCCCCTTCAACTACCGCCAATTTAAAATGGGACACATTGCGCTCGACGGTCGACGCGGCGGTGGCTCGGTCCGGCGTAGTGCAGTAGCGCTACCTCCCTCGGGCCTGCCTCGGCTTTTGTCGAACACACAGAAGACAATTGCATGAATCTTAGAACACTCGCCTGCTCACACAACGAAAAAGTCCATCTAATGGTGATTTATGGGAATTTAAATGGCCCCAATAGAAGCTGAGCCCGTGGGCAGTGGGCGGTGGACGGTGGGCTGAGCGAGGTGGGGGAGCAATTCTAATTTTGTAATACCGCAGTCGTGTCGTGATGTGTGTTTAGATTTTAAAGTGACAACTTGATTAGCCTTTGATTGTGGGTAATTGCAACCTTTTAGGGCATATCTCCGCGCGATTTGGAAAATGGAATTGAAAAGGCAACAGAGTTTGGGGTGGGCGCTGTCGATACAGCAGCGCCTGGGTGCGATTCATTTTGATTAGTCATTCATGCATGGTATGCTTGGTAGTGAGAATGATTGCATATGTTCATCATCACTTTGGTAGTGGCCAGAGTTTGGTAGTGGTAACACTGTCGCTATAATACACATGACATTACTAGTTTTCTTTTTTTTCTTTTTATGATGTGATGTGTGCTTTTGCTAATCGGTGTTTTGTTTCATTCTAGGCTTCGAGGAAGGTATCCAAATGTGGTTACTTATTTGTGGCGCCGGACTGGGATTTCAACAATCCACTTTACAGAACTAAGGTAAGTCAGTGAAGTATATTATTAATCATTCTAGACGTAAGAAGGTTGTGTGGTGGTAGCAAGAAGAGGATATGTCCGTTTCTAAGGCTGTCATTACGCCCCGATCAGACTTCACTGAAAGACTTCCCTAAATTGGCTCCAGAGTCTTGATGAAATGGCTTTAATTTTGTGACATTCCTGATTGAACATGACTCAGTAGGCTTATAGGAACATCACTCCATGTGAAGGCCTGCCATCTGAGTCTCTTGCTGCAGCCAAACATCATTTAAACCTCGATGATAGCCACTAATCGCAATGTGTTCAATTTGGTGGACACGGTGAAATGATCTGGAGACCGCCGTCGTCCTCTGTGGATGTTGAGGTGTCGGAACGGTGCGCTTGCTACATTGAGGTTACGGCCCGCTGCAAAGACGATGAGTCTAGGATTTGGCAAATGGTCTTTCATTAAGCGGTTCCTGTCTTTAAATTTAAATAAAATCTCATTGAAATTTGTTACTCGTCTGAAAAGCCTATAGACGCAATTGTGTATGGAATATAAGATAGGTTGGGTTGGTGTGTTAACGAGCCGAATCCCGTCACACTTAGGTCATTGTAGACCCATTGTGATACCCATTTGAGGGAATAGCTTCCTCTCTGGCCCTGTCTCGTGTCCGCTACGCCGTTTCTCGTCCTGATTATTCCATGTTTAGCCAGCCCGGTGTCTTGATAAACCTACACAAAGAGACTTCATAGCAAGTCTGTTAGTTTGTGAAAGTCTTGGAAGAAGTGCCCTCCCAGCGTTCTATTTATGTGTGGAATAGGACATCGTTCAAATGTCCACCGTGGCTTCTTTGGGTGGTGCGCATCCGATTGTCCATGATTCTGGCGCATAAATTAGGCTGAATTTTACTGATGGCATGGGTTATGTTGGCTTCGCTATGGTTCACATAGATCTGCGACTTCAGGAAACCCAACAAGAAAAAAGTCTAAAGGGGTTAAATCGCACTATCTCGGTGGCCAGTTCATATCACCTCTACGTGAGACGAACCGCTCGTGCAGAATTTACCAATGTGGCGTGAGCTGTGTGGAACGTAGCGCCGTCCTGTTGCAACCACATGTCGTTGGTGTCCATATCATCCAATTCAGGTCAAAAGAAGTTGGTAATCATCGACCTATAGCGCTCGCCGTTGATGTTAATGGCTTGGCCAACGTGGTTCTCAAAGAAAAATGATGCCGCCAGCCCAAAATCCACACCAATCACGCTCTTGGATGACATGTGGATTGCTAACGTTCCTAATTCGACAATTTTGTTTGTTGACGTAGCCATTCATCCAGAAAAAGGGCTAAACGCGCGTGACTAGTAAGGAACGAAGAGCCAGGCTCAAGGGTTGATGGTGTGGTGTGCAAGGACATCTCTGTTTCAGTAATTTTATGCTAATTATTTGTACAAGGGTTACTTTCTTGTTCTTCTTTGTGCGGCTCTACAGTTGGTGAGCTGACAAACCTGAGCCTAAATCAAAAAGCTTCTCAAGACAGGGGGTTCTTCTGCGTCGCCTTAGAAGACTCTTTGGCTCTTTGGAGCAAATCCTTACAATCGGACATCATCTGTTCCTCTGTCCAACAAGCTGGAGGTTCGAGATTTTTCGGGTCTGTGACAAGTTGTCGATGCGTGTTCGATTGGTCCAGCCTCTCTAGGAATTGAATCCGAAGACGAATGGCTAGACTTACGTTGCGAATCTTCGCCTCCAGCTGCCATTTCTTTAGTGGCTCTGGAAGGCTCTAGCACATCTTTGATGGCTTCTTAACAACGACTCTACCTTGCATCATCATTACATCATTACCACAAGGTTCTGACGTTCCTAATGATTTGTGGCAACGTGAACGGACACAAATTCTATGCGCAGGGACTGCTTACTTACCTCGAATCAAGCATTAACTATGACTCCGCCCTTGACTTTAAAGAAACAACACCTAATTTGAACTTGGTGTGTAGCACGAACTCAAAGTTGATGCTCTTTTTAATCCACGTGCTCTACATTTTCTATCTAGATTGAACTGCGGCTTTCAATATCTATCGACACAAGATCGGGCGGCCACTTGTTCTCCCAAATCGGCTTCTGTTCATCATCCCAAGCCATGATCAACCATTCCTTCAATAGACGACGTTTATTGTTCTTTGAAGCGATTAAGTTAGTTCTAGTCCAACCAGACTCGTCCACACCGATGGTTCATATTTTTGGCGAATTCTTATCCCTCCAAGTGTCAGCGTCTCCCCCATTCAGCAGACTTGCGGCCACTCGCCCGAGAGTAATCGGCAACCGCACATTCCAGGCCCCACTTGATACCTGTCAACGAGCAACGACCGAGAGCGGTAACACGATCGCATACGTACACCACGTCCGTCGACATCTGACCTCACATGTCACATGACCGTACTCCGTTCCACACCTACACGCCGAGATTCGCGGCGCACATGTCCTTCACGACCGTTACACACAGATCTCAACACGGCGTCCTCCGCGGAGCGGTACGCCCGCATTCCGCTGAAACGACTGGATTTGGTGAAAGCAGCCCCAACGTCCAATGAACCCCCGTCCACCGGTAATTACCTACGCAAAGTTATCGCCGAATGGGGTTCATTAAATGATTTCCAATTCGTGAGCTAGACGAGCTCCGCTCAAGTGTCGTCTTCTCGTGCCCGTTGCTGGCTGGTTTACGGCCGCAGACAATTTTGCCGACTTCCGTATCGCGCCAACAGGAGGCATGGCTGTCTTGCGCTCGCAAAATTATGATCTGATGCGGTAATAAAGGAGCTGCCGGCCGGTGGAGCGGTGGAACTGGGAAGTCCGGCGGCGTTGCAGGTGATTGCTACCGTCTTGTGGATGGGTACGCAGGCGATGTGTCCATGCGAACATATCGCACTCCACGGCGCGGCGCATGCAATCTGCGCGAACGACGCGCAGCATCTACTGCTCGGCGAAGGCGAAGAGATACAAATCGCTATGCACGGCCATTTTCAGTGATGATTGCTGTGCGCGGCTGCTCATGCGCATTGATGGTTTTATCTTCGAAGTGGTGCGGCGGCGGGGGGCGGCCGACTAACGAAGGCCGTAATGTTGGATTAGGATAATAGGGCGGATGCTCATTGGAGTTATTCTTTACGCCTCATCTGTGGGCTGTTCTTCGAGCGATGAGTGGGTGAGTGGGAGGGGGAGGGAATTTTTGTCTAGACGATAGGGTGTTTGTTTGCGCACGATATTCTGTGGCAGTGGCCTCATTAGACGCCCTGGCTAAGGTCAGGTTTTAATGATATTGGCAAGTGATGCGCAGAGCAGATCGCGGGTGGGACTTTGAGAGACGCGCAAATTACAGATGTGCAGGAATGATCGATGCGGGCGTTGCGATCAACGCCGTCGTGGACGTAGAAACTTGACTTAATCTCCGGCATGGCGAACGAAGATGAATAGGAAGTTTCTAATTAATGAAAGTGGCAAGTGACGGAGACGGAATTGTGTGATTTTCGGAAGGGTCTCCATTCTTATGCTGTCTAGGAGCATTTTCAAAATCTTACTGATAATCGCAATGGCTAGGTGAGGCTACAGTCGCAATTTGAGGGGTCGTGGAAATACAAATTGTCTCTGTATCTTGCTCATTATGGTGTGAATGGTACCCCGACCTCATCGATTGCATCGCTGTTCGATCTGTCGGAGCATGTTTGGAGGAGGAGATGCAAACATTTCTGATGAATTTGTATTTTGTTTAGGCGACGAAGCTGCTGTACTCTTAGATCCGATCGGTGTCGTGTCTACGTTCATTCTGCTGGATCCATTAAGCTACTCACCTTGTATTCGGCTTCGTCAGCTTTAGAGCCTATTAAAGAGGTCATGTTGACGCGTAAATCAAGCATTTTGAGGTCTTCGCAACATCATTCGACTAGCCTGGAGTTGTTCATTGTATTCTAGTTCTTGGAATTCGGATAAGGATGAAATGTAATCACTGTCCATGTCCTTGATTGATACGATGGACAGAAAATGCTTGCAGCGCCTCCGGGGTTCTAGCTCTATCATCTTTATAGGTAGACGTCATCACCCTTATCCACTGATGCCTTCATAAAAATGTCTATGGATGAGATGTGAAACAAAGCTCCTTGTCGCGCTGTGGGCGAACCTTATACTACTTAGTTATTGCGTGCAGAACGACTAAAACGATCCAGCCTGCCATTAGACTTCGTACCTTCCTATTAAGTGGCCTTTAGTTCTGACGAACTTTAATCTAACAGAGTGATGTTGCTTTAGTCATGGCTCTGTAGCGAAACCCTTTCGAAGTGTTTGTTCATGAATGGCAAACTGCATCAAAATTTTTATCAAAGAGGCTTGAGTTGATAGAAAAGATACAGTAAGTCATGGATGATGTATCGAGGAAGTGGGACCGAAGATTTTCCACAAACACAATCTTCTTATTTCAAATAACACACCAGAGCCAGCGAAATTAGGTGGCTGTCACTATCGCCAATCTTCGACATCAGGTCGCCTCTAGGTGTGATGTCTTACGGTCCCACCAGAGCACTGTACGCGCAAAGGAGGTGATGTGTAGTCTCTTCCTCCTGTTCATCGATGCTGCTTGGGCTCTTGCGGGTCAAATTTGTGCTCTTTTATGCTGGCAAAGAGAATCTTCAGTTGGCTGGCTAGTGGGATGACGGACGTGTCACAACTCCCTCATTGTGACTAGATCCATTGTGATCCTCATTGGGGGACGTGCGAAGCGATTGTCAGACATACATTGACTTAGGGGAGCTTAGTCTGGTGGCAGGTCTCCCTGAAAACCACCAACCTGAGGAGATTAACCAGAATCCGGAGACTAGCATGTCTGGATGTTACAGGATGTCACAGGAGCAGTACTACTTCTACGGTGGGCTTGGAGGCAATATTAAACCTACTACATGTTGATCTCTATATGCAGGATGAAATATGTACCAGAGTTCTGTGACTGGCAGAGACTGGAGTAGTGACAAAGGTAGTGAGGAATGTCCGCTTTTTCCTCTTCGTCACCGCGTCCTCTGCATATGTGGTGATACTTAAAACGATTGTGACCAGTGAGTACTCCAACCACCAGCGCTAACAACCTTTTGTCTGACCTACTTGTGTAGATAGAATGACCTTTTGAGACTGAGTGTTGGCCTGTAGTCCCTAAAAATTATTTGTATATAATTATATTCGTCTTTCGAAGATGGTAGACTGTAGGGAAAAGAATAGAAGGTACACCTCCTCTTGCTGAGAGAGGGAAGAGGTTGTACCACCACCAGCAAAGTTCATCGGCCTTGCAACTACCCTGTATGTCGGAGTGCCCCACCACCCACTTATGGTGTTCATTAAAATGCTCAGTCATCTCGTTAACAGACAGCAGATATTTATGGGTTGGTTTTGAAAGAAAATGACATTGTTCAGAGACTTAATTACAACCTCTTGGTGAAACGCGGTTTGAAGCTCTGAGACATTTGACGCATTGCATTTATGGACATAATTTATAGCCTCATTGTAGCTGATCTGCCGCATTCCATATTGATGCTCGCCAACACATCCTGGAATGTACTTTGAGGAGTGTCAACGAAAGTACAATGCTTGCTCCAATAAATGTGCCTGGTCGGTGGAGGCCGTGTAGGTGAGTCTAAAAATGTTTATACAGCGCAGAGGAAACCACGTTAATCGTGGGAAACGTCTCCCCTTCGCAAATAGGGACAGGCATTGGGGTAAAGACGAGAACTACATTCATTAAAGTGCTTGTCATGCACCTCATTTCAATGACGCCACAAGTTGCTTATGGGCACGTGTCTCTGCGGCTTGGATCAGTCTCAAGAGCATTCACGATAAACTATTTCCGCCTAAAATTTGAATGATTTTGTGTACTTTGACATCGTTTTTGTGTAATTTCTCAGTTCGAGTTCGAGTTGGACATCCCATGCCTAGAAAAAAGTTTATCAAACTTCACCGAAGAACGTCGTGCTGTAGAAGGTAAGTCTTCTTCCAACTCGGACTGTAGCGCCATCCACATGTCCGTCAAGGCGCTGACAATGTTTCTCCCAAATGCCTCGCAGTCAATATCCAAGTGAACTCGGTCACCAGACTTCAAATGCTCCCATCTCGACGTCTATTCCCCCGCCATTCATCTAAAATTCGAAAACAAAAAAAAAAAACAAAAAAAATCCCCTTTGACCACCTGGACCACGTCAGCGCACTTCTATTTGTATGGCCCGCTCAGCGTTCCTTAATTGATGGTCTCTCCCCTGTTCCCCATTGTGAACAAATCCAAGTGTCCGCCATCAAGTGGCTTTGTTTGTTTGGAAAGCCTACCTATTGGCCGTATTATCGTCTCAAACTGCCACTTTCACTGCCCAGGCATCGCATGACCAACGCTCGAATGTCCAAGAAAACCGATAAAAACGTCGCGAGTAACATTCTTCTTTTTTTTCGAATTCGGTTTCGCTGTGTTGTGTCTCTGTGGCTTTGTTCGGCCGAAGCCGATGGCCGGGGCTGCTGGGACCCCAAGTGTCCCACCAAGTGCATTGAACGCACGCAGTACGTCTACCGCTTTGGGTGTTGTTTTTGTTTTTTTGTTGTTTTATTACTCAATTAAGAGCGTGCTCCCCCAACCCAGTTGATTGCTCCATTTGACTGGGACTGGGAATGTCTTCGCCGCTGTGACAGAGCGACAAAAATTCCAACTCTCCACTATGACGGGCATAATTCTTCGGCACTCCGGCTGTCGGCCTCATGGACGCACTTCAGCTATGCGATGCAATGGTGGCGAGCCCACTAATCAGTTGGCTGAAAGGAAAAACTCAACAAAAACAAATTTCTCTCCCATGCATCTGTTGGATTGTGGTTGTCCGGCCAGCCGGCTGCCGCGTCGGCCTCGGTTTGGGAGGAGGCACGCGAAACTGTCGCGCGCACAATGAAACGACACAAATGATCGGGGCAGCCTCCAATTACTGATAATCGCGTGCAACATTACTTTTGCCGGTCTGCGGACTGTGCTGTGGTGCAGTGGTTGTTGCAGACTTTATGTTGCTTTAACTGATGAGGTTTGTTGTGCAGCGCTTTTCAAGTTTCGGTGCATGGTTTGGTTTTGTTTGTACAGTGGGACCGAGTGGAGACAAGTGGGTGCTGTGGACTGATTTTGTTGAGTGGATTCCGGTCGGTTTTTGAGGGTTCTTCTGGCAGCCCGAATTCCGTAACTCTTACAAAATATGTGGCAGGCCTCTTAAACAGAGCGCGATTGAAGACATGATTGCCACTTGGAAAGCAGAGGGGATCGGCGTGAGTCGATCAGAAGGAGTGACGACAGGTGTTGTACAAATGCATATAACGATCGTAGTACGGTGTTTCGCTTTATTCCCTTACAAATGTTAGTGTGATCTTCGGACGATCACTTTTCGGTCAACTGACTGGAGACGGCCACTATTTCTTGAAGAAGACAGCTCGCAGTTGGCTTTATTCATCCATTCCTTACGAGAGATCTTGTGAGAAGAACTAATTCAGCAGAGTACAGAGAATGTGGGTCTATTTTTCAAGCTAAATCATGGGTAGCCTCAATTTCAGGGTGCAACCATCTTAGTTCGCACCTTTTAAAGTTCATCCTCATCATTCATTCAAATCCGGAAGAAGGCGTTGTTTCGAAGTCAGACATTGGCCTTCGAATTAAACTGATTGACTGCCATCACAGTCCTTACATCACCGCATGTTTAGAAATATTGACTTGTGAGCAGTGAGGTGGCGTCGTTACATCAAAAAAGAATTGAGTTCAACATTGATCATCTGATCTTCAAAATCTTGATCTTCAGTTGACCAGAGTCTGAACTAAAGATTGCAGCATCAGGTTGGTGGCCTCAATCTGAACGTAAGTTAAGGCTGCTTCAAGTTGCTGCATGCATGATCACTTTATCTCGCAAACGAAGATTCAGTTTTCATCTCCTCGGACCAGGATCGTCTTTTCAGACCCATTTAAACAACGAAATTCTAGTTTCCCCACGTCAACATGCTTATTTCACGGTAACACCTCTTGAGAGTCAATACAATTACAAGGAGAAGGTACATTATTGCCGGAGCATTTAAGAATCTTCCTCACAGGTCGGACTAAAGATCTGACAAAGCGTCTTCATGTCAAAGGAACACTGGATCAGCTTCTAGTGTCTTTTCATCATCCAGCCCACCAAGCACACTCTTCGGAGTAATTTCAATTCGACCGGCGATGCATATTCACTTCCGTTTTGCAGCTGTTTGGGACTGTCCTGTGCTTAGTCTGGTCGTCTTTATGAAAAGCTATGTAATCCCAATGGTTTTCCAGCTCCATCGCATTCGGGCCTTGAAGTCAGATCCATGCCTGACTAGATCTTCTCATTGGTTGTGTCTCTCCCTTGTATACTGATGTACCCTAGTGTCCAAGTTATTAGCGCTAGAGATGTGAGTGTAATTCGGAAGTCTAACATCTGTCTGCCACACTGCCTTGGCCACATCGAGCACATCTAGCGCATGGACACCATGCTCTGACTAAGAGGCTCTTCGAGGCCGAGCTTGGATCAATATGAAGAGGAAGACGACGGTATAAAGACCAACTGATCGTGGACGCAAAACTGATTGGTTTTGATGACTGAAAGCAGCATGATAGTCAATGACTGTCAGACTCAAACCATACTTCGGTCTTCAGGCCTGTTAAGTAGCCGAGAGGAGGAGCATGAAGACATCACCCATTCTGGCAATGCTGGCATGTCGTCAATCTTTGGGATGCTAGCGGATATTCCGTCATTCTTGCCTTTATAATCATATCTAGGCGGCTGAAAAACACCGCAGCAACAATATGACAAGCACGGAGTAGGAGCTAAGAGGTTATATTCCCTCATGGGAATCAAAATGGATCCAACATGACCTAAGTGAGACGTAGCTCACCCACGTCTACCCACGCACCAAACTTAATTTTCCGAAAAAATGGTCCCATGGACCTGATGAATCAGCAGCAGGCCTTGTAAGACTTCATTCAAGCTTCTCGAGGTACTGTGCTCAAAATTCAGGCACAAAAGCTGTGCTGTCGAGAAGTGCCGAATTCAGAGTTGAGTCAATGATCCTACGATCATCTTCTGCTTCTAGCCATGTCCAGCTTCTAAGACTTGACAATCATTTTCTGAGTCCTTCTCGCACCTCGTACTGTCATTGTTGAATTTTTTTCTTGTCCACCGCAGATCATGATCGCCAGCTGCTGCACTTATCGTCCAAAGTGATCCTCACTAAAATTCAATGTGGTTTCCATTGAGTCTGCTCGAGACCCACTATCTCTGCTGATGAATGACAGACTTTGGAGGTCGCTATTGGGAGTTCCTGCCTAGTGCTTAAGATGACCTTCTGCCCGCTTGTACGCTGACTTCTTGGTTGGCTAGTTGTCGATTAACGTTCCTTGACAGTTTAACGTTTCCTCCTCAGAGCGAGAAACTTTCTTAGAAGACTTAACTGTTCGGAGTTCTTTTGCCCACTTGCCCTCAAAGCTCATGCCACTCAACTACCTAGAATGCCATGACCACCTAGAGTCGTAGGACCCTCTTAACCACCCTCAATCAAAATCACCTCTGCCGACACGAATGAAAAATCAAATCTTGCCAGAGACTGAACTCACTTCCAGTCACTGCATCCCACATATGACCCCACTGTGCACTGCATTCGGAAAAAAAAAAATAACCACATGCACTTTTCCCCTTCAACAAGCACTTCCACCGTCCAGCGCCCCAACACACCGGGGCCAGTGACAGGCGATGCTAGGGAGTTGGCCACATGTGATCGGATCGGCGCGCTTGGGAAAACCTCACTTGTTGTGTCCTCGCCACGGGAGCTCCAAAGAAAGTCCCAATCAACGAAAGAGCAAGTAACCTAGAGACATGATTTGTTTTGTCGTGTTTGTTTGGAGACTCTCCACATCGGCATCTCCATCTCCATCGCTATCTTTGGCCCCATTGCCGGTGCCGGTGGTGCAGTTGTTGTCGTCGTCGAGTGAGTATGGTCCGGTTGTTGAACCAGCCCCGAGTGATCCGCAGATGTTCACAATGGGACCCGAAGGAAACCCCACTTCACCGCCGCGTCGCTTTGGTTAGATCTCTTAATGATTGCCCGTGCAGTTGTGTCACTTGGATATGTGGCGGCATATGCGCTCGCACGAGATGGTTTTTTGCATTGAAATGGCGCGGCAACCTGCAGGCGAAGGTGTGCGCCGGCGATGGTCATTAAGGAGGCCGCCTTATTTGTGTCCTCCGCCGCTGCTGGGTTACTCGCGCGTCTAACTTGCATGCCTGGGAGTGGAGAGACACCGACTGCAGCGAAAGTTCTCCGCGATCGTGGAGCACATAGTTTTCACTTTTCTCCTCCTTCAGCAGGCCGGCACTGCGCCTTGCCACAAATCGCTGCCACCTGAGCCGCCATAATTTGCGGCTCCGATAATTTCTCTGACAACATAATCGCACGGTAATTTGCCTCAGCGATGTGCTTATCATAATTTAGTGCCATTTGGCGAATGAAAATCTTCGACTTAGGCGTAATATCTTCCGGACGGCGGCGGTGGGCCGCGGCTAATGCGCTCCCGATCGGTGCTTGGACGTGCGCCAGAGTGTGCCGCGCCGCTGTGTGTGCTCCTCGCTGAGTTGATAGGCGAGCCCGTAATGGGGAGGCAGCCTCGACGAGAATCATCAACTCAATATCTTGCAGGGTTTTATGGCCGCCCCAACGAGGAGACGGCACTCAAGCAGGAAGTCGTTTAGATGTTTCCCCCTCCCGGCTGTCTGTTAATCCTTTTAGAAGGAGTCGCCAGGAACCATGTCCTGCGTAATGTTCTCTTCGTTTCTAATTGGTTATTATGGACGGTGACTTGGCGATAGGAAGTGAAATTGTCGCCGTAAAGTTGGCTGTTAATTGTCGAATCGATGGCAGGTGTGGCGGACTTGGGGTCCTCTGCCACTGATTGAGACTGGAAACTGTTTATGTTGAAAGGGTGTCCCAGAGGAGGAGGTCGATTTTACGATCGTGATGGGGTTTCAATGAGACTCGGCTGACATTTTTTCCCAAGTCGCACCGCAGCGTCACAAAGCAAGTCATTTGAACATTATGCCGTCTATTAATTCGCAAGTGCTTAGGAGGCTGATTAAAAAGGACTCTCCGCGCATAGCCGAAGCAGTTATGGCTTCCAGTGAATGACATAAAATCGAGGGAGTCACCTTGAAGATAAACTTGAGCTGGACAGTCAAATGGCCACTCATCGGCGTCATTGCCATCCTCTCTTTGATCCTCTCCTTTAAAAGGCCACCTAAGGGATGTTTCAATTAGAGGTTCCATTTTGAATGTCCCACAAAAGACATCATTTTCAGACAGGGGAGAGATATTTTTTACATCTCCATAACGACAAGATCTTGACTTTAAGTGTGAACAGCAGTTGTGCGTAATGCCGCCCAGTTGACGGTGCTTAGCAGCCAATGAATGAGGTAATGAGCCAGGTAATCGTCTCATTTTGGTCGTGAGGCGGTCTATTAGAAATGCCGTGTCTCGAGAAAAATTATTCGATTTCAAGCCGGTGTAGAAGAAGAACATCACAAGGATAGAGCCGTGTTTAAACATCCTGGCTGACAGAACTGAATGTACAGAGATTTTATGTTGCAGGTCGAGCGCCATTTTATTTTGGATGACGCTAGTCAGTTGGCATTTGACAGTCGTACGGTGTGGGTAGCTAACAACATGTCGACGTTATTATAACACTAATTCATAAACGAGAGAGATTTGGTGGACAAGGGGCATTGCCATCAACCGCGCAACCTAAAGTGCGTGCCTCAGTAGCATGCTGACCATCGTTGTCTCACATTGAGTAGCACCTACATGTCCAATCGAATTTACTAAATTTATCCTCCAACCTCTGCTCGCACAGACCACCCAGGTGCATCCATTGTGCCCAACAGGATGGATCCCAAATCAATTCGATTGATGAAAGTCATGTTATGCCGAACAAAAGATTCACATAACAGTGACCCACCACGAGTGAATTAATTTTGACTTCTGGCACTGGTTGCAAAACAAAACATCAAGAGCAGCGGCACGTTATGAGATACGTGCTTTATGGTCTTTTGCGTAACTCGATTACGCTAATTGACTCACTCTATGGCGATGCTTTCATTTCAGCTCTGAGTTGGGAAAGCGGTCAAGCTGCACCATATTTCTCGAATGTAACCTTTGTGCTGCCATAAGTTTACGGATGGGTTACAGGCAATGCGATGTTTGTTGGCGAGATGTTAGAAATATTTGCAGTTGTGATTGTGTTCTTCAACTTCACTTCTGGCAGACAATCTACGAAGATCCTGTTGTCCACCTGAAAATTTGAGTTAATGGAGAGGCACTCACAGATCGTGTTCGTTCTTCCGTAATTCCTTCCTCATTCGGACTCTAAATGGCGACGGATAAGAAGCTTTCCATGACAGTCGTGGCGAGAGATTGCGGACATTCTTGCCCTCTGCTTCATTGCTCAAGGCCATATCAAGCAACGGACGAGCTGACAAATTGGAGCGGAAACATGAAAATAGCTAAGGCCATTGAAGCAGCAATCGCCAGATAAGGACATCTTAGGTCATCCCGAACAGCCAGACAGCCGTTATCTCATGGTCATCACTCAATACTGGACGCAAAATATTTAAAGACGTATATAAACGAATGACACTTGCCGTCCACGGTAAAATAACGAATGCTCCCCGGGGGAAGCTGAAGAGCAGGGGACTTAAAATCAGGCTTTATTTCACTTTCCAAATGGAATCAAGGAGATTTTCAATATTCTACCTGTTTTGGCTGGTCAGTAGGTGTTCCTTCATTCCCGTCGTTTCTGCGTGGACGAGATGAACGAAGTCTGTGACCACCTGGAAGTAATAGCTGTCCCGTGTGACGATCCGATCCTCACTTCTGAACTTTCTTAAAACTCGCAAAACACATCCTAACCACCAAACACACAGGTACTTGTTGCAGCATACTAAGCCGGTGTCCCTCTTCCGGCCTCTGTTGGTGCTACAGACCCCGTTTTTAAACACACTTCTCGTCTTCATATTTTTGGCTCCTGTTAACTTCTCGTCTCTGTCTTTAGCTGTCCGTCCGTGGTCTGCATTAGGCTTTCTTTTGCATATGTGTGACGCACGAAGGCGGATACGAGGACCACTCCGACGAGCTGAGCCATCCAACCACAAGCCACCGCCCTCCTCCTCTAAATTAAATCTACCCGATTAGCGTGCTGCAACATACTTTTAACCTTGAACTTGATTCTAAATCATTCCTTTAATGTTTCCAAATCAGCTGTGCGTGCTCCTAAATGTAATGCATCCACCCTTGATCGGAGTTGGTCTTATGCCAAGCATGACCGCCCAGGCTCCTATTTAAATTCTGGACGAAATCTTCCTCTTGGACATCGTTTGCTTCATTTGACTCGATTCCCTAGCTCACAACAGAAGTGACGGATGGGCTAGGAATCTACTGGGTTTATAGGAGTTTCTCTATATTCAGAGAGTGACCAATTGGGGACACAGAGATACCTTAATGTGTTCATTTTATCGTTTTCGAAAGAAGAAAAAATGAGTTAAGTGTGGCCAAACAAAAACAGCATACTTCTTAAAACCTAGCCTGGACATGAACCGGAAACAACATCCTCCCACTTCAACCAGTTAAGATGGAGTGATCATCTGCTAGTTCCTTCTAGAACCTCCGTAAAATGATTTGAATCATTCTCTTAACGCGGCGCACCTCCTCCGTATCTGTATGCATGCCCGACCGCATTCGTCTTTTAGGGTCGACTTCAAAACACTCTCCGGTCCGCAACAGTAGTGTCAACTCGCTCCATTTCATCTAGTCACTGAAGACGCCTGGGCGATGTTGCTTTAAGTCATCTCCTCCATTCACATCCAACGCAAATAAGATCAAGGACCAAACTCTGAAACTTCTTCTCGTCTTCGTTGCCTCATATAAAAACGATGGCACTTTAGATTCACGGCTAGTTTAGAATGACTAGAATGACTATCCCGACAAAGAGGGCTCTGCTACTCAGATGCTTCTTGAAGCCACAAAGATCCCAAGTGGAAATATATCGCTGGGCTGATGTCGTCTCTAGTCGTTACTCCGAAGTTGAGGTGGACTCTGAAGTTGAGGTGGAGTCCGAGACTGACGGACGTTCTGCTAGTTGATGGTCCGCATTCTCTCTAAATGACAGCATATACATCACCTTAGCCTCTTTTATGTCCGACATTTTCTGCGAACGTCCAGTCACATCAAAGCAATTTCGCAAACTTTTCGTAAATCGTGCATTTTTTTCCAAAATGTCCAAAATGTATGGCATGAACTACGACTAAAAAGGCACGATTCAGTGTCACAGCGAACGTCACGTTGAAGGCCTCGCTTGGTTCGTGACCGACCTCAAAAGAACTGCGAATTGTGTTAATTTCGTTGTCCTGCATAAATTGATATCACAGCATAGCATTTGAGGTGGCATCGTCGTATCCTTCGGCTCGCTACCTGGCAGTCCTGAGGCCAATGGAAGATGGATTGATGACATGCGCCTATTTGAAATTTTCTTCTGAGTGCGTCGTTTAAAGAAGTCGAAGTGCAGCTTCACGTTTGCAGAATTATGGGAAGTGGGCTCTGTGGAGCAATGGCTAGGCACGTCCACTCCTCTGCCGGATGTCTAAAAGCGATTCCCGACAAGAATAAGTTCCATACTTCACGGCTCTACCTCTCTCAAGATACTGGCAAGGCTCAGAGGATTTACCTGCAAAGAAAAAACTTCTCGGTCAAAGAAGGCATTAAACTGCAGCTAGACTCAGGTCTCTCATAAGCCATATCTGCCATTGAATCTTCTGAATTGAAGAGGTCAAGAATGAGACTACGTCTTACCAACTACTTGGCAGTGGCCCTCTTCCGCAAAGACGAGATGCTCTGAGATCAAGACATATGCCCGTGTTTCTTCGTGTGTAATGCCACATAAAGGCTTGAAATGTGCACCCAATCATCGACAGATCGGCCGACCTGGGACTGCATTTCTAAACTTATCCACGGCATCAACCTCCTCTGACTGTTCAGTCATTTAAATGGTAATCTCCGCCATTGTCCAAACCCCACGAACATGGTTTTCACTGCTCCGGCGTGGGTTTTTTTTTTCAGAGAAAACCTATCACCGGTCGCACTATGGAATGTGAGCATTCCTGTGACACGAAAGCGACCATCCGGAAGTGGCATACGGGCGATTCGGACACAATAAACCCCACGGGGGGCATCTTCAGTGCGCCTAAGTCCACGCCATTCACTTCCAGACTGATTTCAATAAATTCCCCATAACTCTTCGCGCCTGGAACGTCATCTGTGCCACGTGATCGTGAGAAGCGACCGACTCCGGGGGCCTTGCGCAATGGCAGGCGACACAAAAGAAAATTAATCACCGCCGCCAGAGAAATGCTCATAAATTGTCAATTTAGACACAGTAACTTTCGACAGGCGACCGATTTGTCAGCGGTCTATTTCGAGAGGCCCTCTCTCTGCTCGTCATTAGAATTTCCAGTCCGAAGCAGCCCACTCGAAAAACCTGGCACACATCGCATTTGTCAAACGTTAATGTTCTGCAATTGCATGCGGTTCAGGGGGTCTGCAGTCGGCAGTCGACAGCTACCTCACACCACCTCCGGGTCCGCGTCACGTAAGCACGGCCAAAGACTCTGACGAAGCCACTGACGAAGACACATGACAGGAAGGCGACAAGCCAACTCTCCACACATCGCGGGTCCGTAAACCGCCGAGGCACTTAACCACTGAAACAGTGTAACAATGCGACCATAAATAATGACGAACTTACTTCGCATTTGACAGGGATTAAGTCGTTTTTACCATTTATCTTATCGCCGTCATTGATATTAATTCCTATTAATCTGTCATCGAGCCTCGTACACCCATGCGGACGGGACGGGCACAGTCATCGCTTGCTGGTCGTCTTGACTTCACTTGCCGTGGCGTGGCGTAGCGGCAGCCTCACTGGTGGCCGGTGAATGGTGGTGAAGCAGCAGCACCCTGTTGCAATTAAAATGCAGCATTTGTCACAGCGTACCAGCGCGTATTTCAGCTTCTGACGGGCATTTGTTTCGCTTAGCTGTCAAGATAATCCCGTGTAAATATGCATGCACGACAAGGCCCGAACACATTCGCACTCGTGCAGCCACGCATACGCATACGAGCGCACATAAATCTCAATTGAGGATTTATGACGATAATTGGCATGGCAGTCTGGAGACTCGCGATACATGACGGTTTCGCCTTGTTTGCATGCCAGTTTGGGGGATTGTGCGATACGCTGCGACGTGATTTCGACCACCACAATGGGAATTAATTAGCCAAATCGACACCAAGGCTCTCGGTGCCATGCCGCGGGGGCTGTGTCACCATCAAAGTGAGTAACCATCGACGACGTGTGGAGTGTCGATGTTTTCGAGTGAGCTTAGGGCGCACCCTGTGCGGTGTGTAATTAGCAGTCGATTGTTGGTGTTACTTCACGATAATCGGCGGATCTGTTTAATTGGATTGAATATCAAACGCAGATCAATGCAGCCCACCACAGCACGTCCGAGATGCGAGAGTGGGCGGTAACCGCATGGGTAGCGGCAATGGCGTCGACGTCGCCGTCGCCGTCGCCACGCTGCTCTGGCACTTAATAGAGATGTAAGTTTCTGTGGAGAAGGTTGGCGTCAGCACTCAGCAGTGATATGGGGAAATGTTGTTGTGCCTGTTTCGAGATAGCCGACTGGTAAGTGTGCCAATGAGCAACGGGACTGCGGCAATCAATTTGAGGGGATCCGCTACTTGAGAGTTGCCCTCCCCCTTACCAACACTCATACTTTCGATGAAGTCTGTTCAGACTTGTTTCATTGCACGCTTCCGATGGATGTGTCGTGAGTGCTGAGACGGTACACAACTTCCGATCCGAAGTCGGAGCGTTTCCTTGTTCCTTGTTCGAACTTGATTTTTGGCATGCCCATCAGTTGAGCATTTGATGAGGAAGTATTGGAAGGAATGGTGGTTCGTCTGTTAGTTTACGACGAAAGACCACCACTTACCGTGACTTTGGGCGAAAGTTGATCACTTTTGTCGGAAGAGTCATCCAGCGGCCAGGAGTAACGACATGTCCGCAAGCCTCTGTTTGGAGCAGTTTCTGATCACTGACACACTAGCTCATGCGAAAGTCCGATTTTGAAGAATCTTAGGACATTTTTGTAAGCTCCCAAGAACGAAGAGTAGTCGTGTAAGTAAGCGAAAGAATTGAAAACGCGAGTCGGTAAGCTGAGGGTTTGAGTGTCGGAAGTCTGTAACGAAGAGGTGAAGTCGGGCTTAGGGCAACTTTCCCCATTTGAAGTCTTTTTTCCGACGATTGGTTGTTGAACAATTTTGAAATGTCTCAGGTCAGGTCCTCCGATGTTTTGTCGTGCCTTCTATTGGGCATAGCGACGTGGTCTGCTGCTCAAATTTGCAAATTTGACGCACCGTTTTCGAGAAATGGACGATATTTCAAAATGAAATGGTTCATGTCACTTTTTCTGACACTTTCCTACTTTTTCCAAGTTTCCTGCGATCCGATGCGTATTCTTATTGAGTCGGTTGTCCACTAGGATGTGACTACCTGGCTACAGCACTTTGTGTAGACAAACTAGGGAAAGTTCTGCGGATGTTCGAAGCAGTCCATTGGCTCTGTACCTATATGAGGCATGCATCGTTTGAGCTGTTGTTTGTTTAAGTCGTCAGAACCAGAATCCTTGACTTACTTTCTGTCCTCTTGTCCAGCGCTTGCCAGAGCAAGGCAACGTACTTTCGAGCAACCCTTCCTCGAATCTCTGGCCAAGATATCCAAAAATGAACATCAAACAATTAATAATGTTCTTGAATGCCGCGCAATGTTTTTAAATGCACATCAACATCCAATTGTCAGATCTGTGGTTTCAAAACGTCACTCAGTGTTAATTGGATTCTCAAAGAAACATCAGCTCACACACACAAGTCGGGCCATCCAACAATCCTCTTTAAATGATTGCCTAAAAGTGGAATAGTGGATCAGTGGTTGAACAATACAAGGACCTCCTTATTGCGCTAGAGTAGACTTCAAAGGGAACTTAGACCACATTACGTGCCTTGTGTCCTCATAACGCCGCGCCGTCCCCATATAGGAGTGGAATTCCGCTCTTCAAACGCTGGACGGTCCCCTGTTATGAGCATGAGTTGAACGTGCAGGATTTAAAATAATCATGTCCTTACATCTCCCACTGTAGTCACTGTAGCGTTTTCCAGGCGGAAATCATGTCAGCTAAAGAGACACGCTGGACAATGTCTCAATAATGTTCAACTTATAAACCTCCCTCAAACTTTGACTTAACATTTCAACGCTCACCTCACGTGGATGCCGGAACACTGTTATATCACAGGCAGTGGTGAAACTGATGAACCCGCTAGGCTTGGCACTGCCTCCGATCTCATACCCTCGGAGACATGCCATTCGCGTCAGCAATGCAATTCCTTGAATTAATCAGACTAACGAATCTCGATCGGTCAAAAGGCAGCGAAAATAAATTCGTCTGACACTTGATTTATAACGTACACTGAATCTACTTAGTAGGCCACTCATGACACTTACCGGGGTGAAGACAGCTCACTGTGTCGTATGCACACACGTCTCCTAGATGGGTCTCCCATGTAACGATGTGATAAGCATGGTGCTCTACCCTGTCCTCCGGTAGTATACTCCATCTGAGGGCCCCTTCCTCGACAATCTGATAAACGAGCTGCGCAATATCAGCATTAACTCAAACGATTCGCACTGGATAGTTTGAAGAATAGAATCACAATGGGCCTACTTTTGGCCCAACTGTGACGGCTCCTCGTAGTCGAACGTAATGCCATTTCCACTGTAAAAGGTCCCCAATTAGAGAGTCCGTTGCATTTAGAAAATGTAAGTCTAAGGTGGTGACTCCATTTTGCATTACATTTGCCAATCCACATTCATACGAAATTATGGAAAACGAAGATTATTCGTGCATTATCACCCGTCAAACTTAGCAAAAGTTTAATTGTCGGCTACTCCATTCGTTTCGATGGATAGATTGGAGTGTATTTAAAATCTCCTTCGTCCAGTAGCCACATGGACCCTCATTAAGGCACTTTAAACAATCCAACTTTTCAGACCGGTCTTTGGACCACTGCGGAGACTTGCACCACCTTCTGCTACCAGTCCCCAGTGCCCACTCCAGAGTCATTGAACTTGATGTTAATTTTCCTTAATTGTGATTCACTCACCCGCAAGTCGTGTGATTGATTACGAACCGGGTCACTGAACGCGGAATGTGATCTGGCTGATGTTGGATGACCTGTCACCGCAGTCGAGGATGTTTCACCTGAAAACGAGTTGATCAACTGATTATGAGCTAATCGCCGGATCACTCACATCGGAAACGCAGTGAACCGCGGAATGCGGACATCGTCGTGTTGACGAACAAAAGTCTGGCTTTGTTTTTTTTTGATTATTCGTTAATTTTTGATCGTGATGCAATTTTATATGACGGGCGTGTCAGTCACTGACACGGACTGTCCTCCGACGGGAAGATTGGAATCTTGCATACATTTTGTTGGTTTGGGACCTCTGTGCAAAGCGTGTCGAGGCATTTCAATTGAACGGCACAAGTTCGAGCACTGCTACAAGTCTTCCCTCTTCTAGCATCATCAAAGAAATATGACCTAAAGACGGCGTGTGTCGGATCAACTGACGCGTCATGCTGGAACTGAATTGTTACATGACGTACATTTTATGAAGAGCTGGACAAATTTAATTACCGTCAACCCTCACATCAGTGCTTCAATTGATACTGCAAGCATTTAGCTTGAATTTGTTGCGAAATTGTCTTATTTACTAACACTGTCTATGTGTTGTCTACTATAGATCTTCTCCCAGTTCAGACACCAACTGATTCCAAAAGGCTTTCTCTGAAGGTGGACTCAAAAACGAGACCGCTAATTTTCTTCTTCTTTGTGTGCCTCTTCAATCCGTGATGATCCTGGACTCAGCCAACAAGCCTCTCTAGCTAGAGTGATCTCTGCCTAGCTGCCTTCAGATTCGACTTCGTACGTCAAGTTGTTTGGGTTCACAGACGCGACCGTCCTCTGTTGCGTTGTCCAACCGCTCTGCATTTGCTCAGCCCAATAGTACGTTGGGTCCGTCGACGCCTGACTATGTTGCTGTACAGCCCTTATAGTTAGTGGTTGAAGCTTCTCCTCCAGATGCCATCAACGCAAATAGGACCAAAGATGGCAGAACTTTTCTCGAAGAAAAGTTATAGTTATAGCTACAGGGTTTCCCTATTACTTCTTCATCCTTCATCCACTTTTGCGATTGTCCCAGCTCCCTACAGTATGATCCGGATGATCAGTGTCTTATAAAGGGTGATTTTTTAAAAGCTATAGGAAAGTTTTTCAAAAGGAAACACATAAAATTAAGAAAAGTGCATGAAATCTTTATTTGAATCGATAGTACGGTCCATATAATTTAATGTTTGAAGATTATTTCATGCAAATGTTGACCTTGACTGCGCCTCAAATGGTCCATCCGCTTAGTCCAATTTTGGCATACATCTTTCCAACATTTCGGCCGGTATCTCACGAATAAATGCTTCAATGTTGTCTTCCAATGCATCAATTGAAGCGGGCTTGTCTGTATAGACATGAGCTTTAGCATAGCCGCACAAAAAATAGTCTAAAGGCGTTAAATCGTACGATCTAGGCGGCCAATTGACCGGTCCCGAACGTGAAATAAAATGTTCACCGAACTCGCCCCTCAATAAGTCCATTGTTGCGCGTGCTGTGTGGCATGTGGCACCGTCTTGTTGAAACCACATGTCATGCAAGTCAAGCTCAAGTTGGATATCATCTCACGGTAGCGCTCATCATTCACAGTTACGTTACGATTCGCATCATCTTTGAATAAGTACGGTCCAATGATGCCACCAGCCCATAAACCGCACCAAACTGTGACTTTTTCTGGATGCATTGGTAGCTCTTGCAATGCTTCTGGCTGATATTCACTCCAAAATCGACAATTCTGCTTATTTACGTGACGTAGCTGACCATAAAATGGAAGAAGCGCGCGATCAACTTTATTAACAGAGATAATAAAATTCAATAATTCAATAAATAATTGTTCGTTTGTAAGACGATTCATGGTTAAATTACAGACCAAACTGAGGATGTTTGACAGTGAAACAAAACACGAAACGTGCGTCAGCTGTTTAAACCAGTGTTGCCAAAAAGATAATAGCTAAAAAATCACCCTTTACAAAGTCAGCGTGGTCCTTCGAGAGATGGCTCTGTTTCTCGATTTCCATTTGAGTCCAAAGAAACCGAAGTTGCTACTAGCTATTCTGCGTTTGATCTCGGTGCCGATATCGTTTCTAATGTTTACTGTGAAGTCGAAGTAGACGAAGTCCTTGACTATCTAGAAGTTTTAGCTGCCCATTGTGACGCTCTGTCCAAGAAGTCGATGATGTATGTCCTTTCTTGAGGACAGTATATTTTCCCTCATTTACTCCCAGAACCATTTTAGCTACTTGCGTCTCAGTTCCAGCTTCATTGACAGCACGCTGTGTACTTACATTTGTTTGGTTTTCTGGAATATAATGCCTCTAATTGAAGATGTTGAAGAAGTCATATGACATAATCGAGGGTAATCTGGTCATCTGGCAAGGCTGTCGGTGGTTTTTAAAAATTCTAGAGCACTCAGACTAAAAAACCAGGCAGATATATATATTTACTGAAATATGCAGAGGAATACCACCACGTGCTCTTCTATGATGACAACCTTCACCATTAGCTCTGCCCTAATCAGCACCAAATAACTGATCAGAGCAAATGCGGGACAGTGGCAGACGAAGTGCTCTGCAGTATCGTGATTTTCTTCACAGACATCGCAGATGTCAAGCACATTTAGGTGTTTTTCGAATATGTAGTGGCCCGTCACTACGCTTGTAAGTCGTCTGCAGTCGTTTCTGTCAAAAGATACCAAGAATGCAGCGATTTTCTTACAAACGTTGGGGAACATGAGCGTGGTTTGTCTACATCAGGGAGAATCATGCCACCTCCGATTGTGCTCTCGATGTACGCTGGTAGTCCCAACGCAGGTTCGGGTCCTAAGAGTACCTCCTCTGATCCTTGTCTAGCAAGTTCATCGGCGATCTCATTGCCCGTAATCCCGTGGTGGCCCGGGACCCAGACAAGTCTTAGCGTATTGAACCTTCCGAGCGAATTTAGAGAAGACTTGCGTTCTTGGTATATCTTGGAAGTGGTTAAAGGGTTGAGTAGGGCCTTAAGCACAGCTTGGCTGTCGCTGCAGACAGATATACTACTGAAGGGCTACCCGAGAGCTGCATCATTGAGCATCTTGATTCTGAGGTTTGTAGGTTGCTAAAATCAGCTCTTAAAGTCGTTAAAGCTTCTGCAATGAATGCCTAAAAATGCAGGTGTTGTTAACATTACCATCAACTGGACTGATTTACCCGATTAAGCGCATTCTTTGATGGCGCTTGCTTGTCTGTGCAGCTCTCAACTGAATAAGCCATCTGTTCCCTCGCCTACCTGAGTGTCGGTCCCCCCCTTGATTAACTGTGATTGAGTCCACAATCTCAGACTTTTCATCCTAATTTCTCCTCTTATCAAGGCTAAAGGCAACACACTGACCACAGAGCTTATGACACATCGCTTCAGAGTTCATGCACTGACCTTCGTTGGGTGCAGCATTCCCTTTTGCCATTCACTGGTGACCTTCATTCCACTCCCGCAGTCCTTCAGCAAAACCGACCGAGATTAGTAATCCAATGCACTGGCAACACACAGCTAAGGTGCGGCTAAAGTCACCAAGACAATGTAACACCCGCCGCGGTATTGGCACATGTCAAACAAATCGCAGCTGTAAACAGACTTTGAGACGTCGCGTAGAAAAACGTTCAATGCCACCGTCATCGCCAAAGAAACCACCCCAAGAGTGAGTGTGTCCCCCCTTCGGTCGGTCGTTATCTAAATCGATTGACATCAACAATTTGTGGCATTATTACGGCAACCAGAGCCTATCAGCGTGTAGGTGTCAACTAAGGCAATAAGGCAGTAATTGAACGTGTTCCTGTCGAAAGCATGTGTTCCCCCGCGCAACACAGGAGGCATTCTTTATTCTAATTGAACATTATTTACGATGATGTGGGCTGCTAGTCGCATGCCTGCGCGATATGCAAATGTTTTCATTGATTTATTACGCCCGACGGGAATAAATTGCGCGAATTAAAAGTGCATTAACCTTGGGACGCTTGTATGCATACCACAGTTGGTGTGATTGATGGAACTGAGTGTGAGAGAGAGCAGACCTACTAAATTGATTCCTCCCCCGACGAGTTTGTTTTCGGTCGCCCTCTGTGTAGAGTGCAGACACTTGACACTTCTTTTCAACTGAATACCATTCACTCGTCGGCTTGTGTGGCACCTGCCTTCAGACAAAAGCCATCGCTGAGTGGAGGAACGGTCTCAGCCACAATGAGTCATCTTTTAATTACCGTTAATTAATTATGAATTCATGCATGTCACTGTGCCTGATGTCTGGCAATGATGTTTATGACTTTTGTGTAAGCCCACGTAGGCCCATGTGCCTCGGAGTGTAGTGCAATTGCCTGCCTCTGTAGCGTCGCCCACTGCGGCAAAATGAAACGATTGCGAAAATGACATGACGGAAAATTAGACCACAATGAGGTTAATGAAAAGTTTCATAATTAATTTCAGACAGTCGTCTGTCATTAGGCCAGTTGGGGGAAGTGCTGCAGACGAGTGTCCTTGCTGCGGTCTAGACTCTAGACGTTTGCAGTCGACAGAGTGGTCGTCGGAGTGCAGCCGAGACATGAATATTCAGTGAGCTTTAACCGTTTAACTGCGTTTCCAATTGGTTAGGCCTGGATGGAGCAATGCTTTGCGCTGGTTAATGCTGTGGACACAAGGCACTCGGCGGGGCCTAAAGCATTCTGGTCTAGGCCGAGGTATGTCATGAGATGCGCATCACTTGCTTGACTGAATTTTGGAATAAACCAATGAATCGTCGCCTCACATCACATGCAGGAGCTCAAGAAACTCGATGTCTCTCGACTTTCGTCCCACCTCCTTCGCAAGCCCTCCACAAACACAATCCCTTTGAGTTACCCGCCCAAACAGACCTCCACAAACTCAACTCCTTTGAGTCTCGTCCGCAAATCATGTCCTTCAATACTTTCCGTGGTAATTTAATTCCACAACACGAGTAATTCCACAGCAATCCCACACGAGGCAGGCGCGCAGGAATCAAATTGAAATTACGACTTCGGTATCATTGTTGAGCATTCAGGCGCCTGGGCTCTGTTGAGCTGTACGCTGTTCGCTGTTCGCAGTTCTCCCTCCTTCCAATAATTTTCAATTAAATTTCATCTGTCATCTGGCGAATCATAGACCGCGCCAGGCACACATCGCGCACGGGCGAATGAACCTTTTATCCCTTCTCAAGCAGGGGGACCAGCCCAAGCAGCTCCGGTCGTCCCTTCGGCATCACATGTCCATGCAAATACTCCACGCAAACAATTGTCCCCTTGAGCATTTAAGCGGTCGCTCGGCTAAGACATCCTCTGTGTGCGACTGCCACGAAACCTCGCAGCAGACAAAGTAAGCCCAAAGGAAGAAAAAAAAACCACAGAAAAACAGAGAACGCAGCGCAAGAGCCATGCAATCAACTTGAACCGAACTCGAGCAGAAATTGAATGATTTACGAGAGTATCTAGCCGGAGTCCTCTGCCCTGGCGCAACCGCAGCATTCGGTTATTAATTTATTCGTGCGGTCTTTAAAGGAGAGCGCGGTCCTTCTCAAGACCGCACCGCGCATCGATGCGGGTACTCCGGCGTCCCTGGCACTTGCGCGCGGAGGGTATTAATTTGCCCCAACTCGGAGCAGGGAGGAGAAATTGGCAAATCACGTGGGCCGTGCGCTGTGCTTCGTCGAGATGTGCGCCTCATCGGGGCTCCGGTTCGGGCTTAGGCAAAAGTGATTTTTCATTGCGCGCCGCCGCACCGCCTGGATTTTCATCAAGCACTTGAAGTTTTAGTTTTCTGGGCTTTTTTTTTTTGGTTTTTTTTTTCATTCGCCCCGAGGGCTGTCTGCTGCGAGTGGATATTTGGAGGAATGTCTTCTGTGGGAAGAGGCGGGCCTCTGTTGGTCTGTCTGTCAAAATGTGAAATGTGAAATAAATTAATGTTTCGGTCTGTTGCTGGTGGTCCGGGGTTATATGCGCTGACTGCTGAATGGTTTGCGGCTAAATACTGGCTGTTAGATGGATGGCCATTAGACGAGTGCGGATCGTAATTGAATGATGAGGTATTGCTGGCGTGGTTCGAGGGAATAGGTGGCTAGTTTTTTGAGGAACGAGTGAGTTAAGGTGAGCGGTAGCTGTTGCGACGAGAGCACAGTCTTGTGATTCCTTCCCAGTTTTTGGATGAGACTGTGTCAAGGTACAGCTTAGTAAGTCAAATATTGACGTTTACAGCATCTTCTTCTTATGATACAATTCTGTGTCACTCAAAGACGAACTTAAGCTACATTCCTTCGACTCTACTGTCTAGATCGAGTTCATGGGCAATCGCTAAGAGAATCTTCAAATCCAAGCTTCCTGATTCACGTTTGGGGTGAAGACCGAACCTCCGGTATAAAGGCCAAGTGATCGTGGACACGAGCCAAGTTGATCTTGATGACGGGGAGTATTATGCGCGAGTCCATCAAGCTTGAAAGGCTGCATTAGCCTAGGCTCAGACCCTCAACCGGTTACTGGTCTGAGAATTCTAAACAGGTTTTACACCACTTACCCTTCAGAACCTTTCAGAGTTTTAGAACATGAAATTTTTTTTGTTCAGTCTTTGATAAGGAGGAAGACATAAAACTGCAGATCAACAATTGAGCACAAAAATTGAAAATTTCTTTGGTCGTGGTGAAGACGCATTGCCCTGTGATCACCCCGATAACGTCCTGAGAGTCGGCCTGGGCAGTCTAATCAGCCTGTGTCATCGCATAGGATTCAGAGTAGCCAATAATCGCTTCATAGTGAGGCAGCCTGTGACATCAGTACATCTACGATTGGTGTGATCATGCGTTGCAAGTATCAAGAGATGTGGTGCAGAAGCGAGAGGCGAGGATGGCAAATCTCTACCGAGACAGAGCGCTGGCCTTTCTAGCGAGGTCCACATAAGAGGCTTAGCAAGGTCCACATAAGATCATAAAACCCTCGACCAACTCGTTAAGCTACAGTTCAGTGCAGTCTTGGAGTTAAAAGTGATTGCATGCAGAGATTTGATCGCCGCGTGGGTATCAGAATATGTGACGATCCCCCTTTCTGATATAACATTGTTCTTTAGCCTAGACAAAGCATAGCTTGATCGCGATAGTCTCTGCCTGAAAGACACTACAATGGTTCGATAATTTTGAAATATTTGGATACATAAATATATTGTTAAAGTAGACGCCCGCATTAACGCAGAGACCATCCAGCACTTGTCGGCCAGACTTCCAGTAGGATCTGGAGGAGGTGCTGCTTGAGGAGAAAGAAGAGGTACCCAGTTTGAGAACTGAGTATTCGTTTACATGCACAACACGAAAAATGTTTGTTATCTGAGGAATTGTTCTCTAAAATGAAGGTACTAGTTTGTGACTAAAGCCTTCACCCCAAATGTATCCAACGCGTTAAGAGCCATACATATACAGAACAAACATATTGAAAGGTTATTTTGCACTAAGTCAGTTATTCGATGTACTTGGTCGATAGGAGAATGCTAAGCCCAGAACTGGTGGTTAGGCTTGAGGTACTATTATTCCACGATCGGTCCTAAACGTCTTAGTGAAATTCCTGCCAGCACCTTAGACATAATCGGTAGAATTGATATCGCTTTCTAGATGATCTTCCCGAAGAGGAGCCTTGTTGGTAGGAGATCGGTGTCTCTAGATACGACAGATTTTCTTCTTTAAGTCTCTCGATGCAATTGAAGGGGTTGTCCTAAAGCCCTGCTAATATATACGCCAGTTATACGTTGTACGCAACTGATTTGGTTGCAGATGATGTTCTTTTCAAGCGCTATCCACAATATAGCGCTACTCCAAAGAGTAGTATGAGTCTGACTATTGCCACGAACAGAATACCATGCTAGCCTCGCATGGTAATCGTAATTTTATATCAGGGTACAGGGATGCCAGTGAGTGCTACAACTGCCATCGTTAGTCACTTTTTGTCACATTAACGGTGTCTGTCGGTTTTAGCACTGCTGGTCACAGTATCCAAGAGGTGGCTAAGTAGCACCATCTGCTATAGGCTAGGCTTAGGAAAAATTTCAGATTATCCTTTAGTCAGGAAGGGTGGCATCGGATTGCCTTATTCTTCTCTTTTCCCTTTTCTCAGCAATTTCATCATCTGGCTCATTGCCTGTTCTGGGGAACCAACTTAGATTTATCGTGTGCTGTGAGCCTGAGCCAAGAAATTTCATGATCGCTTGCTATCAGTACTTCCACTCTTCTTCTTCTTCTTCTAGTGGCACAACAGTTCGGGGTGGACCTGGGCCTCAGTCAACAAGCTTCTCCAGCTGGCACGATCATTAGCCAGCTGTCTCCAATTACGCGCACCAATTTGGTTGAGGTCCTTCTCCAATTGTTGGCGCCATCGGTTTCGTGGGCGTCCTCTATTGCGTTGTCCCACTGGTTCGGAGTCGAAGACTCTTCGGGCTGGAGCAGTGTTGTCCACTCTTGATAGAATAATAGCTCGCACAACACGAGTGATTGCTGAGAAGCTAGGCCCTGGCCCTCTACGGGCTGTAGCGCCACCCATATTATTATTATATTGTTATCAGTACAAGGGCCAATATCATTTGGGGGTCAAATTGGATTTATTCGATTTTTAGAATTAGAATTTACTCAATTTCTTTACCGACATAAATTTAACTGAATTTCATTTCTCTTTTCAGGTATGTATCTCGTTTTTAAACGTCACAAGATCATGCAAATTGTAAGTATACATAACTCTGTAGTCTAAACTGTATTGGACTGTTTACATCTAGATGGACCTGACGAACGCTACAGTTCTCACTGGAAGTAAAGTGGTTTGCTCACCATCTGATGATTGGACTTGTCAACTTTGAAGTCTTCTTCTTCTTCTGGCGCTGCAGACCGAGGTGATCCAGGTCATCAACCAACAACCTCCAGCTAGCACGATTTTAAGCCAGCTCCCTCCAATTTCGAACCTTAATTGGTTGAGGTCTAGATACTATGTACACTTGGGTGCGACATCAGTTTCGAGGGAGTCCTATATTGCGTTGTCCCATTCGAGTGGACACTCTTCTGGCTGGAGCAGTGTTGCCCATATGCGTAGAGCATGGCCCAACCACTTTAGGAGAACTAGCCTCATGCCGCTGTACAGCCATACAGTGCTCTTCTTCTCCAAATGCCATCAACGCAAACATGACCAAAGATCGCACGCAGAGCTTTTCTCTCGAATGGACCAAGGACTTCCTCATAAGCTTTTGAGATGGTCCATGCCTATTTGCTGTACAGCAGCACTGGGATGGTCAGTGTCTTATATAAAGTCAGCTTGGTCCTTCGAGAGACGGCTCTATTAGACAATTGCCTCTTGAGCTCATAGAAACAGTTTGGCAGGAGTTACTCTGTGTTTGATCTCCGTAGAGATGTTGTTCGTACTGTTTACTGCGGAGCGGAGGTAGACGAAGGTCCTAACTACAGCGAAGCCATTGTGACGGTCTGTGCAAGACGTCGATGTTGTATGTCCCTTCTTGAGCACAGCAAACGAAATGGCTCTCATTCACCGCTGAACCCATTTGGCAGCCTCCGAGTCAATGCCAGCAAACCCATCATTTACGGGTCGCTGTGTTCGACCAATCACGTCAATGTCGTCCGCGTCCGTGAATGCTGCGATGCGGCATTGAAATCAACGCATAGCTGGTGAGAGCATTTGTTGGGTTTTTTGTGTGCAGATTTGATCAATGGATATATCAAGTTACCCACGAATGGTTTCAGGCGCTCACACAAAACGACAGAAAAGATCTTATAAGTGATGTTTAGGAGACTTATCCGTCGGTAGTTGTAGCAGTTGAATTGGTCTTTTTTTTGTGAACATCGATGCAGAACGGTTTCAATTTCAAAAAAAAAAAAATCTCCATCCTGCACCACTGTTACGTGTGGTTTTTTCGGGAGAAATTGACAGAATTGGAAGTTAAGCTGTGTAGTCTAAGACTCAGCCAGACAAGCCACGATGTCAGTGATTCGAATGGCGATCCATAGTCGCTGCTCGGCTAATGTCAGATTCTCTCATTCGCCTCGCTAAATCCATTCATTAGCTATCTGACGAAATTTAGCCATTTACACACATCGATTGTCATTACAGAGGTGAACAGCGTCGTCAATCTAGCCTCCTTGCTCTACATAACCAGCAGTCCTTTCCTTCTTTTCGGTATCCTTATTAAAACGGGTTCTGCTACAAGATGTGAAAACATTTGAAGAAAGAAAAAGTGGAGCTGCTGCTAAGAATGGAACTCTGCATCGAAACGTGGCTTTAATTGAGAAGACAATTTGTTTGACCACTCTGATCACTCAATGGAGTGCGGCACAGTTTTCAATTTCGCGTATATGCGAGTTATCCCCAAATTCGCTTCTATTTCAAGTAGTAATGCTTATGAATTGATATGTAGGCCCAAAGTTTCTTATTCGCTTCATAAAGCTGTAGAATGTTGACGAACAGGACGGACGTTTGGAAGACGACACCTTAACAATACACTTCCTTACGACGAAAGGATGAAGATGAAAGGGCACCCTGAACTCGAAGTGCATCCGGAGCCTCCCAGTTAGCCGAACATGTCGCAAGCTATTGCTTGTTCAATAATTGTTGTTCACGAAGTGCTCAAATCCACACCAACCACAATTGCGGATATTTGGATAAAGATGCTTTAGAAGACCTTTGCCGGATTTTCATAAATGAACAAGAGGTATAACGCTTAAACTACTCCGTATACGACTTCTACTGAAATCCGACAAAACACATTAACCAACAAAGTCGCCGTCCGCCTTTCTCTCACGTCGTAGCAAAACCAACGGGGGGCTCCTAACAAGCACTACAACACAACACAACACTTAAAAGCATCTCCGGCGAGTTACTTCAAAGCAATCAAATAAAACGAAGCACTAAACATTTACACCCCATTCAGCTGGAGACCGCTTTCAGCCACAGCTTCCTCATTCGCGATCCTGCCCGTCGTCGTTACATCACCGCGGACGTTCATAACCTCCGCCTACGGTAACGACGGGTCTATAATTGCCGATCATATCTGCGCGTAATTGGCTCAATTATCTGATCGATTTCCTGAGGTTGCCCCTCAGTCAGTGATTAGCAGAGCCTACTCGAGCGTCTCTTCCCTGCGCCAAGTGGCACCTAAGCCAACTCAGATGTGGGCCCTTTTTGCCACTTCTATGTACATAAACTGGTTGCTTTGCTATTATCTTTCCATTCCGCAATACACTCTGTTCTAGGCAAACAAAAAGATAATGGCCAGATGACATCATCCCAGCGAGATAACCCAGGCAACCAGTTACCGCAGCCAATTATACAATCAACAGCGAACGAGAATAGACATCGGCTCGAAGCGGGAACGCAATGGAGCTCTCCCACAGCGGGCCGCCGCCGATAAAACAGCGTCACACTCAATAGCGCAACACCTGCTAATACGTGTGTTTTTTTACGATTTCAATTGTTCGTATCGCACTTTGTCACAAAACATCCAAAACGGCAGCCGCGGCTCGGTGTCAGCGCTGTCAGTGAAACTGCAGCTCGCTGGTCACAATGAAATCTGGGTCCCATGCATTTATTCTCGGCCTGGTTTCGCGCGCAGACCCCTCCACTCAGCCAGTCAGCCAGCATTGTGTCACTGCGGCCCGAATGCGGCACAACCACATTTTTGAGATTCCTCCACCGTGTTGCAGTTTCGTTTTGTTCAGTCGTGCAGTGCAACATTGGCCGTTGTTCTCGTTGAAATGACTGGCGAGGTTGGCTAACACGACGACTGAGCAGTGAACGCGAGTGTATAGAAGGGGGGTACGGGCATGTTCAAAAATGTTCGAATTAAGCAATGATTTTCGAAATGATACCCATTTCGCGAGGGAAAACTGTCAATTTTCATCAAACCGCTAGCGTTGGCAATGTTCGCTGTCACCGTGGGACGAGCGCTTGTGGGCGATCCGCGGAGACGAGCTTGTGTCTCACAGTCTGCGCTTGGAGAGAGCAAAACGTAAGCAACGACGAAATGTCACAATAATTATGTCATTCGATTATTTGTTACGTTTCGCGTTCGCAGTGTAGAAGGCACCACACGAAGACGTCGCGACTCGGCGGCTGTGTGCCTTCTTGATTACGTACCACCGGGCGGGTGGTTGGTTGGGGGACGCAAAGTCGTGTCCCGGTGATATTTTGAGTTATGGCCGCAATAAAACATGCGCCAAGTGATGGGGGGCTTCTTTTGTTTACCTACCGTCGGCTTTGACTGGCCTCTGCCGCGCTTGTGTTCCGGTTGTGGCCGGCCTATTGTGCTTGATGTTTGCTCGGTTTGCAGGTGCATTTCACGGGTACTTGGATGGACGTGGCCGCATGTGTGCGCGGCACACGGAAGTCGAGTGGCCGAGTGCGTGAATTTTTGAGTGACTTTCACTGCTGGGCTCTAAGTGGCATTTACTGCTTGAAGGCGCTCATTTACGTTGATGGCTGGGTTGCCTCCGACAGATGATACGTGTAGTTTTCGGTTTAGGGAAGCAAATTGAGATGTTTCCTTAATGGCAGTTGTGGATCTTTACTTTTCCGAGAAATAATGTGATGAAGTAACAGCGGAAGGAGGTGAGGCCGTGTGGGGTTGCTGTGCTTCCCACTGTGACATAATCCGAGTGAGAGTATATTCGTGCGCTGGTGCCGAGTTGTGAACGAAGTTGTGAACTGAATGGGAAAGCATCGGAGGTTGGTTGGTTGTCCGGGTTCTCCAGGTCGATTTAATTTGACCACCATTTCGTTCTGAGACAGTCGAAGAAAGGGGGCGATAGCAATTTATGGTGGAATTTATGGTGAACAGAGAGTCGTTATGGAGGAGAAAAAGTGCCGAGAGAACATAAGAAAAGTACGGGCTCTGCCACATAATTCATCGCTGTACCACCTCTTCCTTTTTGCGATATGTTGCCCAGGGTTCTACTCATGCTGAGGTGACATCTTTCTGAGTACTCTATCTTTTTTCTCTGTGACCAACCCGGCATCATGTTCCGTGTGGAGCTGTGAACTCAAAATGCTCTCAAAGCACCATTTAAGCAAGGACTACGCTCACACTTGTAGGTCAGCAGTATTGACTTGGTTTTGGCTTAGCATTCGAAGAGTTTGCCTTATCTACTCGATTCTTCAGTGGATGCCAGGTTTATTGCCGCAGTTCAACAGCCTTGGCATCAAGCGCTTCAGTCTATGCCCGGTACGACAGTGACTCAAGAACTTCATCCTTATCCCACTGTTCACTTATGTTAAGCCCAAACTTCACAAAAAGTGTTCTCGATGTTGGTGCTTCCGAGTTTGAAATCAACAAGTGCAGATCATGGGTGGGTCTAGAGTCCGAGGTGGACCGGGGCCTAGCATCTAGAGCCACTAGGAGGGGCCCTAGATACAAGGTGGCGCAGAATTAATCAACCTATCGGACGATGCCATAATTTTGCAAATGGCATCGCTCTGAAAACGACGAACCTATTCTCTATGCTAGGGTGCAGTTTATGTTCATCCACGTTCAGGCAGCTCCAATCAAACCGTGTCAAACCACGCGGTTTTGGAGGACCAGCCATCTGCCTTCTGGTCTTCAACATCGAATGCCTTGGAAATGCTTATATTTTTGGGCCCTATTTATTTCTTAAAGTGAAATTAAATGTAACACAAAAGAGTAACTAATAACACCTAATCCACCTTTTTGTCCAACTAACCCGCTGAAGTCAGTCACACAATTTGTCATTAAAAACGGTTGACTTTCTACTGCCGTTGTATCCCACCTAAACTATTATCGTATCGATTCTCGGCATAAGCCTAAGCTAATATCGCCGTCCATTCTTAACAGTCTTGATGCATGCTGTCTCCAGCTGTCCTGCTTCCGCGAGAAGATTTAGTCTTCCTCCTCAAAGCAGATGGCTTCGAAGCATGTCCAACGAGAACTGATGTTGCCAACCAATTTAGTTGATGTATCCTCGTACTGAGGGCGGCAAACCTGTAGTCTTGAGTAGGACGGGGAATAGTCCATCGGCGGATGATTCATTTCAATCAGCGGGTGTGGATGAAATCCGGCCAGAAATGCTTAAGGTAATAGGTAAAGAGGCAGTTTAGTGACTGTCTCGTGTCTTGTATGGTAAGCGAAAGCCCTCTTTTAAGTCTCCCCGGTAAAGTCTACACTAAGGTGTTGCTTAGAGCTAAGGCCGAGTCCAGGATGGGGAGTCCAGAGCGGCTTTCGTCCCGGCAGAAGCACAACCGACCGGCATTTCACTCTAAGAATGGTACTCGGGAATCTTGGGAGTCTTCCAAACTGATCTATTTGCAGGCGTATGCGATAGGATTCAGTCTGTATACAAAAAACTGTGTGCGTCTTGTCAGTCACTACATGGACCTGAAAGTGCAGCACAGCCAAGGCAATGAATGTTTCACTTTGGGACAGTTGCGGGTAAGTCATCTTCTTTTTGCAGATGACTTAGTTGTCCTCACATCCTCCTAGACGGAACTCCAGCGCACACTCAATAGGTTCGTGGCCGTATGTACATATGCTGCCATGAAGTTTAACGCTGACAAATCCGAAATTATGGTAATTTCCAGAGCGCCTGCTCAATGGTCTGTACATGTTAGTGGACACCCATTGAATCAGGTGGAGAAGCTCATGTGTCTCGTGTCTTTCTCACGACTGATGGGAATCGGAAGGGGTAATGCTGAGCTTGCTTGCCAGAAGGATTGAACAATCTCCCTCTTTACCCATTTCTTGTCGTCAGCTTGGACTTTCTTGGACTTTGTATGTTTACTGCAGAATTCGAATTATGCGCTATATGCAACTATCAGCAGTATGAGCTCCTTCTTGTCAATACCCACAATCACCGGCTGTCGTCTAAGCTTATCGTAGAAAAGAGTGAAGACCGCTCACTAAACTAAGCTTACAAGGTGCTCCTGTTTACATTTAGGCAGACAGCCTACAGAGTGATGGTGACACAGCATTTCTTCGGATCCACAAAGTCAAACAGCCACAAGCGCCGTCTAAGTCTAGCCTGAAGCTAAAGTCTTACAAAGGCCTTCTCATGAAGGACGTCCCCCAGCAGTCAGAATTAATGACCGATGTGAAGTCAAATCGAGTCCGGACAAGTGCGTCGGGAAGTATTACACGCCAATTGATTCGAAAAGCAAACAAACTCTTCCGTCTCGTGGGATTATCTTCTCGCCAAAAGTCCTTCACCTCGAAACCCGATTAACCCTGGTCGGACTTAAAAACACACATTTTTGCAAAAACTAGCAAGAAACAAGTGAAACCTTAATGAATTTGTCCAAATCACGCGCAATGCCACCTCGCACATGCAGACCTCGAAAAGTCATTGCATGAAATCCATCCGAGAACACCCATGACGAATACGCAACATTTTCACCCCGGCTGCCAACCGAGAGGTCCATTAAGAGATCAGGCGATACCATGAGGTAGGTACCCGTGCCCGTGACATTGAAACGTCTTCCATCAATTCGCGTTTAATCCATTACGAGTGGCCCCCACCTGTCGCACCGCTAATTGAAACTTATCAATCATAAAGTCATGCTGTACTTGAATCACCGTCTGGCTGTCTTGCGCACGCATTGCGTCGAGTTTGAGCAAACAAAGGCAGAGTGCGGCTGGTCAAAGATTAAGGTAACGTAAGAAACCGCGACGTTGACGTTTCATCTGTCAGGTTGTCAATTTTTCATCGGATTGCCACCGCAGCCACTGACACCTGTTCGCCTTGCAGAACGATTAAAAGGCTGAAGTGTAAGTGATATTTTTTAATGCATCCATTCGTGGTGGTTGAACGTTGATCGTTCGGCTCTGTATAATGGTTTGAGACCGTTGCGCCTACATCTGTCGGAGTTGAGGTCAGCTGGAAGGTTGTCAAGGGGGTATTTTTGTCATTCAAAGAGGTGCATGAGTGAGACTCAGGCGGGAGTAGGGTTCCCAATGATTTGAAGAAGAGGACCCGTCCGACCTTTGAACAAACAGATGTAGAGTAGGTAACTTAGGACGATAGACGTCGAGGATAACCGTAACTAACTAAGTCACCTTGGAAGCGTCGTTGGGTGCCCTGAGTTGGGACATAGGCTGACGACGTCATGTTACATCCTAGTGTTGCAGCCATGTTTGGAGTCAAACAGACACGATTTGGAGTTGTGGTCATGACGTTTGCTACCCTCAGTAAATTTTGTAACCATTCACTCTCTACGACTGTTCAACGGCCAACAGGGAAGTGTCAACCAATCCAAACAAAATTACGATTAAACATAATCGACCCGGAACATAAAAAGCACTGTTGAATTGGCACAAATTTGAACTGATGCATTAGGGAAGACGGTCGTTGAGCTCTGGCAAATGCTGTTTGCTACCCCAAAAAGACCACTCTATACAAGCGTCTAGCGAACAGCAGTCAAATGTCATCCAATCCAAAATGGCGGCCGAACAAAATCTGCCTAGAACATAAAAAGCACTCGGACTAAAAGACTTGACACATGACTGACGCATCAGAATCGCCGACGCAGCAACACGCCATCAATCTCCTCTAAGCAGCAACAGAGTACACGTCATAAACCAACAAGTGCCTAATCGATTTCAATCAAAATCTCAAATCGACTACAGAGCCGCATTAGACGCCGACTGTGCGCATTAGACCGACGAAATGAGAGCAATCTCGGCAACTTCCTGGTCGTCGTGGCTGGGCGCAATCATACACAACAGCATCGCTTCAGCTGTTGAAGGCATCGTTTTTACGACGCGCCATTCACATTCAAATGTCCGCACTAGGCTGTCAACTCAACGGTGCGCGGTGCAGTCCACACTCAAAATCTCTGTGCGCGCTCCGAGTCCCCACAAATTTGTACCAACGACATGACATTTCAATATAAGCCCGGCTGCCGCTTACCGCTATCCACGTCGCGGTCGGCGCGGCACCATTTCAATCGGCCGCTCGCAGAGTATGAACACTACCACTGGGCTTGCAATTGCTGAATCATCTCATCCTCATCGCCATCCCCACGTCCTGGCCATCGTCGTCGTCATCATGATCTTCATCCACAAACCATTAAATGCCGTTATCTTTTGATTACACAACGCGCCGCGCATAACTAAGACAGTGGCGACTAAGACTGTGGGGGGAGGGAGCGTCAGCCGCAACCCAAAGGATTGCATCCACACAGGCAACCGCAATAACCTCAGAGAGGTGCAAAAATAGACACAAGTCCGACCGGGAGAGAGAGACCAAGAATCAAACCAAACCGCAACAACGACGACTGCTTCGACGACGACGACCGACAACGACGACTAAAACGACCGCGATGGCGACGACTTGTAGTACACTCGATTGGAATTTCAACAAGTTACGTTCTAGACATCGCCATCCACGCCTTCAGCAGATGAGTAGGTAACCACTGTAAGGCATTACGTTAGCGGAATGCCAAAGACAAGGTGAGTGCCTGGAGAGGCGAATCGGGCACCGAATATACACCGCACTTGACAAGGAGGTGAACGAGGAAATGGTTCACTCCTGTGCCCCGGCCGGGCAAGCGCGCACGATGCGACGGCTATATGAGGCGAAAAATTACTTTAACCTGGCACGAGATTTTATGCTTTTGATAGAGAGAGCGGAAATTCTAAAGAACGAGAGATGTATCTAGATTTGATTGTTTTCGTTTTGGCCGACGACCGACGACCGACGACGGACTCGATCGACTTCGGTGAGCAGAGGGCTGCGGACGGATGGATACTTTATAGTTGGCGCTAGGGCAATTGGAATTTCAATTTAAAAGGAGATCGCCGGGTTATCCGGTTTGGGTCAAGTGATTCTCTGAGTGTTAACAATTTATTTTCATTCATGTTGCCGTTGTTAGGGTTGTCTTTCATCGCTGGCTCCCCATGGCCCCTGTGGCAGGTTGGAGGAGATTGGATGGCCAGCCAATTGATCATGGGGACGATGGGATCGAATTGGTGCGGCTGTGTACTGGAGTGAGACTTTTCAGAGTGTCGACTTTTGTGATGTGACACTGATAACGAGCGAGGATCTATGAATGACATCAAGGCAGAGTCACTCTCTGTGTGTCGCGTGTGTTCTTGAGGAAGGGTGTGAATTTTGTCAAATTAATGACTAGTAGCCGATAATATCGTCAACTTCCATAGTCCACACAATTGTTTCCGCGAACTTATGCACGCAGAGAGCTACTGCTTTCATTACGGCCACAATGGACCCAACACATGGGTCTAAGTGATAACTCGGTTACCTACCTACCTACGGCTTTTGTTCCTACTTGAATAAGTAAAATGGACGAAACTTAACGAAACGGAGCGAGTGTGTGGTTATTGTGGTCCCAGAGTATTTTTCTGTGTATTCGATCAATACTTAAGTTGAATTGAGTTTCCTTCCTTACGTTGTGGGCGGGCTTTTTGACAGTGACTCTCAATAAAAGGTCACACGTCGTTCAGTCATCCGCTTGTCGCTCAGTGTGTAGAAATTTAAATATATTCTATTAAGACCATTCAGACTGAGGAGTTCGGGAACACCAACAGCTCCTTGGTGGACTCGCAGAAAGATTCTCCTTCAGCTTCATGTCTGACCATCATCGCAAGTACTAGAGAGGTAAAGGGTGGTTAAAATTTTAAGGGCCGATGTTGATTTTGAATAAAACACAAATTATTTAGGAAATTATTGTCATTTCTTTTTATTATAATAATATTGGTATAGTTCAATTGTGTACGGAACAAAATATCGGCCAAATGGCCGCTGCGACCTCGGCGGCACACCTCCATCCTATGGTCCAAATTTTCGATGACGCTGAAGCATAATTGAGGTTCTATGCCGTTAATGTGCCGAATTATCTCATCCTTTAGCTCTTGAATTGTTGCTGGCTTATCGACGTACATCTTTTCTTTCAAATAACCCCAAAGAAAAAAAAAACAACGATGTCAAATCACATGATCTTGGCAGCCAATTGACATCGCCACCACGTGAGATAACACGGCCATTGAACTTGTCGCGCAAAAGAGCCATTGTTTCGTTAGCTGTGTGACAAGTGGCACCGTCCTGTTGAAACCACATATCGTCCACATTCATATCTTCCAATTCGAGGCATAAAAAGTTCGTTATCATTTCACGATAGCAAACACCATTTTTCAGTAATTGCCTGACCGGCCTCATTTTGGAAAAAATGCGACCCGATGATGCCGCCAGCGCATAAACCGCACCAAACAGTCACTCTTTGTGGGTGCATTGGTTTTTCGACAATCACTCTTGGATTATCATTCGCCCAAATGCGGCAATTCTGCTTATTGACGAATCCACTGAGGTGAGAATGTGCCTCATCACTGAAGATGATTTTCTTCGAAAAGTGAATTTTGATTTGAACGCCCATTTTCATAATAAGCCTGAATAACTTTAACGCGTTGTTCGATTGTTTATCTTTGCATGGCTCAAATTAAGTTAGTCTAAAATTGAGAAATGTCAAATGAAATGCAGAAAAAAAATTGACGTTTAGGTGTGGTTCACATTCAACATCGGTCCTTAAAATTTAACCACCGTTTACAAAGAACATCAAACATTATCTCCCTCTGGATCTCTTGCTGATCGACAATTAATGACTGATGGTTATAATTGTTGTTGTTGAGGGTGTATTGCTATATCTTTGATACCCTTACTCTTACCGGTTCTCTTCACATACATTTCCTTGCAGAGTTGTATTGAGGGCTATGGACTCCTGTACTGGAAGAGATTTGATCTAGAGTATTCTCTGCAAGCTTCTTTTAGTGAGTTTCTGAGAATGAGAGATGGTTCTAGTGACTCATTTTATTCTCCGCTAGTAGGTCTGTTTTCACTCTCAGTAGGCTGTCTAGATATCTTCGTTTTTTGCACGTGTTCTGGAATATCATTGGATTCTCCACAGAATCTGCACAAACCGTTTTCTGATACCCCTTATGTGCTCCTTAAGTCTACAGGATAAGGTTAGGATAAGGGCGTTTTATTGCTCATTTTGATACATGCCTCAAACCTCTTTCGGTTATACTGGCCAACAGTTTCTTGGCCTACCTCATGCCATGAGCGTTACATTCGAGCTTTCTGGCCGGTTCCTTCATTCTAGTTCCCTGAATTCTTCTCTGAGGACATGGTCTAGTACAGCACAGAATGGTTCAGAGCCAGTGAAGTGGTTCCGATGCTCCTTTCCTAGGTAGGGAGTCGCCCATTTCATTGTCTTCTATCGCCGTGTGGCCAGGTATCCTGCAGAGTCTTACTCTGTTTCTCCTGCTTAATTCCTTGGGCTTTTGTAAGCATTCCCACACCAGCTTGGATTCAATGATCTAGGAGTCTAGAGTCATGATAGCGGCTCGACTGTCAAACGTTGTTGCTATGTCGCAGTTGGTCAAGATTGATTTGAACGCATCTGTCTAGGACGTAGATTTCTGCACGACAGATGCTAATGCGTTTGCCATTGGATTCGTAGTATTTTGTCTGGGGTCCGAACACCAATCCCACAGTTCCTTCATCGGTTCGTGATCTACATGTACTCCATTTTACCGTAGTACTCATCAGGCTATGGATTCAATGCTCCAGTTGTTTTTGGTGCTGAGCTAACATGTTCATTTCAATAAAGTCATCCTTCGGAATGGACAAGAGTGGTAGCTGTTTGACTAGTGCATCGAATTGGCTCGATGTAAAGCCTACCCCTTCTCTTGCCACTCCCATGATCGTTTTGTTGGACCACTCTGCAACCACTAGATGCAAGGTAGTCGGCTCCAATAGCACCTCCATGGCAGCAGTTGGGCAAGTTCTCATGTCTCCTGTAGTTCTTAGGCATGCCAACCTGTGTCGAGGCTCCCTCGCGCTGATCAGGTTGGTTCTCTTAGTCCATGCTATTGCCCCGTAGATAATTGGGGGTCTAATAAAAGCTATATAAATCCACCTTAGGATACTTGGACTGCATCCCCAGGACTCGCCCGCCAAGCTAATGACTGATGCTACTGGACATGGAAAGGTGCTTACGGAACTGTTTAACCGCGGTTGAGTAGAGAAAGGACCGCTGCGGACTCTCTGCGAGAATTCAGCTCCCGAAGGAGGTGGAAGAACTGGATTAGTGTGTCCAGAGTCACCCTTACAACTACATTAAGACCCGATGGCAAATAGTAAAAATCCATCGTGAGCTTCCACCGGCGCTAAAAAATGACTTCTTCGCGTGAAAATCCCAAGGACAAGATCAATGTCATTGTTCCACAGAGTGTACACATTCAACGAAGGCTTAGAATCTGGATCCAGCTTATCCAATTCCATTCATAGTCGCATGTGATTGATGCAGGGATGTCAAACCCATACCACGAATTGGAATGTCGCCCTGGAACATAAAAATCACCTCGAACTTAATTCCCAATTCATCACTGTTTCTGCCACTCTCTCCTGACTCATCGTTCACTGCCAGCCACGTAACACTGACTTCCGTGAAATCAGTGAAGTCCATGCGCACATCTCGTTGGCCAACTGAGACACTATGGAACCATGCCAACAGAGTGACAGGCCTCCAGGTCATAACTCTTCGCAAATAAGCTTCCGTGGAATGCACACTTCCTCGTTCAACCACCATCGCGTCGTCCTACTGACTGTTCGCGTCCCTCTGCGAAAGTGTCACCCGATTGCACACATTCCAACACACGGACCGAGTGAAACAATGCAATTAGGCCTGCGTCCAAGTGGGGATTTCTGCGAATTCCTTTCGAGTAAATTCCATAAATTCACTCGGTCAAATGGTCACACAGTCGCCAGCCGAAAATAGGCACCATGACACATGCACTCACACTCAGCGCGCATTCCCTTGCCAAAAATGTACACGAAATGAACGGGCATTTCCTCCCAAAAATACCCCAACCGCTCGGGGTGAACAGCCTCAGGTTCCCCTAACTTGGCCGCCTGCCAATTTCCTGCACCGAAGCAGCCAATTCATTCAAATGTTGCTGTTGCAACATCGGTCAGGCGCACTCGCGGAACAGTTTCTTGAATTCGTGCATCCATTCACTCTACATTTCGGGGTGTGGTGTGGCTGTGCCTCGTTGGGGATTAATCAGAAATCAATTTTGGAAACGAACAAACACACGGCACTCCACGGGCAGAGCGCGGCCAGTGGCCAATGAATTGCATCTTCAATCGTGCGTAACCATCAGTCTTGTGCGCGCTGCGCCAACATGTTTCAGTGTTTCCTGTGCCCACTGCAGTGTTGTGCTGCAACAGCAGCAGAGTGTGTTGTGCGAAAGATACCAAATTATGGGGAAGGCGGTGTCGGCGGCGGTATGGTTGGTACGTCCCAACGTGAGCATCAACCTCATCGAGAGGCAATCCATTAGAAAAATTAGATCTTACATCATAGAGGCACTTTTCTCGGGCCAACTGCACCGCACCGCGCCGCTAAACTCCCGGTGATAATCAGGAAGTGATTTTTAATTCTTCTTAAAGACACGTCGGCAGCGGTGGCGGCAGGACTGTGTTGTGGTGGTGAGGCCGGTATTCCGTGCTGCACAACGCACCGCCTGTCCATCATGGTGTGTTACAAAACCGCTATTAACAGTGGCCTAGGGAATTCCTGACGAGATCTACTGCCACGGCCTGTCTGTCCGCCTGCCGACTGCCAACTGGCAACTGCCCCCGGACGCCCCTCCACTGCCGCCATCATCGTCGTTGTTATTCAAAGTGAAAGACCACTGATGGCATCTACTACTATTATAGTTATTATTATTACTTCGACTACTTTTTGATGCAGAAGCGCACTTGTTTTCGCGCAACGACGCGACCAGGCAGTCGTCCACCGGCAGCTGTGGCAATCAGGCGGGCGCAACAAGGTTGTATCTTGAGAGCCGCCCGGCGTATGGCTCTATGATTCAGCTTGCGGCAGAATTCTAAATGTGCCGCCGACTAGCTGGAGTCGTTCGCAGAAAACTGGAAGCCGCTGACGACGACGACGACGGCGGCGGCTCGATGGGGTCCGGGAAAGTAGCAAGACCAGCGACCAGCGAAGATAATCTCGTTGAGGTGTTGTTGGGGAACCAGATTTTGAGGAAGCAGGTTGCTGACGACGCGACGTTGGGACTGACTGCGGAGCCTGGACGAATAGAGGTCGGATGTTGCGCGTGTTAGTTTGGTCAACTTTGGTTGGAGGAAAATGTTCCTCTTAATCGTGGGAGGATTGGAATTCTCGTTCTTTTACGCCTGCATCCGCTGAGTGAAAAATTGTTTATTAATGATGAGGTGCAGGGTTGATTGCGGCTGACATAGATTCACTGGGGGCTGACGTAAGAGAGAGGCAGCCAGTTCGATACCCGATCGACGGGTTATTCAGGAATATTGACGCCGCAAATAAGTTCTTGCTGTACTCCTTCGGGCGGAGTGATAAATATGCATTTTGTCGTTGTTATGGTGAAAGCTGGTACTGCGACACTAAGCCTTGGGCACTGTGCCGGTGCTGAGTGAATTCACTGCTCCACGGCTTAGTCTGAAGTCGAACAGTCAACTCTGAGACTGTGCCTTGGGTTTAATGGATCGAATCGCAGATCGACTGGGAAGTGTTTGCTGAGTAAGGCTCACTCCATCGTTCATCAGCGTCATCGTCCAAAAACGAGATTCTCCCTGTAGCACGGTAATTTAGTAGGCGCTGGCAATAATACGCGGCGAGCTGAAAGAGATCGATTTCCAAGTGCCAGGATTCAAATCGAAAACCTTGCTTCGTCTTACGAAAACCATGACCGGCTTGAAGGTGATTTTTCAAGTATTGAGTAGCAGATGAGGAATGGTCTTGTGGAACAGTGTCCGGGACAGAAGATGACATTTTCGCAGAAAATCGTGTAAGTTTACGCCCTGAATGCAATGTTCGAAGACTAAGAAATGAGTGACTGGAACCGACTATAGTCAGCGGACCCAATGAAGCTCTGCTCTTCTTAATGTTTGCAATCATGAGCTAGCTATGGACTCCTCGGGGAAGCCAGCCAACAACTCCAAGGGTTCACATCGTTGACAATATTTGAGAGTGTCTTTGCCTTGATGTCTCCCACTTTAATACCATGGTAGTTAGGGAATTCATAACGAACTGCCTGTATCGAACTGATGGAACCTCCTGTAACTTAGCCATCAAGGTACATCTAAATATTCTCAAAGCCAGATGGAGGACAAGCACTACATGCCAAATCTCCAAGCAAATCTGCCCTCTCTCGATCCAAAAACATTAGTTAGCTTGATTTCCATAGAGAGATTCAAAATTAGCACTGCAGTGGGAATAATTTCCGGGCACCGTCTATTAGGCTTACATGCAAAAAGACTAGGACTATTCTCAATGATTTCTGCAGCAGCTGCCTAGATTAAGAAGAAGAGGAAGGTGTACAACATCTTCTCCGTAGCTGCCCTGCACTCGCCTCGATCAGGAAAGCCACATTGGGGTCTTACTTCTTCCATAGTCTAGGCGACCTCAGCAACAGAAACACCAGTCATATCAATATTAGAATTCACTGACAAATCTGGCTGGCTGTCATAGAAAACCAGCCCAATTCCCCGTTTTGTTAACCCACGTTGCAGTACAATGGACCTTGGTGTGCATCTAAATCCACCTACAACCTAACCTAGGTTGGAGTGGCTGAATGGTAGAGGAGCAGTCACACTTAGGCCAGAGTAGGCCCGTTGTGATACCACGCGGATCTAAAACCCTATTTCGCAAACCAGCTAGCACTTCTGATAAAGCAGAGGAGTTGACTGATAGTGATAGAGTTGGGTTCTGTCAAGTTGTTGAGGTAGAAGGCGTCCAAATAACGCTTTCTACGTGTGGAGACACCATTGCAATTACAAAAGAGATGTGTAATGGTTTCTACCTCTTCTTCATCCCTGCAGCTTCTACAGAAGTCATTAAAGGGAAGGCCTAGTCTGGAGGCGTGCGTGCACAATGAAATTGGTAAATTCTAACATGAGGCAGAAATCTTAATCAACAATTCATCGTTTAACATCAATAATTGGTGGTCTTGGCGGCTCACAAAATTGTCGATTTGGTGAAACTGTTCACCAAAGCCTGTTTTTTGATTCTGCCCGTACCCTTTGTGAATGGTATGGTGGTCCAGATGCACACTCTCAAATGGCAGCGGGAAGTGTTGCAGTTTCCCCTTCAGATGTGCCTCCTCTCCACTTTGTATACGCGCCCTCGACGCACGATTTGCAGCTCCTTGTAAAGCTCCGCTTACTTCACCCTGTTCAACGTTTTCTCGGCGGTTAAGTGTGCTGCATCGTCGTGGTACATCTTGAGAATCTCTTTGGGGACTACCCACTTCTCCTCTTCGTTCACCGTGCGGAATAAGGGAGAACCCCGCACGACGTAATCCTGCTTTTTCGCCGACGCTATCACTGCTGCCTTCAGGTGATAGGTCCTGCTCCTGCATAGTTGTCACTCACTATTCGTTTGAGATGTTTACGTTCAGAATCTGGACGGAAGCTTCTTCTACCACTCGTTCGTCTTCCACTGGTTACCGACTTAGTGCATCAACGTAAGCGGCTCTCTTCGGGGCCGTAGTCGAACTCTTGCAGCTTGAGCCACCACCATCCCACCTGGGGTATCGTTGGTTGCGACTACGGCTTTACAGTCCGTGACAACTCCCCAGAAAATACACCCGTAAGCAGTCCAAACTTTCTACAAACGCCTGGACCTCGTGTTCATATGAGTGGTGTCTACTTTCGGCTACATTTCGTGTAGGGTCTTCAGGCGTCATCTTCAGCCCCGATTCTCACGGTTACTTACCTACATTTTCTTTGCAAAAGCAAACATATGCACTTTTCTTAACGCAGTCGACATGCCTTTAATTTGATAACTTTCCGAAAATAGCAGAAGACGATCTTTCGATTTGATTGTGAAGTTATCGCCGACATCTGTCGATAGCCAGTGCAAGTCAGCGACAGTTCAGGCAGCACAATATGTGCCGTCTCTTAATTCGAAGGCTGTCAGCGCATCATTCTCAATTTGGTGGCTAACTCTGGCCCCTTTCGCTAGGTTTGCCGCAATAGAAGTCTCTAATTTAACAATTTTTGTACGATCGTAGTTCATACAGGACCTTGTTTTTAGACGATGATATACAGCGCGAGTACACAAAGCTCTCTGATTGTTTCAAAATAATTGAACCACATTTTTTGCGAATAGAGTTCATTTGACTCTCGAATCATCGGCCGTGACTAGTTGACTTGCTTCTAGACGCTTATTTAGCATTTCTTCGTCGTCACCCTTTCTCATTGATGGCTCAGATGACTCAGTCCCTCTGCAACTGTTTTGTTCCACAAACATTCACTGCTCCGTGATCATCAGTACGAGACGAGATGACGTTCGTAGTCTTTTCAGGTTGTTCCTTTCTCAAATCTCCAGAACCAGTTCGCTTATAGAGGATGTTCCGAAAATGCTAAAAATACGCTTGGGCCACAGTTCATTTCCAAGACATTACACAAATGTTCCTGGAATTGCGTCAAAGTGATGATATCGGGCGCAAGTATTTTTCACCGTTCGTCTTCACATCAATCTACAGGCTGGGGTGGACATCGAAACTAACTAATAAGCCTCTCCAACTAACTCGATCACAGTTGTCTCCAGTTGCAGTGTGATAAGCTCCTTCTTCACTTGCATGGGCCACCTTAGACTCGAGCGTCCTCTCTTGCATTGTCCCTGCAGGCTCGAGGTCTGTATTCTATTCAATTGAAATCTCAGACCAAGCCTGAGCCTTCTTTGAAGCTGCCACTGTGATTTCGATTCAAAATTCCAAGTACCCTTAAGTTTATGGCTCGATTCAATTTAATGGAGCCGCATTTCAACGCCCTCATTCCATTGTGAATCGGCAACCTTTTCGGATTACACAGCCATTTGCTGGGCCTTAATTTAACGATCCACAGGACCCATCTCAACCGTCTCACACCACTGACGCCCATCAAATTGATCCCTATTGTCGATAGGACTTCCTCATTGTACCCAGCCCCATTCATCGCGCCCTGAGACCACAAACAAACACCGGGAATCCCTTGTGATATACATTTCATTTTACGATCGTCAACACCACAAAGGCGACACTGACAATTGTTTTACGACCCGGTTGCATCGATAGAGTAGCACTTCTCCACTTCTATGACCCAATGACAGGCTCCATGACGATTCGACGACGCACGGGGATGTTTATCCCGCCGATATCGGGAAGCCATTAAACGTGCCATAAAGTGCTCTTAATGTAAATCTCGTCCCCCCCGTCATACCTCGTGCGAAATGAAGTTTTTAGGACGTCAGATTAATCCGCCCCTCTAGTGGGGGAAGATTTTTATGATGATTGAAAATCCATACGCCTGCGCGTTTAATGGCTGTTAAGTCGCCTCGAATGAGTGCACCGCGATCGGTGCGTCCTTTGAATGCGATCGTAAATTCTGTATTTATGTATTTTTTATTCTGTTGCTGTATGATTTATCATTGCAATGAAGTCCTAATGAGTTTCTTTTTGTTCTCTTTACAGGTACGGTAACCGAATTGGATATTCAACGTTTTTCGGATAGGAGATGCAGCGATTAGTGTGGTCGTAAAATTCTCTAAATTTAACGGTCATTCAGGTATTTTTTTGTGGTCCGAGGAGAACCTTTGATGTCGAAACCTGCCTTGTGGTCCATGAACGGTGATTCATTTCGAGTTTACAACTTAAATGATATTCTTAAGCAGATTAAGTGATGAACTGAATAATTTTTGGAAAGCTGACTCGCTTTAGCGACTCAGCTTTCGGCCTTTCCTTGGATGCCTACATAGCGTGATAGACTCCCGAGGGCACATGTTGTTTGAATAACCGACGCTACGTTTTGGCTGTTGCAGCGTGGTATTGTCGAGAGTCGAGGCACTTCTGGGATATTGCTGCCCATTCATGTTCCAACTTCAGCTAAGCGGCACTGCAGTCGACATCTCTATTTTTCAAAACAAAATGTCATTCGTCTTGGCGTGGAGTTACAGTCCAGAATTAAGGCGTCTGGCACGATGTGCTACAAGCTGCATTTAATTTTGGACGCTACACTAATAGATGTCTCCCCTTGGACGGGAGCAAGAAGTTCTACAAGGCGTAGGCACCTCACGCTATGGCTCTGTTGGCTGTCTAGTGGTTAGTGGTTAAATAACTAATCCCTGTGCTTGAGAGTTCATCTGAAAATCGTCTCGAGAGAGTAAACTAATGGACTGATGCGACTCCTTGAACGAGTCCCTACGACTATTCCAGTTGGTTACAGCCTACTTTCCTTCTTTTCGAGCACTGTTTATAAAAATGGCGATCAAATCAAGCGAGAGATAAGAAACATCGCGACCAGACAAAAGGTGAGCTTGGGTATATATCCTTGTCCCTTGTCCTTGATTTCATCAGACAGCGTTTTTATACGAAATGTCAGTGAATAAGTGCGATCTGTTGTGAATAGCTGAAACCCTTCTCCAACCGGGGAAGGTGGATCCGTGGATTTTGTAAAAGTAAATGTGAAATACAGGCGACAAGGGCTAATTCTGGTCGAAGTTGCATATCTCCTTGCTCTCATATTTCTGATCGCGACGGTGTATAAGAGATGCATCCTAGCTATTTAGAGGCCCCTTTCTGAATAACATCCAAATGACTCAAGTGATTCGGGAGTAGAAGGCTGTTCAATTTAGAAAGCTTATGGACGTGCTCCATATAGTCAGAGACACTGCTCAAATTCTTCTATAAACTCGCCACTCACGGACAGTGACAACGACTGAATGGGTCGACAGCAGGTTCTGACAGCATTGTGATTTGTGTGCATTAAGTGGTATACAGTTTTTGAATTCCATCGACATACAAAGTGTCGGAAAAGGTGAAGATTTCGATTTGAAAAATCGCTTATATCTCTAAAACTGTGAATTTTTCGACGATTTCGCTTTTTCGATATGCTTTGTACTAAATGTATGCAAGACGCAATGACGCTTCCTTTGAGCCCAACCATGCCATTGCACTCAATATAAATTTTCCGTAAAAAGAGTATTGGATACAAAACGGAGTCCTGTGGCACACCACCGTTTTCTTTTTGACATTCAGGTTTGTGCCAGCTATTCTAAAACTGAATGCATGCACCTTTGTTGTGAAGGCAAAAACTCATAGAATCCGTTGCGTTCCTTGCATAATGTAAAAAAAATGTGCAACTCATAAGTCCTACTGAGAGGAAGAGATAAGGCAAATGCGACCCACAAGTGGAATGCACCAGGACGGATGATATTGATCAACTTTGACAGTTCCTTTCCCACGTAAATCATTTTACTCTGATGTTGCCGTAGGAGGTTGTATGGATTTCCGACGCAACGTACGTATTCATTGGGCACATCTTTGCAGTTCGGCAAATACAATTTTTGTAGATTGTAAACGCATTGTACGCAAAGGTTTCTTTAGGATTGGGCCTTGAGAACTTGATGCCTGATTCTCTCAAATACCTTTGAATGGTCGAGAGCATTATTCTTTCTTCATTCAAAACTACGTCAAGAAATACGAGATGAGATACACCAACAAATCACCACTAGACCTATTGCTACGACAGCTTTACGTACTTGATGAAGTGGCAAAAGCTATCTAGCGTCATCTTGCACAACCGAACGAGTTTGTCAGAAATGTCAAGACTAGACATGGCGGTGTATAGATCACCTCTGTTCACTGTACCAACAAAGAAAGCAGATTCATTAGACTCCCTCGAACACCAACGTACTGTGTCTTCTTTGTCTCCGTTTTATCGCTATTTTACCAAATGATGCTCAAGTGAGGTAGCCATTTGCATTCCTTCTCTCCATGAATTCACCCGCAATACCCGTCTTGCCAGGAATGGCCACCATTAAGCCTACTATCGGACGCACATTTAATTTTAGAGACTCATTCTCAGCCCACTACATGAAAATGGAATGCACTCCCCAGCCCAATATTTTCCACAGACTACAATCCGCGGATATTTAAGACCAATGTGCCTCCTATCCTTCTCACCCCCTAGACCTACAGCCAGCGCTGTCCCGGATATTTGAGGGTAGATATTAGTAATCCCTTGAGCAGGCACAAATTGTAGAAAAATAGGGAAACATGGTGTCGCTCTGGACTTCTTGTAGAAATGTGTTCTATTCTGGACATGAACTGAACTAAAACTTCACGATCAGAGATTAGGCAAATGCTTTCCGGCGTTCACAACAAGCGACTCAGAAGATCTTTGTTCGCGAGATGTGCCCAAACTATAAAAGGTGCACCCCTTTGAAATGGATATGGATAATGAAAGGATATCCTTAAGAAACCGATATTGATATTCCACTCGATTCCACGCTTTCCTCCGACAATATGTCACGTATGGGCTAGTGCATGCCCCAACTAGCTCGTGATGAACAGCTTTGAAGAAGCCCGTCCGCTCCAGCAGCGTTGTTTGACTTCAGCCTTAATGACCTCTTCTAGGTCGGGTGGTCGAAATACTCGTCGATTGAGGGAATCTTCTGCCCGATGACTCCTCTTAAAGTCTACAGAAGTGACTTTTTTTTCTTTTTTTTTGTCGTTAAAAGCGTTGTTGCCTCTTCCTGGTTATTTCAATGGAACATCACGTCCTCTTCCTCCTCATCTCTGCACCTCTTACAGAAGTCATTGCAAGCTTAACTTCCTATGAGTCTCCAGTTACGAACAATGCGATTTTCACAGAAGCTACAGAAATGATGTCTTACAGTACCGACTGCGAAGGGAGCACACTGTCCATCGGTTCATTGTTCATTGCTTTAAGTCCGACCCCATTCCTCCCGCCTCTCCAGCCTTCTGACCATAAACAGTACTCAAACGTAATTTCCTTCCACTTCTCCAAGCCACGCAACCACATGAATCCGAAGCACACCCCTTGCTGTGTGCATCTAGCCTCATTTCCATTCCGCGCACACACGCGCACTCTCTCAGCCATTAAGAGCACATCAATCTTTCAGAATTTCAAGGATCTTCTGCAATTGAAAAATCGCTGCTCCCATTAGAAACACTTAAGGAACGGTTCAAATCACTTCACATGCACATTACGTGCCCCATCGCAACTAATTGAATCCATCAACTTCCATAAACTGGGTTACCCACTCATCCGAAGACAAATCATTGCGCTGTCAGACGACTCCAGAACACATTCCGCACGCATTGACTGTGCTTAACAAAACAAATTGCGCTTCTGCAGCCCGAATGCAAAGCAAACACACTCACACCCTGCTTCTTCGGTCCCAATTCGACAGGCCATAAGCCCACATGTCGTCGCAAATAAAAAACGAAACACCGAAACGCAATCTCTGGGCTGATTTAATTCACTTATTCTGAGGCGCACTAAAATTGGGACACCCATCTGGCATGGGACATGGCTCATGTGCTGCTGCGCGGCTTAAGTGCCATGATTCATCATTCACTCCCTCGCGCTCGACTGGGGACGGGGGGCGGGGGGCGGGTTTGTCGAGAGTGAGTCCGTGATCTTGATCGATCGGCGGAATGATGGGGTCGGTTGGACTGGGTCAACCAAACACATCTTATCCTCAATTGCATAACAACAACAACAGTCGTCGTCGTTTTCAGTCATTCGGGCGGACTTGAGTGGTGGGATGTCAACGCGTAATGGAAAGCATGTGCGCTGCACGATCGCATCGAAGACAACCGAAAGGCAGTGGAACCGTGAGTAATGACAGGAAGTGGGCCATTACTTTGGGGTCCATTCGAGTGCTGACTGTGTCACTGTGTTGGCACACAACGTCCTCGAGAGTGAATAACAATGAATTCAATATTTATCAGCGCTATTAGCACACATGGGTGGCCAGAGGCTTCTCCAAACAGGTGCCGGCAATTAGCGGCGGATGTCGACTTAATGACTCGTTAAATTGGGAGCTGAAGCTAAGAGCTGTGAGTCAGAGTGGATTGGGTGTTGGGGGGAGGGGTTAGAGAATAGTTAGACGAAATAGTTGCGCACAACTCTGTGATTTGCAGGCGAAGTGGAAGTGGCTATAAAATGAGTTGATGGGGAGGAGGGGTTCATACCATGACCTCCAAGGTGGAGATTGACTTTAATGGGCTGAGCTGAACTAGAATGGGATTCATTCGAGTTACTCGCTGTGGGCAGTAGGGTGAGCAGCACAAGAACCCGAGTCGTGATCAACTGGAAGCATCTCCAGAATGGTCTTACTAGTCTCTGGCGACCATGTCATTGAAGCAACACCAAGAACTTATGCAAATCATCAAACTGTCTTCTCGAAACCAGTGCGTGATCATTATCTCGTCGCCAAAACAGGCCTCCCTAACTACTAAGTCGAATATTCGACGTTTGATGGACGAATTCGAGTCAAATTGTTCAGCCAATGTCTGCTCGTCACAACTACTGAGAGCAACACTGTCGTGGCAGACTCTGCGGAAAAACATGAAGCTTCATAGGAGCTTGACTTTCCTGAGATCTGACTGCGAAGATCACACTTGTGACGTAAGCCCGATGGTACTCGTATATCGACGGCATGTTCTGTTCAAAAAGGAGAGGTGTACGTGCCACACAACGCATCCCTGGTTAGCATACTTAACCCACACGACGGCGGTAGCCGTCTAGCCATTAGACCAGTCATGATAGCCTCCTATACTTGACCTCTCAGAGTGGCATATGTTCAGCTCTCACATATGAGACTTCTTGTCTTGCTGCCCGTCTTAAAATGCTGGTCCATTCGAATAACCTTTAAACATTTGATGATGTGACATTGAAAGCATTGAACGCCATCAGCCGCAGAGTCATCGGAATTTGGACTGAACTGGAATACTTCCCACCAATCAAAGATTGGATGTATATCTAAAGCTCAACTCACAACTTATAAATCGACTCTCCGCATTGAAAAGCTTTAAGTCGTCAGTACGAGTGCTAGCATCTCGTCTTCTACAATCTGCCTTGAGTTATATCTGATTGCCGAGCTCTTGGAAGCCAGAGGAGGATGTCGTTGCATGAAGCCCATCAAGTCTTGTGGGCATGCACGGACACGTCTTCGTCTATAAAGGATCAACATCTTGGGGAGCAGTCGAGCGCACTTTATTCCAATGATCCTCTAATGCAAGCTTCGCTAGGCATAGGGCATCATTTTTCTGAAGAGACATCTATGTCACTTTGAACAGATGCCTATCGCCCGCATAAGGTGTGCCCGCTCATTTGCAAAGTCTTTTGACATGTTTGTGGCGACTTTTAAGAGTTTCCTAATTTCTGTGGCCTGGGTGTCAGTCAATATTTGTCTCAAGTTAGCACAAACCGGTTGTTGAAGGTATTGTGTGACACGTAACCTTCATCGACTAGGATAGCCACAACTCGTCAAAGACGCAAGCATTTATTTCTAACCATCCAACCATCCAAAAATGCCTCGATGGCGGCCTCCTTTGATTGTAAAGTAAGGAATGCTGCCTCTTAAAACACCACAGAGTCACACGATGAGCATGTATTTGCTTCCTTATGATATTCTTCTTTTTTTGTGTTGCGCCCAGAGTGGTTTCAACCAATAATCGTCTCCAGCAAGCTCGATATCCAATTTCCCAATTCAAGTGCATCACCTAAGAAACGGGCGTTCTCTGTTGCGAAGTCGAACAGGTTCGGCTTCGAAAACTCTTCGGCTCGGGGCTAAGATGTCCATGCGCTCTACAGTGCCCAGCGGTCGACATGGCCCAGCCCCCTTTGCGTTGTATCCGTAGACGCCTGTCTAAGTTCACACCATTTTTTGTGGTTGATGGCACCATCGACCAAAGATCGCACGGCTAACTTTCTCTCACAGAGACCAGGGACTTCTTCATCCGCTTTTGAGACTGCAGCAACCATCTGAAGACGGCTCTTTCCTTCAAGATACCTTAAGCATTGAGATTGTGGTTCACATCTCTTCCCTTTATTGCCACGATCGGCAAAAAGTGTCTTGTCTCAAACCAGTTTAACTGAACTGCCGGACTTTGCAAGCATTTGACAGAGAGCGCCATGGCTGGAAGCAGTCGTTAGGATTTCGGACAAAATGACTCAAGTACCGTTCGGGTTTCCTGTCGTACTTCCGCGCAGGTGTCAATGAATTCTCCAGAACTACAGCACAGCTGCTCTCGAAGTGAGTTCACCGAGAAGCAACTCTTAGATTTCCATTTTATCAATCTTACTTGTGTCAACTGCTGCTGGCGTTCAGCCTGATGTTGACTACTTTTACAAGCGAACTTCTCGCGAGCAGCCTCCGGGGCACACATACCATACACACGACACGCCGCCTACTCCACCACAAGTGGCAACAAATAACCGCTGGAGTTTTCAGGTTTGCTGCCAGCTAGAAGTGAAACTGGCCAGAAACTCTTTTCTGGGACACGGTGCGGTCGCGGCCTGCTCCTATGACGAGTTCTATTTTTGGCTCGTAGCAACCACAGATGCCCATTACACTGTTTGAGGCTCCAAAAACCAAGAGACCAGAGGCCATGAAGAGTCGGGCTCAGCATGATGCGTGAGTGCCGTTGGTGGCCGCAAATCGTTCGTTTGCTAATTGAATTACGCACGTCCCCCGGCGAAGGAGCCGCACTCGCGGACACCCACAACTTCGGCCGCCCGCCAATACGAACCGAAAGAACACCAGCCGCCCGCCGCCCACCGCCCGTCACCGATGAGATACAATAACCTTCCCTGAATAGATAACCACACTTAATGTCGGATTCATAATTAAACGTTTAGCGCATTGTCCGTGCGGGCCATGTATTGTGTGTGTCGGGGTGCGAGCGTCTATCGGTGATGTGGAAGTTAATCTTTTTCAATTCGCTTTCTTCTCCGCTACAGGCTGTCAGACATGTGCCGATTGTTGTGGCTCTGAGGAAAGGTGGTTCCTTTTTGAGATTTTTGATTTATAGCTGCAGATCACGAGGTACACACCGTGCCGCCGCTGACACGGCAACGGGTGAGGCCCGACCGGCAACGTGTGCAGGCGGGTCAATTTGATTAACCTTCACGGATGTGAAAGAACAAATTATAATTCTGCTGTCGTGTAATTAATTTTGTTCAGAAATGAAAAGAAAAAAAAACCAGCGATTGTTAGAATTCTTTTCATTCGTGAGTGGGGACAGGTATGGAGAGCTGGGAATAAACCAGTTTTTGAATTATCCAGTGGACGGTGACGTCATCGACTTGACGTGATCCGTGGGAAGTGTCGAGGGGGAACTGGTCGGAAGGATTTGCTCCCCGGAATGTGACTGACAATGGAAATGGGTTGCCATGTCGAATGGAGGTGTTGGACTCAGGAGTTTAGGGTACAGCGACGGGAGCGGTTGAGTCCGCAGGCAACTTGTACTGAATGTGTAGCATTTACCCTCCGAGGAAAGGTGTTGACCAGTCCTTTGAGCTGTTTGCAGCGTTTTCAAAATGCGCGTCCAAGATTTTTGGGGGATAAGTAGTTTTCTTGTTAGACGGGTCCCCGGTTCGAATCCCAGTGAAGGCAAAGTTAATACGCTTTATCCGAGTTTCAAAACTGGTCACCATTTGCCTTTGGGATCAAATTAACGGCACTATCACTGGAGTTGTTCATCACTGGTGGTAGTCTGACTATGGGATCACAATAGACCAACATGTGCTAAGTGTGCTGTTTCGCAGAAACAAGAAAGGAAGCAGTAATTTCCAGAACATAGATTTACTGTTAGCATACCTGGATGACACTGACGTTACTTACAGAACGCAGCGATCAGTCAACGAGGACTTTGCTGGTATTGAGATGGAAGTGGCAAAAACGTATCTGGCGGTGAATAAACGGAAAATGGAGTATAGGCTTCTTCAAGAACGGACATATATTTATATCGACGTTTTGAACATTTTGAACATCGGCGCAGCAAAGAACATTAGTACCAAACTCAAGCTCAGAAAGCCTCTTGCCAAGCAATATTTTTTGGGGCGCAAGTGTCTAGATTTCAAGTACATCGCAGACCTGCTCTACGGCGCTTAGAGATTCTACTACGAAGGATGCAGACTGCACAGCGACATGAGCCTATCCAGGGATCTACGGATCTAATGCCCAAAGTGACTGGGCCATGTAGAGCGTCTGGAGAACTTTACTCCGCTCCAAGAAACCTTAGACTCCGAACTTGTGGCAACAGCAAGACGCCCGCGACTGAGGTAGTGCACCCAAGTAGGACCTCAACCAACTTGACGTGCGAAACTGAAGGCAGCTAGCCAGAGATCGCGCTTGCTGGAGGGGCTTGTTGGTTGAGGCAAAAAGAAGAAGAAGGTGACTGCTGACTTTCAACATTCCTAACTTAACCTCTACTTGATCAAGGGGAGACAATTCTTCTTTGCATCCACATTTGGTGAACATTTGTGCCTCCAAAATGTGCGTATTCTGGTCAACGCCAAGAATGGTCTATCTTGGCCCTCGGCCAGAACGTATAACTTTTTAAGTTGTCAAGTAGCTCGACCTCCATCTATCAGTAAGGACGTCTGGTGTCGAATTCTGCAAGCTCGGGTTTCGTCGTGTACGCACATAATTGACAGAATGAATAAATTTGAACAAGTGTGAACATCCGACAAACATGTGTTCTCATTTTTTCGCGTACACAACTGAGTCATGTTTCTCATGTTCGGTCCCAGCACTGAGATCAAGTGCGAAATTTGGAAAAGCTCTTGCTGCTGTTTGGGTGGCAGCTCCCGGTTATTATGGTGCAGCCCCACACCGATTCACTCGTCAGAGTCGCAGACGACAAGGGGCACATTAGTCGTGAACTCTATGACATGTTGTTGTAATCACTGCTTCATTTCGGTTTTACCACGTCTATTGCGACGGTCCCACAAGGATGCTATCCGCTCTGGTTAGATTGCAACAACTGCCGAGTTTCAGGCGCTTCTAACTACCCATGGGGCCAGAATGGAAGCTCTCGCAACCGAATGGTATAACAGGGGGCGCACTTTGGTGCAAAGACGCATCCTATCACCGACTTGGTCGGAGTGGAAGATGATGGGCGATGTACAATACAGGACACATATCACCGTATTGCTTGAAACCCCACGAAGTAGATAAGGATGAATCTGAAGTCAATTTCTTAGCAGCTTACCCAAGGCATGGCTTAGAAGACCTTGACACGGATCTACACTTCAAGAGCAATCCGTGCGTTACGGCAAAATGGATGTAGTCTTATTCCGGGACAATCTGCGTGGTGCCATATAAGACATAGTCCATTATAAATGCATTCTTCAGCCACCGCATCATTCCCAAGTACAGCGCGTCTTTGAAGAAAACGATCATCTCTCTCACCGCCATCATCACCAAACTCTCCCTTATTCCTACCATCAGCACACTCTCCATCTAAGCCGATGAACGCCCCTCCCACACCTTGGTCTCGCACGGGTGAACGTCATTGAACATCCACATTTCACTACCGGACAACTGATATTATACCATGATGCACCAAAGTGCAAGAGATTGACGTGATCTCTTGCCTTTAAGGATTCGCCACGGGGTCCTCTCACCAAGGCTTCGATTTCGCCCAACTGAGAAATGTTTATGGACAGTTCCTCTACTTTGGTGTGTCATGTAGTAGTTAAGTAACAGAGCCCTCCCTTGTAGAAAAAGGCTTATTTTACAACCCCCGGTCGTGGCACGTGGGATGAAAGTTTAAATCTGGCCAAATTAGCCCTTGGACTGAACATAAAGAAGGCATCTGAGACACCAATCAATGTGTCATTGACTCGAACTTTGTTTAGAGTGACTGGCTGCACATTGGTAGCAGTCACACTCGGACTTCCCTCAAATGAAACTGAAATTTTGATCAAGAATCGTAGCGCTGTCTGATGCCCGGCAAACGTTTCATAACCATCGAGATCCTTCCAAAACCCCAACGAAATGCATTCGTGACCATATTTTCGCAGCACCGCGCTTAGTTGCATACAAAGTTTGAAACGCGCTCGGCACATTCTGCAATCCGCCTGGAATCATTAATTTCTTCTGCGTTGGCGTCTCCTAGCGTCACCGAAAGGGTCCTACATCACAAGGCAGGCGAAATGACTCAGATAGAAAACCAGAATGTTACACAAGCACATGCAATGGAGACCTGACGTCGTTACGTGTCCCTCTTGCAGGCACATCACCTTGGAGCACTTGACAAGTTTGACAACTCGCACAAGATGACACCAGCGACAGGAGCTCCTCATCATTCCGCTGATTGACATTCAACAGCAGCGCGAGTTACTGACAGATGTCATCTGGCATTCGCTTTCCTAATCTTTCTCTCCTTCTCTCTGCACTGCGCCTCTGCTTGGAGAGCTCCGCAAACAGCACGCTGCCAAGCACGATTCCATCAAATGGCGAACATGTGTCAAGGCATTTCACAACACCAATAATGTCAAATTAAACTCCAAACCCGGTCAAACAAAGGCAGCCACCAAGCCCAGCCTAGACATTTGCATATCCCAAATTAGCCCACTTGAGCCAACAGCACTTCGTCGAGGCCAGGATACACACAACTGTGCACACAGTGCGCCCTTCCAAAAAATAATGACTATAATTACCCGAGACGTGTACATCGCGCGCAGCGAAAACAGAAACGTTTCCGAAACACCTCGACATCGTCGGTCGCCGACTGGAGATGATGCGCGACTTGGCAGGCTGTGCTCTTGCATAAATAAGCAAAATCAGCTAAATCAGTAAAACCAGCGAAATCAGTGAAATCAGCGAGTGTATAGTGGCAGGGGAGAGACGGAGCTTTTGTCACATCACAGAGTGGAAGGCAGCGTGCTGCTTGGCAAACAATGATTTCGCCAACGCCCCGAAATGCAAAAAACATTCCTCGGAGCCGCCTATCCATCTCGCGCTGGCTGTCTGCGGTGTCTGCCTGTCAGTCAGGCGAGAGGACTAGGCGCTCTATGCTCCGTCTGTTTGCCATCCGTCTCATGGTCTGAACGGATGAATGCATGATTTATGCTCTGCACTTACCGCGGACTAATTTAAACAAATGTCTCAGCAAACACACACACACACGCTCGACAGAGGAGACATTTGATCGAGTTCATGTTTCGGATGGGTCTCGTCTCGTCGCTTGCGACTCGATGAAATCTTGAAATATAGGTGTGCGACCGCTTTCCACTTATGCCCCATCATCATCATCAGCATCAGCGTAAGCGTAAGCGTAAGCGTCGTGGCATTCGTTTTGCTAATAAATTAGCATCGAGTGCAAAATGCAAATATGTCAGGTGAATAATGGTGCTGATGCAGTGGGATGCCGGGGCTGGATGCTGGGGCATTGCATTCGATGCAGATGGCTGATACCGAGATGATGATGGGTTTTCGCGAGTGAGATGCACACCGTGGGCCCAGGGTGTGTGCGCACAACTCCAGCGCATAGCGCAACAACGATGATGGTGTAATTAAGTGCCGCCTGCCCACCTGCCCACCTTCGACTGGCCGAAGAAGCCAGTGGGGGAGGATGCGAGGAGCTGATGCCTGTGTGGGGTAAATATTTTTGCTCCACTACCACTCTACTTACTCTACTATTAGCACCACCTTCACTGGTTGCATTATGGATGAAGTTTGCATCGCCATTTATGAGAACCGATCGCAGCTCGCTTGGGGAATAATAATTGTCTTCAGACGCTGTGCGCGATGATGGCAGACGCGAAGCTATGCTGGGTGAGGTGAGGTGAGGCGAGGTGAGGCCTGCACTTAATTGGCAAGGAGCAAGCAAATGGGTGTACGATTTCCATATCAATTAGAGTGAAATCTGATTTGAATGCGTTCGCGTAGGTTGTGCATAGAGATGAGACCGAAGTGTTGTGGGTGCGAGCGGAAGTTGTCTTCGATTTGTTAAGAGTTTTCTTGATGGATTTCTCTACAGGCTATACAGGGGAGGCTGCGAGACATTCCGAGAAGAGTGACCTTCAACTGACAGAACTGAACTGAATTTAGGGATGAGATGCAAGAGAGTTGAGGGGAACTCGGGTTTGAAGTGATTTTCATCAAGAATCAATGAAGTAAGCATTTCATGAGAGTACCGGGCATAATCACATTTTTCCCTACTGTCTTAGCTGTGAGGAATCTGAAATATTTTCTCAAGGATGTGCAGAACGCTCTCAATCAACAATGCTGTACAAGCAACAGGCAGGACTACGTCAGAAAAGCTTCTTTGAAGAATCTACACTGCTCCAAATGAGTAACTAAATGGGGACAACATGAGCGTGATGCGTCCTGGTTTCTCTCGTTTATAGCCAGGCCCAGAGCATGGAGTCACAATATGGTGTTTAGCTCCAGGCGAAGCAACATCGGTTACATGGCGTTGACAAATCGCTTAAAAATACGCTGAACGCATTAAATATTTACGGATAACTGTTCGCTACCAGATCTGTGGCTACACATTTCCCTTATGGACCGATCTTAACTCACCAAGCTTACAGTCCTTCGTATTGACACCGATTTCCCGAACCGTATAGTGCCCAAAAGGGATATCGTTGCATGATCGGACCGAGTATGTCAATGTAGGTGGGTGTTGAAACGTCGTTGGCAGTCTAGGCAAGAAGAAACTGAAACTGATGAACTCGCTCGACGTGCCAGAGTCTCATCACTTCCACCACGGGAGGACTAACCGTCGAAGCATCAAGCTGCTGTTAAACGTGTTCGAAAGCATTCAGATCTGATTCATTTCTGATTAAGTAAGCGCTCAGTATTTGATCTTCAGTCCTGTCTGCGTTGATGGCATTTGGAGAAGAAGGTTCAACCACGAACTGCATGGGCTGTATAGCGACATGAGTCTGGCCAGGCGTTTGCGGATCCAACGCCTAAGATGGCTAGGCCATGTAGAGCGTATGCACAACATAGCTCAGGCCCGAACAATTTTCGACTCTTAGCCTGTGCGACAATGCAACAGAGGACGTCCACGCACAAGATGGCCCACACAAGTCGAGAGGGACCTCACCCGGCTTGGTGCGCGAAACTGGAGACAGATCGTGCTGGCTGGAGAGGCGTCTTGAGTGAGGCCTAGTTCCACCTCGATCTGTAGCGCCCCAAGAAGAAGAGGAAGTCTTCAACCAGATCAGTGCGCTGGGCTATCATTGACGTATGCACGACCTCCACTCGTGAATGTTTGCTCAAAAGCCGTAGTGACGAGGATGAGCTAGAGAAGACCATACCACCTCCTCTCTGCTCGTGCAATGCCCTCTATTCAAAGGAAAACTCAGTTGGAGCCGAAGGCAGGTATCTTGTGGTGCCTTAACAGATTCGCTGGCCCACTGTACTGCCACGCACAATTCTGGAATAAATTCACTACCTACTGGGTGGGGGTCTGCCTAGAACCTGCCATGAAGCGATGCAGACTTTGGAAAAAAGTCTCACTAAAGTCGCTTAAGAGATAGCCTCCTAGGAAAGTGTGGTACAAGGAAAGTGTGGAACACTGTTCATCCTCTCCTTAGGGGTCAAGTCGCCAACCTTGTGGTCCAGTTCGTAGTGGCACGCTGGACACCCTATCCATCTACTATTGGTCAATTGGATGCAGTCACAATTTTGTTACGTATTGAGAAGGGTAACGTTGCAACGTCCGCTGCACAGTAGTGGGGAACTTTTCTATGAACCAGCACTGAACACAGGCGTATTTTAAACTGAATGCCTATCTCATAAAGAGACGAGCGACAGTTTGCAGAGTTCAGAGGCACCATTGTCAATGTCTTAATGACCGCCTGATTGTCTATGAATGCAAATAGCACTAGCTGATACCTTACTACATACTACTTAAGCCACATACCACGCATGGGGCAACCATAAAGGACGTACGTAAATTCAAAATCGAACAAAAAGTAGCCAGTAGTGTCATCAACATTCAATGTGCTCACAATTGCTTCTGGTAACTTAAGCAGTATACCAATACCAACTGTCCTTCACGTACGTAGATGATGATTCAAATCGCTCCCATTTAATTAAGCACAAGTGAATCAACTTAACGAAAATGGACAAACTTAACGAAACTTAACGAAGCAACCATTATATGTATGGCGTTAAAAGAGGTGTTATCGGCTGTTTCTGATTTTATAACTGTCAAGAATTAAGAGATAAGAGCAACAAAATGGCTAAAATGACATCAGAACTTGTGACATTTTCGGTCACTCAACCGACACCACACATCCCAAATAGACCGTAAATTCGATCAAAAACTCGATACAAAGCCATAATCCATTGAAAAGTTATTCAAAGTCAGCACCGACCTCTAACATCAAGAAGCACCCACAACTCAACACAACACTCGTCAGTTGAATGAACTCCAAGCAATTCCATACCCCCCAGCAATCACGCGCTAAATGTGTTCCCATCACATCGACAATTACGATGGCATCCCCCTTTCAGTCCACTTCATTCCACAGCGCACTTGCTGCGTGCTAATAAAAACATCTAGCGACAGCCTTAATTGAAGACCTATCAATAAATCACAGAAATTCACATTTTATTGACCTGAATTATTGGCAATTTAAAATGGGAATATGCTCGTACATCTCGCACGTCCTTCAGTCGCTGGCGAGCCGTGCGACTGTCTGCCCTCTCGCCAGCAGGGGGGTTTGCGGCCGGTACTTGATGTTAAATGGCTTCGACCAATAAAATCCATAAACCACTCAACTTTCTTCTCAATTACAAAATCGCAGTTGAAGTGCATTTTTTTTCGCTCCATCTCCATCTCTCGCTCCGAGACTCCAGAGAGCACTTTAGACGGGACGGGCACGGGACTCGTATTCGTTGTTGTTGCTGTTTCGGTCTGAGCATGTACGGCGATTACGAAACAAAATGCGGCGGTGGTATGGTATTGCCGGTAATTAGATACACTTACCGATAAGCTACCCCGAAAGCCGCCACCACCGGGGATTGTATTGCAGCGCGGCGTGCATGCTGTTGCAGTGTGCGATGGCATATTGTGGACTCGCAGTTCCCAGCGAGTGGGGTTCCACTCACATGCCGCCCCTAACTGTCTGCGGTCGGAGGAATTTTTCTATGGATTTTTTTTCCGGTGAAAACTAAACGAAACGTAACCCCTAAAGGAAGCGCGCAAAACACACATTTTCTACACCGCACAGCGCTGCGGTGGTACTCGGAGCTAGTCGTAATTATTTCTTAATAATTACACGCGCATAGCAGATAGCATTTCCGCCTGACGGGCAGCTTTGCCTAGTCCGCCTAGGCACAGTGATTGGAGGAGCTTCGCTTATGTGAAATGAAAGCCGAGACGGGATTCACGTAACTCGTTGAAAATCTACTGAATGCAGTGACACACAGTCGCTGCTGCTGCAGCGAACAGCCAACAGCCGTGCAGCGAGGAAAGGTTGCGTCTGGGTGACACAAAAGAAAATCTCATTAGTCGGCGAACACTGGTTGATGTGACGGCGCGGCGTAATTAGATTAAAGACGATGCAGCCCAGTTCATTACGGAACAAAGGACAGCAGTCGCTTGCAATAGAACAAGATACTGCCGTCGAGCTTGAGGAAAGTCTGGATGAGGCGTGTAATGAAGTCTCGTTATGCAACTGGGGAGGTGTGGAATGGGGTTTAATGTGTGTTCTAATTTATACGCGACCTTAAGGCGTGTAACCGAACCGGTCACATGGACGCAAGCCGATGTCGTAAGAACGCGATTGGCGAGTGTGGGAATTCGGTGAGGTTGAAATCGAATCGAATCGAAGGGTTTCATGTGTCGGCGTGGGGCAACAATCGATTGACACGGTGGCCAGCAGTGTGTTGCGTTCAGCTTTTGGGGCAAATGCGCATGAAATTGCATTCAAAGGAAATGTTGTCAGTGTTCTGTTGAAAGACTGGGTGGTTTTAGGTAGTCGATGGTAGGGAGCTGTTAAATTCCGTTGGAGGCGCAGCGAGGGACTCGTTCTTCGGTTGAGACATAATGTCGCACTAATCAAAGTTGAAAGCGTGGAACAAATGTATTTCCTCCCAAAAGAAGCTGATCTTGACAAGTGGAAGTGACTTCAGACCCGAATTACATCATGGTGGACGTCATAGCCTTGCATAGATCTTCTTCTCACAAGCATTTCGTACGCTTCTGATAGCATTTTTTGAGGAAAAAACTTGAGAAGCGAGCCAACATACGCTTCTACAGTGACGCACGTAGATGATCGTCAGATTGGCAAGATTAGAATGACGAACTGCCGGAAGTCACTCTCTTAGGCGGACGGCGACGATGACGAAGCTAGTTTGTCTACTTGAGAGAGTTGCGACTCCATGGGACTTATGCCTTCGAAGACTTCTCTGAACTACCGCCTATCTCCACATGAGATTCTTTCATCCATCGAGACACAGTGTGACGTTCAAGAAAATTGCTAAGCTGACGATGTCGCTGGAAAGGGCAGTAGCTCATCGTTTTTTCCGGGTGGTAAACGTCTATGATATTCGCTACTACAAGTCACCAGGGAACCATCACCACGATTACAATGTAAGGATGGACTACTCTCACTTCTAAACGACGGGCACAAGGTTTGATCAGACTAAGCTGGCCTGCTTTCAATAATCTCATGCGGCTTGTCCACTATTCATCAGCTGAGTCTTTCAGAATGGGACTGCCTTGTAATGACTTCAGCAGGAGTTGCTGAGATGAGGATGAAAAGGAAATCATCGTCCATCGTATTTGCTCCTGCAGCGCCGTCTCCTAACTAGAGGGGTTTCTTGAACTAGGAAGCATTTTTGGCAGCCATCTTTATCGCTTTGTAAGAAATAACGTCTGGTTCACGGAGTAGAAGTGCATATGCCGACCTTTGTGCGACAGTTCTATACAAGCAGCCAGGCTCCTACACAAAGTAGGTTGAGCGAATTTTCCGATTATGTGCGGTAACTCCAACGCGGTCAGCCTCTTGCCTTGTCTGACAGATGCATAGGCAACCCAAGTCCGTACAGTCCCTAGACATGCCTGTAGCTCGAGGAATTCGTTGTAAACACAGCCCCAGTCGTCCCATAGTTTGATGTGCAGCTCCTAAACCAGCAGTAGCTGCTGCTCTCCGGAAACGACACGGTAAGAGCTCAAGAGCTACGATCTGTAATGATGTCGTTATAGAAGACTCTTGCCCAACAATCAAGTACCGATCATTGGGTAAGACTTTCTTGACCTCAGAAGAACTACGAGACTTAGCAAGAGGTTTTTGATTTATCACACACTGATCTGGCTCACGTACTTTAGGGAGCCAGCCAACTGGTCTTTGGTTCGACTTCCATCACTTTTGCATTTGGGACGGTGCAAGTGACCATATGCGCATTGGATCCTTAGGCGATCCGAATCTTCCTGCTTGCAGTTTTCCTGCTTGTTATTACATTTCTTCCCTTGGAGCCAACAATTTTTGTAGTCTTGGAGTCTCTGCGGTAAGACCAACACAGCAACCACTTCGACATACCCCGGTTTGGTTGCCTGGTCTTGGGATGCCTAATCTACAGAGATGGAGAGAGCGTACGGAGGAGAACTGTGACGGGCTTGCACGATTCCTGAGGCTGGGTTTCGTTAACAGCGGAGATATGTCTTCACGCCGAAAGTGAAGGGTGGACATTGATTTCAAAGCACCACCGAACCAAGATCTAGACCCTGTGGTACACCGCATAATGGCCGATCATTAAATTTAAAGCCCGAGCGGGCAATGTACCATAGTTGCCCAGTTCAATATTACATTCTAACCACTAGCGGACCAAGATGTAAGCCCTGTGGTACTTGGTAAAAATTAACAATGACTCTTAACATAAAACTCAAGGAATTAAGGAGCATCTGGAAAAAAAACAGTTTGGAAGTTGTTTTCTTTTCCTGGTGGCTAGAGTCATTAAATGACCGTGTTGTTTCTCAGAGTCGCGGTAAAGGAAGTATTTCTAAGCTGCCAATTGTAAGATGGACTTGGTGTAAAATACAACAAATTTAGTCTATGTTGTACTTTCGTAAAATGTTTTAATTAACCCCACCCTCGTTGGCCGTCTGTTCGTAGAGGACTAGTTTCTGAAGATACAAGCTTGGCCTGGGACTGGAAACCACAAAGAAGTCAGTCTTGAACCAGTGGCGGCCAGCCGTTGTGGGTCTGTGCATCAACTCCTAAGCACTTGAAGCTCGGCGTCGAGGTTCGAATCCCAGTACGACCAAAATAATTTTCACGGCACCACCTCTGACAATGCTCAAAGAGTATAAATGTGTAAGAAGAACCTTCTCAAATTGGCCGTTCGTCGGCATAAAACTGTAGGTTGCGTCCACTCGGAAAAGAACAATAGCACGCCCAACACGAGTTGTTGCTGAGGAACTAGGCCCTGACCCATATTATTTTTATTATTACTTATCAAAATCACTGAACCTGGCCTGCATGTGGCTACACATTCATCCACATAGCCACCTTTCTTGTCGCTAGTCTTGTGGCTAGTCTACGCAGTGACCGACGTTCCTTAGACAGGTTCCCTTTTGGCAGACTGAACAAGAAAAGAAAAAAAAACAAAAATGAAAGCATATCAATTAGCATGCTTGTGGCATGAACTTGTGAAGGTTACACGTCCTTCCATTTATCGGCCACTCGTCACTGGATCGCTTTGAACCGGACCTCCTCGTTGACCGACACTAAATCATTCTAAACGACACGAAATGGAGAAGTCTGTCTGATGTTCGAAACTTGAATCAGAGATTAAGGAGCAAATTTGAAAACGCAGCATTTCCTGCAAACAAGACAAGAAAATGGAATCCAAATGTGAACTGTAGCGAATGTCAGTTTCCCTTTCTGGAACGCTAGTTTGTTAACGTTTATGTTCACATCTCAAATATCCATGAAACAGACATTACGTCGGGTGCCACTATCAGTTATCCTTCAGCATCGCACTCTTGTCTTTCACCATTCGACTGCAGTTGAAGGTGAACGTCTGCATGCGCCAATTAGCGTAATGTCCCCCAAAATGCATCTCCCCTTTTCAGTTTCCCCATAAACCATCATGTTATTAATTTATTCTCATTTTTCTTCTCCTTTCAGAGATGGCAACGAAGGTGGTTTGTGCTGTACGACGATGGAGAGCTCACATATTCCGTGGACGAACACGTAAGTCAGCAATAACCTTTTTTCTCCCCGATCACCATTTACCAATTGAGCTGCAAAAAGGGTAACCGTAAAAGCTCATAAATTACGATCCACACCTGTTGGCCGCATCAATCGCCTCCAATGACGGCTAATTACCATCGCTCGAGCCCGTGTGTGGTCCACACTGAAGGAAGAACTCCCAATTTACCGATCAAGTCGTGTCTTCTTCCTTTTCCAAATTCAACGCTCGTACCCGTAATTTTGCACCACCCCCCAGCAGCAGAGACGAAAAGCCCGGTCCGGTCCGCGGCGAGCAAGGTACTCGTTTCGTTTCGCAACAAGGAGACCAAGTTTTTTTTTCGCCACCGCCGGCGGGGTCCTCGTCTGACCACTTTCGATTCGCCTCGGCTAAAGTGAATTCCACCATCACAGCCGGCCGGCCGATGCATTACCCGATCTTGGACATGCGATAACTGCAAGTTTAACTTAATTTCGTGCATATCGGGCGATTTCCATTTTCCGCTCGGCCCAAACGCACGCGGATCGTTTCCAGATCACGGTGCACGTACTATTGACACACGGTGAGTTATAGCGGCGGGACAATAATTTCCCAGATGTCAGGCGAGAGAAAAAGTGGGAGTGCCTTAGATACACATTTATGCGGTCCTAGGAACGCGAGAAGAACGAGCTAAACATGCGATAATTTACACGCTTTGCACTGGCGAATGGCGATCACAGATCCGCGCGTCGATCGCCGCGCAGATAGGGAATAAGGATGTTGCCCACTAATTGGCACCCTACTGGCCGAGCTGTCATAACTGTCCGTGTTCCTGGGCCGCGAGATAGCCTAGCGACACGCAAATAAATTGCGGATTTTAACTCGGATACGCGAGGGATTTTCATAATTCTTCCCCCAACACAGTTCACAGTGGTGTGCTCGTGTGATGGTGACGGTTGTCCGCTGGTCACTTGATATTGGCCCTCGAGCGTCGGGTGGTTGCCGCAGGACAAGTATCTGTTCTTAAGCCCGGCTCAAGGGTGCCCGGTGCACTTACCTTGGACGAAGTGTGAGAATATAAGCAGATTGCCGGTTGTCCGATTGGAATAACACGGGATGCAGAGAGGGCAAACGGCCGTGTCGATTTGTTCAACATAAGCCCGGCTGAGTATCTGCGAACATGAACCTTTGGAGGTGTTGTCGCGCGTTTCGCTTGATTGCGTAATCTAGATATCTGCTGACAGCAACACACTGTGAATTTTTTGCCTTGTTGCCGTGGCCTCTGCATGGTCTGCAAATAAATGTGCAATAGGATCTTTGTCACAGTCCGCGTGAAGACCGTTCATTTAGCTGAATTAAATGTCCATTATCGATGGATCTCTGTTGTGATGACGGGGATTTCTCCTCGTTTTTAATGGATCTGTGTGGACAGCGATGATAGGCGGCAAGTAGTCCTCTGCCGGCGTTCATAATACCAGTTGTTGAATACAGTCCATGGACTGCTGCAGATCAGATCAAAGTAAGCACGTTGAAAAGTAGACGACGACAACTTCTTTGAACTGATGACCTGTACCACAAGGCGACATGGGCGCTGAATTCCTGAACTGTGGAGAGGAAGAACACATTTCTGGGCCCACGCTCGCCCTCTAGTTACAGATCACCAGAGAAGTCTTGAAAGTGCCTAACAGCAGTAGCAGATCTACCACAAATTGGCCGAACTGTAGCATTGCCTAAGCTACTGGGTCATTCAACAAGAAGTGTAATTTTGAATCATTCCCAAAACCGCAACGCTTTGATGAAAAATGGTGACATTTTTTATTCCAATTCTGAGTAGAAACTCTGAGGTTAGTGATAGCACAAACAATTTGACGAACCACCGTCCAGACAGTCATTCTTTTGATTAGTCATCCAATTCAGAGTCATCTATTCACATATGTCAAACCGAACTGTCATCCGAGACAGTGCACATTTTTCGTTCAAGGTTTGCCATTTTAAAATGTGTATTGTTTAACGATCGATGATCGTGTTAAGATAGTCTCCATTACGAGAAGGCTATGGTGGACTTAATGGAGCCATTGCCTTACCATCTTTGTGGTTGTGTGGCGTGGCAATCCTAACGTCAATAGAATTAATTTGAGGCAAAAGATTAGTCACTTAAAACGTAGCACTCAAACCGGCTCCAAACTGACATTTTGTTCATTAATTTCCCACAATCAATCGGTGATGATGCTCTTCTAGATCTATTTGTTGTATCAACCTTGTAAGCAAGAGACTGGGCCAGACTAGGCCAACTTCCAGTGATCGCTTTGAAATTGACACACCCGTCATGCTTGAGTGCTTAATTATGATACGACAGTAGGGTCTTCATAAAACGTTTCAGTGTTTCAACACCATAAACTGGCGTAAAGAGTGCATATTTAACAACTTTATGCTATGAACTTAATTTGTTACTGCTCAGCCTAACGGCTCATGTGCCTGACCGGGATCACTCGAAAGAGCGAGAGCTCTATGGCTTAGCCTAGGTACTGGTCCAACAACGAGGGCTCTATGGCCGACCCTGAGCAAAAATCGGTTTAACATCACTAATCGATTTGAACGGCAAGGATGTATACATGCTAATAAGAGCACTGTGCCATAAGCACACATGCTAGTCCTCTGAACTTACCGCACAACGACAGCTGCAGAAAGAGGAAGAAGAGATGTTAAATCTTCCTTTCCTCTTAGCTGGAATAGTGCTATCCAAACGTCCAATGCGGACGACTGGAGTTTGGCCATCCGCACCTTTGTGCAGCTCTTTGAAATCGGCTTCGGGTCTTCTTCATTCACCTACCTCCTACGAATTATTTTTCTTTCGTGCCACCAAGTATCAACTCTACCATTCTGTCGATCATGTAGAATATACAAGGCAGAATATGTGTTTCATAGAGCATGACTTTGGTCCATCGTGACGGTAGCCTCGACCTAAGTTATTTAGACAAAACCGATGTACCAACATTTGGCACGACCGGTACGCCGGCGTATCTCCAGTAGAATGTCGTTTCCGGAGTTTGCATTTGCATTTGAGGTAGACAAACTCAATGCTTCCTTACTGATCACACATATGACACATGGAGAGTATGAGCCTGAGCAATCGCTGACGGTCCTGGAAACGCTGATTCAAGTCAGCAAGATAAAGTTGACTTGACAACTCCTCGATTACCTCGATATTGCTGCTGTAATTGGTACTTTTTTCTAGATGGTGAGCGAAGGATTGACTCTTGCCTTTTTTCATTGGTCCTCGTTTCCCTAAAGTCAATGGCTCCATACAGCCTTCTCCTTGAATCTAACCAAAACAAACATCAGCTCTTTTCTCACGTTCACCAATCGCCGTGAAATCCTCTACCATGGCACGCTGGAAACGAACAACGATGATGATGGTGTCTTCTATGTTTACACCTGTCGCACTCATCGATGCAACTGAATCAATCTGCCCGGTATCCTGAATTCGGCCGTCGCTTCGAAATGTTGTTGTATGGAGGGTTTTTGAATCAATAAAGAGTAAAGAGTCCTATTCCTGTTCGACTGTAAATATCTGGACGGCTTTCAACGTTTGTCAATTAGGGGGGCGCAAATCAGGATCCAAAGTGACACTTGGCCACTGACTTAACTAGATGATTATGAGGGCATATGTGAAGAGTTTTCAACAGACAGTGTGCAATATTCTGCAGGTAGACTCGAACTGACCATAGTTGGTGTGATGGAGGGGGAGGCGGAAAATAGTTATCAACCTAAGACGACACGGATTAGAATTGAACGGAATACATTTTCAGAAGGGCTGGCGAATCGATGGTTTCGGTTAACAGGTGGTACACGATGAGTAATCTACCCCATGGCGATTTGCAAAACGATCGACTCTAGTCGACCATTATGAGGTGGTAAAACAAGACTTTCGAATCATGAGAGAACCCGTAAGACAAAACTGGGACATCCTCTACGTTCGACAGCTTCAATATTCGAGAAGAGGTCTGACGTGAGTTTTGTAGAGTGACATAACGTAGGGATTCAAGAATTCTGTGGAGCAATGTTTTAAGAAGCTACGGGAGGAGTTGGCTCTGTGTATGATGTGGTCAATGTGAAAATAGAACATTTTGTGGCTCCTAGGTAACATATAAAAGTTACTATAGGTACGTTCCGGGAGGTGGGGGTGGTTGTATTGCATTTTCGAGAAAAAGTAACAACCTGGCATTCGCCAAAGTTTAGTTCGAGAAAGTTGTCGTACCAAATACTGAATGAATCTAGCACGTTCTTGGAGCGCGAGCAAGTCAATCGAGATGAAAATTGTCTCTTTTGTGACACAGTCGAACTCACTAATGGTTAAGACAAAGATCAGAGGACCAATGTGACTGTCTTGTCGATCAGGCAACCATGGAGTCGGTTGTTGACTGTCTGAAGAACATTTTGTAGTGGCGATTCTCAAAGTACACAAGAACCCTTGCTAAAGTATGTAGTAACGATAACCACTTTATTACGTTTCTCCAATGTTGGAAGGGGCTTGGAAACGAAGGCTAGTTGCAGTTGCCAGTTGCAGGTCTTGAGGAACAAACGCTGGTGTGGGGGACGTGATTGGATTGCAATGGAAGTACACATTAGACTCGAAGGCAAGCACAAGCTGTACGACGAAATAAGTGACATTTTCTGGTTACTATTCTGGGACCACTGTCATTTAAGCAGCAGACGGGTGAAGAGTTGGTCCCGTGCAGCCATCACTACTCAATTCACCGGCCAGAGATTTAACTTAGCTCTACATGAACAGAAAAGGAGAGCTACCTTGGTACACACACCAATTTGGAGTGCATTTTGGTCTGAAACCGAATATTTATCCAGTCAAGGTCTTCAAGTTCCCATCCCGTCTTAGACTTTCTCCATTAAACCTCTCATTACACAAATTATCTTTAAATCCCAAAATTAAAGACGTTTTGATTTTCTTTTCTTTTCAGCCTGAAACTGTTCCACAGGCAAGCGTCGATATGACAAAAGTTCTCGAAGTGAGCACCGCCGAGGATGTCACCGGCCATACGAATTCAATTGCCATCACCGCATCGGATCGGATCACGTTCGTGAAGGGCACCTGCCCCGAGGAATCGAAGTGGTGGCTGAATATCTTGGCAGCCTTCCCCAAATCGAAGGGTCGACACAAAAGGAACGCCACGTTTCCCGGCGGCCAAGCGACAACGATACTACAGCAAACCAGTGCAGCACCCGGCTGCGGCGTGGGCTCACGCAATCGCCATAATTCATATCACAAGGACGCCCTAACCGGCACATCGACGGGCGTTGATTCCTGGGACCTGGGCAAGCCCAGTGTCACCGGCGACGATATGGACGACGATGATGACATCAACGACATTGACGACGGAGGCGGCGGTGGAACCTGTGGCATGGACCACAACCAATCGTCGAACGGTGGACAGGATGAGAACAACAAGAACGCCGGCAACGAGATCACAAATCGTGGTAAGTTCGAAGAATGCTCGTATGTGCAGTAATTTGGTCAAAGCGGATCAGCTCGAATCGAGGTCGGTCTCGCCTTCTCTGCATTCCAGCCGCGCACGTGACGGGGCAGGACGACAAGCCATCAAGAGCGTTATTTTGCATCACAAAGTGTATCACCAGCACTAAATGTCTTCATTAACCGTGCGTCGCGGTAGGGGAAGGGCGATGAGTTATTGCCGGTCCTCATGAATTATTCACCGAGACCACCTCTGGGGCCTGGCAGGGTCTGGAGTGTTTTTTTGAGGAAATTGCTTTTCTTTCGTTTGTCTTGCGCTGCTCGGCGGCGCGGCGGCACGACAGCTTCGGAATGTCTCCGTGCGCGAGGGGACATGAGAGGAGGAATGGGATTCGGTTGCACAACGGCCAGCGATTACCAAATGAAATCGAGAGTGAACCGAAAATGAGTCCACTTCGTGGCGGGTGACCTTCTCCGGGCCGTGCAGCGCTTACACGCTCACGTTATGTGGCGAGTGGAGGCCATTTACCTACGGAAACTGTTATACCTCGTCGTACATGCTCGTTCCTCACTCGGACAAGCTGTAATTATCTGCTGTTTCCACTTAATGGATCGCCAGAGCGGATGCATTCGAAGGTGAAGGCTATCGCCAGATCAGGGATATCTTACATGAGCTTTCGGTTGTAGCAGATCTAATCTGCTGAAATGGGAAGAGGAACGTAATCGCCGTTGCATGGTATTTCGTGCCCCGTGTGTTGCCCCGACTTGTTTGGGCCTTAACACATCTTGTGGACTATCAACTATCACTTGGCACTGCATGGCGTTGCGATGTCGTGGATGTTGTAAATTGTCAATTGCTATTTTCTTTACAGTATCTAGTATCTAGGTCAGTTATGAATTAACCTGCTCATCATCAACCTGAAGCGGTGCCTGATCAAGTTTTGAAGGATTGTTGTTCAGAATGTACGTCGAGGCCGCTCATTTCATTAAAGTGAGCAAAAAAAGTCATCATCTGTTCGTCAAGCTGGTTCAATTAGCATGTAGTTTTAGAAAATGTCCCATTTTTTGAGAAGAGGTTGAAAAGAAAGTATTCACTTGGAGTATGCGACTTCAGAGCGAATGGTAGGAATTAGAGCTTCAGATTCTGTGCGTACATTGAATTACAGGATTTCACGTGGCACGTGCTTCCGATGCGATCACAAATGCGGCCTAAATACACGTGAAATTAATTTATGTGATCCCATGGACGTCGCAAATGTGTGTGAACAGATATCTGATCTGATTCATTTCTGACATCCAAGGCAGGTAGATTGGTAGGTAGGTGATACTGATTGCTTATTGTGTGTAATCCAAGCTCCATCTAGACCAATGTGGTCCATTGTGGTGACACTATCCAGATTGTAAACCCAATTCACCCGCTGACCTTACTGCGTTTCCTGTTCTGGATCGATTGGTCACTTTAGATGTCTATTTCGACCATTTTATATCCAATCGGTGGCTTTTAGATATTGTAGGATGTCTCTTATATTTGTACTAGACAAATATTCGAAGCAGTTAAAGGAATAGCTGCCTAGCAGTCTTATTCTTGTTTCGGCAAGGGCGAGGCATGTTCCGACATAGTGCATTATCTCCTCTTCAGTATCACCCCTGCAGTATCACCATCTACAGAAGTCATTGTTGGGTATTCCCAATCGTTTGGCCTGGTTGCCAATGAGGCAGTGACCCGCTATTACGCCTGCTAGTTTACTGATATGCTTCCTGTTTAACTCCAGGAGAGCCTTAGTCCTTTTTTGATTTAGCGCAGGCCGCATCGTTTTCGATGATCTCCATGTATCCATTACCGCCCACCTATGATTGGTGTCGTTTATATCTGCCACCCAAGCGCGGCTTAGGAATCGACGCACTTACCGACTGTGTCACGGCGCGCCGCCTGCAGCCTTTCATGGACGCAAGGAAACATTCGGGTATTCGGGTCAAAATGGGGACTACCACAAAAAGTGATCCATTGACTATACACGTGCATGGGAAGACTAATTTTACTCACAAAGCGTTTAATATTAAATCCATAGCCATGGCCGCAAGGTCTAATAGGCATATGTATGTCACCTAAAACAAGTGGAAACACGTTCATCATTGTCTAGCATCTTCAATATGCAATATTATGCAATATTATGCCCGGCGTTTGCTATTTCTTCTACAGCGATGTGCACCTCCTCTACAATCAAGCAGTGGATCTCTGTCCAGCCAGTTCATCAGTCTTCTCATTTGCTCCCATATCACTGTAACTTGGATCCTGGGTAAGGTAACTTTTGAGCTGGTCGTCTAACGACGCTACCTCAGCGCGCCATTCCTGCACAAGTTTTGAATATGAAACAGAAGCAGAAGCAACATCTTTCATGGCTGCTTGGCTATCCACCCAAGTTAACCTTCTGCAAGATATTTGGGTGTATTTTGACTAGACGACATGCGATGACTAATAAACTAAAGGAATTGTTCGAGAGTCTGAAAGTATGTAGACTGTAGGCCAGTACTGACTCCGCCGCCCATCTAAGAGACAGCCGTGTAATTAGCCCAGCCAAAATCCTTACACATCTGTCATTCGGCCCCTTCGGGGATTGGAGTGTCCAGACTCTCTGACTGTCGCTGTGTGCTGACTGTCCAGTACGGACTAGACCTTTGCTTCATCTGTGTTCCAAACCATTGATGAAGTTACATTTCACCATTGTTTGCTAACTCCTGTACATCCTTCTAGGTCTCATCCAGATTTAGCAGTCTTGTCGGCATAGCTTATGGTCACATGCAGTTCCTCTTTGAATGATTAAGAGTTACGCGCCACTTGCAAACGCGCCGATTGACTACATGACACCATGATACCATGCGGTAAACATTTTCTAAATAACTTGAATGCAGTCTGCTTGACATGCTGTCAGAAATCCCGATCCAAATTCCACTGAATGATTGATTTTCAGTGTCTTTCTTGAGACAACACTTTTAAATTAGCCATTAGACCCTCATCAGTGACATAATTGGAAAGTGCACATATGGCACACACGCCCGCAGGATGGGTGTCGTATAAGGATGTTTGCAGAAGCTGCATGGAAGTAGAAGAGAAGAAGTAGAAATTGCACATCAACTTCTCTGTTCGTGCAATGCTCTTCCTAGTCGGAGGTACTCACACCTAGGTACTTACTTTTACAACATCCTCAGCGAACTGAATGGCGTCGATATAATCCAGCTTAGTCACAAGCACCAACTGGTTGCAGGTTTAGATGCCCAAATTCTACATAAGTTCACATCCTAAACAAAGACTGCCATTATTCCACTTCTGCTTCAAGTACATACCAGAAATCCGTCTGAATCACTCGTCTCTTTGCTGATGGCTTCTGCAAATACATGTTCTGAGCAAAACAACGTGACGCATTTGATAATCTCTGGTGAAATATGATCCACTTAACGTCTTAAAGAGTTCCACTAAACTAATTACCTTCCCGCATCCCTTCCGCGCCAACTGGCCACCCCTCATGGCGGCCACTCCACAGTCGTTTACAAACTCTCAACGTTCATCGAAATTCGTACTTACATGTGTCAAAATCCATAAGGCTCCCAGTCGGTTAACAACAATCCGTCAAGTTCAAGCACCCTCCAGTACAAGCGAACCGTAACGCAACACCCACTAAATCACTGTGTCCTTGAACGACAGCCGAGACGTTTACTTCTTCTTACACGGGTCAATGCCATCGGTGTCATTAATTACGGCAGCGCACACACACGCACGTTTGCTACTCACAAACTCACAGCCTCACATGGGTCGATCTGGGGAGATACGCCGATGTTTGGTCACAGTTTTGTTATTTTTTGGGGGCACAACAAGGAGACAACCGCCAATCGCTTTATGCAAATTCTTCCAAGGTCAACCATTGTGGTAGGGCGGGGAGAGGGGGAGGGGTGCCAGGGGTTGAGTAGTTTACTTTGCGCTCCCGCAACAAGGCTTTGCCAACAAACGCAGCGACACATACGCGCCGCCGCGCCGCGCCGCTGCTGTGATAATGATACTTGTATTGACATACTTTTGAAAGTTTGTTGCTAATTCGCTCGGAGCGAGTGTCGTGTTACGCGTATCTGTAGCAGAATGGCGACGGGGTGGGGGTATGAGGTCGTAATTATGTGCGCTGGCGGTGGGCACGTGTTTGAGATTGCTTGTCATGCAGCTGATTACCGTGTGTGATGTGATCAGAAGGCGGTGAGTGACTAAGAACTGGCTTGCTGGTTGAGGCTTGACGGATGAACGTCAGAAATTATGACGTCCGCTTGTCATTTCTCTTTTTCTTGAAGTCAGTAATTGTTGCCAAATTTGGAAGCGGTTACTCACTGGACGTGGGTGAGATCATGCACACTTCTGATGATGGAATGCGCACTAAAAATCGGATTCTGATTGAAAACAAGAGACGACTTCTGGTGTCTCAAGTTCATTACGGTGCGCGAAAGTTGTCCCATAAACTCGATGCGACCGCCTGTTAGTACTTAAAAAGCAATTAGTCTACGAATACGACTTCCCGTTCGCAAAACATTTGGCTGAAGGTCGAAGGCAATTCTAAAACTGACTGCAGACTTCGGCTTTTAGACCAGCTATAGGAGCAACTTAAAGGAGATGCAGGATTCCTTCGGATGGTTAGTGCGATGTAAGATGCTTGAAGTCAGGTGGTGTTCCCCAAAGGTCTGTGTTTCAACGAGTTTTTTTTTTTCTCATTTCTGCGAGTGTTCTGTTAAATGATGTGGCTGATGAGCGCCAGGCGCTCGCATATCTAAAGTTTCTGGCATTCGATCAATTCATTAGGCCAGAAAAATGTCGAATAATCTCCATGGACTAGACTGGATTGGAATAAGCTACTGATTCGATAAGCAAAAAAAAAGACAGACGTCTCAAGGTTGGTTCTGTCTAAACCGGAAGATGTATTGGCGTCTCTTGCACTGCAAATTCAATCAAAATAAACACTCATGAGTTGTTTAGAAATTACAGACTGTTCTTATGATGGGCGTTACACTTTCGTTCTTTGCAGACGAACCCACGCTAATAAAAGGCTTGTCGTATCCTAAGAACTTGGAGTGACTTTTCATCTTCTTCAAGGAGTGCACGGTGGTGGTCATACCACCATACACTTTGGTGGGTTCCACATAGACCGGAAGACCCATTCTGTTGCCACAGCTGGCTAGGGTCGTCACATCATTTAGATTTCGGAATGAATTTTCTTCTGACGATCATGCTTAATATAATTCCCCGATAATTCCCTTGTACATTCGTGCAGAGAGCGTTTCCTGCTCATCTCCATCCATGCACCGTTCGCAGAATTCGTTTAAAGCTAAAAAAAGCATAGCACAGTGGCTCACAGTGGCTCACAGCGGTTCAAATTAGGCTACCAATGCTTCATCTGGTCTGGGTTGGATTATACAATCATGGGGTCCATTTGGAGATGATGCAGAAGGCAACATTTTTGCAAAATCAGACTCAAAAGTTCACTTAACATAGGAATATTTTCTGCAATATAAGTTACACATGCCTTTCCCCAGAGAATCCACAATCTGCCAAGATGAAGTCTTCGCAATAAATCTAAATGAAGTAGCACATTTCATCAGCAACAGAAATCTATTCATTTCGGAAATAGCTATATTCTCAGATAGCCAGGCAGTACTTAAAGTCCTAAACAGCTTCACATTCAACTCCAAGGCTGTCCGCCACAAAACTTTGATCACGCTGGCAAGGAAAACATGTTAAAACTGACATACAAGTACCAGGACATCAAAAACCACGAGAGTAATGAAAAGGCAGACGTCCAAGTAGAAGAGGGGGCAAAAAGCCTTTTATTGGTGCTTTTCCTCTTCATGGATTTAGCAACATGGACGTACAACAACACTTTATCAACTAGTGAAATAAATGCCGCCTCTAATTCTGGAACAGTCAGGAGGGACTTACACACTCCAAACATTCATGAGGGTCGATTCCGGGGGAACCAGGGAGGCCATAAATCGGATCTACTAGTCGAGTGTCCAAAACTGGCATTAAGGAGATATAGAATAACGAACAGGCTCTACAGGAACAGACTACCAGTTATCAAACTTCTCAAGGTAGCTCTAAAGTCCTAGATCAAGAAAGGAGATACAATAGATCTATAGTGGTCTCAGTGCTAGTCACTCCCCATTATCTTCAATTCAACTCAATGCTATAGAAGTACGTCACATCTGTCAGACCTGAACTGCTTATGAAGCCATCGAACCCGTCGTCATCTTCATCTACGTCTTTACTTGTATTTCTGTTCCCTATCTGCTTCTATGATATTAGACGCCACCGATCGCCTACTAGAGATCTAGGAGCCTACTCTAAAGACCTCAATATTGCCTTCTCATTGAAACTCCCGATAAAAGAGGCACTGTCCTAGCAAAAACAATGTAATATTCAAAGGGATACCACCATCTGTTCAGAGAGTAAAGCTGCATTTAAGTCCCTGGACAATGTCATGTTCAATTCAGAAACAATGCCTTAATTGCAGGCTGTCTCTTAACGAGATACCTGAGCATTTCAATGTACACCGTGTGTGTGGTTGCGTCCAAGGATGTGGCAATCGTCGAAAGATACTAATAGCCCGTGCCATTAGCATGCACAATTCGCAAACCCAAGTTCTCGATTTCGGGAATACGCCTACGTACTAACCCACACCCTGCACTCTTCTACCACTCTCCCCGCGGAACTGCCGTTAGGTATTACTTCGCGGGTCTGGTTAGCGACTCAAGCTGGATCGACTGTGTTTGCCTGTTCGGATCGCCTTACTCTTTCAAGCCTTCTTAGCTCGATCTGCAAGTTTGATGTGAAGGAACAGATTTCCTCCCACTTCTCGGCTGACTCCGTCATATTACCGACTAGGAGCTCCTTTGTTGGTAGGTTTATTCTTGTCCCTTCAAATCGTCTGCAGTGGAAAGTCGTGTGTTCTGCGTCTTCTTCAGAGTCCTCACATTCTGGACAAAGGGGATAGCTATCGTGCCCGAACCTATGGAGATACTTTCGATAGACCCCGTGGTCCGACAGAAACTGCGTAAGGTGGAAGTTGCAGTTTCCGCTTGCTCTCTTTGTCCACGTTTCGATTGTTGGAATCAGTCTGTGAGTCCATCTACCTTTGTTTGAGGTGTCCTATCTGGCTTGCCACATTGTCATTGAGGCTGCTCTTTCTTCCTTCCTTATCCTGTTTACGCCGGTCTCTGGCCGGTTCGTCGATCGCCTATGCATCTCATTTGCGAGAATGTCGATGGGGACCATACCCGCAATCACACAGGCTGCTTCTTCCGAAATTGTCCGGAAGCCGCTGATTGTTCTTATGGGACTCGCGGGACATTGTGACAAACCGGGCAATTGTTAATGCGATGAACTTGCAATGTGCGGTACATCCTCTTCTCTAACACCAGGAGGAGATCTGTCTTCTATGCCCATCGTTAGAGCCTATCATCTTCTTAAGATGCACACAATTAGAACAACCAACCAATAGTGGCTAGAGGCACCAAAGGACACATGGCCAGCAATAAATCTGAAACGATCACTCTAGTCTGTCTGCTCAGACTAAGAAGGCCTTCGCTCATCGACGTCATAACCGACCACCGCGCCATACACTCCCCCATGATGAGCGTCCCATACAATTTCTGCAGAAGATGCATGGTCATATAGTGCTCTGGCCAGTCGTAGGTATTCGCATCTAGAGGACTACCTTTCCAAAAATTGCAGCGAACTGAATGGCGTTACCATTATTCAGCCCTATCCGCTTTGTCATAGGCACCAACTGGTTCCAAGTTTAGGAGTAATCAATCCGCATGGTATCACAATGGTCCTAATTTGGCCTAAGTGTGACTGGCTCCTGCTGTCAGTCACTCCTACATCACCTAACCTATGTATATGACTTCAAAGCTACAAGTGTTACAGTGAGAGAAACTATATCACATATTTCCTCTGCGCTGCAGTCTGCAGTATTGACTAGGAACTTTTTCTCTTGTTTCTTTCAAGCCCAGTGTATACTGGCAGTGATTTCATTGGTCTCCTCGAATGTTGTTGGATTCGGTCAACGATTTGTAATTTTTTTCATGATGGCCCTACCATGGATGCGAGACGCAGAAGTGGACTGCTTTCTGAAGAGAGTGTTACATCCTTTCAGAAGATTGGTCAAGTGGACCCACATTTATCGATTCGATATCTTGATCTTTGTCCGTTCACTTTATGGATCCAGCTCATACAAGAATTAATGCCAAATGACCGTCGTTTGCATCGAAATTGTTGGTGAATGGGGCCAAAACAAATGGCTATTGAATGGCGCTACATTTTTATTAAACGAAGCCCTGTAAATCACCCTTGAAACCGCATTTTTTGCAGGTACACGAACAGAAGTGCTTGAAAAGAGACAAAGCCTCGCGGATGGCCCGAATGAATTGCTTTAACGTCTCAAAATTAGTGTTTGTGCTGATTTTGCATTCTGTGATGATCTGGGGCCCATCTTCTTAACACTCTTATCGTACCTGCTGTTGCCCTTTAACGAGCGAAAGGGACCAGCAGCCTTATCGCAACATCTTCCTGACTTCTTGACACCTATACGCTTTCAGCAGTTCGTGTTACTCGATGGAGCTGGCGCCATGTATTCTAACATTTTTGTACCGGGATTGAGTCTCCACATTGGTTTAAGGAGTCGATGTTACGTCACTGAGTTAAAGCCGAGCATGGTTGGTGGTTTCCTCCAAGAATCCACTAAGAAAAGGATATTCTGGGTATCACCATACCTAACCTAAGCCTTTCTAAATCGGATTCCAATATGACTTCCAATTCACAGCCGAGTCTCCAAGCCCCTTAGCACTGACATACCGATGTTTAGGTGATTCCGGGCACCCTGAAGAGACGAACTCCCCGACATTTTTGCAATCCACTGCCATCCGTACGAAACGAAGTTGCCTGACAAACATTCGTGCCTTAAGTACCCGTCCCCAAACATTTCATGCACGATATGAAACAACGTTGGCATAGTTCTGCCGACATCGGGAATCACGCAAAGCTGTGACCTGACCTTCGTGCTAACTTGCCGAACACCACATCAGTAATGTCTGCCTTCACTTAAACACGCTTGTGTCGTTGATATGGACTGCACTTGAATAGAATTACTCCATCGCGTCTAGATTCAAATGCCGACATGCCATGATGAGTATGAGCAGAACCACGAAAACAACGATAAAAATAAACCCCGCCAGATGAAGCAGTTCAAGCACAGCCCTCTCTAAACTCCCATTCATCCTTCCTCGGCACATCTGAGAAGTGCACATCGCTTCGGACACAGGCCAGGCCAGCGCGTGGACCGAGCAAATCACTGGCATCTCTCTCACCAGTCGAATCAGTGTGAAATCGATTCGTTCTCCTTTTTGCAATGCAGTGCAAAAAGCACATCACCCATTTCAAATTCCACATTCCAGCCGGGATCGCTATCACTCCCAATAACAATCATATTCGTTTTCTCGTTGCAGTGTACACCGATCAGCCGGTCTCATCGAAGTCACCACCCACACGCGATAAAATCCATCCCGAGACGAAGGCCCAAGTTCGCATCAGGAATCGCAATCGGACAGCACCATCATCGGTTCAGGTGCAACAGGATGACTCCGAGTCAGGTAAGTGAGAAACAAATCCATTTTTTTTTTTGCCATTGCGCGTGTAGCCCACGGATGCACTCATCCCCACATCCATTTATTTCTGCACTTCTTCCTCTGATTGCCACTATTCCTTGAACATTTCTTCATTTTTTCTGCTCATCTGATCCTCCCCTGCGTCAGCCTGTCGTTTCACAGTTTGCGCGTTGCATATGTCAAAAGAAATATGCGTTTCATCGGACATTTAACGTGCACAGAACACATCGATGCCGAACATCAAAGCGGGGAGGAGATCCAGAAAGGAGTCTCTCTCGTACTCTCAGCCACGCAGCGGAACGGCTTGCGAGCGATGGCAATGGCGATGGCGATGTCGACGACGATGACGACGACGACACGATGGAGTGCATCTCCTGTGCATGTGTTGTGTGGTACTTGAGTTGATTGCACGGGTCTATTATTATCTGGAGCATTCCTGGAAATCTATTTTCAAGTTCAATAGACGCAAGAACCTAGCGTTGGTCGTCTGACGGGGCGGACGTCTCTCGGAGGACGGCCATCAAAGATGCGTGCGAGGCTAACTACCGCAGGATAGCTTTTGTGTACGAACGGAACAGAAAATCAAGCCCTATTCAGCGTTGATGATTAAATTATAGGTTGGCGCACTAGTCAAGTCGGGCGTAAGCAATTCATTTTGAGCGGGACACGATGGCTGGGACCGCCGTCATCCTTTTGTGTTCGCTCTTCGCATTCACATAAGAGCTGTGTGATGTGTGCAAATTTTTTTCTTCGATCGACATGTGGTTTCGAGCAAAGTCATTAAGGCTGTTAATTTAGAATGTTTTAGGGGCCCACTGAAGCACTGCAAACACACCCCCAAAGGACGCCACTTCAGCTGAAAGCAACGCGATCCATGCGTTCTACTTTATGACTTTCGAAGTGGGCCTATGGCTTTGTGGAGTCGATTGGAGCGGGGCATGTTTTATGATGCAGAAGCTGGCGCCTTTTTTAATTTATCGCGGGAAGCACTCGCCGAATGGGTATCTAGGTGATTGAAGACAGGATCATGGATCGTCTGATGATGAAGTGCCGCAGAGTGATCTGGTCTGGCAACATTCTGCTCCGGTTTCAGGTTAAAGCAGTGCTTTTTATGTACCAGGTCGAATTTGTTTTACCGTCACTTTGGTTTGGATGCCTTATGGAAGTTGCCTTGGAGAAGGGGGGATGACAATTTTTAAGAGTGTGACAGAATTGGAGTGCACTTCTTGGCAAAGTTATGATGGCACGAAGCAGATTTGGGGTTGCGTGTGTTTGCGTCTAAGCAGGATAGCCGCAATTGGAGCACCGCAAAATCATAAGAATCCGAATACCACACAATCTCCTAGAGCAACTCCTTGGTAGGCCATTTGGCCCAGAGGCATTATTCTGACACATTTCTTTGAGGATGCTAAAGGTAATCCTTCGCTACTGCCGAACACGCCGTCGGTATATGTGAGTAGGTTAGGTTAAGTACCGCAGAATGAGCAGTTGCCCAACCAATTCTAACGTATGGCATCCTTGTGAATCTTGTAATCTGAAGGTGAAGATAGGTAGCATCCAAAGATCTGTGTGTATCTGCATCATGGCATCAGTTCGTTCCACGCCTTCAGACCATGGATATTCACGGGAAGCTGACAGCTACCAAGACAGCGAGAGAATGCATCCGCCGGAGGATAACACACAGCTTAGGAATAATCAGTCATCATCATCATCCTCTGACCCGCAAGATCCACTACAGGGGTCGCGACAGTAATGCAGGCACGAGAGATATTCAAGCCACTCGATCCTCCGCTATCGACTCTAACTCATAAGGAGGCCAAGCGCAACTAGGCGAGTTTTTGAACTTGGTCCAACCACCTCGTCTTGGCTCTGCCAAGCGGTCGCCTACTTGATGGAATCGCATTCAAGGCACGCCTCGGAAGTCGTGATGATGGTGACATTCGTACCACGGTCGCAAACCACGGTCGAAGCATAGCCATTTTCGTTCGAAGAAGCAGCTGCTCTACATTGAGTTTCTAGCGTACAGTCGTGTTTCTCACCCCATCCCGCCGAGAAACTTCCACAACAGCACGAAGAACTCTCATTTCGGCGGCTTGTATTCGCGACCTTATTCTTTCGGTTATTACCCAAATTTCATGGCCATAGGCGAGAGTTGGAAGAAACACTAAATTGATCCCCTAACTTGACTTTGCCACCAAGCTCAGCCTTTCTGATTACGGATGGAATTAATCAAAAATGCGAGGATCCCGAAGCGTACAGAGTATATCGCACCCTTCACAGGCTTCGAATTTGAGTATAAATCACTGATCCCAAACATAGAAGACTGCTCAAAAGACTTAGTCAGGAGACCTGCCACTCTGCAAGTATACACAGACGGTTCTAAGACGGACGAAGGCAGCGGACTAGGAGTATCCGCGATATCGCCAGAGATTTTGTTCACTTTGTCCCTTCGACTGCCTAACCCCTGCAGTGTATTCCAGAAGGAAGATGGAGCTATTTAAGACACTGCCCACTTACTGACCATAAATCCGATAGACAATTAGACGACAAATATTGCCAAAAAATCCAGAAAGACAACACGCCTAAAACTTAAAAGAAATGAAATCAGTGAGGTCGTAGGCATTATCACCGGCCTCTGCCGGTTGGGCTCACATCCAAGTAGTTGTAGGCAGCCCCCAACAACGACTTCTACAGGAGCTGTAGGGATGAAGAAGAAGTAGAAACAACGCTGCACTACCTCGGCACCAATGGATCCAAGCAGGATGAGTTGATTCAGCTGTGACAGTCACTTTAACCTAATCTGACCTAACTGGCATAGACTGGGGCAGGTACAGAGGTAGTAAAGTGTCTCTTTACCTATTCGCCCAATGCAATCGTCTCTGCGTCCAGAGTCCCACTAAATGAGATTGTTGGTTTCTGCAATGGCACACGTCAACCAAAGTATCCGAGTGGCTTTCACAGAGGGTTGTTGAGCAGAGTTGTTGAGTTGAGTTCTGTTTCCCGCATCTATGACTGCATCGTCCAAATAGTGATTTAATCCATAGGACTGTCTGGGATGGGTTCGTTTCAGCCCCTTTCCTGTCAAGCTCATGGGCTTCTTCAATGCCGGATATGTAGCTGCGACCTGGAACCCAGCAGAACTTTGAGTTCTTCGCAGCAGCATGCGACTTTCTTGGACTTCATCTATATGGCTTCGATGTCAGTCTCTGAAGTCAACTTAATTGCCAACTGATGCCAAACTGGATTTGTAGCATTTCATTCCGGACGCTTTTTTTTTCCCACCAGGACCTCCGCTTGGAAAACACTGCCGTAGTCTGGAAGCCTGATTGAACAGTGCATGTTTAAGATTGGGAAAAATTCTGTTGCGACTGCGTCTGTTGACGTAAGTGGTCGTACTGTTGATTTGGTTCATCAGTTGTCCACTGGTCGCTAGTTGGGAAGTGGTACAAAGTCCCTTTCGACTTGAATTGAATTGAAGCAGTCGGATTGTGGCAGAAAAGTACTGCTACCATAAAGATCTGCTGTACCCCCTTCTTTTGGTCTAGGATTTAAGTGATGCCTTCAGCAATATGGCAACTTCTCTAGATGGGAGTTCTCGGAGGTCTTTCCCTGTTACGGATGTTCTTATCATTTTGAATCTTTTCGGGCAAAGCTTGTCAGCCGATTAGTATGTGTTCCGTAGTTTCATTAGTCCGGTCAGAGTGCCTTTCTTTACTAAGGCGACCCATTTTATTGATGTGATAATTACTTGCTCCATGTCCTGTTAGTGCTTAGCACTCTTAGATCAGTTTTTATTAAGTTCTAAAACTTATTTGTTCCGTTTGGGTTTGTAGTTTTGTTTTACGAACGTCCTTGAGTGTTTAATACCCTCCTGGTTGTTCCAAAACTGGTTACCTTGTTAAGTGCTTTCGACTTGGTCTATGAATGTTCTATTTAGAATACTAGCATGGCCAGTGGTACTTAAGAACTAGTCAGACTAATTATCATGCCGCTCTTAGCACCAGTCGTCCGCATAAATAGAGATTAATGATACCACCTCCTCCTCCAAGCTGACTGTTCCGGTAGTGGTAATGAAACGTGTGCATCCCAGCCATGCAAGTCTCGGAGTCACGTGCAATGCCGTGTGCGTAAAGAACCCGTGATTAAAATATGAGGGTAGCTTGTGCTACGATCCAAGACAGGCTCTAAACAATCCCCCACCTTGATCTCAGACGACTTCCTGTACAGCAACCAATCAGTCTGAGTCTTTGAGACAAGAGGGCTTCTAAGAGGGGCTTCACATCGAAGGCTTCTTGAACGCAATACTCTTCACTAAATTAATGGCAGTTTACCGTGCAAAGTCTAGTTAAAAAGGTTAGTTGGCCAATTTTGAACCCTTCAGCTTCTGTTGACCGAAAGAGAGAAGGCTGCTGTCATTGCAATTACGTCACAAAACCAAAACCAATTATCACTTCCACTGATCACCCGACATGTGTCGTCGAAAATTGTCTTATCTCCCGATGCGAAGCCTGCAAACAACGGTGAAGGGATCGTAAAAAAGCGACGACTGACCTCTAAGGAAGATCCTATCTTAACTTAATGTTTCATATTCAAGTCAAGTGCTTGCAAAAGAAACAAACCCTGTAAGCCTCGTGGATATTTAATTCCGAGTGCGTTCAACGACTGACAACATCCACTTACCGAGCGGCAACAGAGATATGAATCGGATTTTCGCATCGCGATGAGACCTATTTGCGACATTTACTGGAAACGATTCGAAACATTGTTTGATCGACGTGATGTCAGATGATATATTGAGGAGTTCATTCACATGAATTTCAATCAACGAGGCACAGACATTGGCTCATCATACTTTCGAGCAAGGTGTTCTGTCATGAAATAGAGACACTCTGTCTAACGTCCGTACACTTATGCTGATCCTTTTCCGATGAAACTGCTGTAAAGTGAACTTGGGCCATGAGAAACACAACAAGCCCAAGGTTGATTAAAGTAAGGAATCGTCATAATTTTTGGTTTTATAAACTAGCCTCGACGGGGTTAGAGTTGGGTGACAAGAAACCGTCTCAGCTTCTCAGACAAATGAGAAGTTTTGCTAGTGACAGAGCCTAGGAGGATGTGCTACGTATTAGATGGGACACCTTGCTTCCGTCTTAAAGATCGTTAGAGCAACACCTCTTGATGAGATTGCCCCCTGGGCAGATACTGTCTAGGAGAATTGTCCTCTATTAGGACCTGATAATCGAAGACAATCACTAGTCAATCATGATACTGTGTCAGCACACCGAGATCTATCTGTTCATCGTATCTTCAGATTGATTGTAGCCTTCCCACACCGGATCAGCCTTGAGGATGTCGGATGTCGTAAGATCTTTGTTCCATATTCTCTCACAGAGGAGTAAGAAACTCCACAATCCACCGTCCTCGCTTCAACTAGCGCCGGGCTACTTCTGGGTGTGTCCTCATATTGGTGTGGAAGAGGAATACCTCAGAACATCCAGATTACTGATGCTGACTTTGACTATATCGAAAGTAAACAGCGTGTTCCACCTTCAGACGTCTTCTTCCTCTTCTTTGGCTGGCGTTACAGTCTGTGGTGGACCCGGGCGTCAGCCAACATACCTCTCGATCCAGCACGCTATTGTGTGTTCAACTGAGTGAGATCCCTTTCCAGCTCTGTACGCCACCGGAGACGTGATCTTCCTTTACCGCGATGTCCCTCGGGATTGAAGTCGAAGACTTGCCGGTCCGGAGCATTATTGTTCATTCCCTCTACATGAGCTAGCCATCTGAGACGTGAGTCTCGAACTCGTTGGATCAGATTCATGTCGCTGTACAGCCCACACAGTTCGTCGTTCACTCTCCTTCTCCAAAAAGCACACACGGGACCAAAGATAATATGAAGGATTTTGCTCTCGAATCGACCTAGCATCTCTTCACATTCAGACATCAGGGGCAATTAAAAAGGGAGACATGCGTCTGGCAGGTAAGCCTTGTTAAATGCAAGCGAATTCTCTCCGCTAAAGCTTGATTAAGTCGCCAACGTGGGGATAGTCACTCCATCGACCTTGTACCAAGGGAGATAAGAGGCAGGACTACTTTGTCTTCTTGCGCTCCTAAGCACTTCAAGGTTCTTCCTAGAGACAAGCTAGTTTCCTTTAAGACCCTAGTCAGTTCTCTCTGATACAGAGGCATGGGTCCTTTCAACTGCAAGCCACTGCAACCACACTTCATAATTGTTTGCGTTGACCGTGAATAGAAACAAAGATGCAGTCGCGAAATATTCTGAGTGGACACCTACATCCGCCTAGCGTTGGTCCCCCTACTGGGTGGAGGCTTCCTCCGTGACAACTGTTGCGAAATCCATTGACGCTCTAGTCAAGTCGGACATAAGCAATGAAGTTTGAACAGGACACGATGGTAACACCAAAGGTTGGTGGGTGTACATGTGGTCAGAATAAACAACTGAGACACTGACAGTCTTCGAGTCAAGTTTAGAGGGACAGCGCGGCCGACGGCAGTGTGTCGCATGCCAAAAGTGACCTCAACCAACTTGGAGTACGTCACAGCCTTCTTACCCATTACGTCAACCGCCCCACTTCACATCCCAACATCCACTCGCCTTGAATATGCCAGAATGCTTCCCCAACATAAGTACCCTTCGCATCTTAGTTCCCAAATGTCGATCCCGCACTTCAGCAGTCGATATCAAATGTTACCGCCATTCGATCCACTCGGAGTTTAACACTTTCCCACACCCACTCGTTAATTGCCCCCTTCCCCTCCCTTTTTATTACGCAAGCGCCAAGCACTTACGGCCAGTATAAACAATGAATCCAAAACAATCCTAATTGTGAGCCACAGAAAGCCGTGATAATTGCACCATCGCATCGCTGCTGCCCAGCCGCAGTGCCGCGCCGCCGAGTGCCTGCGATAAACAAATAGCCGTGAACGTGCTCAAGCCATCGGCTAACTTTCGACTCAAGATCGCACGGAACAACAAGCCCCAGTGTTTCCCAACTGGACCAAAAGCATTCCGATGACGGCAGGCTGGTCAAATGTGATCGCATAGTGCCGCGTTGCCTCACACGACACGGAATCGCGCGCATGTAAGCTGTTGATTCGCGCCTCGGCAATCATAATCCGCAGCGGCGGCATGCCATGCTTTTACTCTCGGCATCGGCCGCAAGTTCAATTAACAATTGAGCAACACCTGTGTGAGCAATACCCGGCCCGGCGTACCTCAAAATTGACGCTGATATCGTGCCGCTGATTACCGAGCTCCGTGGAGCCGCGCCGCACCGCCGACTTACCAATTAAATTTCGACAGAGTCTCCCCGCCCCACGAGCGGAACCCACTTAGCGGTTCGATTCCCGAAAAGCTTCGAGATGATAAATTGATTTGTGTCCAGCGTCAATGGAGCCGCCACGGGGTGGCGGTGTTGGCGGCCGCATGGCGAGAGGACGGCATCAAGCCGCAGCAAGAAACACCCGATACGGTGCAGTGCCGATATGCAGCCGAGGCGGTGTGTGACGCAACACCTGTTCCGCCCGGTAACGCTTTCCGAAAAGCTGTCCGGTTGTGCCCACATTCCTGCGAGAGCCCAGAGCCGCCTTCGTTGGGACATATGGGTAAATGAATAGCGCGCTGCCGGGAGGATATGAGCACGGCTAACGGCTCGCCGGGGGCATCAATCAAAGTAGACCGCAGGAAAGGTGGCCACTCCACCGTCCACGTATCTGCATCCAGTCGAGAGATCGGTGCTTTGTTGAGTGTTAACTCAGGGTCATCGGGTCGCTGTGTTTCGGGTTGCCCAGGGGGAGCATTCCGTTGGACTGCAGCGCGGGCAGGTGGTGGCGGCTTGTGGCGGTGGCTTGCACACCCCAGTGCGGCTGCGATGATCAATTGATTTCTCGTTTTCGATTTGGGATACTCATTTCCCACGCTATTTGAGTGGCTCAACGTGGATCTCGACTCCGGGTCGTGGAGCTTTGAGAAGTTGTACCTGAAGTTGTCCAAAGCTGTGTTGCACATGAAGGGACATGGACATGGTCGTGGAAGTGGATGTGGAATGTTGCTGGCGTGCTGGTGGTGGTGCCGGTCTATTGTCTTCGACGAGGCATGTTCTTTTTGTGTTCCGTCGACACACCGGGTCTGCGCAGAGTGCACAATTGGATTGGAGAGTTATGTAAGCTCGAGCTGCATTTGTGTCCAGTTGTGAGGCGCATTGTTGTCGAGTGCTCGAGTGCGACGGCGGGACTGTAGGTGGCACTGTGATGCTGTATTAATTAGGTTGATCGTTACTGTTTCTCTTTTCGGCACAGCTCGAGACCGAGTGTGGCAACGATGTCGATTGGGGGAATTGGGTAACAATGCGATGGAAACGGCGATAAGAGCGTGCTGCGGAACCAAATCAACTGTCAGCGTGATATCGCATTTGAAGATTGGATTCGACTTGTGGTGAGAGACCACCCCTTCATCGCATCCGGTTGAGTTATGACTTGGTGGGGGCGAAGGGGGGACTGTTGGGTACAGAATGTGGGGCATTTTCGTCGCGGCTTTCTTTGACTTTGGCTGGTGGTGAAGGGATAGTGTGTGCGGCTCAAGGTCTTGGACTGCATTTGAGGATCATGGTGATGGGAATCTTTCGGACGTGTCCTCATTCTGGAGAGGAGGTGGAGGCCTTCGACTATGGCTAGGTGCTCATTATTGACAGTTCCAGTGTGATACTCCTTGTCAGTCTCTCAAGAGAGGTGGTGGAGAGGTCGGTGGAATCGAACCTAGACTCTCGGGATTAAATTCGACGAACATGCATATTGCTTGCATGGGAGCGTGGTATGGCACACTTTAAGATCAGTTTTAAATGCATTCCCAGATCAGACAATCGTCTTTGCAGCTCATAGTGGCGCATGATGTCCTATACCGTGCTTACATTGACCGAATGATGATGGGTTTTATTTCGAAACTCCCGAAATAAGGTAGGTTTACAGGGGTCCCTTGCGGCCTACACCCGTGGCTAACTTTTACCATCGAATTGGGTACATTCTACACCTTTAAGAAATGACAGAGCTGAACCCTCTCCGACCACCTGTTGAAGAGATTCTTTTTCCCCTTCGTCTTTGTGGACTTCATAAGCACCAGAGTTGACTTACTAGTGGATTGGTAAAGGGCATGCCTGGAATGCAAAATAACGACTGTCTCTTCAGAAAATCCTCCACCTCCCTGCTTACAATCCATGCTTCCGCCAGTGTCATCCCAAATTCGATGGAAAATATGAACGAAACTCTTTAAAATTTAAATCAGTGCGATCGACTACCGCTAAGACGGCACAAAACGGCTTCCAGCTCAAGGCAATTTAGTCACCACTTGCAGGTTCTCCAATGCAAACTGAGACAGATGAACTCCCACAGCCAGTGCCTACAGGCATCCCAAGATCAAGTGATAAAGTAACCACTAACCACCTACTTGACGGTAAAGGTCGCACCATTAACAGAATTAAAAGTGCCTTCTTCTCGCAACAACAGCCACCAACCAGCCAGTGATTCGTTTCATTTTAGCGATAACCCGCTGCACCTGAATATGTAAATCATCCTGCACTCCGTCCGGTCTGGTGCGCGTACAGCCTCTCTCAGCATCTTTGCCAATCGGTCTGGGAGCCTCACTCCCAACCCATTCCAGTGGCACACATTATCCCGCGATTGAAACCATAAAAACAAATAAATTTGCAATTCCATTGCACATTAAGCTTAATTAAGGTCTCATTTACCGTGAATAATTGCAGCGCGACTGTGTGTGGGGCGATGGAGCTTAGAACCGAAACCGCCACCGCACACGGTAAACGGCTACGGCTACGGCTACGGCCACGCGGAGCCCATGGACCTCTGCATTTCAGCGTCTTTGTGTGTGCATAAGTGCATTAAACTGTCGACCGACCGTCTCTTTGGCTGGAACCGAACAGCCTTGAGCCAGAAACTACATCTCACACATAATTGATGACTGTGGCATTAAGACAGTGAAAAATGTTGTCATAGATTGGTACTTGGGTTGCAAACAATACGAACGAGTATCTACCACATCGATCAGTTCTATTAGATATCAATTGCGAACTCTAATGGATACTGGGGAAATATGTCATGCGGCGCGCTAACAACGTACGTTTTTGCTTGCCAGCTGTATGGGGTGCAGTTCGAACGCTGAGAGAGACTTTCCATCGCGGCACGTTGAGTTGAGCGCGAGGAATGATGTATGTGGGGGCATCTGAGTTGAGTTGTGAAACATGATGATGAGCCTGAACTGAAGAGGTCGATGGTCTCCGTCATAAGAGGTTGGATAGGAATGCGAATTTCCGAATTGGGGAGGTGGTTGGGCAAAAGCAAAAGCGTTTCATTCGTTGCTCGTCGCTCTATGGTGATGCTGATGATGACGACCACCTGTCTACCGCCTGACTAGCGATTCTGCAGGTTGTACGGCTGTGGCAACTGGGATTTGAGTATAACTTCTCCGACAAACTCGTTCATAAGTGTGAACGCGGCTTATGTCTTTGCGTGGAATTGTGACCACCTGTATCCAATACGCTGATGTTCCTTTTCTGGTCTCGCTGCAGGCTACTCTGTAATTTTCAGGGGATATGAGACCACTAACATCCCTCTCTTCGAAGCTGGAGTGCCTTTGGTGCGAACTTTAATGCTGTCTCCGTCTGCTTATTTGCCGCCACTTACCATCGGAGTCTTAAGCGACATTTCTTTATGCGCCTTGCAACAGATTTCGTTTTAATTTTCTTTGTGTGGCATCACAGGCCGGAGTTTACGTGGTCCTCAACCAAGGAGCCTCTCAAGCTTGCGCAATATCTGGCTAGCTGCCTCCAGTTACTCACATCCTGTAGTTTGAGATCCTTCTCCTCTTGTGTGTTCCACCTTAGGCGCACGCGTCCTCTACTGCTTTGCCACACTAGCTAGGAGACGAAAACACTGCATGCCGGAGTCAAGTTATATATGGCCCAGCTACCTTAGGCGTTGGGTCCGTAGGCGCCTGTCTAGACTCATGTCGGCACAGTTTTGATTGATACTCTCCTCCAGATGCCATCAACGCAAACATGACCGATATTAACCTGTTTGTTGTAAATCTTTGAATCAAAGTCTGAATTAACTCAAAAATGCTACAACCGAGGTTTTTGCAGCAACTGAATAACATGCTGAAGCTGCATGGTGTCGACATCCAAAACAAAATGGAAACATTTGTGCGGCTAGAGCTAACTTGAGGCTTTACTTAATTCAGCAACTTAATGAGTCCATCAGTCCATTACTAATTGAGTTGTGACTTACGTGTCTACCCAGCTACCTATCCTACCATTCTTAAACCAAAGCCATTACTCCGGCAGCTTAGATTGCATTCTCCATGGTGCCAGTTATCTACGCCCATGCATCGAACTCAAAACTTCTTGTAAACATCCTACGAGAAGCTTCTACAGGACATGCCTTTAAGCTATAGCAGAGCCTATGCCTCACCAAAGGCTATTGAAGGAGCACCAGCATAGTCAGAGTACTCTCTCACTGGGATTTAATTTAGCTTCAGAACAAATTATATACCACACGTTTATTTACACATTACTGGCGACCGTTCATAGAGCCCACTCACTTCAAGTCCATCCAGAGGTTGACTTCTCGGTGGAGGAGAGCCGCCGCTTCGAAGGCGATGATTGAGAATATTTTGACATTTACACTGTATGAGCATATCCAGTGGCTGGAGGGAGGTGGTGTCGCATGAACGGAATATGGTTTGTTGATGCCAGTTTAACGCACGGGCGCTTAGCCTAGGTGCTGATTCACTTAAACTATTGTCTGTGTTCCACAGAGGATCGGAGCCTAAGCAATAACTACCTTTAATCGTTCAGGGCACCCGGCATGCTGCCAAGACTATGCCGGCACTTGGCCCTTTGCCGAGGATTTGGTGTTCCCTTCTCGAGCCAGGCGACTCGCATTCGAAGACCTTATTAGTTGGAACTTTCCTTTCCATGCGCTTGGTGTGACTGAGAATTTTTAATTGCCGGACTACATCCAGAGCTTTTGTTCCACAGACAGGACAATATATCCCACGTTAGCACGAAGAATTTGCTCTGCCGTTTTGCTTCTCGTCCAGTATTCAACTCCGTAGAGCAGAACTAGCAAAATTAGACTTTTATAAAGAGTCTGGTGCTTCGGGTCAAGTGTGGGCGTTAAAGTATCACAAGACTAATATGTCTCAACTTCTTGTCGTTCCTTTTCTACTGCTCCTCTAAAGTGCCATCTTTTTGCTAATCGAGGCTGAGCTCAGTTATTGTACTTGAAGTCGAGGATGTGTGTACGTTGAAGACATCTTATAGGGAAAACCATCGTGACTACGGGAATACGATTGAGTGTTCTATCGAATTGAGTGAGTCGTACGTTGAACGTGGATCTTGCTTGGAGGAGCCTTGTCTTGGTCTTGTCAACAGCTGAGCCAAAATTTCTGTCTGCTTCGTTACATGCTCATCGGGGAATCATATATGTATCGTCTTAAAGTCCATTCAATGAGACTACATAGAAATACCCGATCAACATACATGGCTCCAAGCTCATTCCTATATAATGCTTCTCTACTCAACCCTCAAGAACTAAGTGATCGGTGAAATGGGCAAAACAGGTTAAAGAACTAACTACTAACTAACTGCCTAACATCATGGCATTAATTGTGAAACTGTCCTTCTGCATGCTCTGTCCTTGATAGTTGTAGCAAGCCTAGCTTACAGACCCTCTGCTCTATAACACATGCCTATTCAGCAAATCCAGCCTATTAGGTGGAAATATTGACTAACGGGCCTAGGTTCACTGTGGCCCCAGTCAAATTTGGACTCTTCGATGTGACGATGCTCAGACTTGATATCAGAATAGCCTTCAAAGTGACAAGTTGTCCTTAATGTATAATGAGCTGACTGATCACTTGACCTTTTGCCACGGAATTGAACTGAATTTGAAAAGTTGGACCATTGCTTTCTATGAGCTCGATTTGTAGTCGACGCATTTTTGCCTAACTACGTGAGCTCTGTTGCCTACGTCTAGTCGAGGTATGATACCTCTGATACCCAAGTTTTAATATCGGACTAACTTTAGCGTCTCATGTTCTCGTTCTTCCTCGGTCGCTAAGTACACGCAACACTTTCGCAACTCTCCTTCCGATGACTTAAAGTGTACAACGAACTTAGGCACTTACATCGGACAAGGCTCTACTCACCAGCTTGGAGCAACCGCTGAGTCAAGCTCCTTGGTAGCGTCGTTCCATGCTCATTGTCCTTCGTTCAGTCTCGGCCATCAGAATGAGTAATCAGGAGCCTATTGTTTTCACCATGTCCCTGAATTTCTTCCCGAAATCCTATTCAAGTTGCGGAACTGCCGTGCTGTAGTGCGACGTCTATTAATCTACGTATGCTGCAGCAGGGGCCCATGACTAGAAGTCTGGGTGGCCTCCGAAATGTTACACAGCAACAGCAACCGAATGTCATCCTGAAGCTGCAAAGTACCGAGAGCAAATCAATTGGGAAAGGTTTGCGCAAATACAAGAGCCCCACCATAGTGGACGTACGTACGTACCCCTGTGCCAACTTGCTAACTCAACCTTAAGCTAACTCAAAATGCTGTACATGCTAGAGTAACAAGCACTTCCCTTCACATCTGCCAGTCAACTGTCTTCCAGCCCTTCGCTACAAATCAGCACACATCACCCAACATCCGGTTTCCTTATTTGGCGCCACAACTAGACCACGTCTATGCGACGATCGGCAAATCAAATCAATTCACAACACACAGATAATTTCCGAATCGCGTGCAGAATCCCATTTCATATCGCTTTGGCTGCAACACGACACTCGGTTCTCGGAACAAATGCCGGGATCAATTACAGGCCCCTCCGTACGTGCAGCCAGACGCACAGATGCACAATCAGCACCACCAAAGCGACACAACACCCGACATGTATGCCAGATACATTTCAAATCGTTATTCCTCTCGTTACAGGGCAATTTTTAAATTAGAATCTCTCCCCGGGTCAACTCGCATAACTAAAAGTATCTCAGAGATAAATTTTAATAATCATTATCTTCACTTTGTTTGCGGGCTGCTGCTGCATACGATCGTGCGCCTCGGCATTAGCATCGTCGTCAGCCAACAACAGGCCTACCAGCCTACAAGCCCCCACGGAATGTAATTGAACCTCGCGCGCACTATCAAAGTTATAATTTTGCAGTCCAACCGACAATTCATCCTCGAGGATGATCCTCTGCGCTCGAGCTCGCACTCACACTCGCCGCACTGTGATCGGACCCACGGTCGCATCGGCTGCGGGAGCAATTGTCCCCTGTCAGATTCCAGCTGGAATCCTTAACAACCTTCACCGTCGCGTCGTCGCGCCTGCGCCGTGTGGACCATATTCAACTCTGTGTAATTTGTCTTTGGATTGGCCCTTAAGCTTTTCACGCTAGCGTGTGGTGGACCAGCAAGCCAGCCAGCCAGCCAGCCAGCCGAAGGAATCCCGAACTCAATCTTCGATGTCGATGGCCCGAGGTGCAAATGGCGACGTCCACCTTTCCTCCTCCTTCTCCTCGAAAAAGAGAGAGTCGCCAGCTTATTCCATGTTCTTCAATGGACTGGGCTAATTTGTATTCGATTTACCCCCAAGAAGTTCTGCTGGTCCAGCCCCGTTGTTGTCGTGGTCTCTGTTGTCCTTCCATCTTCCTGCTGCCACTTTCAATCGAAATGAAAAGTGTAAAGAGCCCCGCATTAGACGGTGCCATCCGGTAAAACTTAATTCCGCTGGCACACGGGAATCGCGCGTGGTGATGCGAAGAGAGAAGCCGTCTTCAGGTGAAGACAAGGCAGCATAATAAATTGGCTCATTTAAAGGGCCATTTCGATTATTGATTGAAGCTAATTAGTCACTGCCAAGTGCGGGCTGAGATCTATGAAAATTAATTCCACCCATTGGCGCACAAGGCAACGCTACGAGTTGGTCCGTCCGGAGGGAGGTGGGCGGCCCCGACCGGATATCAGTGGCGGCGAATCTGCGTGTTAGTTTTGCAAAGAGGATTGTTAGCACTATCGCTTCGCGACGAAGAACGAACTGGGGTCCCTCTACCGCGCTGGTGTAAATTACGATCACGATCGCACGACATTCTTTGCACTGAAGGATGCCTTGTGGCTTAATCACCCTCTCATCGCGCAGGCACTGTTGCAGCCGCTGCCGCAGCCAACACAAAATATAATTTCGTTTGGAATTATTTGCAATTAAATAACAATGAGACCAGAGGCCTGGAATCCGGTTCTGTATTTGCACGAGCTCAAGATTATGCGTCATCCGCAAATGATTGCTGGAGAATTTTAATTAGTTCACGTGGAATGTGGATATCGGCGTTGCGCAGACGCTTAGACGGGGGTTGCCACTTGCCACTAGCCACTGTTCGCTGCTGCCGCTGTGGGTCTGTCCCATGCGCATGGACACGTTTCTCGGCGGAGCGGTTATTAATATTGTCTGACGAGTGAAGTTGTTTGGTGTGTTTTTTGCGCATGTTTGCATGATACATCAAATTGCGGGCAAGCGAGAGCAGGTGGCTAAGCCAGAGGTCTGCAGACGTCTTGCTAAGCTCTAAGCACAAGTGCAGTGGTTTAAGTCTTGGTTCTTGACGAGTGATTAGAATTGTTTCTCTTTGCTGTGCCAACGGCAGCATGACTGTGTGGAAGTGACTACTTTTCACGCTTTTGACGGCAGATTGAACACTCGAGGTTAAGTGGGTGCGCTTAGACCCAGGTGAGAGTGATTAGGGACAACTTTGGGTCATAAAAATGCGGCCTTGACAATAACTCTGCTCCACATCCCCTACATAGGCCAAGGATTTGACCCTAGATTCCACCAAACTGTCCGTGTTTTTAACACGGACAATGGATTCAAAAGGACGTTGCCTTAATTATTTTTTAAACAATCTCCACATTTAGAAGCAAAGCCGTCCTGTGCTACTCATCTTTTAAACTCTGACCACTTCAGTAGCCTCAATTGACAATTGAATTGCTCTCGTAGTAAGAGGCGTCTCAGTGAATTTAATGAACGAAAATCGTCACTTTTCTTTGTGATGAAGTTTGGCATACGGACTGCGCTGCAGGTAGCGCATTGTTGGTTTTCATAATGGTTTCAAAGAACTCGCTTCAGTTACATAGAACTTACAGTACGAACACTGTGACTCCGAGACCTGCCCGAACATCGTTGTTGTTTTGCAAAGCACGTCAACGCAAACTGTGACATCGCCTCTATTCACATTCAGTGGTTCAACAAAAATAAAAGCAATCGCGAACGCCTGACTAAGTTGTGTTCATTCGGTGTACAGTAGGATTTGGACTGGTTTATCACAAGAAAATTAAGATTTTCTTACAGAAGCGTAGAGCACCCTACCATGTTTTTAAAAAGTCCGCAGTTGGTATTAGACTAGACTCTAAAACCAAGTAGACTCTAAAGCCAAGGGTCTAATCCAAGAAGACTGATCTTAAAGCTCGTAGTCGATGCACCACAAGACAAAGTTAAAAAGGGGAACAAATAAAAACACGGGAATTTGTGTTACTCGGAGCCCTATATGAAGGATATGGAAAAAGTACACGGGTCCAATATGGCGACAGTTGACTTTGACAGGCACACATTGGTGGACAAGGCTGTCGGTAGTTCCTGTTAAGATCGGATGTACGAGCAGCTTACACGTGAATTTAAGTCAAACAATGTCCACGTTGTCGCCTAAATATTAGATGTACGTGTAGCATGAGCGAATAGACGACGGTGTTTTGCGACTAACGTCAATGTCGCCGGTTTCAATAAAATATAAGGAGTCGCTAAAATACCTTGGGTTTATTCTTGACAACAGGCTTAGCTTTAAGGCCCATTTAAGGTATGCCAAAATAATGCAAGAAGGCGTCGCTGATGGATTTGGATTGCTGGAGAGGCCTTTATGTGTCTGCTATCAAGAGTGGTTACCTCTGTACTCCTATACGTGGTTGGGTGGGAGCACTTTTAGTGGAAGAACCAAAAAAGAAAATCGCGCCGGTGCACAGGCTATTTGCGGCTTCAAAACTAACTCAGACGAAGAAGCTTGCGTGCTCGCTGGCATGGTCCCCATAGACATTATCAGCTCACCGCAAACCGTCAAGAGACCGAGTTCATACAATCCCAGGAGAGGGTTAGATCAAAGGAGCTTTGACAAGACCGTTGGACCAACTCTGCGAAAGACAGATGGACCAACAAACTTATGCCAGTTGTCGAGGTCTGTAGACTGAAACCCCAAGTAGTTTCTGTCTGAATACGGCGGCTATCGCAAATTTATTCAATGTCCAAGATCATCTTATACGTAGCAGGTGCACAGCGCAAACTCCGAAGGGCAGAAATGACACGAGTACAAGAGGCAACTTCTATAGATGAAGCATAAGTTTGATGTGCGGTGACCAGTTCAATAATTGCCAACGACCTCCGCCGGAGACTGAATTCAATCTGCCGTGCTGAGGAAGGCAGCCAAACCGATGAATCTACTTCGATCGTGTAAGCAAGCCAATGAGCCAATAGGAACTAGTTCAAAGAATTGCCTGGGCTACGTTTCCACCAATACACTGCTGCCATTATGGTGGTGATTGCACTCAGATGAGAGTTGAATCTGTTGTCACAGACCAGGAAGCGCACTTAATAATTGCCTCTGAAGTAATCCACACAACTCATGCATAAATAGCGTCCACATCTGAAAGCAGCTTGCAAGGCAACCCTGTAGCCTCGACTGTATAATAATATGATATGGGTTGCGTTACATCCCGCAGAGGACCAGGGCCCAGCTTCTCAGCAACCACTCGTGTTGTTACAGTCGCCGAACGGCTAATTTGACTAGAAAGAGGTGGGGGGCGGTGAAAACTATGTTTGGTCATATTGAGAATCGAACCCACACGCCGAGGTCCAAGTGCGTAGGAGTCGACGCTCATACCCACAACGCCACTGTGCCGACTGTGCCGATTGAAAATAAGAACGATAATAGCTCGGACTGTACCACTTGACAATCACACATTGCTCTAACCTCTTCCTCGGGAGCTTGCCAAGGCATTTTCCAACTCTGGAAATTGGTCACCAAATTTCATCTTGGCCTGCTTCTCCACTTAATCCACCCAAATCTTCCCATCAACCCCACTTGAAAAAGAGATGCATGTCTGCAATGAAATCTAATGTGTCATGTCTTGTCAGTTTCCATTGCACACGCTAAACTTCCTCCTTATACTCTAGGCAGGACTTGATACCGACTTCTCACTGCAGCCAGTCCTGGACAATATGATTTATCCTTGAATTTGCCTCTCAACCCACGCCGCAGTGTCGTTTGTCGCTTTGCTAGACCTCCGGTTCAAGGACAAATGTCTGGAAATGCGAACAAAATGCAGAATGTAGTGTTGTGTCAAGATTTTCAAGAGCAGCTCCTTATTTACTCCACACATCCACAAACTGGAATATAATGGTTATGAGAACGTATGCCTTAAACTGTTTTGCTGATTGATTTTTTAAAGTTTCTTCTTCTTTGTGTGATGCTACATTCGGGAGTGGAAGTGGCCCTGGTCTCTACTCACTCGTGCCACAGCTTCTTCTTGTACTGCTATAGTCTATCTTGACATACCGCAGCTTGTACAGCAACCATTAATCGTGTGCTTCCCTTCCGAGTGAAGTTTCTATAGACATCATTGCCAACGGACAGTGCACAAGCCTAAGTGGAAGTTGCCAACGTGCCACCAATTACACTAAGACACTCAACACGAGCCCAATTTCATTCGAATGGTCCTGCCTCGTCGCTTCCACTGTCTCTTTGTCTCCGTCGATCCCGTCCACTTTAAATCGGCTTCCCACACCCCTTCCTCAAATTCTCGTTTCCCGGAACAAACTACGAAACCCAACCGATTGCAAGGTTGGATTATTGAAAGGCGAGCATTTCAAGGAATTGGCCATAATTTCGTCTTCCCTATCACACTGCATTTTGTCCTAGGGACTTGGTAAAGAGCCAAGCATCCAGACACCACTCAACTGCTCTATATACGCCACTTACGTCGATCGGATGAGCTACAATTTGAGAACTTCCTGCTCACGCACATCCTGCATGGAGTCCTCCCCGCCCAGCAGCCCACTGGACGGACATGACTTTGACGGGCAAATGCAAATTCTATGTCTGGCGCTTCGCTGCAAATTGAATCTTGATGCCAGGAAGATAACTCATCATCCGCATCAATTTTCCCATAACCACAACGCTAATCGTTAGAACAGCTAAAGCATGCCTATCCCAACTGCTGCCGCTGCCGCCGCCGGTCGTCATCCCTCCGAGCGGGCAGGTTCCGTCGATCCAGTCACAATGCAATAAGGAAGAAAAATGATGAATTACCTGCGACCTGTTACGGACGGGGAAGATATTCATGAGAACACCGGACGAGGGGACGAGTCGTCGCTCGTCAGTGCTTGTGTAACAAATGACGCTCCAGTGTGTTGTGCTCCTTGGCCCATAATCATCATCGGCATTATCGACATCATGATTACCCCCAACGCGCGAGTTAGCCGCACACCGAACCGAACGGCGGATATCAGATGAACTCGTTAGCTGCCCATCAATCTCACTCTCTTGACTCTCATTGTGTTGTTTAGGGTCTATCCTCCGAATCTATTATGCAATTTGCGCGACTCCCCTGCGCCCACAACCTGCTATGACATGATACTCTCCTGTCTTTCCAGTCTCGGCAGTCATTCCCGTGTCCAGGTGCAGGTGAGGCATCTCCCATTGTCTTCCTTTCGCTGTCATGGAAGTTATTTCGCATTTATTATTGCCTGACTGGACGTTTCCTTCGATTTGGCAATGCAGCGCCGCGGCGTGGTGCGGTCTAAGAGGGCGTCGTGGCTGGCTCATCCATCTTCCCGTGGTGGTGCAGTGGAGTGGGATGATTGGGCGCACTTGAACTTGATGATGTCGTGAAATCGAAAGGTTCCGTGTCTGGCTGTCTCGGTGTATCCGCTCGGCGCGGGTTTGAGGATAATTTTCAAAATTGCTCTAGAAAAGGAAAAGAAAATGGAAATCGCCGAGAGACCAATGATCTCAATTTCTTTACAGCGCGTTCCCGGTGCGACGGGCACGCTCTGTGAGAGTGGAATGTCAAGCGGAAATTACCTCACAGTCCGGGATTTGTCAGCGCGTCAATTTGTAAATTGCTTTAAATCGACGAATCCAATGAAGTCATTTAACTGAGAGTCTAACCTGCTTTTTTGGTCTGGAAATAAAGAAGGAGATTGAGTTTTGGTTGAGGATGGAAGAACTTGAAGTGATTGAATGCTGGTTTGTATTCTTGGAATGATTATGTTCTCTACTGCACGGCATCTTAAAACTTGGAGTAGGTCTCGGATTGGGTATGATTGTCTACTTTCATCAGTCTCTCCTTCCATTCAAGGAACACAATGATGCCTGAATAGGTCGTTAAGGAGCTAGAGCTGCCGGCAGCTGCTTGTAACGCTGCTGACACAACCCAAACTTCAGTCCTTTTAGACAAACGATCTAAGGACTAGGCTACTGCGTCATTGCCTTGCAAGCAGCGTAATGGAAACGACAGCGGAGACACAATCTTCGGAACCACGACTTTTGTTTCTGTTTACTCTTCACTTTTGGGGCGACTTCCATAATGAACGATTGACAAGCAATACTGTCTACGACTGAACTTCGTGAAATTATGCTCACAAGGCTCGTTCTTTTTTGAAGAACTTGTTGAGCTTCTGAAAAATATTGCCACAAAATCCTGCGCCGAGTCGATTAGAATACGGTTGGTGGTGAGTCAGAATATGTCATGCAAATGCAGAGTCTGCTGAATAGGAGGCTGTCCCGTCTGAGAGTATACGGGAAAACCAGTCGCTTAGAAGCCTTTTCGAGGCTTGAACTTCTTGTGTCTTAAACTGGATAATACTCATTTGAATACAGCATTTGTGCAGCACGTACAACACGGCGCTATCAAGATTCAACATGGACCTTAGGGGCATGAGTATTTCGTTCCACGACGTGAGTGATTCAAACTTTTTCCCTTGTGGCCTCCACTTTTCACGGATGAAGGAAACTTTGGATCCCACGCCAATGGAATAGTATGGCGCAAGACTAACTAAACAAATGGAAGCACTTACGAGCACTAAACGCCGACGTAGCAGTTTGTGGTGCTATATGTAGACTCTCGTTACTGACTGTATGCGAATTAATTGCAAAAGACACTCTCAAAGTCAACTTAACGTAGACTATCCAGAAACTCTAGCCAATTTCACCTCTCAAAATATGTACCACCAAGTACAGACAAGCTCACATTCGACAATTGATGTGAGAGGTTGAGTGACACAATGTATTACACACAATTTGACTCGTATACATTCAGAGCGTTCTTATTGTGGGACCATCTCCGAGCTCTGAAGAGGCACCTAGCTGATGGCTTTTCGACAGAGCGAATTTAGTTTAACTTGCCAGAAATGCCAACACAATCACGAGACGAAAACCGAAGCCTTTGCCTTCTTCATAATCTCCTATGCATCTTAGGCCCTCAAAACGCTTGCGGCGAGAAGCCCTGCGGTACCACCTGAAGTTCACATCGAATTTGAATAAATTTGAATTTTTAATCGGTCTACTGGTAGTTGCATCGTCGTTATCGAAGAAGTACGAACAGGTAATGCCACGGGGGACAATCTGGACAAGTGACTTGAAGGCCTGAGATGCAAATCACAGGTCTTCAGTCAGCCTTAAATACTGACTTTCTGTAGATGAACTGTCGTTTGGCGAACCTTGGGCATCGTAACAACTTCCTGCTACTTGCTACTCGATTTGGAAGGATCTCGTAAACTGTCCAACGTTTCCCACCCACGAGAGATATCACCAATCTTGGGGATAATCTGACCTCTTCAATTCAGCTACGCGACGCTGAGGCATGGACTCGTTTCGAGAAAATAGTCATGTAATTTCCGTAATGTCATACCTACAAACTTTATTCAATTTTGGGTTCTTATCACTCATGACGATTGCAGATGATATTCAATCAAAAATTATGCTATACAGTTCAGTCCCTTTGTTAACTTGTGTAAAGTCCAAGGAAAGCGATCCATTCCGCTCCTACATAACTAGGCAAAAAAGAACGAAACTTGACGAAACTTAACGAAACTGAATGAAACTGAACGAAACTGAACGAAGTGCTTATTATAGTCTCAGTGCATAGTTTCGATTGCTTAAGTGCATATTGAGAAGCTCATTACGACAGTCGTCCACGTTTGCCAATTACACTCCGACGATAGTGCTGGGTAATACAAGTTGCTGAATGACAAACGGTAGGCATTACAGATTGGCGTCAGTGAGGCACCATTGGTATGAAGAATGCACTAGCATGCTGCAGATAACTTTCGTAACACATTTCTTCAAACAGACTGACCGATTGTTTTTTTTTTTTGCTGCGAAGTTGCAAAGTCTTTAATTGAAACGTCTAGTCGCCAGCGTACCCGAGCACATGCTCTCTTAAACACAATGCCCGCATTTGACTTAAGACATCTTCACGAATAACGTATGTATGTCAATGCCGTCCGCGGTGAAGCATCTCGGTGGGCAGATCCCGAGAAAACGAAAACCCAAAGTCGATCTCTGAGATGAGCCGAAGATACAAGCAGCAACTTGATTTTAGGTCACGTACACCATACAAAGGCCCACCATCCATTTACAGAGCAAGTCACTAAACCAATCTGCAAACGAAATAACTACCTGTAGGTCTTGAAGTCAATTCGAAAACGTACAATAAATTCGAATTAAATGCCATGCTCCGCCCAGCAATGCTACACATGCCATTAACTCAATTAAGTCGGCGGTTTTAAATTGATTTCCCAAAATCACGATCAAACGAGCCTTTCAACAAAACAACGTGTACGTAGGCAGACAGCAGCCAGCAACAGACACGCACGCACACAATTGTGAACATGGCGTGCCCTCGAAAGCAGGCATAACCTTGAACTCTGACCATCTACGGCAGCAAAGCTTCTCGAAACGTGGCCCAATACACCATCAATTCAGGCGCAGACCTTGTCTTGTGTCCAATTACGTTTATGGCTCGCTGGTAATTTGTTGTCATGTCTACGGCACAGTCATGCCCGGGCTGGAGGGAGGGAGAGGCGAGCGCTTTGAGATACAATTCGGAGACCCTTATCGCGTCGATCTTGGCAAACGAATGCTACACTCGATGGCAGCCAGGCAGGCAGGCAGGCAGCCGCGCAGCCCTTGTTGGATGATTTCTCCAACAGCCAGAGCCGCGGCCCACTCTTTGCATCGCCTCCCATAGAGGAGCGTTCCACAATGAAAAATACGTGCTAAACACGATTTCGCAATTCGCAATGTTAATTGAGTCATTTGAAGAAGGATGCCCATGGCCACTCCCACTCAATCAAATGCACGAACTGGACGCCGACGCCGCGGCTGCCCGGACCCCGCCAAGCCGAGTTATCGCGCCCGTTGGACTGCTAATTTGATTGGCACTGCCCAAAAGTCACTAGCAGCAGATTTGTAGATACACGAGAGATAATGTGAAATTGTTTAGCCGTGCTAATGAGATTCAACGTGGATAGGGGACCCGACCGACCGACTGCACCGCTTTTAAACGATCACACTCACGAACGCTCTCTGCACTTGAGGCAGGGATCAATAAAAGTATTGATTCCCAGAATCAACTAGCCCGGCTGCGGCTGGGAGAGTGTACGAGTGTCTTAAGTGATTTTATTGCACCCTCCGCTGCCGTCGCGTCGCAACGTCTCACCGTCTCACCGTACCACCTCTGTCTCTGTGCCGAGAGATGCTAGTGTCAGATACTAAACTTTGTGAGAGGACGTTAAAACTGAGTCAGCGATACAGTGCGCCAGATGGTGGGGTAATTTAATACCTTTGCCGGTTCGGTAAGCGATCGGTGGTGTGTGCTGCTGATGCTGATGCCTGTGCACTGTGCACTCGGCAAGCGTGCAATTGTTGCAGGGTGTGTGATCACTGCCAAGGTCAGATATAGTCTTACAATGGTTGCGACGTACATACTGGGCACTGGAGAAATTCTCTTTGAAAGTTCACTTCAAAGCGCGCTAACGTCACGCTAGCTGAGGGCTGATTTCATCGTGAGCACTCGGTCGGAATGTGATCATCGATCATAGCGATCGTGACTCGAGTATGAAAATGCTCCACTCCCCGACCCTTTCATTCGGTGTCATTGGAGCGGGAAAGTTTTCTGCTCTGACTCATTTCTGGTTGACTTCTCTCAAGAGGGGGGAAGCCACTTTGTGGGACGATCGCTGAGGATCAGCTGCAAATATGCCTGAATGCCGGCGCCTTAATTTCTTGTTACTAGCGCCTGTTTAAACGCTGTTTTCTTTTCTCTACTTCCAGTGTCACCCTGCCTGCTGATAGAAGACGTCCGTCGCGATGAGAAACTCAAGGACATCGCGAACACAATCACAAATCTAAGTCAATCGTCGAACCGCTGGAGTACGTCGAATGTTGTCAACGCCACGACCACGGCAGTGAACAATGCGCTCAACAGTCAGACGCAAGGACTCAACGATGAGAAGCCAACCCGCGATGAGACCGACTTCGCCCATTACCGACCTCCACACACCACTGTTGTGAATCTTAGACCAAAGTCATTGCCTCTGGCATCAAATTCAACACCTGCCATCGTATCAGCCATAGTCAAGAAGATACCGACAGTTTTGGAGCAAAAGAACGGCAACAACAACAATAACAAATCTAGTCCACGATTGCAACAACAATTGCGCATCCTTCAGGCGCAGCAACAGCAACACCAACACCAGCAGTCACAGGCGCACGAGCGAGGTGATCCCGATGGTGGTTGCAATTTGGACGACCTCTCGACGAACTACTTGGCCAAGACGTCCGAGCTGAGGGTGAACCTGCCCGCAGAGGAGATCTTAAACTCAAAGAAGGGCTGGCTCATGAAGCAGGAGTCGCGAAACGGTGAGTGGACGAAGCACTGGTTCACCTTGAGTGGGGCGGCGCTGTTCTACTATCGAGACCCCGTCTCCGAGGAGCGAGGCGTCCTGGATGGCGTTCTCGATGTGAACAGCCTGACGAACGTCAGCGAGGTGAACGCCTCCAGGAACTACGCGTTCCAGCTGATGACGTGGGACAAGAGACGGCTGGTCCTGTCTAGTCTGTCGGCGAATTCGCGAAACAGTTGGATCACCGTCCTCAAGAGTGCTGCCGGCCTTCAGCAGGAGCCCAAAACAGTGGACGACTGCATCCCGAGCGCCGAGCTTATAATCAAGGACAACACGAGCGACGACATCAAAAGCGAGATAGAGAAGGACTTCATCAAGGCTCAGCGGAACCAAGAGCTGATCCTCAACAATAACAACAACAACAGCAGCCCCGGAAAGTTACCGCAAGACACGACCACTGTCATCGTCCCGAAGCCGGTAACAACTCCGGTCACCCCTCTGACTCCAAAGAATACGATGTTCTCGTCCGACGAGGAGTACAGGACCGCTTCGGAGGGAGGACGCCGCGACAGCGTCGATTGGGGATCGCCCCTATCGCCGTCGCCACCGATCCCGATAGCCCTCTTCCGAGCGAAAGAACGCATGCGATCGCGGACAAGCAACTGCCCGAGGCTGCACAAGCGCAGCCGATCCTCGCCACCGAGCTCGAGACGCAGCACAGTGGACAGTGTCGGCTCGGACGAGCTGCCGATCATTCACTCAGTCCAGGAGGAGCTGAACATTGACAAGGAGCTTCAATTCCGCCTGGGGGCCGCCGAAAAGGAACGCGATATCCTCCGCGATGAAGCGCGGGAGCGTGAGGCAAGAATGTCGGAGCTGCTGACCACACTGGAGCGGACGGAGCAGGAGTTGAACGCACGCATCCGTGAGATGGAGGAGGCACGCGATAACCTGTCCGGTCAGCTCGACGAAGCGAAGCGCAATGCCGAGAAGATCGTGGACCGCCTCACAATCGAAGTGGACGAAGGTCAGAAGAAGATCAAGGACCTCGAGGACCGTCTCTCGCGGGGCATCGACGAAAACGAGACACTCTACAAGAAACTCCGCGAACTAGAGAGCTGCAGCCCATCCAGCTTCAGCAACCTCAACCGACACAAGCTCAAGCGAATGGACTCGCTGAGCGACCTCACGCAGATCAGCGACATCGATCCCTACTGCCTCGACCGCGACATGCTGGCCGAGGAGTACAACGAGCTGCGGTCGCGTTTCGAGAAGGCCGTCAACGAAATCAAGGCCATGAAGCGAGAGCTGAAGGAGTCCCAGAATCAATTCGACAACCTGGAGATAACGTACGCATCCCTTAAGCAGGATCTGGATCGGCAGCAGATCGAAGATCGATCACAGCTGCAGATGATGGCCGAGAGGATCCAAGACCTCACCCTGAAGTACAGCGGCTCCGAAAGGCAGGTCCGCACCCTCAAGCAGAAGTTGGCGAAGTCAGAACGCAGGCGCTCACTCTCGCTCAAGGGCAAGGAGCAGCTGACCGTTTCGAAGGAACTCGAGATCAAGGTCACCGAGCTCGAGACCAAGATCGACGAATTGGAGAACAAGACGCCCAGTCCAATGAGAACACCGTCAACGTCGGGCAAGAAATCGGCCCGGAGGCGATCGCTTGAAAGCTCAGCGGGCACTGAGTCACTGCAGTTCATGGTCCGCGTGAATGATCTGGAGAAGAGGTTCGACGGAGTCGCTACACCGCCCTCACCCTCTTCGTCAACACCCTCAATCGACGTCAAGCGGAGCTCATCTAGTCCCAAGGTGTCAGAGCATCTGATCGAACGTCTCAGGTGCCTCGAGGGCGTCCTGATCCGCAGCAAAGACCGCCTGGAGCAGAGCCTGCACCAGCTGCAGACCCTCAGGTCGTCGTCTCGAACACGCCGATCCGTATCCCCGATCACCGACCGCAAGGACTCGTACAGGTTCGTCGAGCGCTGCCTCGCCGAGGTGGTCAAGCTAATCCGAGAATCATGCGAGTCGTGCGTAGTCACCGAGTCCCTGTCGGCGCCTGGACTGATCCTGCTGCCGGAAACAAATCCAATCAAGATCGCCCTGCTGCAGCTCGAATCCCAGCTTCGCACCAAGCTGGGTGATCTTCTAAAACAGCGGCGCGTGCTGCGAGAGCGCAACGAGCTGACGTCAAGGAAAGACCTAGAATTGCTGGCCGAGAGGATCGCATACGAGAGCGTGTGCTTCGGCAAGCTGCGAGAGTCCATCACTCGCGCCGAGAACCCCGAGCTCTTCGGACAGCGACAGACTCGAGCCGAGATCGCAGAGACGTCGCAACTGATGTCGATGCTGAAGGCGAAACTGAGCGGCAAGTGCGCATTCAAGCCCAGCGGAAGCCTGGACATCCTGGCCGGAGTACTGGCGCGACGCCTAGTTCTAACCTCATTCCGCAAGGACAAGGCGAAGGCGCCCGAAATGGAACCAGTCGAACCAAAGATACTTGAAGAACTTCTTCGCCAACAAAACGAGATCAACCTGATTGCGAAACGGTACAAAAGCAACGCCATGGAGAGCCTGGCGTCGGGCCTGGCAGCCGAAACGCTCAGCTACATAAGCTCCAACGACCTGGTGCAGGGCGCAGTGCAGGAAGCCTGGCGACAAGCCCAGGAGACAGTCAACGCCGAGCTTGTCCAGTCGGAGATAGCTCACATCATGATGCGGAATGCGGAACGATTCGAGGGCTCGATCACGCCGTCCTTCGGCTACACACTCACCGCCGAGGAGCGGATTACATTCGAGTCGTTCGCCGACGCTGTTCACGAGAGCCTCCGCAAGGAGATGGATCTGGCCATTGAGCAGCTGTCGCAGTGCTACGAGGAAGCCCTGCAGAAGATGAAGCGCGGCCAGTGGCGACTGCACCTTGAGCAGGAGCGCAAGGCCAGCGAGGGACGTCAGCTTCTGGCGGAGTTCGCAGACATCATTGCCCACAAGGCGCTGATCGACGCCAGAATAGCAGTGCTCCGCGGAGAGTACACCACTCCGGACCCCTCCCAGACCCAGTTGGTCACAGTGGCCAAGGGCAATGCCTTCAGCGTGTCCGCTCTGCAGAAGTACGAGAACCTCTTCGAGGAACTGTCGAACGACATGCAGATCTCGAACCCCGATGACATCCTCGCGGAGGCCGACTTCGAGTTCGTGTACAAGAACCGCACGATAGACTTCCTGAGCGACCGCGCCGTGCTGAACGAGATCGCCAGCTTCCTCAGTCAACTGGAGCAGTCCATCGGCAACCTGAGCCGGGCAGTTCACCCAGACGCCTGTGTCGAGCACACGTCCGTAGAGCTGTTCACCTTGAAGGACGTCTGCCAGAAGTGCTCCGAACTGAGGGCGCGAACCGATGGTCTTCTGGACGACATTCAGCACCTGACCGCCTCCTGCTCGAGCTGCACTCAACTCCAAGACACCATCTGCGACATCCAGGTGGAGCACGAGTCCAAGGTGATGCGGCTGCAGCAGGATCACGCCAAGGAAATGGCGATGCTGATGCAGCAAGTCGACAACCAGCGTCACACAATCGAGGGCCTGGAGCACGAGCGCAACTCGCTGCTCGACGAAATCCACCAGCAGTCCAACTTGGTGGAGGACCACGAGCGGGAGCTGGCCGCGATCAACATGAAGTTGAAATCCAAAGAAGAAGAGTGCCATCGCAAGGAGAACGACAACCTCGACCTCATGGACCGGTGCGAAGACCAGAACGAGAAGATGCGCACTTACCAAGCCGACAAGGAAGGCCTGCAGATGAAGTGCTCCAGACAGGACGAGGAGTACGCCGTGCTCCTGCAGGAGCGCGACTTCATCCAGGCGGAGCTGAACAAGGAACGCGAACGCTGCCGGCGAATGGAGAAACGCCTCGAAATGCTGGAGGTCGAACACGGCAAGCAGTTGGAGTGCTTGCAGGAAGCGTACCGTGACCAAATTCTTTCGCATTGCTCAGACTTTACGAACAACGTCGACGAAGAGAGCTTCCGTCAGCGATACCAAGCGGAGATCGAACAGTTGAGAGTAAGTATCGCCGTTCACTGCGACAGTGACAGCAACTGACTGATTCTGTTTCTTCCCCCCAGACACTCTGTGAGAAGGGTCTGAGCGCAATGGAGTCGTCACACCGTCGCATCATCAACGACTTGGAGGAGAAGCACCGCACAGAGATCGACAGGTTACTCATGGAAAAGGAGACAGCTCTTGCCGAGGAGACTCAGGTATGTGTCCGCTGGCTAGAAGTCTCTCAGCTTCCCTCTTCACATTCGTGGTCTATTTGCAGGCAACCCTAGCTGCCCTTGATGCCATGCGAAAGGCACACCAAAGCGAAGTCCAACGGGAGGTGGCACGATTCAAGCAGGAATTCCTGCGGCAATTCCAAAAGGGTGAACACTCTGTGGACTCTACCAAAATCAAAGAGTAAGCATCTACCTTCGCCCATCCGCTCTCTTTCACTGCATCACTTCAATTGATTAAACAATTAACAATCATTTCAGCATTTTGGAATATCCGCCTTCTGCTTTCTTTTACAGAGAAGAGCTCGAGGAATTGCGACAAGAGATCTTGTCGTTTTCCGAGAAATATTCCATTAAGTGCGTAGAGAATGCCGCCCTCGAGGAGAAACTGCGATCGGCCAATCAGAAATTGAAACACTTTCAGCAGATGCAGCAACTTGAGTTGAGGTGAGTGGGGTTTTGTCTTGTATTCGGGATCCCTCAGCCGACCTCGGAGTCGAGGGGATACTCACTAGGGAGTGGGTGCTGTTTATGTTCCAGGTCAATGTTTCTTTTTGATAACTGATGGCTTATTGGTCGAATGTGTGGGTTTTAACAATATTTTTTATTGTTTAATTAAACTTATGCAAGTGGTGGCGTCTGATCTGGGGAACCAGCACATTTTTCATAACAATTTCGCAGACGCCTGGAGAGTTTACTTTTTAAAAAAGTTTGCATCAAATGTTGTCCTTGGACATTAAATTGTGGTCGGTTCCTCTCCGCCAAGCACTCGCGTAGGAAAAGGGCCCAAATCATGGGATCTCGAGGGCAATCGTTAACACCACCTTCTTGCGTGTGATGTTGCATTTGTTCTTGTTGGAACCTGGTGTTCGACAGACCCTAATTATTCAATACAAGGTTTGCTGTTATCGACCACTCTCTCAAACTGTCCATTGGCAACAACCATACGTCATCCAAGCCGAAATGGAGGCCAAGCAAAATCGACCTGGAACTTAAAAAGCACCAAGTACTAGGTATCACAATATTCTTCCATTCGAATGCAAAAGGCGGCTTAGATCCCAGACCAGACTAGGCCCTGGAAGCTCTGGACTAGCCTCTGTACCTTTTTGTTAAACCGTTGCTCGTCATTGGTGGCCCGGTACACTAAACAAATGGGCCAAAAAACTAAAACAATCGAAGCAAGCCACCTCACTTTTTTAAACACTCTCCCTTTCACTTCCATCAACAGAAACAAACAGTTCCGAGCACATTTAGCATCTGAAGATCCATCGAGCGATGTAAATTTCGTGCAAGGACTAACGTCGTCCAAGGAGGAGCAGCCATGCCCGGACAGTGAGGTAAGCCCGAACTCCACCGCCGTCGCATCGAACTCTAGGCGTGCATGCATTTATTGATTTGCAACGCATATGTAAATTTTCCATCATTTTTTTTTTTTTAAATAAAACGCTTTTTTTTGCCTTATTTTGTTACTAAAAGAAATTTAATTGATTATATATATATATATAAGTTCCTTACTAAAAATTAAACAAAACACAACAATAACTTACATACACTCTGAATAACCCAAAAACTACATCAATCAGCATGCGCTTGATGGTAGTCACATATCACAGGCAAAACAAGAAAACACTAAGTCAACAAACCAACAACAGCAACAGCAACAACAACACGCCATATCCAGCAGTCAATTGGAATTGCACACAAATTCCATTCACCTGGACATAGGTTCGCCATCACAACCAACACCACAACCACCCTCACTACCCACATCTGGTCCGCCAAAATTTGATGACGAGATAAATTGTTGCTATGATCCGTGCTACAAAATGAACGGTGCATTCCGTTGCGCCACAAGGAACCCCATAGAAGGTAAAGACCAGTCGAAGGAAGTGAAACTGAAACTGGAACTTGTCCTTTTTGGTATAACTCTGTTCTACACAAAAACTGTCTGTCTTTGCCTACACTGTTCCTGTCCACTTTTTTGTTTTTTTTGTTTTCTGTTGAGTATCTTTTTTTGTAAATTTGTCCTTGTCTATTTTGTTTGTTGTGTTTTTGTTTGTTTGTTTTATTTTTTTTTTTGTTTAATTCATGGTTATGTTAGATTTAAGATACGAATTTTCGTGTGGATTCCATTTCAAGCTTTCAGTTAATTGCGGAGTTTCTTGGGGCGATTACCTTTAGCGGGGATTAAACAGCTGTTCATGCTCATTTTGGGTGGATTGTTGCATATTTGACCGACTGGAACGATGCGAGTGGACTGGGCTGCAATCTATCCTAGTCCTGGGCCGCATTGATGTGTTAATCATCTAGGGACGTAGAGCTTAATCCGTTTACATGTGTAAAACAAAACTGATAACTTCTACTGCTCTTGTGTGGAAAATTACCTACAATTCTTGGAGTTCTATGGCGATATGGTTCCTGACATTCATCATCACGGTCAGATATAATTAATTACTGCCAGGTCCACCATGAATGGGGACTCTAAGCCTGAGCTGTCTCCCATTATGCATATCAATTGATTTGCAAACTGCAGACAAATTGGAGCAATTCGATAAAGATATCTGCAATTTTTCGGGACCGTGAGACCGTCTCTTATTCGCAAAACCAACCAGATTCGTGAATAAATCTTAGGAGGCATTTATTTCAAGACCGTTAAAGCTCTACGAAGAAGTGCTTTCCTAACAACTGCCACCGTTTCTTTGCTTGAACTGGGCGTTCGCAGAGCAGATGTTGGTCAGATTATATTTCTCACTCGTTTCTGCAGCTTCAGCAAAAGTCGTCGTGTGATATATTCAAACGTAATGCATGGCTCAGTGCCCGGTAAGGACTCCTATTAGCATCCATACTTCCTTGCGACTAAAACCGATCAATGATGATGATCTCTTCTTGCTCAGCCATAGAGCCCTTGCTGTTGCTCTTATACCGAGACCTTATGGAGCTAAGCGACGTGTACGTATATCCATATGGGATTGCCAGATTCTCACAGCACAGACCCAACGCAAGTGCTTCTTCATGTATCGCAGCCAATTCGGCTTAGAAAACGCTACAGTCGTCTCTTAGTGACAGGGATTTTTCGAAGTGCCCTGCATCCGAATACGTTTTTGAGCCATCGGTGCACAGGGTGACCTCCCTGGTACCCATTGCTCCTGCCATTGTTGTCGGTCCGGAAAACGTTGATCGAAGGTCTTCTCCGAGGCTCCGAGTCCTAGCCTAGGATTACATGTATAACGAGGGTAACTTTTTTTAAGACAATTATGAAAACAGTCACAGTGCAGCATGAACTTCAGTGTAAGACTTGCACCAGACTAGGACGCTGATGTGTGCCTTCGTCATAGTTAAGAGCGAGAAGTAAATGTCATTCCGGCGACTCATTGAAGCTTCGAGCCTGAGCTAAAGCTACCTTCCATTCTTCACAGTTCTGGCCACGCTTCTTCTGCCCATCGAGAAGTTATCTCCACATCGTATATTCAATCTTTCTCTCCATTTGGAAAAAAGGAAATTCAGACTGAATGCGTCTCTAAGATAGACCATCGTTTTCTAAGTGGTCAAGACAGATTCGCCATTTTCGCCAGTGGATCCAATGGTTGATGCTGATGAGTTTCAGCTTGATCAATGGGGTACATGTACAAAGAAGATAAATTATGGTTCTTCGCTCCTTCTCATCAGCGTTTTAATAAGTCGTAGAAGGTACGTGTTGCAGTCTCCCGTCGCGACGCCGATGAGTTCCCTATGAGTGCGGCTTGAGTGTCAGCATGTGTCGCAATGAACTACCTCTGGCTACTGCTGAAATAAGTCACATTTGTGTTTAATGTCCTGTTCTAGCTAAGGGCAACTAAGTTTACTCCAAGAAATAAGAGAAAGAATTGTGCCCAGTCTGCCAACGACTTTGCAATTCCCTGGAATCAAATAGTGTCCACCTGTAATGAGTCAGAGTCTACGTATTGTCTATTTTGCTGTTTAATACCACATTTAACTAAATCCGTGATAGGTATATTTAATGGCCTGAAAGACACTGCAATGGACAAGAAGACGCAGTGATGTGGAGACCTTTTGGGAAATCATTAAATCCCATCCATCCCCCGCCTTGGATCCATTTGTGTATAGTCTCAGACTACACTAGGTTGAAGTGGCTAATAGTGCATTTAAACCACACTAGGTCCACTTCGCCGCCTCCTGGATTGCTTCAAGTTAAATCCAATTATCTGAAAGAAAGAAATCAGCTTGGGCTTTCTATAGAGCATAATAGACTATCGAAGGATTCGTCTCGTAAGTCGTTGAGGTCGAAAAGTGTGTCGTTGGTGATGTTACCGACCCTTCTTGATCGTTCTCCATTAAAACAGTTTCCAGTGATGAGACCTCTGTCGCACTGAGAAACCCGAAACACTTGGGATCTTGGGCCAGGTCACTATAGGCGCCGTCCACATAGTGCCTGCGTTCCACTTGTTAACATGTTTGGCGAGCTTGTGAAACTGAACCATTGAAGCGTAGTCTTCTAAATTAGATCAGAGGTAGTTAAAATATACACTAGCGTCGAAATTTATGCTGACGGCAAAATTTGTCATTTGTCTTTAATGTTCTTATGAAAACTCCTAAACCTCAACGTCCGCTGACCATTGAAATCATATATTTTTCAAATTTTGTACGTCAGTTTACTTAAACGCACGGGTCACTTCTCACTCAATTTTGAGATTCTCAACACTCTCGGATTCTTTCTCCGGATTCAAACTCAATCCCCTGCAATTTGACAGAGCCTAGTCATGTTACAACCGATCGACCCAGTGAATGTTCATTTTAGTGTCATTCTCTGTCTCATAAGCATTTTCATTAATTATAAACACAAATATCTACGCGACTCAATGTGAAACATCTCCGCTCACTCATTTCCCTGTTTTGTATATAATTGGGGAATTTCCATCAAATTTTATGTTTCATTTCCTGTGATGAATGGCGTCGGTTGTCCACCTCTTGTTACAGCGTGTTAGCATTTAGTTCAGGTTAAACCTTGTCTTCGACACATTCTACTGAGTCGCGCCAGTGGAAGAAGTTGAAAACACAGTCAGTGCCTAACAGGTTCTTCTGATTGAACACAGTCTTCATCGCATTTCGTTGTAAATAAGTCGTCCACACAAAATCACCTTCAACAGGACATACTTTTGAAGGAACCGCATACTTTACTGAAGCTTGAAAGTGAATCGACGATCATCTGGCATCGTGTACATACATACAAACAATTTTAATCGCATCTTACTAACTCCTTTCATATTCTCACTCATACTGTAAAAAATCATCATCCATTTGTGCTTGTGTTTTCATTTTCTAACTCGACCATCACTCCCTCCATCCCATGTGGTGCAAGTCTAATGTGATATTGTTCTCTCTTTTTGCAGGTCTAAGAACACCATCAGCGAACCCCATCTACAGCAATGTACCGAGACCATCGTCATCCAGCTGCAGCAGTGAAACAGCTTCCGTCAGATCATCACCCTCCTCTCCTCGCCAGCATCAGCAGCCGCTTTTCAAAACCACCATAGCATCGTTAACACTGCAAACCAATAAAAAGCAACAACAATTGTCAACCAAAGCATTAACCCACCACCATCACCAGCAGCAACAAACAAGTAACTCGCCAAGTAAAGCGTCCGCACCCAAAGCGGCGATGATGACGACGACGACAACGACGACCAAACCAGTGGAACAACCAAAGAACATTAATTTATTAAACACTCTAAATCCAAATTCAATTCAAATGAAATTAGTTAATAATCTTAGTAACGATAATCTTAGACTTAGTGGTAACCTTATAAATACTAGTAGTAATGATGGCACTTCACATAGTAATAGTGACAATAACAACAGTAGCAGCAGCAGCAACGCAGGCATGCGCAAATACAGTCGATCATGTCATCGCAGCTCGGGTGGCGGCTCGTCGGGCGGCATTCAGAGCAAGCTCGCCATAAGCTTGGGCAGTTTCAGCGACATCATCCGCAAGACGACTGCAACACCAACGTCAATATTTGCACCGAACAGCGCCGAGATGCGAAGGAGCAGGGGTGATGATCATCAACAGCAGCAGCAGCAGCAGAACATCGACGCCGATGACAGTGGAACAGCGGCAAAAAGTGGCAGCAAAGATGTCGGCAAAGAGTCAGCATCTAAAACAACAACCATCGTCAACATCAAAAAGAACAACAACAGCATCAGCAAGCAACATCATTCAACGTCAAATATCAGTGTCAAGCTATGCTCACCCCCTCCCTTAAGTGGGAGGGACACTGAGCATCATCATGCGACCTCACACTTGAGAAGATTTGAGTTGGAAATATAATCGAAAGCTGCGAGAGAGCAACCTGTCGTCGTCCCGGACCACGACACGGAAACGGACACAAACGTCGGCGGCCCTCGGAGACACAGCGTGACATTGTTCACATTTAGGCGCGTGTGCGTGTGTTATGTTAGTTATAGGGATTGTAAAGTCTTCATTTTGTAATCATTTTTTTCGCCCTAATCCCCCCAGTCACCTTCTCTGACACTATGTCACCGCCCCAGAAAACCCCTCCCCAGTCCCCTAAACATTAGCTAACAACGTTTGAACCCCATAATTATGAATTTTAAATGTAAATTTATGAATATTACGATTACGCATATTAAGTTGATATAAATACATATAACATATATACATGAAACGAGAGAACAGTTATTAGTCGCACTAGTGTAGGTCGTAGGAGAGTATGTTTTTATTTTATTTGTTTTGTTAAACCTCGAGTTTTGTTTTCTCGTAACCTTATATGAGGTGTCCCTTATTTTCTTGAAATAAAAACAAAAGTTTATTGAATATTAATTTGATGTGTGTTTCATTTTGATGGTGATGAATTTGGATGAGGACGTCGGGTGTGTCCAATTGCTGACACATCATCCTTGTCTTTCTTCCGAGCCTAACCGTCAATCAGGTATTTGGAATGGGTCGGATCAAGCGGAAATTTTCTTGGCCGGTCGGGGTTTTTATGCAACTGTTGGGGCCTTCCCATCATGATTCAACGATTGCAAGCACAGCATGAGCGGTTGCTGCAGAATCTTTGATCTGACTCTGGCTCTAGTCCGTAATATATGTACACCGAAATAGAAAAATGATCTTCACCATTGTACCAACATGAGCAATTGAATGAACAGGTCTTTTGCCCTGATGTGCCAGGCATTGATGGTATTGACTATTGACCGATCAACAATTTTAGTCGACCCACGGATAGTTTTCTTGGAGAAAACAAGCCCTGCACCCATTTCCTAACAGAATTTGGAAAGGTAAAGCAGCTGTTCCTTTTCAGACAAGTTGCTTGAGGTTGTAGCATAGTAATAAGAAATAAAGCGCTACAATAGCCGGCACTCCGTTTGACGCTGAACGCACTTCATTCGGGCAGCTGTCATAACCAACATCATCAACGCCTGTCGTACGGTACCGGCTTTGCAAAAGCTGGCTTTTCGTTTGGAGACGTCGTCAGCAGCGGTCCAGCTCTAGGAGCTAGTTAAGTAAATCATTCTAATACAATGGATATAGTAAACGTTATTGAATGTTAAATAAATCATCATAATACAAGGTCCTCAATAGAATGTATTCGCTTATACAAGGTGGAGAAAAATTCATCATTCTATCGGAAGATGATATAATTTTTGCGTACGTCAATCATATTTGACAGTTGTAGTATACAAACAGACAAGCAATGAAGCGCTATACGCCACAAGAGCGTGGAATAATTGCGTCGGTCGGTCGTGTTAGCGCAGTATGAATTTCGACGTCGATTTCTTTATAGTGTCACGCCAACTGGACAAACATTCCGGCACTTAGCTAATCGACTCGAAAAGACTAGAACCACAGGAGACCATGCAGGGCGTGGCCGCCACCGGACTGGTCGTTAGGCCGAGAAACAACGAAGAAACTTCAACCAGGCGACGGGCCACGCAATTGGACATTATCAGACGGACCTTACAGGACCCGTACAAAGTGCATCAGTTAATGCCTCCTGAACGACAGTCGCGAGTGAATTCAAGCCATCCTCAATCTCAACAACGAAGAAGTCGATTTTGTGTCGAAAATCATCATGAGCGACAAGGCGCATTTCCACTTAAGCGGTTATGTCAATAAGCTAAATCTTCGTTTCTGGGGCACTGAATCCGCATGTGATGCACGAAGAGCCATTAAATCCACTCAAAGCCATTGTGTGATGCGCCGTTCACGCGGGAGCAGTGATTGGGCCGTATTTTTTGAGGACGCCATCAGCAAATACGGTCACTGTTACTGGCGAACGCTGCTTAGTCAGTGGGGCTTGGTAAAAATGTGGTTTCAACAAGACGGTGCAACCGCACACATATCACGAGCCACAATGGATATTTTAAAGAAAGCGTTTCCTGGTCGCGTAGTCTCCTGTTTTGGAGATTTGGCATGGCCGATATAGCAATCCAAGGCTGCTTTCTTTGGGGCTACTCGCAGTCTCGGGCTTATACCAACACGCCTCAGACAATCGCAGCCCTCAAGCAGTATGTATACTTGACAGGAATACGCCAGTTAGTCCCGTAATTCTAATAGGAACTAACTCCATAAAATGTAATTGGTAAGCACGGAACAAAGAAATATATATACATAGGTGGCGTGCTGCTCCCCCGTATGTAAAAAACGCCAAATGGCTTCAGTTCTCATTTGAAAGTGAAATAAATCCATATTGGACAATGGTTTAAATTCCCACTTAAAAGTGAATTAACGCCATTATGGCTTTAATTCATTAGACATTCGTTCATGACACTGAAATATTCAGTCCAAGACGCGAATTCCGTTCCCTGACATATACGATGTCATGCACCAATTCATCTGCAAGACATGGTTCGAGGAAAGCATGTCGGATAAGTGGACGCTTGACCCAGCCGACAGACGGAGGCCCCTTTCACCGCACCAATTACCGAGGAATGTCTTTACTATAATACATTCTCTTCTGTGTTGTGTGATCGCCTGAAATAATTCGTAAGTAGTCTGAAATGCCTGTTTCAGGCCAGGAAACTCCACCATCGACCAAATCCTCAGAATACGATAGATCCGAAGTAGTTAAAATTGACAGTCACAACCAATTCGCCGATTTCAAGGTGGCATCTGATAGCGTGCATAGAGCCGAGGTATACAACGTAGTGTCTAGTTTTGATATTTCTAGCAATCTTGTCAGATTGTGGTCCACCAAGGCCGGTAATGAAATCACCGTGACATTCAATGTGAATGCTATCATTCTTAAGGTGATGTAGAACCTCGCCAACTCAAGACCCACGATCTTTCAAAAGCCGATACAATTGCTGGCATACGTCGACGACATTGCCGTGATTGATCGAAGAAATTGAATCGGAGGTGCCAAAAATGGATTTCGCTGTGAATGACAGAAAAACGAAGAATATAACGCACGCACACCATCGACGACTTGGCCAAAACGTCACCATAGCAGATATTGTTTGAAGGTAGTCAAGGACTTTGTCTATCTCGACTCCGCCGTATAAACAACATCAGCACCAAAATCAGATGGAGAGTAACTCTTGACAACTGCTGTTTCATTAGGCTCAAAAGACAATTGAGTAGTAGAGCCCAATCTCGAAGAACCAAGCCGAATTTAAATAAGGCACTGATCATCCAATTCCTGCTGTTCGGCGGAGACGCATGGACAATTTCAAGAGCATACGGTCTGTTTCCATTTTCTTTGGACCAATTTACCAAAGTAAATGCATTTGGAGACGTAGATTCAGCCACGACCTGAACATGAGTCTTGTCAGGCGGCTACGAATTCAGTGCCTAAGATGGCTAGGTCATGTATAGCTCATAGACATCATTGCTACGGCCCAAAGAGCATTCGTCTTCTAATCTGTGGGATGACGCAATAGAGAACGCACACGAAGGTTAAGGAGGACTTTCGCCAACTTGGCGTGCGTAACTGGAGGCATCTGGCTAAAGATCGTGCCAGCTGAATATGCTTTGTTGGTTGAGGTTCGTGTCCTCTGTAGATTGTAAGAAGATTAAGAAGATGATCTACAGTAGCTGTAGGGAGTTCTAGTCTAGAGACCAGCACTTAATAATTTCATCGAGAACCAGGGATTGCCACCGGTGTTGCAATAATGCGAAAATCGCGAAGCGGACAGACTAAATTACTCCGAGGAACTAACGAGGACTTCGAAATTAACTATAACATCCTAATTCCACAAGGGAGATGCTAGGCGACAGTCAACGGAAGAAGGAACCGCCATTGAAACCTTTGCAACACGTCCAGTAGTGAATTTCAGGCAGAAGTTAAAACAATTCAAAAGGGTGCACCCTTATTTTCAATCAATCCGAGGGACGATTTATCGATCACTCTAAAATATAAATTAATCACGCATACGACATACAGTAGGCAGGCAGAGAGCAACCAGCACAGGGGTTAGATGGACTGAATGAGGAAGGAACTCCATGCCTGACAGATTTAGATCGAAACCTCCTTTTCGAGAAGAACTTCTCAACCAGTATACATCTCTGGGTGCGGACTTCCTCCTACCTGGGGGATTTAAATATCCAACTGCCGCTTCGATAGGCGAACCACTGTATCGTCTTTTAGAATGAACTGTCTTTGATCACATGATGATTTTAGCATCCATCTCATGTGACACTATTACATTCCAGAATACTGTAACGTTGACGAACTCTCTAAAAAGCGCACTAGATCAGCGGACTTGCCGCGCCAAACGTTTCGGTGTTTGCCACCGAGGAGTTTGCAAAGACGAGGAAGAGGAGGACACAATTGCGAACCTCCTATCTCCTCCCATAGGTACAGTCACCTAGGGGCTAACTTCTTTGATAACTTGGTCGAACTAAGCAACATTAGTGTCAGCCATCTTCATTGCTTTGTCAAAGGAATCAACACGTTTGCAGAGTATTATCGAATAGATCCGAGTGGATCTTGCCCGTGACTGCTTTTTGTTCATGTTGGCAGTCAGCCACCTTAACCTAACACAAACTGCCGACTATCTCCATAACAATGCACAAACTTAGAAGAATCTAGCTGCGTACCTATGTCTTTCAAATAGTTTGAACACAAGAATTACAGGAAAACGTAATACCTCCCAGAGCAGGGGAAAACTTAATTGAGAAGGAAAAGTAACCATCGGAAAATAATCATTGCCTTAAGGCTCAACTATAATGCGCATAAGCGAGCATTAGCTAGTGTCAAACGCGCATAGGTGAGTGGGCGAATACACCCACCCCTATGAGGCAACCTATAATGTTATCCATGAAAGATTGCGAACATTTCGTTAAGCATGTACATCGCACCGCGCATATGCGAATGTGACAGATAAAACACAGCCAAGGAAACAAATTTGAAAAATGAGCAAATCAGCTGATATTGTATTGGTATTCGTACATACATACACATATGATCGAACTAGAAACATGAGGAATTCATAATAAATCTAAGTTAAATAAAAAAATAAATCAAGCAACGGAAGAATTTCTGACAGGAGGCTATGCGCGCATGTGTTTATTATAGTTACTCATGTTTTTTTTAGCAAACATGACGAAACAGTTCGTCCAAACTTGACACTAGCTCATGCTCGCTCATGCGCATTGTAGTTGAGCCTTTAGCTACTTCCTGGACAATTGAAAACTTAATTAAGAACGTGTCTCATAAGAGTCGCGCATGCGAAATGTCAATTTTCCATGATTCTGGCGCATAATTCAGGCTGAGCTTGACCGATGGCATAGGTTATGCTTGTTTTGAGGACCGCTGTGGTTTGTGGTTTAATTGCATAGAACTGCGACCTTAGAAAAAAGTCTAGCGGGGTCAAATCGCACGACATCGGTGGTCACTTCACATCACCTCCACGTGAGATGACCATTCCCTCTAATGAATGCAGAATTTCCACGATGATTTGGCAAAACAGACTGAATAAGTGTCTGTCATCACTTTGACAGACGTAGCTTCAACAATATAGCCGCTATCAACTGTCAGTTCAGCAGTCCATATTGGCCGGCCCTTTATTGTGGGAATAGTCGATTTCCCGTTTAATTTCTTTTGAGAGGGCCTTCTCATACCGAACGGACCAATCGGAAAATTACATATTTTCGTGGATGGACAAGCAGACTATCAGCTAAGAAGTCTCTGAAGTACTTAATTTCTTGCTCAAATAGTACAACTGTCATGTTATCATCAATGTTTGTATTTCAGAGTAGGTACACAAATTCCAGGTTAACTCAGGCCTAAGGAAACAGCACCACGCTAACGCGCAAGGTTGTTGCTGTAGAAGCCGAATCCTCATCAATCGAAGAAATTTCGATTATCGTGCATGAAATTTCGAATTGGAGTTGGTTCATATAAAAAAGTTAACATTCAGTGAAAAAAAAAAAAATGATTCGAAACTTGGGCTCGTCCGGGATTTGAACCCGGGACCTCCCGCACCCTAAGCGGAAATCATACCCCTAGACCAACGAGCCAGTTGGAAAACTATTATCAAAATCGTGTTTTCTCTTGATGTTGCTTTTGTTGCTTGTGAAGTATTTTCTGATTAAATGCTTGAAGACAAGTGGTGGCGTGGGACTTAATTGCTAAGAACATCAACTCAATATGAAACAACATCACAGCGGTACTGAACTCAAATTAGAACGTTGAGGTGCCGCCGCCCGTGTGTGAATAAGAAAGACATGGCTATACATATGTGTGAATAATAATGTGATTCTTGTGGATGAATAATATGCATATTGAGATAGTTGTACAAACAGCGAAGCACAGAAGTTAATACAGTACAATTTAGATCGAAAAGGTGGGTATATGTTTTAGCGAGACAAATAAGTAACATGTGTGGTGACACTTGGTGGCTGAAACGCAAAACAAACGGAGGTTTTTTTTATTTTAGAAAGCTCTGGTGCAAAAATCTGGTTATGTAACTAGTCATTCAAGAGGATATCCCCAAGGAGAGTCTTATCGCCCCTAATGTGGAGTCTAGTTGTAGACGAACTTTTAGAGATACTAACAAACCACGCCATCAAATATCAGGCATATGCTGATTATATAGGTATCATAGCCAGAGGCAGGATTGAGGAGACCCTATGCGACATCATCGAATGGGGACTAAAAGTTACTAAGGATTGGTGCCTGTCGGCTGGGCTAAGTCTAAATCTGGCAAAAACTACCATAGTACCTTTCACAAGAAAACGTAAACTGAAACGACTAAAGCAAATTAGTCTGTCAGGCACAATACTCGCTACAATAAAAGAGGTGGAATATCTAAGAGTCATCTTAGACAGCAAACTCATCAGAGACACACAGAAGAGATCATCAGGAAGGCGACGCGTGCTTTAATGATTTGTAGAAGCCTAGCGGGCAAATCCTGAGGATACAGTCCAGGCATCTTAAGATAGATGTACATAACTATTGTTAAACCCACAGTAAATCATGAGAATAACAAAAGAAGAGATAGAGAGACTTGATTAGGCATAACATCGAGACATGATTAGGAAATTCAATTTCCAAAAGAAGTGATGAAGGAACAGGGACAGCATTATTTGGACCACGGACAAAATATTTCGAAACCATGGGCAAACGCAGCAGCATCTTCCATGAGGAAATCCATGTCATAGACAGATGTGTTCAAATCAATCTTGATAGGAACTATACCAACTGCGACATGGCATTAATGTCGGACAGTCGGCACTGGAATCCTACATCATCAAACCTATGCTTGTGTGGAATTGCCTACTGAAGCTCAAAGAGTTGTACAGGTGAAATAGAGTAAACGTCTGCTGGATACCTGGCCATACAGGGACATAAGGCAGTGAAATGGCCAACTCCCTAGGAAGGGAGCATAGAAACCTTTCATAGGTACTAAACCATTCTATACATTTTCTAGGAGACCACGTCCTGAGAGAAGAATTCAGAGAACTAGAAAAATGGTACCGGGCAGAAATGAAATGAAACATGCCAATAAACTTTTGGGCTAATACAACCGGAAAATAAGCAAAAATAACCTGCGCATCTTAACAGGCTTCCTAACAGGGCATTGCAGACTCTGAGAAAGGTCTCTACAGATTCTGTCGAGAATCTAGTGAAATCCCAGAGCATGTACTGGGTTTCTGGGTTTTCTGTGTTCCATTGGCACATAAAAGAAGAAGATGTCTGGGCAAGCACCTATTATCAGAGGAAGAGATGAGATCACTACAACCATCTCTCATTCTCAGATTCCTAAAGGAAAATTGCTTAGAGTGAGTCGAACATTGCAACGAAATTGATTTTAGCTTATCTCGATTGAAATTTAAAAATACTGTATTTTTATTGCGCTTCGATTTAAAATGCTTATATTGTTTATTACAGTAATCTGTGAGATACAAAATCGGCAGATGATCCTTGGTCGTGCAACAAACAACTGTTGTGTAAGGCTAACAGAACGTAGTGTCTTGTGGTGACAAAAAAAATACTATGTCACAAGACAAGATCAACGTGGCCAGAGCTTAACAACAGCTACAACAACGGTTATTGGCGTTAGATCGTACCTCGATCCGTGAGCTCGTGGGAGTGATCACAAGGCACTGCCCCATGGGAGCAATGCTCCGGAAATGGAACGCGGAATACAGCGATCTCTGCCGGAGCTACGGCGACCAGGATCGGAGACCGAGACGATGCAACATCTGCTGTGCCACTGCCCAGCTCTTCAGAATCGGCGCCTTGCCTCACTGGGCCAAAGATTCTTCACAGAGACTACGGACTTAGCGAATGCATACATATCGGATCTCTTAAGATTCGGTGGTTTAAGCCATCACGCGACAGGATAGGTTGATAGAATGTGTACCCCACAAATGATGGGATTCACAATGGGCCCTAAGGCCTCCGAGTGGTAGTGATGTTCAACCATCACATTCCCCTTCCAAATCAAACCTAACCTACAATAGGTTCAACTCCTTGGTAGGAAAATGCACCCCAGACCATGACGGTACGTAAGTGGGATCCAAGACTTTACTTATCTACTGGGGGATACATAAATGTTTTTCCATCTGGTTTGACCTAGACCGGGCAGGCTACTCTAGAGGCGTGAGTTCCAATGCATACGGCCCGGTTATGGCGCCGATAATGTTTCTAAGATTCCGACTAATCATTCTGAACAGGCTACGTAAGGCGTTTTGGATGGATAGTAGGCCATAGCTTTTCTGTAATAAGGCACCCAGTGACGGTAGACCATCTAAGGTTTGTGTGTGAAGGCGTTTCAAACTTCAGTACATGGTTTGCCGTAGCGGTAGTACATAAAGTTAAGGAAGAGTACCCTTTCTGGCGAGTTCGTTCACTTTACCCAGAGATTTGATCATTGCCTGGCTGTCGGAACAGATGACGATAACTGTGCTTGATATTACATTCATTTCTAGCTTAACCAGAGTTTCAAACCTTACGACGTCGAAAGTCAGTCTCATCGGTCAGCGTAACACACTTAATACAACCGATGCGCATCGGGGGCCTAAGGTATCCATTCCCTTCACATAGTTCCCTTAACGCCGATTTTATTCAAATTAATTCACTCCAGCCCTCACTAATTAGTTTGTCCATCTCACCAGTGGACGGCTTGACAACATGCTACAAACACATATTTTCACATTCATTTATGTTCGTCTCTACGACAGTTATGCTGCTGTTCCTTTACCGCAGAAGAAGAACTCCTAACCAACGGGCTGCCTTTCAACGACGATTATAATCGCATACAAATTTATACCAAATGAAATTTAATTATTAACTGTCGCGATGCAAATTAAATAGTCACCTAATTGCCGGCAGGGAGCACCGCATCTTCGATGGACCCTGTAGCCGCGGAGGCTTGTTCCAGAGGAATTCGAAACAATTAAAGCGAACGAAACACCATGTTATCGCTGTAGAAAGTATCTGCTGGGAGAATGTGTGGAAAAGTCCATTATGTCGGTGGGTAATTACTGGCGACCCTAATTAATTCAGCAACTAGCGGCGGTTCCTTGCGGCTTAGCGATGCTCGATGACAATGTATGCATATCCTCATCTCGGTTGGTTGTTCTATCCGACGGGAGGAAAAAAACGTTTCATCTTAACTGTGTTGCGGGACAAAAACTTGTCCAGCACTCGATGTTGCATATCTTGTAGCAACATCATTCGAGGCGCATCAGCTCAGTGAATGTGGTAATAGATGTCCAGTGAGTTGGACTGGCGATTGAGATGTTACGAGAAATCATTTCCGGTGTGGAATGGCTTGAGAGAGACGGTGACGGAGACGGTTGCTATTCTGTTCAACCAATATTTAGTAGATATCTTTGGTTGGCATTCCAATCAGGGTGAACTTGAGCTTCAAGCACCAATTTCTCTACCTTCCCCAGCTGGATATATTCGCAAGGAAGGTAGCCATTTGTCCATAGTTTGACATTCCAGGAAATGGCGAAACAGCGTGGTCAGACGTCGTTAGATGTGAGGAAACTTGTCATAAATAATGAGGAAAAATTAATGAATAGTTGGGGACTGGCCAAGGATAGTTGTGTACAATTGATGGAATAATGAAATCAAATCTGGCACGGTCTTAAGCCAGCTGCCTCCAATTTAGAGCGCCAAGTTGGTTGCGGTCCTTCTCCACTTGTGTGCGCCATCGGTTCCGTGGGCGCTCTGCCTAGGCATCTTAGCCGTTGTTCATGTACAGCTCATGGTTGAATCTTTTTCTCAAAAAAATCATCAACGAAAACAGGACCAAAGATGGAACGCAGAACTTTTCTCTCGAAAACACCACGGGATGCTCTTGAGATTGTCTAGGTTTATGCGCAATAGAGCAGGACAGAGATGATCAGGAACTTTTATATATTGTTAGCTTGGTCCTTAGAGAGAGGGCTCTACTACTCAATTGTCTCTTGAACCCAAAGAAACAGCAATTGGCAAGCGCTATTCTGCGTTTAATGTCGGTACTGATGTTGTTCGTACTGTTTACTTGGAAGCCTAGGTAAGCGAAGTGCTTAACTGCCTCGAAGTTAAAGCTGCCTACGGTGACGTTCTTACCGAGTCGTCGATGTTGTGCGTCCTTTCTCGATGACAGCCTGTACTTCGTTTTGCCCTCATTTTCGCCGTCTCCATTTCAACTCAAGCAAACGCTTCATTGACGGCTCGCTTTGTTCGTCCAATCACGTCAATGTCGTCGGCGTATTTTGGCAATTGTACGGAGTTTTGGAAGAGGCGCACTAGCCCCTTGTGGTGGCGAGTGAGTTTTGCACTACCTTATCAAGTATGATGTTAAAAAAAGCACATGACAGCGCGAAGCCTTGCCTAAAACCATTCATTTCCGACCTTGATGGAGTAGCGAGAGTTCTCCATTGTTATCCTGCACAACCTGACGAGTTTGGTAGGAATGTCAAAACTAGATGGTGTTGTATAGATCGTCTCTATGCACGCTGTCATGAAATCGACGAATAGATGGTGGGTGTCGATCTGCATCTCTTGGGTTTTTTCCAGGCAGAGATGATCTTATTAGCGATGTTTGGAGACTTATCCCTTGGTGGTTGGCGCATGTGGAGGGTCTGGATGACGACTGGATGAAGGATTGCTGGATGAAGGATTGCTGGATGAAGCAAACGATACTGATCCGATACCTCCGATCATATCTTACAGATGAGTTGGTGCGTGTACCCTACAACCTCATCTCCAGCTGCTTTAATGAGTTTTGTACCAGCAGCTTTGTTCGATTTTAGTCTCGATACTTCGTCTATGTCCGGGGGACGGAATTCTCTTCTACCATCGCCCATGCCCGTGTGGACTGAAACATTCTGCCTGACAGCGGTATGGGAGTCTTCCTCGCCGTTTAACAGATTACAGAAGCAATCTTTCCAGATTCTCAGTATCGACTGCGACTCAATTTTTAGTTGTCCCACTTCGTCCCGACAGGCTTCTGTTTTACACGTTGGTAGAACTTTCGGACATCATTTCTGCCCTAACACCTCTCCATTTCTTCTATCGCGTGCTTCTCATGCTCTTTCTTTTTCTTTTTGAGAAGCCGGTGTTCTTCCCTTCTTGTAAGTTCGTAGTGCATATGAACCACTATCCTCCTTGTATGTTGCTTGCTTCGCTAAATGGGCCTGCCTGCACTCGTTGTCAAACCAGGGGTTTTCTGGGTGGCGTTATAAAATCCAACACATCAGAGGCATCTTCTCTGATGGCGTTTTGACAACGGTTCCATTGTTCATCGATTGTTTGGCCTGGTAGGGTTGGACTCCGTCACCTCAGGGAGACTCGATCGGCAAAGTTCCTAGCCGTAAAACAAATATTTAACCTGCTTAAAAGATAACCTTGTGCAACGTGGGAATAAGGGGCAGTTTCTACTGCTATCAATACAACCACCCGATACATGGCTACTTTAGAATTATGCAGAATTTCCTCAGTGTTTTGGAAAGGCCACCGCAATTAATTAGCAGATATGAATCAATTTGAACACCTGTGGGAATTTTTTAAAAATCAGTTAAAAGCGTAAAGAATTACAAATAGCTGGCATCCGGAATCAAGGATGAATGGGACAAAATTGACCTTTCCATCTGTGAGAAGCTTGTAGAATCCATGCTCAGAGGGTTTTGAACAAATGTATCACTATGCACTGTATCACTGCCACTGTAGGCAGATCACTTTGGAGCATTTCCCAGGCGAGTGCAGTCTGCACATGGAGGTAGATGAAATATTATGATAAGCTACGGAAACAACCAAGAAAATATAAGGAAGGCGATTTAGTAGTTATACGTAAACAAGAAGCAGGTCAGGATGTACCAGGAAATTAATACCACTGTTTAGAGGCCGTTTGAGGTTGAAGGTTTCACCAATAACCGGTATAAATAGGAACACATAGTATTACGAGAAGCACGAGCTACGAAAATGTCATTGCAGTTGACCACATCAAACCATGGTGGCCTATCTGCAAGCTGAAATATTTACGACACAAAAGAACGAAAAAACTCGAGTTCAGTTCAGGATGGACGAGTCTAAGAAGGAGAAATGAAGATGGGACCATTATTTTTAATATGCTAAGTACAAAAAGAACCACACGTACTTGTTTACAAAAGGTTCTGCAACCAAAAAGTTACTTATTAGAGCAACAAATGGTAACAACCTGGTGACTGTTGGTGCGATTATACATGTAAGTGTTAACAATTACCAAGCAGGACGCAGTCCTCATCACCGCATGGATGGCATGGAAACTTCGCATTCGATTAGACGTGAGTTTGAATGGGATAGAAAATGCATGAAGTATTATTTTATTTTTGCTTTCGCCTTTTTGCAGCAAAGCAGCTTTTATTCCATTTGGCATACTTTGAACAAGCTTGGGGACAGGGTCAACAGGGCAAAGTGGTTGATTGTTCCCATCTTGGCGGGATGCCAGCAACAGCCCCTTCTAAGCTTAGGTTAATGTGACATACAGCGGTCCTTGCGGTCCTCGTGGATAACCAGCTCCGGTTGTGAGGTGAACCAGTGTATGCAACGAACGCTCTGCGCAAGCGAGACCACATCCATCCTGTCCAGTGCGAAGTGGTAACAACCCGGCCACGTAAGACTGCTTAGGAGCATCGGCTGGACATACAACGGCAACACGGCACGAAAAAGGACTACGGTCGGAAAGGGCAAAGTATTTGCCATCGAGCCAAAATCTCTCCGCCACACACCACCTGGACAAAACATTACGATCGACAGCTGCAGTTTTGAGATAGTGAAGGTGTTTGTCTACCTCGGGCAAAGTGACTTTCAAATACGACATCATGGTGAAGTTCCGACACACAGTTGCCCTTGGCAACCGGTGCAACTTCGGTTTGTCGAAACATTTGAGTTAAAATCATGCTCTACGAAACCCTTATAATGTCATTCCTGCTATACTCTATGTGCTGTCAAAAGAAATTCTACATCCGATATATGGTCCCGTCTGCGAGGAAGGTGAATGGAGGAGAAGACATAACCAAGATGTGGATGTAGTCCGGCAGGCAAAAATCCACATCGAGCGCACGGACTCCAATACTTCAGCTAAGAGGGTCTTCGAATCCGAGCCTCCTGGTTCGAAAAGGAGAGGAAGACCGAACCCCCGGTATAAAAACCAAGTCATCGAGGACCCCAAACAGCTTGAACTTGATGACTGAAAGCAATGTGTCGAGGACCTCCATAGGTCGCAGGCCTAATAAGTACGTAACTATGCCTCAGTGCTGGGTTTTATCATTCAGTATCGAATCCAATACTCCATCCGTTGATTTAGCGGAACTAACCCAAGATAAAAGTGATCAAATCTGCCAACCGAGTGTTAGTCCCACTGTTTGCTTCGGGTCATCAAAGATTATGTCCAAAGTCCCTTTCCTCACTTTCTGAGAGACAAGTCGAGGGTATCGTTCAACACATTTTGTTTTACCGGGCTGTCACAAATCCTGCATAAAGGTCTCAAATCATATTTGAATGAAAACCCAGCCAATCAACTGTAGACTCGAAAATGGAATATGTTTTCATGATAGACATTAAGCCTTGACTCCGAGGAATCTGAAAGGCGAAGTAGGCATAACCAGGAACCATAGGAACAGGAAATGAACCCCAATGCTCCAGTTAAGCTAGTCTTCGAATACAAATGAGAGCAAAATAGTTATCAGCGGTGACAAAGAGGGCAAACGAAAGATAAAGTGATCGCAACATGCTCGTGACTATTCAAAACTAGTCAACATTAGCCACATTAGTTTACTCTCATGTTCTTCATTGGTCATTAGTCAGAAAAGTAATGTAAACCACGTGACGTACACTAGTCAATAAATTCAGATTGCGGACTCTCAACCGTCTTGCTCCCTTGAACACCCCCAGCGATAACCGCTGCCTGCCTGGAGGTTGTTTTTCTTTATTTTTGCAGAACACTTATCCACGCACCTCTCTTCCCAGAAGGTCTTTGGTCAAGAGCTCAGCCCAAATTCTTGATGAACGAAATCAATCAGCGCTCAAGTGGAACTCAGTTCAGATAAACCGTTTGAGAGCTCGCATCGAATCTGTACAAGCCCCGGTATCCGTCCACTTCAAACATCACATCGCACTTGACAGGCACGCATAAAAAATTAATAAATTCTTAACCGGTCAACCGTCGGCGGACGAGCAAAACCTGCGAGTTCCCATGCAAATTCATCGCTTGTCCGTCATATTCTATTTGCCTTCCCGGGGAATCGCGAACAAAAAAGGGATCAGCCGACGCGGAGAAAAAACAAAACTCACTCTCGATTACCATCAGGAATTCAGCGCGCTTCAGCCGGCCATCCACGCATCCGAGGTGACAACAAGAACCATCAGCGCGAACAAACGATTTCAATTCCAAAGCTCCTCCATCATCAGCTCTCCGTGTCGTCTTCAAGAGGTGACGTACCACTAAGTGGATTACATCATCATCGTCATCATCATCGGCACCGGCATCGTTGGCCACGTTCCCAGCGGCAGAGCAGGACAGGTGAAAAAAGCGAGAGAAGTAGCGAATCGAAGAGGAATTGAATTGAATCGGGCCTCAAAAGAGGAAGCACAAAAACATTCCATTTCGACCGCAAATAACCCCGAAAAGTTTCCGCAAGGCAGATGATCCCATCCCAGCGAACCACTTCTGCTGCTTCTGCCGCACTGCCGGTGTCTAAGGTGCAAGACGTGATTTATCAAAGGACGCTCCCCAATGTGCGCGCATGGGACTCATCGTCGTCGTCGTCATCGTCGTTGCCACTCGCTAGATCAGCCGCTGCCGGTCGTGCGCTTTTATAAGGTCAACTAGGAAGTGTATGTGGAGAGATGTGTTTTCTGCCTTCCTTGATGGGGCTCCATGGGAACATTTTGCACACTCGAACTCCTCAAATATAACCCCCCTCCGCCTCCCACTCCACGCTGTTTAGTGGCTGCGATTCGCGCATCTCATGCAATTGTGCGATGCACCGGAGGAGATTGGGCCAACGTGGAAAGTCCAGCGACAATTATCACCTGGGCGCCACAACTCGCATGAAGATGAACACTGCCTCTGCCTTGGTCCACTGAGACACCACCGAGACATCGTGTGCATCGCCGTGCAAGAACAGCGCTCCGGCTGTGTGACACTAGACACATGCGCCTCTGTCCCACTGGGCATCTTTATTTATTGTTGTGGGAAGCTGACGTGAACTTTGCGGGCCAAATCAATTTCCGCTAGAAAAAAAAAAAGAGAAAAATAAATCGAAGCGTGGAGTGCACACTTCTCTCCTTGGGCTCGTCCGGGATTTGAACCCGGGACCTCCCGCACCCTAAGCGGAAATCATACCCCTAGACCAACGAGCCAGGTGATAAAAGCTTGGCGAAAAATAAACTTCTGGGAATTCGGCGCCAAACGAAACTTGTTATTTTTGGATCGCGTGTCGATGTGAAAGCAGATAAATAATGCCGAACAAGGCGTTATCAAATGAAGTCAAGTTCATTGTTTGCCTGTTTGTTGCTTGACAACGTTTTTGTTGTCGACTACTTCTTCTTCCTCGTCTGTGGAAACTAAGTTGGAAGCAATTGACATATTTACGTAAGCGTTTTTGGAGGAGTAGCTGTGTACGAATATGTTTGCTAATAGGTGCATCGCGTGGAGTTGACTAGTCTCAACACACTTTATTTTCCATTTTCTTCATATTTTATACCACATGACGTGTGTTACTGACGAGTGTACATGAAGTAAGAAGCAACATTATAATTGGGTTCTTAGGGATCGTGCGATAGGGAGGAAGATAACGATCGGATGCATGGGATGGTGTGTAGGGTATTGTTATGCAGCGGATGTGGTTTAGTATCTTCTGTGAAGGGGGGATGGTTTTCCATCTTCAACATCTGTTTCCTGTTTCAATAGGGACCATCGACGAATAGGTTTTTATTCAAACCGATAGTGTTAACTTGTGCACAGTAGTAGTACCAGCGACGTTGTCAGATTAGTTGAAAATAATGTTTTTATAAAGTCGGTTTTTAAAAGTGTTATAACGCCACATATACCAGCGTTATTCGGAATTTTTCCTGAGACCCATAGTGTTATATACATACAGTCATCAAGATCAAGACGTTTTGCGCCCGCAATGACTTTATATCGGGGGTTCGGTCTTCCTTCTCGAACCAGGAGGCTCGGGTTGGAGCTACATCCATATCTTGGTTGTTTTCTTCTCCATACTCCTTCCTTGCAGACGGGAGCTCACCATATATCCGCCGTAGAATTTTTCGACGGCACCAATGAGCACTGCAGTTTTGCTTAACGTCTAACTTTTGGCTCCATATAGCAGGACTGGCAAAATAAGTGTTTCGTAGAGCATGATTTTGGTCCTTCGAGTCAGTAGTTTTGAGCCCAGTTGGTTTGATAGTCCGAAGTAGCACCGCTTGGCAATGGCGATTCGGTGTCGGATCTCCAAAAGAATGTCGTTTGTAGAGTTCACATTTGCCCGGAAGTAATTAAACTTTTAAACATTATCTACATTATCTGCAGTATCTACACACAGCATTAGCATATATCCTAAATATAGAGTCAGGGATGCATGGATTTGCGTTCTTATTCACTTCAAGCTTTGTGTGTTTATAAATTAACAAAAATGTTCGCCAAGTAAAGTTGGTGGTGGTAACTTATGTAGGTAGCTAGGTAGGAAGTGGCATTAATGCACTTAGGCACTTAGGCCAAGGTAGAGCCATTGTGCCGCCACGTGGGTGTTCAGACATAAAGAAAGAAAGATAAAGGCGGTTTATGACAGTCATGGTAATCCAGTTTGTATCTTGGAGAACCGATTTGCAAAAAAAATCTTCCAAGTTGACGGTTATGGAGAGATCCAACAAAGAACTATCTTTGAGTTCGTCCACAGACAAATTTTGCTGATAGAATGGTTTAAACTAGGGATTATTCTTAAAATTAAATCAACTAGCAACAAAGCACCACAAAGCTCCAAGCGATTAAGCGATTTTGTCTTTATTGGCGCTACTTTCGATTTGGCACTAAGCCCGCTGTATTTCGCGATTCCAGCGATATCTATGGTTCTTAGATACAAACAGCAACCCTAAACCCAAATGAACGCGTCCGCAAAAACCATGAATTTCACTCCTATTTCCTAATTCAGCAGACAAATGTGTCTGGGAAGTTTTACCTTATCCATCTGGGATATCTCTGCTCGGAATTCTTCCCATTGAGAGTGAATTTATTCAGGAACAGATTCATCTCATCCGCTTTTAGCTATCCACAACTATGGGATTTACTCGGATCAACTCCAACTCCTGCGGTAAGAAGATTATATTTTATCAATTGTTTCCAATGAATTTCCACCTTTGATCATATAATCCATATAGAAATTCTCAGCAAACTTGACTAGCCCTTTGACTGGTATTTTGCTGATGTCGTTTAGACTGTCAAAGAAGTAGGAGCCTATGGTTGCTTTCCTGATTGAGGCAAGAGCAGGACAATTGCAAAGGAGGTGGTGAGTGTTTTCCTCCTCTTTTTCGTCCAGGCAGCTTCTGCAGAAGTCGTTGGGAAATAGATCTACTTTTTTGGGTGATGGCCTAGAAGTGTCCGGTAATTATACCCAATGCAGTGCCAATTTTAGATCTCTTTAGGGAGATAAGATAGCTTGATCTTTTAGGATCAAGATTAGGCCAGATTTGTGATTCGACAAGTAATACCTGTCGACCATCTGGCGTTAACTTCCTTTGTGTAGAGATTATTGAGCTGTAACTTGAAGGTAGTAATAGAGGTACCTATGTTACAAGAGATACTATCAACTGGCAGTCTAGTGGCGCGTTTTGCTAGTTTATCAGCTTTGCAGTTTCCCGGGATGTCTATATGGCCTATATGGCTGGGTGCCAAGCACAGGCGAATGTTGAACTGTTCGGATATCTCGTTAAGAGATGAGCGGTAGTCGATTAGTAATTTGGAGTTTCCAGAGAACGATGGGATTTAATTGCTGCTTGACTATCAGTGAAAATGCAGATATCGCGGGCGGATATCACGTTCCATCTGAATAAGGACAGGGCTTCGCTAATCGCCATTACTTCCGCTTGGAATACGTTGAAGTGATTGGATAGACGAACTGATTTTTTCAGGTGTAGACCCTCAGAGAAAACGCCGCTTCCTACTTCATCATCCGTCTTGGATCCATCTGTGTAAAAGTGGTAGAGGTCTGTAACTTGCCAAGACTTGATTGTTTTGGATTTTTCGGTTTTATGGGATCAATTCAGGCATCATATAGAGTCCGTGGTCTAAATTCGACCATAAGTACTCTTCTTCTTGGGCTGTCCGTCTCGTAATATTTGGTTGCAGTATCCATAGTGAATAGAGCTTATATGACAACTACAGAGAATTGAAAGAGGGGAGCAATGCTGTCTCCACATCAATATTGTAAGATCTATAAGGATACCCTTCTAATTTTCTTTCCCAATTATTGTGGTAACACACTCGACTCGACACTCGTAGAAGGGTTGGTGATATTCATTCAAAACGATAAATATTACTAACACAGCCAGTTTTTTTTTGTTTGAAAAATGAGGACTCTAAGCGTCTCAGCTTCGGAGAGCAACACAGCACAACACACTACAGCAAGATCAGAGAAGGTGTACGATGATTTCCTCCTCTAGGCATTGTGGGTAAACCAACTCTAGAATTTAGAGTAGGCCAAAGTGATTGCCTATGATAAGGGAAATTTCAAGGATCGACTTCGATTGGTTGTAAGAGAGTGCAAAGATGCAACCTTCTTTCGTAAACGTCCTCATCCATAGCACAGACATTGTTATTTCATTCATTCATTTCAAATTCATTTTTATTTCAACTATTTATAACAGACTTACATACTAGACAAAAATGCTTAAAACTAGTTGGACGAACAATGTTTATATTATTAACTTACTGGTCCTCGACGGGCACTCTAAGCTAAACTAAATCTTAAACTATGTCTTTCGACTTAACGTACATGATTAAATAAAAGTAAATTAGAATGAACAAATTAAGATTAAGAAAATTGCAAAAAAAACTTAATATCAGAACTGTTATTAATTTAAACTTACATGCTATCCGACTACCCGCACTACCCTTACTACCCCGGATCTAAAGGATTCGAAGATGGAGTTCCCTCGCTACCCAGCCACCAAAATGTTCGATGCTGCATTGCAACATCCCGTCTTGATACCGCCGTACTGAAGCTGAGGAGACCTTCTAGCTCGTTGTGCGACGGAGCGGTCGTGGTTGAGTCGCCCATCCACAGTTGAACGGGCGATGTGGAGAAGAAGCGGTACCGCATTTATGTCTTGTGTCAGACCGTGCTTATCGAAATGGAGGAAAGCTTCTGGGGGGACGAAGCCGTTATAACGTACCCTCTCGTGGTATTGAGGATTGGGGTAGTAAGCCTCCGAGATCAAGCTATTAACAGAGTTCATCGCTCTGGCAGTGTGGCTTCGAATCAATTTCGACAAGAAATTGTCCACTCGAATCACCTTCACCCTGTTGTATAATACCTCATTAGATCAGAATTTTGTGTACTGGGACTCTGGTGTTCTGTAAAGGCGAAGGCAAGCCCTAAGACAAGCCCTCTCAAACACCCGAATCTTTTCCATCAAGCTTGCACTCACGTTGAACCACACAGGACAACCATAGGTGAGCATTGGCCGGATGAGGGCCATGTAGCAGATTACCTTCACCCTCGCATCGAGTTGGCTATTGCAAAACAGTCTCCTTGTAAGAGCGAAAGCGCCTCGGGCTCGGGCTAGAGCAGCATCTACATGTTTGTTAAAATATAGATATTGATCTAGCCAGATCCCCAGGTATCTGACTACAGTCCTTTGCTCCAGTCAGACATTGTCTATCTTTCAATGTACCTATCCCTACGGTCACCGCAATATGTGACTAATAGACTGAAACTGACTCTGATATTATCGATTATTCCGGCTGTAAGCCAAAACCAATTTTTATATTTGCACCGCGATTATCAAAAGACTTAACACTTCCCTCTACCTGCCTGCCATGCCTTAATCATATATTCCATGCCACATCATATAAGGCATATTCCCTCATTAAACTATGAACAGAGCAGGTTCAGTAGCCGATAGAAGTCGCTGCCAAAAACGATCATGATGATTTTAACCCTGACAGAACTACCAATGAAAAAGAGCACCATCAAAGTCTACAGAGTTCGTCTCGAAGATCAATAGACTTCATCGGCAGCGTCAAATTTTCTCGACACAGAGCGCTGATGTCAAAGCAGTAGTCATCGTCAGAGTTAATGGACCTCATTCCCAAAGCCCAACCATCTAGTGTTCCTTAGTCGTTCGACAGATATCGTTGTCGAAGCCCATTGTCGTCTAGACAGGTCAACCAGGATTCCTCTAAGACTTAAAGTACGATTTAAAGTCGATATCAGTGATCCATGATTTGTCATGTATTGGTCTTGGTCAAGAAGGGCTAGATTAAGGATCAACGAATATGAACGTACATAGACGTAGGCTTATGTCGAAATCGAACGAAGTCTACGTACTTAGTGAGCGATTCATTTTGTTACCACTGAAGTTAACAAAAGTGAACGAACTTGACGAAAGTGATCGAAGCGCTGTTTTTGTGTACTTGATTACGAAGCCTGCATACGTCCATTATGATTGGGCATTTAGTCGTAACGAATGACGGTGACGAACGCCGGTGTTGACAAAGGGACACTCCGAACATTGAACCCGACTGTGTTCGTCGATAGAGCTCATAGTTGTCGTCGTCAACTGCTTAAAAGCGTACTCCTTGAGCCGAGGGCTATTGTCGGCAAACGGTGTAGTGTTCGTTTTTTTCGCCATCAGATATAAATGAGAAAGGCCTCAAATTTCGTCAGACTCCGTCGCGGCCTTAGCCAGATGACCGTGTAAAAGCGGCCTTAGCTGACGGACATGCACACGACAATGAAGAGTATGAACAGTAAATGCAGATGACAACGTAAACAATTCGGTTGGCTGAGGAATTCGCGTGAGAGCGACGGCATTCACCCAGTCGATTGCAATATAAATCAAAGTTTGTTCCCAAAATGACGAAAAGTGTGACACTGTCCTGCTGTCGATTGGAAATATTTAACATATTTCGCTGCAGCACATTGTTCGCCATCACTGACATAAAATTGCCAACCAACAGCCCAATAAATCTGTCAAGCATGCAAAGGAATCCATTTATGACTTCACGCCCCAAAGGACTTACTGAGTCATTTATTGAATCAATCGAAATATTACGACGAACACGACTGCAGTCCGTGGGATTCACAAGGCGTTTCTAATGGGAAATGCTGTAAAGTTATTTATAGTCAAATAAGCAGTGGCAGCTGCTGTTAAAGCCTTCAATCAGACCGCACACACTTCCAGTGCGCCTCCTGCCCGACAGAATCAATTTGATCCATTCTTCAGCTCACAATAATGATGTCCGCGATGAAGGGCTCATCCTCGCCTGCCAGCATTTACAGCTGCTCCTGACGCAGGACCGTCGCGGTCGATCGACCGTTGATTTATGACAGGTTGTCCGTTTTTTATGACGAATTTTACAGCGGGCGACAATGTAACATTGTGGTTGCACCACTGACGTCTGACGGTCGTAAAATTCCCCACCTCGATCCTTTCACGGTCCCCAAACCCCTCCCCCCACTGCTTGGTAGTCCACCTACTGGCCTCGTCTGCCTCGAGCCACCGCCACCGATCAGCCACCTCATGGCGGCCTCTCGTTGAGTACTCAATAATGAAAATGTGTAAATAATTTATGGCATGCGTATTGTTTGTTGTTTGTTATTTATTATTTTGCGAATTGTTTTGATGAATGGGGTATGGTCGGCGAGGCGAAATCGTTTTTGCTTGTTTACCTTGGAGGAGCCGAAGGATACCCTCGATATTATTTACGATCGATATCGGCGCACTGAAGGAGACGCAGGAGTGCCGGTGCTGGTGTGATTAGTTTACAATTTCTGGCTCGCGATCGGCGGCGAAAGATGCCTTGGCTGGGAGGTAAAGACCCCGTTCTGCTTGGCGGCGGCGGCGGCGGTGGAGTTATGGGAACGCAATAAAAATTTGTTTTAATTTGTCAATGATTTATGGTTTGCGTACACATTGATTGGGATCAGGGCGAAGGCTGATTAAAATAATTGTCTTATGGCATTCCAGGTGTGTGAAGGATATTGTTTCTGCGAGTTCACGGCTCGCATCGAAATGAAGGATAATAAGCGACATGAGATATGCTTGGTTTGCGAATCGGTCGTCGAATGCAATACACAAATGCATGATATTAAATGTCGGGGAATTTAATTGGAACCTGCGAAGATTTGTATTTACTTGCTCAACGGATGAGATAAGTGCTGTGGACGCACGTACATAGCAGCGCAAGCGATGAACTACAAATAATTGTGGAGAATCAAAATCGAATTTCATCACAATCAATATATGTACATACATGTATATGGCAGTAGCGCATGTCTATAAGACTCTGAGACTGATTTAATTATAACATAATCATCTAGTACCCTGCATTGGATAATATTATCAATGTTACGAATAAGCACAGTGTCGGAAAGGTGATCTAAAGCATTTCATTTTGAAAAAACGCTTTATCTCGACGCACAGTTTGTTATTTTGCACTTCTAGTGGAACTTTGGGGGGATGTCGGGCAGTCACGCAACGCACTAAGGGACAAGGGCATCGACTTAGGATTTTTAACGTCTCATCGCTCACATGAAAGGATCTCGAGCTAATTGTGGAAGCAGCCAGGTGTCTTTTAGATATCGCGGGTGTCTCTTAACCGAAGTAAAGAGGATCTGGAACTGTGTACGGGTGGAAACTCTTCCTGTCGGTGGTTGCACCTCAAATGTCTACACTGCCCGGGGTGGGGATACTCACAAGATGTATCGATTGGATACCGATAGGAGGGAGAGTCGGGATATTAAAGCCGAAGCTTGAAAGGTCAACTTTGGGTCTTGTGCAGGTGTATGAACAAATTTAGAGGCAAAGAACGCTGCTTTCCTGGTTGAAGGTGATGCTGCCCTTGCTAGGGTAGCGGATATTGATTCCTATATCCAGATAGGTTAATTCAATGCGCACGTGGGCGTGGATGCAACGACATTAGCATGTGGGATTGGCAGGAACGGGGATCCTCATCAGACCGCAAACGGAGAGAAGTTGTTGGACTGTTACTGTTCCATAATGAACACCTTCTTTCCACACAAATGCATCCATAAATACACGTGGTACCGTCAGAGTCTTCCACAGAAATTGTTGTACTTTGTGGTACAGTCGTGTATGAAACGGATGGTTTTTGACGTTCGTGTGATGAGAGGGGTTGAACTGTTAACGTATCATCACCTGGTGTTGTGTACGCTGAACCGCACTGATAGAGTACCTCTTCTGCCAAGACGGAAACCAAGAGTGGTTACATGCATACGGTGGGAGAAACTGCAGAGCAGTGAGATGCAGCAAAATTTTGCACGGCACATAGCTGATAGGCTTGAACGAATTCCAACTCTTCCATCGCATGTAAAGGAAGAATGGCGACTGTTTTCAACAGCAGTCATTGGCTCTGCCCGGGATGTTTGTGGAGTAAAGCGGCTTGGAGTGGCGGCTGGTGGTGAAAAAAGAACTGCTTGGTTTAAAACACCCGGAGTTCAAGAAGCCATTAGAGAGAAGAAGAGGACCTACAGAGACGGGATTCTCTTGGAGGACTCTGCTTCTCATGACCGGTACACTGAGGTGCGAAGAATTTTCCAAATTCGCTGTGCGAGCAGCTAAAGAGCAGTCCTGGAAGGAGTTTGGCGAGAAGTTGGAAAGCGACCATAGATCTGTGTGTGTTGTGTTCTGGCAAACCATTCGCCGACTCAGAGGAAGGAAATTCAACATCATCGAAGGAGTCAAATCCAAAGATGGAGTGTTGCTTTCCAATGAGGCGGACATTTTGCGCAGATGGAGTGAGCATTTTTCGGAGCAGCTCAATCCCGAACAGGGCACTAAGGATGGTGGACTTGTAGTCTTGAGTGGGCGGAGAATAGTCTAACGGTGGAGGAAGTCATTTTGGCGATTGAATCGCTAAAAGTTGGCAAGTGCGCTGGTGTGGATGAAATCCGATCAGATATGCTTAAGGCCATGGGTAAAGAGGGAGTTTTAATTCTCTCTCGTGTCATTAAGGTGTGTCTTGTCATATCTCCTTTTCATTATATATATGGACTGGATGTTGAAGCGCAGCCGAAGTGTGGAATGTTTCCCATTGGGAGAGTTAGGGGTAGGTCATCTTCTTTTTGCAGATGACTTAGTTATCCTCACATCCTCGCAGAAGGAACTCCAGCGCGCTCTCGATAGGTTTGTTGCCGTAAGTGCAGATGCTGGGATGAAGGTTAATGTGGACAAATCAGTGGTTATGGTCATTTCCAGAACGTCTGTTCAATGCACTCTAAATGTTAGTTGAATCTTATTGAAGCAGGTGGAGACGTTTGTGTATCTCGGGGTGTTTTTTGAAACAGCTTGGAGGATCTGCAATCAGGAAAGCCGAGCTTTGTGTCAAGGCCAAGTTAGTTCGGTTTCAACTCAGTATTTGTTCTAACTCTCACCTACTGATCATATCTGTTTGGGTAATGACCGAAAAATAAGATCGTGCATACAAGCTGCCGAAATGAGACTTCATCGTGCTATTGTGGGAATTACTCTCCGTGATAGAGTGAGAAACACAGCTGTAAGCGAGGAGCTCAATGTTGAGCCGCTGCCTCTTCAAATCGTAAGGGCTATGCTTCGATGGTTGGGGAACGTGGTACGAATGTCCCCATCATGACGACTGCCGGGCGTGCCTTAAATGCGATTCCATCAATCCAAGCGACCGCTTGGAAGATCGGGACGAGGTGGTTTAACCAAGTCCAAAGCCTCATTCATAACTCCTGATGAGTTAGAGTCGATGGCGGAGGATCGAGTCGCCTGGAGATATGTAGTACGTGCTTTACCTCCGCGGAAATTTTGTTCACTATTGCTTAACTTGCTGGGAACTTTAGAGTTGATCAACTTCGCAGTTGTTCTCAACTACAGATTTAACTGGAGAGTTGAAAATTGGGAGAGTCAAATCCCTGATTTTACTGAAGTGCAACGAGCACTTGATGTGTGGGTGGATGTTCTGGAGGGCAATATGTACCGCATTATCCAGAAAAAGACCAAGTAATTGTGTTGCCCGTTCTCCGATCCACTCATGCCTATTCCAGGTATGTATTATAATAGAAAAGTGCTTCCCAAGTGCGAAAAGTTCAAATATCTATGTATGCAGAGCGATGGAACCTGTGGTGACGATGTCAATCGTTCTGCGTAAGCGTAGGGTGAATGAAGTGACGGGAAAAACTCAGCCATCTTCTATGACCGAAAAATGTCTTCTAAACTGAAAGGCTCTACACCGCGCTCACATACGGTTCACAACGTTGGGCAGCTTACAAAAAGTATGATGGCAAATTAACGGCAACTGATATAAAGATGCTCTGCATGACAGCTGGAGGAACTGAGCTCGATAGTATAAAAAGTTCAAAGAACCGAGGAAGCCTTCACGTCGAAGAGCCCATCTCTAAGAACGTTAAGCACGACAGACTCAGTTGAGGAAAGGACAAATCCTTTAAACCTCGTTAAAAATGCAATGTCAACCAACGTTCCATGGCAAGCGCGAAAGAGAGGCAGGCCTAAACTCCTGGATCACACCAATTTAAAAGCATAATCATTTGATTGGCCTCAGTGATGAAATGCTCCCCTTGTCTAGGCCTAGATGTTGAATCGGCGAAACCAACAAGCGGACCGGTAGGGATGCAGTAAAGTGGGAGGGTCATGACCCCCATAATTCAGATCATAACCTCGTCGAAAAAGAAAAATTACAAAACCGGAAGAGCAGATTCTATCCTATCATCCTATTTAAGTTTTGCTTGGTTTCATCAAGTGTGAGAGATTCTTTGGAAAAGTAAGGTAAACCTAATTCAAGTCCAACTTCGATTGCAAAGGGCGCAGTTAAGTCCTAAAAAGTTCAGTCCTCGCTCTAAATATTAGACTTCTTTAATTGGTAGTCCGTTCTGAATGAAAGTAGTTATTGGTGTCCAGTGAGTGGTTAAGATATTAACATAAGAGCCTCGATCAAGAGGATTGCGCTCTACTTACAAGTAGTTCGTACATTTTATCGTCTTGCCTCTTTATGCACTCATAGAACTTATCCTTCCATGTCATACCTACCACTATGTTGCGTGAAGAAGGAAGTCCATTCTATTCTTTGTATCGCGTTATATTCTGTTGAAGCGCAACCCTGAGTAAAATGGCCTGTTTTTGGACCTTTCATCAAATTGACTATGTAAACGGCATTTGCCTTCAAGTTTTGCAGGTGTATTTGAGGAAACCCAGATTCGACATGGAGGAGCATATGTAGAAGTTGCTGAGGGGAGTAGGATCAGTTCACACTCCTCGAAGTATCTACATCCAAAATCTTTGGTTTGCATAGCAAAGGCAAGAGTTAACACTGGCTTGAAAGACGTTCAACTTTGAGACACAATCCATTCGTGGGTGGTCAACGAACCCTTTCCAAATAAGGTTGATATATAATTGTACAGCTACCAGTATTTCCTATATATGTGGCCGCATGCCGAGATTTGTCTAGTGGCGGCCGTGGCGTTGTGGATCTGTGCGTCGACTCCATCTTTGGTGTTTGTTCCCATTTACGGCAGAAATAATATTCACGGCCCCACCTCTTTCGAGCTTTTCAATCTTGCCCGTTGGCAGTCGGCATAAAACTGTAGGTCCGTTCCACTCGCGATGGCAGAAGAGTACCCACATCACTAATGGGTGGTATAGGGTATAGAAGATAGGTCCGATACCAATTTTCCCGTAAAGATCTGTTTCTTCGAGCATTGTCGAAAACCATAGATTTAGACTTAGATGTGTTTATCTCAAGATCATGTCGCAGCTTTTACTAAATCGTCCGCATACACGTTAAGCCACAAAATATTCTCTCCCGCCTCAAAACTTGTTCCACGTCGTCATCACACCATCGACATTCCACTTTTGACGTCTGGGGAATCGGAGACACCAAGTAGCACACATCCTTGCGGGATGCCTGTTTCCTTATCGAAAGGGTCTGATAATACAGTACCACTCTCTACAGTGGCAGACGTCTGCTTGATAAGTTCTCTATAAACTCTGATGAATTTGCTCGAAAGACCTATTGGCGATATTCGGTACAATAAAGAGGCCCTTAACCTATAACCGTAGGCAGCTTTGAAGCCTACAAAGGAGGCACATAGTTTTTTTCTTTGAAACTACCAGCAATAGTTGTCAGTGCGTCAGTCGAAAACCCTGAACGAAAACCAGCTTGGTTAATAGGATACATTCTACTGCTGTAGCACTGATTGGTCTGTCCATCCTCGCAAGAGACTCAGAATCGAAGCCGCAGACTATAGTGAAATGCCTCTTTCACCCAATGACTCACAATCTCCCATCGCATCGAGTTCAATGAGGCAGCACAGGTTGTAGGTTATCAAAGAAGTAGAAGCTGACCTAATAACCTTGATCCGCACACAATTCCCAGATCACCATGCACCAACCGTCAATCTCCACTGACCATTGATCTATTTGATACCGACACGTCCCACCATTCCGGCCAATTCGTTGAAAGCGCCCTCGCAGTAGCCGAGTAATTACACCTGAAGAGATCCAATTTCCCTTGCCGACAAAGAGAAGCACCGATCGACTGGAGCGAAGGAAACTGCAGCGCCTTCGCAACCCATTTCCAAAAGCCAGCCCAGAATGCAGACCCAAGTGCGCCACAGCGCTTAGTATGCAAACAAATTGGCCTCCGCGAACCAAGAAGTACGCCCAAGTTAACCGGCATCCGCTTGCCTTGGGCATCGGTTTAAACTCCTGCTATTGTCACGGACGAAAGTAGTGATTTGCAATTAGAGGTGAGTCGTGATCTATGACTATTGCTCCATCACATCCACCGACGGTGCCTGGTCCTCATTCGAATCACCAGTCAGGTAGCCGCTGATCGGTGATCGTATAATAACCTGCCACAGATGCACAAATCTAGAGCAAGAAGGAATTGAAATTAATTAGCCTGACGGGAGGAGAAGGGAGCCGATATCGACGACGATGGCGGGAGCAGACAGGCTACAGCTCGTCGTTCCGATCCACCTGCTCAGGATGCCAGTCACGTAGGCTTCATATAAAAATCGTAGAAAAACATAACTCTAGACATTAGATCGAGTGATTTCAGTGAAACACAAAAATCCGTGTCTCACAGATGCTCCGTGGAGGGACTCCTCCTGTGCCGCACTCGCTCATGGGCGGTGCGTGTAATCGAAAGTACCTACTGGCAAGATGCAAGGCAACTGTGGCAGATCACTCTTGGATTCCGGGAGCATTCGCTGGATGTCTTACACTGAACCGGCTAGCCGGGCAGTCAGGTAGGCAGCCACTTTGGGGATGCTTTGTGTGGGCAAAAACAAATATCTTAGAATTGTCATGTTGGCTGCTTGTTGGGCTTGTGTGATGATGATGGATCAGTTCGATGATGACTTGGCCTGGTGGATGTTTAATTCATATCGGGTACGTCATTGGTGTTTCCTGGTTGGCTAGCGCAGAAAATTTCCCATATTCAGACGGTGTTCTGTTGTAGGCCTTCTAGCATGACTGTCCGCATGCATGACTGTGGGATCTTGTCTTGTAGATCACTCTGCGTCTGTGCAGAAATGTGTCACATGCTGGAGCAATTACAATGCAAAGAGTTGTCGTAGTTGTTAGCAATCGAGAGAGAGAGTTGGACCACCCATGTGGAGAGGAGAAATTTACTTTTCAGCTTTTAGAAAACAATCTCATATTAAGACGCGGACACGGATGTACTTCTGTGTTTGACTTCAGAAGAGAATTTTCGTTATCAGATGCATTGCATTTTATTCACCCACGTCGTGCTGTAGGAAAGGCAATGCGTTTCTTACCGTACCGCTGTAGTTAGAAATCTTTCTGATTCTGAAATGATTCGAGGTAGGGCACTGATAGAGACCGAGTGATGGACAAGTACACCAGCTTCCTGTCATGCTTTTCCTTGTGCTGAGGACTCGATTAATAATCTCGAATTTTTCGTCAGACTAAGCGACTTGCTTGTATGTGATTGTAAGATCATTCTGATCGCTTCATTGACTTCCAGAATAACTCCTGCCAACCGCTGCTTCTTTGAGCTCAACGGGCAAATTAGTTGTAGACCCCTCATTCGAAGGGTGAACATGTATTGTCTTACTCTACGGCGGCGGCATAAATGCGTGTACAATCTCAGCAGCGGCTGAAAAAGTACTTGGTCTCTTCGAAGTTCGGACTGTTCTGAATGCAATCTTTCGCCCTGTTTTCGTTAATGGCATCAGGTGGCACCTTTGGATCCTTTGGACCATGTATGACGCATGAACAACTTGGCTCCAGCCCAGAGAGTCTTCGACTTCGAATCTGTGGAACAAGGCAACAGAGAACACCCGCCTATAAGTTGGCGCAGACAATTGGAGAACCACTGCGAACAACTTTTGGCACGTATGTAAAGGGTACACCATTAATTCCTAAATCGCCATTATGTGCCATCAGACAACAGCATCCAGTCATCAAGACCAATCGATTTAAAAATGTTGATGCCTTTGGATTCCATTCCCATTTCCTAAGTTGGATATCTTCTTTCCTCTTAAATAGAACCCTACGAGTGCCCTTATCAAAGCCAATTACATATAGTTTGGGGGTACCGCAAGGCAGTCACCTAGGTCCTCTATTATTTGTTATATTCATCAATGATATTACTTTATCAATCAAACACAGTCAATCTTTGCCATATGCTGATGATATGAAGATATTCAAAAGTGTTCGGAATGTTAGTGATTGTATTCTGTTACAGTCGGATATTAACAACATCCTGGAGTGGTACGAAAATAATAAACTTAAGCTGAATTTGAAGTTTAAATATTAGCAAAAGCAAACTCAGCAATTGGCTTCATTAAGCGTAACACAAAAGGATTCACTGATCCATTCGTCCCACTAACACTCTATAATTCCCTTGTTCGACCTTTCCTCGAATATGCTGTCGTAGTTTGGAACCCGGCATTCATAACATTTTCCGATCGTATCGATGGCACCTTGCCCATCCTATAAAGCAAGGTGCCAACTGCTTGGCTTAAAATTCCTATCAACTACATTTATGATGTTATGTTTGTTAGGTATATACTTTGCTTATCTCTTATCCATGATTCAATTTCATACGCCATCTAGGTCACTCCGCACTTGGAATATTTTATTTGAAAAGTTCCACAATACAGACTATGGCACACTGACGACAATTATTCGAGCCTTCAATGAATATTCACATCATTTAGATTTGTGTCATACTAGACCGGCCTTTAAAAGTACCTTATTAAGCCTTTTTATTTTTTAACAATTTATTAAATTGTGAAACTAAGTATTACATATTGCTAATTACAATAAGACGCTTCAAAAAATCTGCTAATACCTATGTACTTTGTAGATTAAATAAATAAATAGAAAGGGCCTAGCTTCCCAGCAACCACTCGTGTTGTGCGTGCTTTTGTTCGTTTATGCTGTTTTATGTCGAAGCTCCGAGCAGAGAGCTTCTTTTTAGATAATTATACTCTTTAAGTATTGTCAGTGACTGGAAATAGGTGAGGACGTGAAAATTATATTTGGTCGTATTGGATATATCGAAGCCAGACACCGAGGTTCAAGTGCGTAGGAGTCAACGCACAGCCACACAACGCCACGGCCACCACTATTGCTAACATCGGGTGGTTCAGATCCGAGTTTCTATGTTGCTATTTTTGGGAAATTGATATTCCAGTCGTCGAGAATACTCCCTACCAGAACATTGACACCTGCCTTGAAAAGGTCTGATGGCAAACCATCATAGCATGCGCTATTTTAGTTAATCAGATTTTCAATGGATGTGCTGACTTTTTCAATGCTGCGTGACTACTTCGTCGACTGAAGTTGGAATTCCTTGTTTTTTGGCAGTATTAAGCTCGAATTGACAAGCTTACTTTTCTTGCAGCGAGTTTGAAGTTTTGCAATGCCTGAACTAAATATATGCAGAGCCGCCTGCGCTTTTGAACACACAGTCGCTAGGCACGATCCGACCGACAGTACAGCTACATCACCCGTATAAGCCTGGGCGTAGACATTGAAGCTATTAAGGGCGGCAAGTAGAGAGTCAACCAGCATGCACCATAGCTGAGGAGATAGGACGGCACCTTGAGGGCAGCCTCTATTTACTCCCGACATTACATACTGGCCACAGTCCACATCCTCAATTATAGTTCTATTCATTAGCATTGGTTTGATCCACAATACTAATGATTCCTTTGAGAAGAAATTCTCCACCAGCATTATCTCCAGATCGGATTGTATGTCTGACAACCAGAGATTCCCCGCTTATCTTCATAGAAGGATCGAAGACGGACGACGTATGGGTGCAAGAGTCTTTCCAAAGACCTCAATAAAGTCATTAAAGCTCCCTGATCACTGTAGCGTCTTTCAGGCAGAAACTATCGCGATAAGAAAGGTGATGTCCTGGCTCAAGAACCAAACGCGATATCACCATCTGTTCTGACAGTCAGGCCGCAATTAAGACCTTGGACGATGCTGGAGTCTGTGTGGGTGTCGAGACATTGTGACATACCGGGCAATTGCAAAACCAATGAATTCGCAATATGTGGTACAACTTTTTCTCTAACACCAGAAGGAGATCCACCATCTATACCCATCGCTACAGGCTACCATCTTCTTAAGCTACACTCCACCTGCCTGAAAACGAAGGAAACAAGGTCAGCATAAATCGCAATCGATCCCTCTGTCTGCTCAACCTAAACAGACCCTCACTCAGAAAACTCATCGGCGCCATAACCGGATACTGCGCAAACGGAGATCTGCAATCGCAGATGAGAAGGGGATAGAAACCACAAATAATCTCTTCTGCTCCTGTAGAGCTCTGGAAAGTCATAGGTACTCACTTCTAGGGGCATACTATTTTAATAACCTCAACTAGGTAAACAGCGCCAGCATAAGCCAGCTAAGCCGCTTCGTCGTAAGTCAAGTCACAATGGGCCCACTCTGGCCTAAGTGTGACTGCCTTCTGCAGTCAGCCACTCCTACCTAACCTAACCTATCCAAGCCAAAATAAAGATTTCATGTCTGTCGTTTCATAAATGTGGGACCATAGTGTAATATTTTTGTTGAGGGAAACCACTACGCCCAACCCACCATGCCTCACATACCATCATCCAGTGCACCAGATTCCTAACGATGGGTTACTGTGGAGGAGTAATGCTTGGCCTGCATCAAGGTGACGAGAGTGTTAGAGCCACGTCGAGCTTTAAGTGCGCCATTCAGAAGATACGTATGCACCAGACCACTACTCGAACTTAAAAAGTAAGCGGCCTCGCAGGTCAGCAGAAGAAAGGGACTCTAAATACAACTTCGCAGACATTCCTGCTACGAATTACTAACACCGTGAAAATTTGCGAATCCAAAACAGAAACGACGCCAATCGATTGAACTGTTTGGTGATGCATGGTGTCAGTCTATTGACCGTACAGAGAAACCTTAGTGTCAAACGAGTCACATGAATTCAAAATTGTGTGAATATTCTAGAACTCAAGCAATACACGTTGCCGGCTGACCCTATACCAACTTACCCACAGCCACTTTGGAAATGAAAAAGAGAGTGTAAGGTCTGTTACAACAGATGCAGCACATCCTCGTAAACATGATCGAAGGAACAGAAAGGTTCCAAGATCCACAACAAAAGGTCCGAATTGAACCCTAACCCGCTACCAGCGGCAGTTGCTTCCTGATTCCCCCATTCAGAGGTTGGCAGCAGAGAATCTGATAAGGAATCTCATTTCACACTCGATTTGGTAACTCACTTCCCTCGTGTTCGCCTGCAATTTAATATCCCGTACGTGTTCACAACGATCAATCTCAGCGGCAGATCATCCGATAGCCATTCCACAGGTCAGTTGTAGAGATTTCGATAACCTTCACCGAGCAGCACTCGCAAACGTCGATGTCGGTGTGTCCATCGACCCGTTCCATCGGTGTAATAAATGGCCTCTATCAAGGTCTCATTGCAGCCGCACTGTCGCCCTCCCAGACGCGATCGTTGCCCATTTGTCTGCCACGAATGCTGGCTGGCCAGTCCAGCGTCGCGTCGTCACTGAAGAACAATCAGAGCCATAAATCAAAATTCTAATTTTCTGATCCAGAGCATCATCCAGTTGGTGGTGGTGGTGGTTAGCCTCCCATTCGTACACTCCTGATATGGCTAACGAGCTGGGAACTCCTCCCGGAGACTGGTCAGTGAAACAAAAAGCGAACCTGAACCTGACAATCGCCACTAAGCTGCTGCTAACAACATGCAATAGCAATTTGGAGCGAACTCGATTCGCTCTCATGCTGCAGCAGCCGCAGCAGCCGCAGAGTAAGACGTTCCGACAGGCTACCCCTGATTCCCCAGAGGATGATGTGCTGCGGCAGGGGGCGTTGCGGGGAGAGCTCTGGGAGGACTCCTACAAAAGACATCACCTGGACTACGCGTTAACTTATGTAACTACACTTGTTCACGGAGCGTGTACTCGGACCAGGAGATCTATCTTCCTCGCGCCTGTTTCGCGCGGTGTGTTACTAACGTCCTTATCTGGCGTAGGGCCCGGTCTGCCCAGTGTGGTGCGGTGGCGGACCGACGCGACGCGACGCTCATTGCTCAATCTGAGAATCGAAAATGATAGGCTCTGATGGGCATACTCTGCACCACCACCATCTACCGGAGTACCGTCCTGCAGCAGACCCTTCTTCACTCACTGGAATAATAAATAAAAATGTTATCTGCGATGGCTTCCTTAGGCGGAGCGCTGCCGAGAACTGTTCCCTCGGTCTCGCTGGCACACGATGTTAGGACCCGCTGCAGCAAGGAGGCCCCAGCAACAGCGGCAGCAGCAGCCACAGCCCCAGCAACGTTGCAAGAGTAACAAAAAAAAAGGGAAAAAATTTGTGTGATCTTGCGCTAGAGTGGAATGTAATCGATACGCGATTAATGATGGTGATTCAAGGAAAACGGGGGATGCCTCTGAATGCGAATTAATGATGTACGATGTACGATGCATGGAGCACAGACGCTGCATGCGGGACTCGGACTCTGTGCCGTGGATTGTGCGAAAGTGAGGCGTCTGCGATAGAGAGAGGCGCAGTGGGCTACTGGGAGATTAGATCTCAGCAATTGGCATTGAGCGACTGAGTTGTCAAAACACCGATGACGATGTCATTAATAAGACTGCTCGATGAGATGGGTGTGTTCGGTGTGCGTGCGCGTGTGCGTGTGCATCAAGTGCATTATACTAGATGTTTCAGATGCGAGAAGATGTCTTGAAGGAAAATTGTTTTGATTTTGAGAGAGTGTCGACTAAGAATCACACAATTCTGATGCCACACATCTGTATTCGATCAGAACGAATGTTCTTTATAGTCGAGCCGAAAATAAGGTCGTTAGCGTCTTGAACAGATGATTGAGACGTAAGACATCGTGTACGTACTCCTGTTAGAGCCCTTCTAGTAATACGATTTATGTTTGTTAACACTGTTCTTGGATGGGAGCCACGAGACAGTGGTTTGGAACTTAGCCTGGCCCTCGACTTTAAAATACCCTGTTGCTGCTATTTTCGAGCCAGGTGTGAGTGACTAACAAATTAAACCCTCATGAATATCGGCCAATTAAAGATCACGTAGAGGGATGCAATCTGTTAAATCCAGTGCAATCAGGATTCCGCTTAAGTATAAAGCAGTGTTACGGCCTTGCTTAAAGTAACTGATGGCATTCAAAGAGCAATTGACTATGATAAAACAACATTACTAGCCTTAAGGTAGAAATAGGTAAGTACCTTTCAGGGTGCCTCAATCGCTCATTAGACGTTCAACTTCTGTAATCTCTCAATCCCAAAGATGTTTTATATAGTTCGTGACCGTCATTTTATGTTCACATTGGTGTATCCCACTGGTTCTATTCTCGGTCCGTTATTATTCTCAATGTCCTAAAGTGGTTCCTAAATTTCTTATACATTTGTGCAGATGATGCTCAAGTCTACTTAAGGTTTCTCATTGGTATGGTTGAAGATTCAGTTGTTAAATCAAAGGAATATTTGTGCTCCATTACGAAGTGCACTAAATAAATCCTGGAAAAATGAAAGCCATTCTTAAAACGCCCTATTGCCGTCGAACATATCACCTATGTCTTGGAGTAGTGTGTAACAGAAACATTGCTGACATGCCGGTAGCGGCATGAATACACAGAGCACTCGTAAATGATCGGGTAAACAGTGTAGGATCGTTAAAGAAACATGACAGAACCTACACAACGCACCGAGAAGACACACTTAGAACGTTGCTTCCCTGGTTCGTCTTTTAACACGTCCAATGTCCACTCTAAGTCAGTAGGCAGAGTTGACAGTCTATCTAGGAAAATCTTCAGTAAAGACAAGGTTTTTTTTGATTTTTTTTTTCCATCGCAGAGTACACAAAACACTACGTTCTCTAAGTGTTAACTCTCAGTATCGCATTACACAGCAGATTTTGCTGCGAGACTAAGGATCATCTACCGATTTTGCATCTCATAGATTACATCAAATAAACAGTATTAATTAAAGCATAGTGCATGGATAAATTTTTTAGACTCCAATCGAGACAAGCTAAAATCAATTTCGCTGCACATTTCATTAAAAGTGTTTATACACCTTGTAATAGGTTCATTACAACCATAGTTGGTTCTATGCCTCTTATCGTATAGTAAATTTCTCATCCGAAGAGATCTTTGGGGAGCATATATATTCATGAGAAAAAGTAAATCTGGTGAATTTACACGGCAATTAATAATATCGCGGATGAACATGGCTGACGCTGCCTTACGCCTGAAACTTAAGGTTTGCAAGCCTATTTTTTTACATCTATCGTCATATTTAGGGAGTTCGTCGAAGGAATACAATTTACGGACAGCATATCTCGTGAAATTTAGTTGTACTCTTTCGAATCTGAGTTCTTGTGTATCATATGGGGAATCCCAAATGATGGAAGGTGGAGGCATCTTCGAACCTTTCAAAGCCCCCGGGGTGACGGCCAGACTGAAGGTTTATCAATCCCTATAAGACCGTTCTAGTGCCCTTCTCAAGGAGGACACGAGTCAAACTTGGGCCGATAATAATCAATAATACAACACTAACATATTCCAGTGAGTTCAAATATCTGTGAGTAATCCTGAATAAACGACTTAACTGGACCGCACATATTAAGTCCGCCATGGAGAGTGCTACCAGAGCACAGTGAGCCAGTGGACGTCCATACCGCAGGAATTAGAGTATCTCTCCCAAAATCACTCAGGTTGTACACAATGATGGCGAAACCCATTATTATATATGCAGCCATTGTTTGGTGGCCCAAAACACCCCAACTAATGACGGCAAATAAGTTGCAGAAACTATAACGTATTGCATGTCTTAGAATAACAGGTGCCATACGCACCTGCCCCACAACAATGCTAATTCCCTCATCAATCTTCATTAGGAAGATAGCTGCCAGATATGCCAGGTCACCTCGGCATACTCAACTCAATTCCCAATAGAGACATATTTTGCACAATTGTGCCGGATATTATGGTCAGGCAACACTGTTTCGGAAGGCTTTTCGAAGTTGAAATATTGGACCGCGCAAGCGGGTCTAATGCTGTCCCAGCACAAGACCCTAGAAGTCTGATATGGTACACTGACGAATCAAAGATGGAATCCGGAGTGGGAGCAGGAGTCTTTGGAGCCAACACAAGGATTTCCGTACCAATGGGGTCGTATCCTATGGTGTTTCAGGCGGAAATCCACGCCATCGAGATGCGCGCCAGACAAAACCTCTACAAAGGCTTTAAGAGCGCTAATATACTGATATTTTCAGACAGTCAAACAACACTAAAGGCACTCTCGTCTAACCTCTTGGACTCCAAAACAGTCAAATATTGCTATGACGCTCTACAATCCCTTGCCAGACACACCAAAGTGAAACTTGGCTGGATCCCTGGACACAGGGTGAATGCAGGCAACGAATGCATGCCTGCCTTGCCTTGGAACCTGCATTCATCGGTCTTGAACCGTACTGTAATGTCAATAGCATAACAGCCAAAACTCTGATTAACGAATGGGAAAACAAACTTCGCCTACACATGGTCATGGTCTTAGGGAATCCAAACTTTTAATCAGGCCTTATTGATATTAGGAAATACTGAATCTTAACAAAGAAAACTTAAGATTGCTAACAAGTTTCTTACAAGCCATTGTGGTCCGAACTACCACCTTAACAATTCAAACTTGTGGACAGACCTTGTCTTGTCGGCTCTCTCTAGAAGAGGATGAAACTTCTGAGCATCTTATGCGAATGTCCTGCTCTAGCATGGTTAAGGAAACGCATCTTCCATAGGGAGATACTCACATCAGCGGTTCTTAAAAACTGCAATACCAACTAGCCTTCATGAGGGAAGTAGTACGTCTTTTGGGATAACTCCAACCCTCCGATACAATAGATCTGTCCTGGTCGCGGTGACGTCGGCTTCACGGCATGGGTCGTAGAAGAGGAAACAAATGTGTGACAGTTAAGTAACGTGGACTGATCATATAGACAGTTTCCTACCAAAGTCAACCTAAGACTTGCCAATGCACTCATAATGCCTTTGCTGACTGTGATAGTTTCTCTCTGCAAAAATTGCTAAAAACATTCAGCGCAACTACAAATGGATGATTGGAAGCACTTTTAAGCTAAAGATCATGCACGTTACTCTTCAAGATCATTCACAAGTAAATCACTTTCTGTAGATCGAGTCGTAATATTCCGTTGGAACCTTCTACTCATATACTAGACCTTAGACGTGGGCGCCTTCTGCATCGATGTCTTATAAGTTCGGAATCGAAGGCTTTTCGAAAGTCAAGTTTTCATGTGATTATTCGTAGCCCATTGCGATGCTCTGTCAAAGAAGTCGATGCTGTATGACCTTTCTTGAGGACAGAATACACTTCGTTTTGCATTCATTCAAGCTAGATCTATTTTAGAAGCTTCCGTGTCTATGTCAGCAAACGTCTCATTCAATGTTCGCTATGTTCTGCCAATCAGTTCAATGTCATCTGCGTATGCTAACACAAAAATAAATATTCGAACGACTTTCCGATGGTCCAAAATCGACACTCCAACTTGCTTCTAGAATCAACCGAACATATTATGGGGCAAGCGATGACGTCAGTTATCTCTGTACTCGTATGTATCTCTCTCAATACTTGAATTCTGTTGGTTGCTCTATGAACATACGTTTGTCTATCTGAGGCTACGGCGGGAGTTCAAACTTACACTTGAATTGTTTCTATCTGCCCAAAGCGGGGCTGTTGCAATCAGTCACATTCCTGATCTGAAAGAGTCTTCAAATCCGCACCGAAGAAAGCTGCATCAAAATGATCCGTTTCCTGTTCCATTCCAGTTTCAAAAGTGTACAACATCCACCACATCTCAGCATCACTTCTATTCCGTGGCATTATGCTGTCCTGGCAGGTAAGCACTCAATTTTAAAGGAAACCCCATCTGTTATCGAAATCCTTGATAAAATCAGATTACCCCTCGATACGGCAAACGAAAACAACAACAGTCAAGGGTAAACAGACTGTTAATGCCCCCAGCACTATCATTTCACGGGAATACTTTACGACCAGTCCACCTCTGATTCAGTTATGTTCTTAGGAAAAATATGGAAAGAGATATCATTAATGGACCTATTCCAAGGAATATTGCCTTTCCTTGGTCGTCTCAGTGACCATTAAAACCATGCGATAACCAAATCCGTTCATAAAATCCTCTCCGGGCGACATTTGTCCGCGCATAGTCCGCGATACGGTCTAATCGGTGTCACACCATGCAGGAGACTTCAAATTTGTACCTCGCCAACGTATGCGGGCTCCATAACTTCGCCGCACCGCGCCGCGCCGCGCCGTTGCCACCTATCGACTATGCCATCAACACATCTTCTCCCTTTCTCTGTGCGCAGACAACAATTACCCTGCAGGACATAATTTTCGCATAAACAAAACCGGAGGTGTGCAGCGGAAGGGTAAAAAAAAGTGAAAACCCGCAAAAAGCCTGAAGAGGGCCCTTGCCGTAGATTAGGGCCATTGCCGGGGCAGATAGAAGGTTGCAAAAAATAACCCTCCACTTAGATTCACTCATCGGCTGTGTTATTATGTGAGAGAACGAGCAAAAAGAGCCGTCGACGACGGTTGGCCTGCTATCTTGCGAGCTCCTTCAGTTGATTAACAAAAGCGCAATGTAAATTAACTACGACAACAACGAGAAGACGAGTCTTTAAACGACGCCCGGACGCGGACGCGGTTGCTTGGAGCGGAGATCATGATGCGGGATGCGAATGGGGCGGGCTGGTTTCTGTCGCTTATAAACATAAATATCTCGGACGAGAGTGAGAGGCGAGGGAGTGCATTGAGGGCACACGCATCGCATCGATGCCAGTGTTAACCAAAGCCAACCAACCACTCTCGGTCTCAAGGACAACCAAAATTGTAGTTCTACCGTCTCAGAGATCGCGCTGAGATAAACGGTTGGCGATAATCGAAACACGCGTGTCGCTTTTTATTACAAAACAGAGAAAAAAAATGTGCACGCATTCAGGAGGACAAAAAGGGCAACGCTGCTGCGAAGGAAGGCGGGACAACAACAATGTAGAGGATGTAGTTCCTGTTTCAGCATCGAGGAGGGCTGCCTGGGCTGGCCAGTACGAAGGAGAAGTGTGTGGACTTGTTTTAGCGCAAGGGACCAAACGGCAAGTTAAAGTTTATGCACAACATAAACTTTTGTGTTTCTCAAAAAGATGCAGTGCGATTGACTTGTGGAACTACACTTCTCGGAAGTACTTTGAAGTGGTGGCAAGGAATGGGAAATCAGACAACATTGGGTTCAAACCTCACTCGAAGAGTAAATGTATTTTTCACTAGACTTACAAAAAAAAAATTTAGTTCCAAAAGGGCGTGGCCTTGATTTGAGATGAATTAATAAATTTTAGGTATAACCGAGCATTTTTAATGAATATACATTTGCCGAGGCTTAGGCAAAAACACACACAAGTGCGTCTAAAACAGTCTGTCAGTGCGTCTAGTAGATCTCGTAAACATCGCCTTTAAAATCTTCTCTGCCGTTTTGTGCAAGCGCCTAAAACAATTCGCACATAATCTGATCAGTGTGGTTTCAGACCGGGGAAGTGCACCATCGACCAAATCTTCACACAACGGCAGATCCTTTAAGAAAAGCCAAGAAATTCAGATCGGAAATCACCAGCTACTTGTCGATTTCGAGGGCGCATTCAAGGCGTGCATACGAGCCATGTCTATCTTTGACATTCTACCCAAACTCGTCAGAGTGTGCAGGGTGACGATGGAGTATTCTCGCTGTCAAGACCAGTAACGAACTAACTGAGACCTTCAATACAGAAAAAGGATTCAGACAAGGCGAAGCGCTGTCATGTGAATTTTTGAATATCATTTTTGAGAAGGTCGTGCAGCGCTCACTCGACAACACAAGAGACACGATCTTTCAAAAGTCTGTACAATTGCTAACATACGCGGACTGCATTGACGTAGTTGGCAGCACATAGTCAACCGTCAATGAGGCATACGCTGGCATCCAGGCGGAAGCGACTAAAGTGGGTCTGGCGGTTAATGTGGGCAAAGCGAAGTATATCCTATCTTCATGAAAGGACATGCGACATCGCCGTCTTGGACAGAGCGTCACAATAGGCAGCTATAACTTCGAGTTTAAGGACTTCATCTACCTTGGCTCCGCAGTAAATAGTCCAAGCAACACCAGTACCGAGAGCCAACACGGGGTACCTCTTGCCAACCGCTGTTTCAATTTGATCAAGAAGCAATTGAGTAGCAGACTCCTTCCTCGAAGGGACAGCTGTCTTCATATAAGCCACTGATCATCCCATTCTTACTGTACGTCGCAGAGCCATCGACAATTTCGAAAGCGAATGCAGAAGCCTTTTTGTCTTTTCAAGAGCAAGGTTCTGCTTTCAATCCTGATTCCAGTTTGCGTTGATGGCATTTGGAGAAAAAGACTTAACTACGAATTGTACAGCGATATGGGTCTAGTCAGGAGGCTATAGATTCAACACCTAAGATGGCTGGACGCATGGGCAACACTGCTCCAGCCCGATTCCGCACCAGTGGGAACTGAACCAACTTCGCGTGAGAAATTGGTGGTGGCTGACTGATGATCGCGTCAGCTGGAGAGGCTTGTTGTTTAAGGTCAAGTTTACACCGGACTGTAACGCCTACTGAAGAAGATGAAATCTTCGAAAATGTGCGAAAACAAAAATTTAAGTGAAGCCTACTGGTCGTTTCTCGAGCCCGCTTCCACACGTTTTACTTAAAATTATGTTTCCGCACATCTTCCAAGACTTGATATGTGTCCGCTTATTTTGCGGAGAACATTATTCTCTGCGAATGTTCAACATGATAGCAGGGGTCGCACATCTTCGAAATCGATCAGGATTAGAAAGGAATTACTGTGGGATCTAGTTCAGCAATCGATTACATTGTGTAAATTCGAACTATCGCTACGATCACTTAACTGAAATACCAGCGCGATCACATGCGTATTTACTTTCTTCGAATTAGTAGGTAATGCTGAATTTAGAACCTCAGCCAACAATTCATTCTATCGAGATCACCATTTCAATTTGGCTGCAATCGCGTTTTTCCTCTGTAGCTATTACTCTCAGGTAATAAGGCGTAGGCTTGGATCCTGCTGGACCCATTGTGATGTCCGTTGGGGGAAGAACAATCTCCACACCTTATCCTTGAAAATTACATAGAGTACGTGAATTCTTTTTACAGCCATCCTGATGTGTGATGAGTCTTTCAAAAATGTGTAAGTGGGATTATTTTTAGATCATGGAGGTCTTGGTAAATATGTTCTCCTGGTGTTCTATGTCTGAACTGGCATAGCGTGGGGCAGTGGCAGAGGTCGTGAGGATGTCCTCTCGTCTCCGCAGCAATTTTTGCATTGCTCAACGTGGCCAAAGTGTTTACAGAGCATCATCATAGGACTGCCTGGGATAGATCGATTTCAGCCCCTTTTCTGGCATGTTCTTCCGCAACTTCAATGCCGCCTAAGTCCATGCCACCCGGAGACTAGAAAAGAGTTCTCAAGTGTTGCGTACTGAGAAACTTAAGCCCTTCGCGACGGAATCCGATCAGCTTGGACTTGATTTCTATTAAAATCGAAATTGCTTTAATGGCCACTTAACTGACAGTTAGGATGGTAAAATCAGCTAATATCATGCATGTTAAACAATTCAGCGGAATGTACGATTGCCATCTTCGACCCATCTGTGTATACGCTGATGATGAGTTCATGCACCTCAAGGATTGATGGAAGGGAGAACTTTAATCGCCTTCGACTTGGTCAATGTGTACTCTATCCAGTAAAATGGCGTGTTCGGTGGAGCTTGAGTGACAGCCGGTTGATTGGCTGACTCTTATGGCACTTTTTGCAGCAGTCCCCTATTAAGTAATAATAGGTCAATTATGAAATATTTGTATTTCAACTTTCAATTTAAACAAACAGTTAATCAAGCTCGCCAAAGACCGACGTCTATAAAAATTATGGTTTTCAATCACTCTCAGTCCATCACCCTGTGCTTATAAAAAACAAATGTGTATCGACATACATAGAAGCGACATTACATTCGCCCTGCTTTCCATGTCCTTATGTAAGTAACGTATCTATTGACAACTTCCATAATTCACGACCTGAAATTTGTAAAACTTTGCCGTTCTGAGTCGGGATAGAAACCTTAGATCCCCTCCACCTGCGAGGGAGATCAATGCAAACACAATACGACTGCTTGCCTTAAAAGCTAGGCCCACTTCGGACTTTCTACAAGCACAAGAGTTTTAGATGGATGCCAGAAGACATGACGCTACATGGCGAACTAAAATGAAATGTACTTGAATGGCTTCTTTGAATATTGAAAATATATGAAAAGTTGGTGCGTGCATAATACGCTATTGGATGAGTCAATCTATCCTAAAGGTACATCCATGGGGAGTCCAAAAGGAGTTCAAGTTCAAGATCACATGCTTAAAATTGTATCCGGCAACAGAACTTTAACATCGAAGACGATGTTAGATGTGCCAGTTTTCAGTCGATTCCATACACGTACTTAATGTCGTCCCCATTCAATCAAATCAGCGAGATCAGCTAACAAGTCTCCCGGCCCTTTGATCACTCCGTGTACGACACACCATACTGCGTCAGTGTCTCAGCAGGTAATAGCAAACGTCCAGCAGAATAAACAATTGTCTTCCCTTTCAGCAATCCATTCGCAATCGGCAGGCACTCCGCCTGTCAAACGCACATGCGAGTACGTACGTGCGTCGATGCCATTCTTATCCTTTCGCTTTTAATAAGCGAAATGAATTGAGCTTGTCAACAGCCATCATCGTGGTGTTTATGTTATTTATCACATCCCAGCGTCCATCCAGTGAGATTACTAGACACAAGTGGAAACTCACTCGCCCGCGACGCTGTCGAACTAAAATGCAGGTTTTACGTGCGCCAACCGGTCACGAAATCAACAAAAGACCACATCATAAGCATAAACTTACTTTCGATTCATTCAGTCGGCCGCCCGGTCGGCTAGGATCTAGGACATATGTATAAGTGGACCGTCCGCACCAATAATGGACTGCAGACAAAGTTGCTTGCAAATGTGGGTTCGTGTCGTGGGCTGGTAGCCGGCGAAGGTCGTGCATATTCATTGGCCCAGAAACCTGACGGCTTCACCGGGGGAAAACCAGAACTGCGCCGATTTTATGATTGCAATAAGTTATGAAAGCCTGTGGCCGGCCGAAGAGAGTCCTGTCTAACTGCCGCTGCGGCTGAGCGGGAGCGCCCTTAGTGCGGACTCTATTTTAGGAAACAACGATAAGTTAATGGCGAGTGATTAACATAAATTTGTCCTTTATTTTCGCATTACGTCTAGTAATTTAGACGCAAAACTGATTACGTTGGCTCGCGATGTTGGCTGAAACGATGCACTTAACTTGATACGAAGTTTGGTTTATGCTGATGCCGGGGACAAAACATAAACAATGGTTTTGATATAAGCGCTACTTGAGTGACTTTCGAGGTTATGTGTATGGAGTGTGTTCTGGCAAAAGCAGCTGTTCGTCAGAAATGTTTGAGTAATGGTCGAGTACAGGGTCTTCTGCTTTGGGTGGCTTCGCAGTTCATTGTGGACATGGGCAAAGCGTGTCCCACCACACGGCTTCTTTGGGAGTCATACTTAATAAGAGAGATGGAGAGAAAGCCTGGAGAAGGACCACAGCTCAGTAGTTGCATTTATCGACTTCAAGAAGGCCTTTGGTACTTTGAGTCAGAAACAAATCCCGAGACAGCTGAATACAATTGGGATAGGTGATCACATTTGATCATAGTTTGGAAGCCACCTAAATAACAAATCTTAGTATGAGAGAACTGGTGAGGAAGTCAGTGATGAGGAAAAGGTTGGGTGTCCCACAGGAGTCAAGTCAATGTCCACTTCTTTTCATCATATGCACGTCAACAATTTACGGACTAAACAGCGATCGTAGTTGGCCATATGAGCGTTTATGAAGCTGCCAGCCTTATGCAAGTCGCTTCTTGATGTCAGGACCCTGGATTAATTATCAACACACTTAAGGCGAAGGTAATGCACATGTGTCTGCCCCGTACTACCAGCACAGAATATAAGATAAAAATGAACGACGCAGATTGATTGTACGCAGAGCTAGGCCTAGCAGCGATGATGAGCATGAAGTAAACCAAGCGGCACGTATGCTAAGCATCTCTCAGCTATACAAATCGAAAATCCTGGCCAATTGTGGCAACGACATCACCTACAGGTTGCAGATGCATCAGTCGAGGAACACCCGACGACAACTAAGAAACAATATGAAGTTTCAAGGTACTGGGACGAGTTTGGCAGATGGATGTTTAATGTTACAGTTTCTATGGAACTCAATGAACTCCTCAAAGAGTTTCGGAGCCTGAAACGCTGATAAATTTTTTTTTAAAGAAAATGTATTTTCTTTCAAGCGGAGCTAGTGGCCATCCAGCAAGCAGTGGGAACCCTGAAAAGTGGCGCAAGCTGTACTCGCAATAATAATTGTGTCGACAGTCAGGCAGTGCTCAAAGCACTTAAAAGTAACGCTATAAAGTCCAAAATGATAATCAATTGTGTTGATGAGTTACATCACCTCTATAGTAAAAACGCATTCTCCTTCCTGGGGGTTCTTAAACACATTGGAATTCAAGGAAACAGCTGGGAAACTGGCTAGGCATGGCGTAACAATGTCATCTGACAAATTAAGCATCGGAGCTTCGATACAATTTTTTCCAATTAATTGGATAGTGAACTACTAATAATAGCAAACAATGCACGAAAGAGGACTGATTCATGCCTCAAAACCAAGATTTTCTGTCCCGAAAATTACATCGCCAAAACTAAAGTACTAATCTCGCTGCCATGAGTAACCTCTAATATACTAGTAGGAATCAATACAGGCTACTGCCTGTTGGGTCACTATGCTCATAGAAACTGCAAAGAAACAGCTGTGGATGGAACTCTGGAGCACATCCCTTGTTTCTGCTCGGCCTTAGCGAAAACTTCTTTAAATTATGCCACATGTGATAAACGTTGCAAAAACCACAGGAATTTTTCTTAAAATTTTGCTTAAATAAATCTACACTGGACTACAATTAGGTTTACTCTGACCTATAGGGTCAGTAGGTTAGATGTAAGAACAATTGTTAAGATAGTTAAGCTAGTTTTAAGTATTTTTGTCTAGCACGTAAGTAAATGAATTAAAAAAAAAAAAAAAAAAAAAAGGTTTACTCTGTTTAGTGGTAGTTATGTTTATGTTATATGTCAGTTAACACAATCTACTGATAATCATCCTTCTGAGATTATCAAATACATGTCGAATATGATAACCATATCATCGACCACACTCACAACACAGATAGATGTCGGAGCGGTAACTCGCGGAGTGTACTAAGGTAAATCAATTAAAGATCTTGGTGTTACTCACTTACGCAAACTACGGAGGTAGTTCTGGGATAGTAATAATACACATATATTTCCTTTTTGTTGGCGCTTACCGAATCTTGTGGACATTCTATAAGCATAAGCATAAGTGCAAGAATATGTACCATGTATTGTATGTAAGCGTGAGGTAGCTCAATCCATGGATTACCGATCTTGTATAATTGTTCAATGATTCCTTCCTCTTGTCATGAGGTACAGATAAAGGGTACCTCTAAAAAATTACGTCTCAGAACTAGGCAAGCTGAGATCACACCATCAATATAGCCCAGCTTAGTTTAGGTTATTTAAGAGTGATTGTCACAGCTGAAACAGTTGTGACTCACTTAGATCCTGTTTGAATCCATTGTGCACTAACCGGGGATTGATACACCGATTATTCGTTAGGCAGGGAAACTAACTGAGACCTAATAAGTATCTGCTGTTTTTCAGGTTCATTACATTCACTTCATTGCTGGGTTATAACCAATTTGTTTGCCTGATTAATTTTGTTATGTTCTGAATTATCATTGCCCAGCTTACTTTGGAAGGTTATTTGGGTTGTCTTTGAATAGGACGTGAGCACCAATTAATTATCAACTTGAGAAATAAAAAAAAAAATAGTTGAAAACTGCCAATTTCAATGACTTGCATTAGGCCTATATTCTACTATATCTGCGACGTCGTACAATTCTCTCCCAACTGAATGTGAACTATAGCAAACTGCGATTGTTAGGATATGTCAGTGACTAGAGAAGAAGGAGCACAATCGTGCTCGGAGACTTTAAAATCGATAAGAAGGGCATCTTCGGCGAAGTGAAGTTTGACATCCGTTAATCACCTCCTACACTATGTGACAACAGATCTGTGGTCACAAGTGGTTGTTTCCTACTTTTCTAGAGACTTTTTTACTGTTGTATCGGTTTAGCAATTCCTGAGATTTGCGCTATTATTTTTCCACAGATATGAGGGTATTATTCATCTCCTTTAATCTTTCTGCCACTTGATTCGATGGCTAAATAATAACAAATTTATAAATAGGATATTGTAAGATAGATAGAAGTTGTTTTGATTTACTTAGTTTAACTTGAGCTGTTTTACCAAACAACACTTCGACTTAATTTAACTTCACATGGATACCTTGAATCGATATATCAAATGATATCAATAACTCAGTTTTGACCTATGTCGACTTAGTCGGTTTTCACTTGTGACTACAGAACTTTGGACTCAAAGAGCACGTAATTTCATCGCAAAATAATCCACAGCAAACTGGCAATCGCCGTATGTCCGAATCGGCAATCAAATCGACCGTGCATCAAATACCTTCTATGTGCGAACACTGAAACAAAAATTGACTCTGATCATTAACTCATAGTAGCACGGTTACTTTTACTATCCAATGTAAGCTGCACCCGCCAGTAATGAGGCGCTTCGACATTGGGCGCTTGAGCACATCGGCGATTACTACTAGTACGAAGAGCAGTCATTAAAGAGAAGTGGAAACAGTTCTAGGTTACCCTCCACCATCGACAGTAAGAATGTAGCGAGTGTGACCAGAAGAAACATGCCACCGACCAGACATAACAAAAGGAGCTGCACCGAAAAACAAGGCGGCGCAATAGGCCTCACGGGCTAGAACTAAACAAAGTGTCCTCCCTACTCTAGAGAATGAAGTACTCTTCTTACTTAGCTTTTTAGAACTGTCATCGAAAAGCTGATGAAGGACAGAGCCACCGGTTCAGATGGTTTACCATCAGACTCTTCGTGACCAGTGACGATGTTCTAGTGCGAGAGCATGCACTAGATCATCTGCAGAATTTAGGTGGACGAAAACATACCTTGACATATCAGCTCCATTTGCCCCATCCACACAAGATGACCGTATATCCTACAAATGCCTCAACAACATGGTCATTAAATGCACAGCACAGGTTGGTCCAGGTTATAGCACTTAACGAGCTTGCCAGTGAAGAAATTAGCAAAACTCGTAGACTCCCTCGAACATGGTTAAGGGACAAATCTTGACATAAACAAAGTGTAAACAAAGTGTCCTCCCTACTCTAGAGAATGAAGTACTCTTCTTACTTAGCTTTTTAGAACTGTCATCAAAAAGCTGATGAAGGACAGAGCCACCGGTTCAGATGGTTTACCATCAGACTCTTCGTGACCAGTGACGATGTTCTAGTGCGAGAGCATGCACTAGATCATCTGCAGAATTTAGGTGGACGAAAACATACCTTGACATATCAGCTCCATTTGCCCCATCCACACAAGATGACCGTATATCCTACAAATGCCTCAACAACATGGTCATTAAATGCACAGCACAGGTTGGTCCAGGTTATAGCACTTAACGAGCTTGCCAGTGAAGAAATTAGCAAAACTCGTAGACTCCCTCGAACATGGTTAAGGGACAAATCTTGACAGAAAGGGGAGAGCTTTTTCTTCCACGATTTATGCGCAACACTTGGTGAAATAAACAAAATCAGCCCCAAATTTCTGTAAAGAACCATTGTTTTCTTGCGCACAAGATCCGCCAACTAGCCTCACTTCACATTCACCTCCTTGAGCAACGAACCAACGACACGAACAAAAAAAAAAGAAACCCACACCAATCCAATTATGGGCAAATGACCAAATAAGTCCCCTTAGAAATTATCCCAACCAATATGGTCATACGTATCGGTTCCTTATGGGAATCCCAAGTGCTCGTGGTCATTGACATTTGATGACAGCCAAGGCATACGTACAAGAACATCAGGATCACATGTAGCCCACTACGCCTGCTCAGCCATAACAGAATGCAATCAGATTCAATGGCCAACAAGTACTCCGCCCCGTCATTTACTGCTCCAATAATGAAAATTACTACACACATACACCGATCTGATCCGATCGTTGTCCTTACGATGGACGCATTCATTCGGGACTCGATGTTGATCGCTGTATGTACACCGGTTTACAATGACGACGGCACTGGTGACGACGACCGCGACGACGACGATGACTACGACGTTGTTGTCGATGATGACGACAACGCAATGTTGTCGTTGGACAACGATCCTCGTCATCCAGTTTAATTCGTGCAGGACTTCATACGGCTGCTGGCGGGAGGGGAGAAATGATGGCACGCAGCACAAAATAACCACCATCGACGATTCCGCTGGATTCTGGTTAAAATACGAGCATTAGTATGGAATAATGGGACTTGCGTGCGTTGGTGATGCCGGCACAGTTTAATGGACAACTTCAGTGGGAACTGATTTCGTTTGTTGCTCGATGTTGTTAGGCGATCCTGAAGAAGTTTATTTAATCGATTCTAGAATCTAATTCAACTAGAAGCATGAGTGTAGAAATAACCTCTCCGGCGGGGCAATGTACTCGTTGATTGAGTCTGTTGCTTTGACTAAGGAGTCAACAGAGGAGATATGGTTGCTTACGGTAAGTTCTTGCGTCAGTTGACTCCTCACTCGAAGGATCTGCGTTGGTCAAGACGATTGGTCGCCGTCTAGATCAATCATTCGTATTGTTGTCTCACGAGTGGACGGGACTTACACTTTTATACAGAGTCTGAACCACACAGTTTTTTAAGCTTTTCTCTAGACAGGTATAATCTCTGAGCATTGGCAGTATTTTGAAAGAGGGGCAGCCGGGATTTTTGAAAGTAGCTGGTGTCGGAAAGTTGTCAACACCACATTAAGACCAAGTTTTGGGAATGATGAGAAATTTACTGAGTCGAGTTTCCTCCAAACCACAGCAGCAGCAGATGTGAGTATGTTTTCAGTTTAACCAGCAGTAAAAGTTCCATTCTTCGGCACAATCTTTCTTGTCGCGAGGAGAGATCACTCTGCTGATAATATCATCGTTGTTACGAGCGTCATCCCTTTCTGAGACGCCTCTCTACTATGCGTAAGGCCGTTAAGGGACACTCTCTCATGTGCGCATTCCCACATTATATTTCTCTCTGAAAATGACTCACGTTGAACCACACTGGAGAACATTGCGCCACGAGTGGCCTGACGATGGCCATGCGGCATTACCCTTTACCTTCAAGTTGATTGCAGCACACTTGCTGCAGCAATCACGTTCAAGGCCCGCCTCGTGATGATGGAGACATTCGTCATACGTCACCAAAGCATCGAAGAATAGCCATGTCCATTGGAAGAAGTAGCTGCTAAACGTTGAGTTCCTGGCGCACTGCCATTTTCTCACTGTTTTTCACCCTATCGCTCCCACAACAGCACCAAGAAATCTCATATCGGCAAATCCCCAGATACTTATACTTCTCCGCCTGCACGTGCCCAGCATGACCACAGTAACATGTAGAGTGCATTGAACAGGCGTTCTGGAAATAAACACAACCTCTTATTTCTCTACCTTAATCGTCATACCAGCATCAACAGATACGGCCAACTACCGCGGCCTGGACTTCCGTCTGCGCGTCTTATTAAGTTATCTCCAAAAAGAAGAAAACATAAATTCTTGTCCGATACTGAATATGGATCGCTAGACGTGCTAAAATGAAAACTTGTCTCAAACACTGTAATTACGAACTTAATTCATCGACAAAACAGGCAAACTCTGCTACCATTCCAACTAAATGCGACCTAGGTATCGGCTGAACAAATAGGGTATTCATGCTTTTCATCACAATACCCTATTTCCACCTGGTTCGACTTAATTATCTCTCTCTATCTACCAATGCTAAACTCACCTTAGATCCCAAACTCAGCTGGCAGCTAACCGTAGACCAGCGAGTTCAGAACTTATACGTAGATGTGTACTCCAGCAGTAGAATCATCGTCAAAAGTGGGGTCTCCAACCAAAGATGACCCAATGGATATAATATATGGACCACTAATATGAAGCCCGGCGCCTTAGAAAAAAAAATACAATATCACAAAACTCAACAAAGTACAAAGAAGAGCATACGTAGGTGCCACAGTTGCGCTACGGTCGACTCCGACGGTAATACTGCATCTTCTCCCTGGGTACTTGCACATAAACAACACTATAGCACACAAAACCCTCAGCCTCAGAAAGCCTGGATGTTGACACTCCAATCCCCAAAAGATCGGAATAGTATAGCGAAATGACGTGCAGGGACTTGAACTGGGCAATCTACACGGACGGCTCTAAGATGTGCGGCGGAGTCGGTTCGGGCTTGTGATAGAAACTCCTAAACATTTCCAAAGCCTACAAACTGCCAACAATTTCAGTGTGTTACAGGCGAAAGCGTATCGTCTGGGGCACGTTTTGATTTAGTAAAGAGGAGTGGAGCTTGTACAAGAATTTTATTGCAAACCGAGTGAAATACTTCTGTCTTTTGGAAGTGGGGAATTTACTGCGATTTCCATTTATCCCAGTACCTTGATAAATGGAACAACAATAAAGAATGGACCCGGACTTCAATCAACAAGACTCTCTAGCTAGTACCACCAATGGTACTGCTATATGTAGGGGCTTAGAATAGGGACTATCGAATGTGTTTGTTCATAGTGGTAATTTTTTGAAGCAACACCTCTCCAATTTATTGTGATTTGTGCGACATGTGCTTGAATGATTTGGATTTTGAATTTTGAAGGACTTGCCTATCTCGTTAAGAGGTTCCTATCTCAGCAGCTAAGGTTGACTTGAGGTAGCAGCTAATAAATTGCAGCCTTTTTATGTCGGAATCATCATACAATAGTAATTCTTTGACGGTATGAGGATAATCCATCGTGCATCTGATCCTAGGACATCCGGACCAAGAGGCAGTCAATCCGTCGTCGGTTCAGGTTGGAATAATAATATGTGTGGGGCAACAGTCCGTAGCTGGCCTGGGCTTCGCTTCTCAGCAACCACTCATTTTGTGCGTGCTATTGATCGCTCACGAGTGGAAGGGACCTACAGTGTTATGCTAAATCCGAACGCCAAGTTTGAGAAGCTCTCTTTGTCTTTACATTTATTATCATTGAGCATTTTAAGTGACTCGAAAGAGGTGCTGGTTTTTCGTACTGGGATTCGAATCTACACGCCAAGGTTCAAAAGCGTAGAAGTCGACGCACAGGCCCAAATTGCCACGGCCGCATTATTCGGATATTGGAATACTGGAAGTTATTTAACGATTCGAATATATGGTACAATTTTAATCGAAACGACCAGTGAAGCTTCTGGTCCAGCAAATCATCCAAAGAAAGTGCTAGCGATAGTCATCTTATCTTACCGATTTCGAAGCTGTTCCGCTTCTGAGGCGCCAGGCTGGATAACTCAATATGCGACCTACAATCCATACCACATACCCCTGAGTCGTCCGAAACCCTACCGGCTTCAAATGCTATAAGAACATGTGCACCATGCGTCAAAATTAGTCGCTAATAGCGGAAGGGATTCCAAACGAGACGACAGTCAGTCTTCCCCGTCAATTAAAACTCTTAATTTCCCCATCGGCACTTAACTTTCTCACCAACCTGCAAACCAACAAAATCGAAAAGAAACACAAAAAGGAAGTCCCCACGGCACTCATTAACGACAAAAAGATTCTAATCAAAACGTCCATCGAATCTTTCTTTGATTCGATCCCCCCACTCAATGAAAGCAAAACAGCACGCGGAGATCCAGACGACAGACAGCACATCTCGTGCTGACACAGATCTAACAGACTTGTCCCCCTGCACCAGCGCGCCATTGTACGAAGTAAGTACAAACCTGTGTAGCTGTGTACCTCAACTTTGGAGAATTGAAAGTCACTTTTAATTGTCATCATCCCATCAGGCCACATATGCAGACCTGGAACGAGGTCACTCAGTCCCTGAGAGAGGGAAACTTTTGCCACCGTCGCGTCGTCTCGATCGGCTCTCAATTAGCCACCGCATATGCGGCGAAATCGAAGAGATTTTCCCTTTTCCCGGGCTAGATGAACGTTCTGTTCTGCTGCCTGAACTCGATCGGGAACTTCGATTGTCTCCGTGATAACGACAATGATCCAATTTCTGCTGGGATCATGCTATTGTCCTCGATTCACGTCTGTGGCGGCGGGAGGCCCCAAAAAGATTTACCTTCTTCCAGAGTTCACTGTCACATTCGAAGAAATATAAATCCTCCAAGGAGGTGATAAATCTTCGGCAAGACGAAGGATCACCTGGTAGTGGCTCCGAACACGAGTTCCAATCTACCCGAACATCTGTGAGCCTCCGCCACTAGGTTCGCCAGTGGCACCCTCGGTACGATCGCTAACCACCGCCACTGTTGATAATGATGATCTTCTTCTACTTTGCGGTGTGCGGCAATTCATGTTCTGAGGGAAAATTTATTGGCGCCGAGATTTATGCGCTCCCATCTTGACTGGCTGGCTGTTCCGATTGTGGATTCTTTTGTGGTGGCACATATGGAAACGATCATTGTTAGCGTGCTGTGCTTTGCCGGCGCGCATGCTCTGCCACATCTCGTTGGAACGATCAAAAATCGATCGTTACTGACGGCCTGACGGTACTTGAGATTCGTGTGCGATCAGTTGGAGCGGATTCAATGTGAAATGGAAGCTCTCGCCAATGAATCACCTGAACGAGACTAGCTCGTGTGGTTGACCTAGACACCGTGTGCGGTGATGAATGGCTGAACGTTTGTGACGAGAGGGAAAGAAAAACAAATCGCCGCCGATCGATGGTCCAGAACTGGATGTTTTCTGAGTCTTTCATTCTTTCATGGGCAAATATCTTCATTAGCGTCCCTTTGATCAAATAAATGGGTGAAGGCTGGGGGAAGACACTGACGCGGATTGACGTGTGTGATGTTTGGGTTGGCTGCATCGAAATAGAGCGTGTTGTATAGCATTGCTCAAGAAAGTTCTGGCTATGTTCAGTGACTCTGTAAAAGTGTCTCGAAGAGAAACCCATGGACTCGTTTCCATTTGGCGTGTTATGCAACTTTATGAGTATTCGGGTGGATTGGGTTGACGGGCCATTTGCATTATTTCTACAATAGAGAATGGACCATGATTTCAAACAAGCCCTTCAAGCTAGAACTTCCTCTTCCTTTCTACTCCTTTCCGTGCTCTGAGTATTAAAAGGACGATTTGTCCGCAGGTGTTGATGCGTTTGTTATCTTAACCATCCAGAAATCTTGACGAACCTGCAAAGAAATGTTAGTGGTCATCCGTAAGTACTTGAAGATCTTGGAAGAAAAATTCTCCCAATGTTCTGTGTCTCAATAGACAGAGGCTGGGACATTGACAAAGGAAGTGAGTGATGTCCTCTAGTTCGTCTTCGTCCCCACAACCCCTGCATATGGTATTCTGGGTCCCATTTAGTTTTCGTGGTATCTCAAATGATTGTGACCGGTTAGCCCGCCTACTACCACACGCAGCAGCTCTTTGTTGCATAGGAAGACTTTGTCAGTCCTTGCGCTGTTGAACCTCGGCCATAGCATTCGGGTAGTAACACAAGTAGTTAACGAGTTCCACCTTTCATTAGCTAGCTCCATGATTTTATAGTCCACTTTCTTTCAGACATCTGCCAGAGGTGGATCAATGCTTGGTATTGCTTGGGATTCGGAGCCTTTTCTGGCAAGCTCATCTGCTACCACCCTGTGTCCTGGGACCCAGCATAGAGTAATCGAGTGCAGCGTGCCGAGAACCTTAAGTTCTTCGCGGCAGCTTTCGACCAGCTTGGAGTTGATTTCTATAGCCGAAATTGCTTTAATGGCCGGTATTTCCAACAATGATATCATTTTGGCCGCTTCTTTGTCCGCCAGTATCTCCGCTTAGAAAACACTGCCGTAGTCATGTACTCTGATAGAGCAGTGCATGCTTAATACTTCGGAGAAAATGCCCGCGCCTGTGCTTTTTTTGCATTTTCGATCCATCCGTGTAGACTTCAATGGACGTCGAATAGTTGATGGGTTCTTTATTGTTCCATCCCTCCCTTGTTGGGAAAAGGTAATTGAACGGTCTTTCAAAATCCAGGGAGGGAAGGGAATAGTCGCTTAATGTTTGTTCAATTTGTAGTCTTTAAAGTATGCATGCGTGGCCGTGGGGCTGAGGCCCTGCCACCACACTACGCTGCCGTACGTCAGTATTGGCCTGACAATCGCTGTGTACATCCACAGGATGGTTCTGGGGCTTTTTTTGGACTCCATTTTTTGGCGAATATCCTGCTGCTCAGGTAGAGGGCACAGGCCGCCTTTTTCACTCTTTCTTTAACATTTAGTTTCCAGTTGAGTTTTCTGTCTAGGTAATACCCTCAATAACTGGAAGGTCAAACGGCGGAATGACCATTTAGGGATTAACTCGCCATGATAGGGTGAGAAACATAGTAACAGCTACTTCTTCGAAGGAACAGGACGAGGTGGTTGAACCAAGTCTAACAACTCGTTTGGTATCCGCTTGAGCATTGCTCCTGATGAGTTACAGTCGATGGCATAGTATCGGGTTGAATGGATATCGTGCGTTCTTTACCCCCCCCTATCCATTTCGTAAAAAATTAAGGCCTCCAATAAAATGGGGAGATGGTATATTTATTCATGATCAGTGGAGTAGTTTGAATAAATCAACTCCGCCATTCATATTTGTTTTCCTATTCCGATGCTACTATATGCTAAGTTCTGTAGTTTGTCATGCAGTCTTCTATTTAGACGTCACCAACACGCAAACGATGAATACATTTTACTAGTGTGCACTGCGCAAACGAAATGAATGTGTTATGATCCCCACGCAATCATCAGCACAATTCTCGACCATACCTCCAGCAAGAAAGACCGAAATACATCGTGGCCCACATCCGAAAAAGTCTAAATCAACATTCAATCTACTTGCATCAATCTTCTCCCTTGTGCCTCGCAATCGCCGCCTTTGTCGACCGCAGCACCATTTCCTGACGGCCAGATGGTCCACGCCTAAATTATCATTTCGCCACGTTAATGCTGATGAATCTCCGGCACTCGGTCCCCACCAGGGCGACTCGGATTTCTTAATCTTCAATGAAATAACTCTGCTTGTGGATTATCGTAAAAGGTTCAATTTATTCCGATGAGACGGTTCATTTTTCAATCATTGGTCCAAAAACGTATCCCCGTTCGGCAAACGTCTTCCTGGTTCCGCCCACATTTCACGTTAAGTGATAAATTCGCCGGTCAGCCTCAACTGCAGCTCGAGCCCCGAGCCATAACAACAACTCCACCTCCACATCAGGAAAAATATAACTGAAAACCCCCTCGAATCCAATCACGTGAGCATGCAAGGAACAGCAACGTCCATTGACCTTCAACATGCAAAGGGACCGCAAATCAAAATACCCACTTCTCCCCCTGCCAGTCCGATGGGTGCTCACGTAAACATCTTAAACGAATACCGCCCTCAATCCACCGAAAGCGGGGAGCGGGCCGCTTTTAGTGCGTAATTAAAATGTACCTACACACATGTTGGCTTGTCATTACGCTGAAGAAAAATTGATGCACTCCCGATGGCTGTCACATGGTCGCTCCGCAGAGGGCACCCCACAATGATTGCCACCGCGATATGAAGTATCCGTAGTCCACTTCTAGTAGTTCCGCCGTCACCACACTGCGCCGCCGGGATGCTTGCAGCTGCCACTGCCGCCTCACTTCATTTCCATACGGCCAATGAAGGCGACTCGCGCATTCGTACCCTTTAGCCGTGGCCGTGAAAATTGGAAAAGTGCTCGATAAAAATCTCCACCATCATTCTTTTTAATGGGTTCCACCGCACGTCCCCGCCGATCGGAGACCCTGCTCCACGCCGCCGGCCTCGGGTACATTCGGCGAGGCCCGGATTGCCGTCCACGCCGTCGCGTCGTTTTGTGTGTCCAGCCATGGTCTTTGTACTTTGATTAAACGCAAAGGTTCGCACACTGCAGAGGTTTTAATTTATTACGTCAAGAATTATGAGTTACGACGATGATTTCACTGGCAAGGTTCATTAGGATCTCGTGTGTGATCCTGAGTGTCAGTTGTGTGGCTCATTCTTGTGCTGTGCATGTGTGCGTTTACTAATGACTGCTGCATTTGGTTAATTGAATATGAGCCAGTGACTGGCGCGGGGGGAGTCCAAGCGATGCTCGAGGACGAGGCATGAATGGACAGGCTAAAGCGCACTTGATATGACTGAGATACTGGCGGGCCTTGAAGTGAATGCGTTCCTAATTGATTTTCGTTTGCAAGAAATGCGAACGCGGCATCCATTGGAGTAAATTACTTCCCGATAAAGCCGTTGATGCTTTGATTCGAGCAAAAGTGGGAGGAACATTTCTTGTAGTTTGCTTAGTATTTGATTTGCCCTCACTTATGCGGTGACGTTGAGAAGAGGTTTGTGTACGCGCATATCCACGGCTGCCTTGCAGATCTTGATGCTAAGGATTATTAATGTGTTCACCGGAGTACATGCAGTCTCCTCTAGGTGTAATCAATCTGGAACCAAAACAAAGAGCAATGCTGCATACAAATGGTTGAACTGGTGGTGTCTCTGTCGTACTTTCGTCGTTCGTTTTAGATGACGAGCGCATTTACTAGGCCCCAACCGAAAAAAAAGACAAGAGCTAGCTGTAGAACTTTCCTGCAATTTCATAGTTCCGCCTTCAAAGAGGTCATTCTCTGTTGTGTTGTCCTACTAGCGCCTGTTGTCCATAGACTCTACATGACCGTTGATCCAATTGGGTCTGGAGTCTCAGACGTAGAATCATTAGATGCCGGAATAGGCTCATGTTGATGTTCAAACATTTCCTCTTCTGTCCACTGTCAACAACACGCAAGATCCACTTTACCAATTACCAATAGCAGGCAAGCAGCTAATGATATAATTCAGATGTTGAATGGAGTTAAAAGTGTCCTTTCAGCTCCCGTCCTCGCCTCCACTCCAGAAAGCCTGTGTCTTTTTGGTGGTAGCTGGCAGCGAAGACGTACCTTTGATGGAACAGTGGCGGCCACGGTTTCAATCATGCGAAACTGCAACTTGACTGAAAAAACTCATATTTCATGATACGATGTCATTGGAACATAGTTCCAGAATGGAATAGTGTAGGCCACACATTCATTCTCTATATACCTCGACGATACGCTTGCCCTACGATGGGTTTTGTCAGTTACTCTAGTCAGCTGGCCATGCAATCATCCTAGCAACCAATGTTCTCACTGATGAAGCGGATACTTTCTCCTTCGAGTAGGGATTAGAATATACTTGAGGTAAGGCATGCCTGTCGTAAGAGGTGACTGAAAAACTGCATTTAAACTCGAGCTAGAGCCATTGGTTTAGGAAACATCCATGCTCCAATGCTCAATTCTTTCAATGTCCCAAAAACTCTTGTACAAGAGTATTTCCCTTGACTATGCCCAATTCCGGATAGAGACATGTGATATGGCAGCACCAAGACGGATGATGGAGTAGGAAGCGGCGTTTCCTCGGAATGTCTACACATGAAAAAATCAGTTCGTCTACCCAATCCCTGCAACGTCTTCCAAGCGGAATGGCGATTAGCGAAGCCCTGTCCTGATTCAGATGGAACGTGATATCCACCCGCGATATCTGCATTTTCACTGATAGTCAAGCAGCAATTTAGTCCCTGACATCGTTCTCTAGAAACTCTAAATTAGTAATCGACTACCGCTCGTCTCTTAACTAGATATCCGAACAGTTCAACATTCACCTGTGCTGAGTGCCAGTCCATAGAGACATCCCGGGAAACTGCAAAGCTGGTAAACTAGCAAAACGAGCCACTAGACTGCCAGTTGATAGTATCTCTGTAACATAGGTACCCCTATTACTGCCTTTAAGTTACAGTTCAATAATCTCTACACAAAGAAAGTCAACGCCAAATCGTTGGCAGGTATTACATGTCGAATCTCAAAACAAATCTGGCCTAATCTTGATCCTAAAAGATCAAGCGATATTAGCTCCCTAAAGATATCTAAAATTAGCACTGCAGTGGGTATAATTACCGGACACTGCCTTCTAGGCTTTCATGCAAAAAGTCTAGGTCTATTTTGCAAGGACTTCTGCTGAAGCTGCCTAGAATAAGAAGAGAAGGAAAGCACTTACCTTTCCAATTCTCCTGCTCTTGCCTCAATCAGGAAAGCCACCATAGGCTCCTGCTTCTTCGTGCTGAGGATACCAACTGGCTGTCATGAACCTCCTTTATCTTTCTTTCTTTCTGTCTGAACACCCACGTGGCGGTAGCATTGGCATACTTTGGCTTAAGTGCATTAATGCCACTTCCTACCTACCTACCTTGCCCAAGCTTATCATATATTGAGATTCATTTAATGCAAATAGCGTTCGTTATAGGCGACTAGTCCTGGATGTTATGACATGTTAATGGTAGTACCCATTCCCTTGCGAAAACTCCACCAGGGGCTAAATTCTAGAGCTACGGTTGATTAGGAGCCCTTTAAACCTGCTTCCGTTTCAGCCTGATCGGTTGAGGTTGGTCCCCTAGTGAAAGCGTCGAGGAGGCTGTGGTTTAAAACCCAAAGTCGCGGGGAGAAGTGGAGATGTGCGGCATGTATTGGAGTTTAATCACTACTAAAGAGTTCTGCGAAGTGAATAGTTTATGATTCAAATCGTGTAGAAAGTGTACATAAGCATTAACTCAATTGGTACTTGAGATTCCTTATTCAACGCGTTGGTACGTTAGGAAAAGGACCTAGTGATATAAGCCTAATGGCACTATATCACATAAATCTAATTACTACTTGCACTGCTAAAGCTGCGACATACTAACATTGAACCAACCAAAAAAATGCAATTAACTTTTAAGCTGATAGGGTTAGAAAAATTGTTTGCCGGGTCGAAGTGGCGGTTACCAGAGTCCTGCATCAAACTTCGTTAATGGCGTGCCACTGGTATTATTGAATCTCCTGTCTATGAATTAGAAACTGCCTTTCGTTCATATCAAGTTATTTTGAACAATTTCCAGTGTGTGAACTCAATATCCATTAAATCCATTTTGATGAAAGTGTGGCGTCTCTCTCTTTGCCACTTTACTCTTTTATGGGCACCCAGCACGCCCTACGTGTACTCCGGGCAAAGAAAGCTGGTAATAGGACAGTCTTGAATTGCCTTTGAAATCACCTCGGAAGGGACTGTATCCCCTACTAAAAGTAATCAAATAAAGATTACTGGCAGATGACCTTGCCTGACAAATGGTAGACGATTGGGAGTATACACATGCAAGACAGTTTACCGGACCGATCACTGCTTTATGGGTAGATGAGCAAGGAGTGTGGCAGCACGTACTTTAACAATATCTTCCATGACAAACGGCTTTGACACTCTAATTCCAGAAAGAACGCAATGGCATAACGGGCAGATGTGCTGGAATTTAACAGAGCAATCTACACGGGGGGCTCTGGGATTACCAACCTTCAGACTGCCGAACAATTGTAATAAACTTGGAAATTGTGTTGTCTAGTCAAAATACACCCACATATGCGTTGATAGTCAAGCAGCCATCAAAATTATTGTCGCTGCTACTTCATATTCAGAACAAATGCAGTAATCCCGGGCTGAGCTAACATCGTTAGATGGTAAACTCAGTGACATCCTAGGAAATGAGAAGGCCGATGACTGGCTACGATGAATCAGTCAAGGCTGACATCTCTACGCACTTCCTTGAAATAGCAAACCTAAAATAGGTCAGAGTGACAAGCTGTGCAACATCAATGAAAATATGGCCTGTGTACAACCTACCCAAAACAAGCGATCTCATCTTGATGTCTGACCGATAGGATCCCACACAACGAATATTGTCGCAGTTGCAGCTGAGACGTTGCTACACAGCTGAGAGGGAGAACTTAACACTTTCATTTGTACCTGGCCGGCACTTACTACAACCAGACACATTTTCACCTCGCTTGACGCAATCTCTGCAAATGAGTTGACTTGGTTGGACTTAGAGATATCTCAAGAACGCACTTTATAAAGAGGGCAATATATGTGGCCAACCACCACTACCTGCAGGTTCTCGAAGAATAGAAGACGACCTCGATTACCTGGTCGATATCTCCAGCACTTGCAATAGCTAAGAAAGGAAGGCTAGGTTAATAGTCTTTGAGGACTATCGAACTATGTCGAATGTACAAACCCGAGACATGTTAAGACTCATATGAAGCTATAAAGGCTCACTCTCTCCCAGGATATCTGCAGATCGCATATGCAATTAAAAGGTGGGCTATTGCAACCATTCGATGAACCGTTGAATGTTCCAGAACCATAAAAGAAGCTGATAAAGAATTAGGAATGAAAGTGGTCTGATAGAGTGGTCTAGGTAGGAAGGTAGCAGAGACTTGGCGTCCATATAAGCTGATTCCTATCGGGTTACCTTTTAAAATTTTACTGTCCAACAAGGTATCAATATAACAAGAAACTTGAATTTTAATATGTGCATATAAACATAATGTTTGTTTGTTTCCTATACCTGACACGCAAGCAACAAATTCTACCAACACACTGTGGGCTTGTATCTGCTAGTCAATAGTCATCCGCTTTCATATATTTCAATATTGTTCCACGCATACGCACACACTACACACATCACTGAATGCCTATTCTCCAACATCCCCCTACAGGGGTCTCGGGGGTAATGTACGCAAAAGAGATCTGCATGCCACTCAACTCTAACTCATCAGGAGTTATGCCCAAGCGCCACCAAGCGAGTTTTTGGACTTAGACTAACCACCAGACGCAGTCTGCAAGCGGTCGCCTACCTGATGGAATCGCATTCAAGGCATGCCTCGAAAGTCATGCTGAGGAGATTCGTACCACGTGATCAAACCTCCCTATCCGTTCGAAGAAGCAGCTGCTCAACATTGATTTCCTCTCATACCCTTTCCCGGCGAGTAATTCCCACAATAGCACGAAGAAATCTCATCTCGGCAGCCTGTATTCGCGATCTTATTTTTCGGTCATTACCCAAAAGTTCATGATCATAGGAGAGATTTGGAACAAATACTGAAATAAATGTTGAAAACAGCTAACTTGTCTTTGACATCAAGCTTGGCACTTGGCCTGATTACAGATCTTCCAAGGTGCTTGAAAACTTGACCCAGCTTCTCCAATCCTACAGGAAAGCTCAGCATTACTCTGCCCATCACTCGTGAATGGCAGAGAGATACTCCGCGAGATACTCCAACTTCTCCACCTGCTTCAATGGGACTCCACTAATATGTATAGTGCATTGAACAGGCGTTCTGGAAATTACCATAATCTTTGATATGGCCACGGCCACCTTCATCCCAGCATCTGCACATACGACAACAAATCTATCGAGTGCGCTCTGGAGTTCTGTTTGGAAGGATGTGAGGATAACTAAGTCATCTGCAAAAAGAAAATGATTTACCCTCAACTCTCCCTCTCCTCGGCTGAGCTGCAACATCCAGACGCACCCTTGGCGAAGTCCGACTTCTTCCATTCCATTTACAATTTTCCACGCCACGCCACTGGAAGGTAGGTAGACTATATATTGTGAAAATTGCGCCGCTCGGTGATCCCTAACTTGACAGAATACCAATAATCCTCAGTGGAGATTTTAATGTGAATCCATTAATTGACTTTCTCCATGATTAACTCCATCTACGAATGCCGAAAAAAACGAGCAGAAGCAACGACGAAATCTGGAACAAATATTGATGCAGTTCTTGGCCGATTTCTGCAAGATCGGTTACAATCTAAAATGTTCATTTCGTACTTTCGTTACCACACACCGATAATTTCCTTTGTGTAGAAAAAGGTGAAATGGAAGCACAATTAAAATCCCTTGTTCCATTTCTAGATTCTTTCCTAAGCTACAGAACGTAATAGATTCGGACACCATAACATCTCTAGAAATTCAATTGCTATGAAGTTTCACTTCTGCCGCGCATCTTTCTACTCAGTTCTTGTGGTAGATAGAAAACTTCTCTGAAAAAACACATTGAATCGGAAATCGTAACTGCTGCTTTCACTGCGCTCCAAGGATGGGTGTCATCTGCGAAAAGAGGTATAAAGGAAGTAGATACAGTATCGCGTCTAGGTCTGTTGTTGGAATGGTTCAAATTGCATCGGTGACTCCCAGACTTGCAAGTCGCTGATGCTCTTAAGTTTGTGGTTTTCAGCGCAACCTACCACCAGACTTTTGCTCAGCGATATTGGACGAGGAATAAGAATGATCTCTTTGCTCAATCGACTCAAACAGCAGCAGAGGCTACCCACTCCAGCAAAGAAGAAGTGACAAACGATCGAGGGCATGCACTGGCCATCGTCTATGTATCGCAAAAGCGTATGGTCGTTGATTTGCTCTTGATAGAAATTCAAATGCAGTTGGAGAAGTGTGCACTGAGGTGCTGGAGGTGGCGACTAAAGTTACAAACACCTTCGAACACCAGCACCTCTTTTAGTTTTCTTCCCCGTCAAGGGTTGCCTAAGGGAATCATCAATTTCATAATTCAGAAGGGTCACTCGAAAATTTCATGAGAAGGCATCGTCGCAAAACAGTCCGATCAAATGTCGATGGAAAATCACAGATTAACACGTAAGTACAGAGCACGCTGAAAAATAAATTCATTTAATCAGGTATTGATAACAGAAATGCTTGAGTGTGCCTATCCAGCGTTTTCCTTTCCCTGATCAAGTCTCGGCAAGTTTAGTTCTCGCTCCAGTTTCACTCGGGCAACATGCATTCACAGTCTGTCGTTCTTATTGCACTGGTTTTAGCGTCGTGTGTTGCTGCTGCTTTTTGCCAGCAGGATCCATGGAATCTCCAAACAGATACTTATTGGGGACAAACCAACACCTATGACCGACCGTTGCAGAAAATCGATACTGACGACTTGGAGGTGCTCCTAGGTTCGTCAATCCGATGTGCCACTGATCACACGGGCAACTGTCGGGGGGTAAGTGCAAGCAGTGATTTTCTGAAGTGAACTTATGCCGATCTCATTTTAGTGAACCTCAAATCGTACTGCAGACGAGCAAGATTAGCGAACATGGTTTTCACCTCGCTTGACGCATTGAGATGCATTGAAGGAAGTTTTGTTTTGATTTTGTGGCTCAATTACTGCCTACTAGGTATGGTGGGCTTCCAGCGAAATCGCCAGCGTACTTAGACCATTTTGTTGATCCATTGTGATACCGATAGTCAGACTATAACCACTGATCGACAACTGGACCAGATTTGAAAACCGGATAAGGCACATTAACTTAGCATTCACTGGGATTCGAACCGCGGACGAACTTTAACCGAGGGCAGGCACTCAACCAACTGCGCCATCCAGCTGTTTGAGTGGTCTAAGACCTCTTTAAACCAGAAGTAATGGCACAATAAATGGAAAGGGTTCAAGTAGGCCTCGTTAACCAACGCGACGCAATCCTTGGTGGACTTAACTTCAACCAACAAGCAACTTGTCCTATAAGTCCACGTTTAGCCATGGACCACCCATCGTTTGATATGTCGCCGCAGAGCTAGAACTATATCAGTGCATAATGCACAGTCCATCTCCTTCTTTTCCTCCTAGTAAGAACAAGGATCGCACGCAGACGCCAAGACCATTCTCACTGCTTTTTGTTGTTGGACATGTCTCGGTATGCGTCGTAGAGCAGGATTGATCCGTTCAAATTGTTGTACCAAGTCAACTTCTAACTCCTCTGTATGGCATGTTCCGCTGGTGTTATTTCGTGTAGAAGAACTAACAGCAACAAAAGCCACGAAACGGCAGAGTAATCAATAAAAATGTTCATGCTCCACGAACTGGCCGCACATGCAAGTGTTCTGATCAAGATCCAAGCGCTGTCCCATTTAATCCTGCACACGGGAAGGAATGGGGCTCTTATGACATTTTGATTGCCGTCATAACACTTGCACAACCTGACCCCGAAATCGAAGCCAGTGTGTAAGTCGTACAACTCCGCCCACTGTAACAGTAAAAGCGCCATTAATAGAAACATACTCTCGAGCCGCTCAGTGGGTCAACGATACGAAATGAACATTTCCACAGACAAAGGCGACAGACGGCGGCAGTGCACTGTGTTCGTTCTTATTTACTGATTCCATTCCCACTGGCGAGGACCATCAAATAATTTTTATGAACCTTTGCCACACGGTCGACAAGAATAGAATGCAACATCCGCTCCACACTGGCAGAGCCAATCAATTCACACATGTGTGCAACTTGTGATAGCAGCCTCGAAGGAAGACAACGTCCAGAGTAACCCGACCACGTCCGAGCCATAGTGGGCAGAGAGAGGAGAATGGAAGGAGGCACTACCCCCGGCAGATCATTTATTGTTGCCATAATTAATTAAAGTGTTAACTTGGTATAAATTCTCTTAATGGAACAACCATTTGCTTCAGATTAGAGCAAATCAATTCTAAGTCCTCCCTAGGATGAGCGCTCATCCGCGATCTTCGAGCGCTGGCTGAGTTATGACGCGAATTAAGCTCTAATTGCAATCTTAATTACTTTGATAAATTCGACCGGACCAACGAGGCTTTTAGCTGCTTGGCCACGAGGGCAGCATTAGATGATGGAGTAGACTGCCACGACGATTAGTGAGCATTCGCCAGCGCTGACTTATGAAAGTGATTCATTTCCCGAGGCGCTGCGATGCGAATCGATTCCGAATGCTCCGCGTACTGCATGATTGCAGTTTATTGAAACAAATCGAGTGTCGACGAAGCAGGATTCGAATGGAACTGAGCCTCATTTGCCAACCGGAACGGAATTGAATTGAATTGAAAAAGCCACCGTCTACCCTTAAATGTGCCATGAAGAGCTACAAAGCCAGTGCATTAATGCGCTGCACCACACCATACCACAGCCGCGCGACGGCATCCGAGAGATGTGTGAAAATAATTGCCTAACGGTTGTTTGCGAGAGAATTCGCATACAGTCTTGTCTTGGCGTCAACCAAGGTGTGACCGATATGCGATTCGGCTGCGAGTGCAGCCCGTCATGTGCTGCATACGAGTCACACTTTGCACAGGCAGCACGATGATGGAAGGAAGCGACGACACTTGCGGCTCATTAACTTTGATGGAAAATGTCTGCGCGGCGGATAATGATGGTGACAGCGGCGAAGGAGGAGGCGTGAGCACTGCGGGTACTGTGTGATTAATAACAATTACGAGGGCAAACAAAAATGTGACGGTACTCCTCGTCGCGTCGTCTGGCAGACGGCTGTGCCAAGGAGGCCTGTGAATGATGAAAGCAGCGAGCATGTTCAAACATTATCTAGGAAGTTATGAGATACCGTGACGAAGGCACATATTTGTGTTTCCATTGTGTTGCGCGTAAAATTGAAGTAATAACGTCAATAGCCTGCCGGTGACGATGACCTTATCGTGGCCTTTGGTATGCGATGGGTCCCTACCCATCTTTCCTTTGTGAGAGTGAAAGTGAGACCGAATCGTGGCGTTGAATGCACTGACCTTGTCATCGTGGCTTTTGATATTTGTTATTATTTTTATTCTTCAAAGCCTTGATACAGTGTTTCATGCAAGCACATGCGTCTGCACCTAACCTCTGTCAATGAAATCCTATTCTCAGCTCCACGTCGCGAAATCGGGTAATCGAGCACATTCGATTGAAGACCGATTGGGGGTACCCATAACCAAACCCATGTGAGACGTCGTTGACGGCTGCTAACGAGAGTGAGTCTGTACGAGGACTCATCTTTCTTTACGGATGGCAGCGGAGAAGCTGATCGACAGATTGGCCAACGGCGACTTTTCGGAGCTTCAGTCTGAAGGGGCTACCTAGCGCTCATCCCTTTTGGAGCGACTCTAAAATATTCGGAGCTCAGGTCTAAAACGGTTCTTCCAAGGCCAGGTCGGTCTCTTAAGTGCTCCCGTGAAGCCGAAAAATGCCCGGAGGCCCTCGACTGCTAGGAAGCAGATATCCCCGCCATCCAGGAAGTGCGGTGGAATGAGCCAGCCAGAAGGAATCGCTTATTTGGATGAAGATTTGTTGTTCGAGGCAGAGTTAGGAAAAAAAGTCTTGAGCTTTGCTTGTAAAACCGAACACCTCATATGAGTAATGATTTGCTCTCACTCCCCGACATAGGACAAAGATGACAAGAGCAGTATGACTTCTATGATCTCCTAGAAAGGACATACGATCAATGCCTCAGCATCGACACCAAGATCGTTCTAGGAGATTTCAATGCAAATCTGGCTAAGGAGGACATCTTTACTAAAGTCATTAGGAAACGCATGAACGACACCACATCCGGTAGGGGACTCAAGCTGGTACGGGGCGTAATCTCCGCTGCACTTCAACATCCATAAAGGAACCTGGCAGTCCAGAGCCCTGATCATTCAACCATCAACCAGATCGATCACGTTGCTATCGTCGTCATTCGCTCATCCAGCATTCTTGATGTCCAAACGTTCCAAGGAGCAAGCACAGACTCGGACCATTTCCTTGTTGTAGCCAAGGGAAGAACTCGTATATCGAGAGAACAACGGAGTGGAAGAAGAAAGCCAAGACTTAACGTCGGAAAGTTACAATCACAACTGAATGATAGGATCTATGCCGATCGAGTTTCCCAGAAAGTCTTTTTAAATTCGTCGCCGCATGCACAAGCAATCGGAGAAGACTGGAGGCGTTATCAAGAAGCATTGTTATATATATAGGAAGCGAGTGACCAAAAATGGTTTTCAGAGTGTTTTTTAGTTTGTGAATGAATGAAACTCTCCTCTGCCTCTTCGCATTTGCTAGGGCTGGAAATTGGCAGAGCAGATGTTGGACATTTCAGTTGCTTCCTAGTCTCTGCAGCTTCTGCAAAAGTAGCTTGTTCAGACGCAATGCATGCTCTCCTATATACAGTATGCTCCAGTCAACGTGTTCCCCGAGGATATCTCACTGAACCTATGTCTACATAACCTGATCAGTTTCGATGTCAGAATGTCCAATGCTAAGGCCTTTATCGTCTCTCAACGCAAGTGCTGCCTCGTGTATCGCAGCCATCTCGTCTAGAAAGACACTACAATCGTCCCCAAGGATTATCGAAGTGGTCAATGTGCTTAGAAAAGTAGAAAAGTGGATCAAAACTCTACTCTGACTCGTCGTATAGATCAATTCGGTAGCATGTAGTCGAGATCTACAAGCCGTTTAACATGACTTTAATCGGCACATACCCGATTCTCACTTCTGATGGTATCCACTGCAATACCCATCTGAGACTTATGTTTATCCCCACGCCCGCATATATAGAGCCGTCCGAAAGGTCCACAGTTCTAGATCCTCTTTATTTCGCCGAAGAGATACCCACGATATCTAAACAGTACCTGGCAGCTTCCTCAACTAGGTCAAGATCCTTTCCTGTGAGGGATGAGACGTTCCAAGTCCACTTTATTTTTTGACTGCAAAATTTCTTTCGGATATCAACCAGAATCCCAGTGCTAACCGCCCAACATTCGGGTGACAACAGATGCTGTGCAGAACAATTAATAATAGTTTGATCGAAAAGTTCAAACCTCGGCCATGAGCACGCGATGCAGTGCCACATCATGCTGATTTCTCTTCTCTCCCGTCACCCCTCACACAGCAGCGCATAAACAACAGCCATGCCGTCGCTCTGCCGTGATCAGTCACTGAAAGTAAGTAAATTATCTCATAAACTACACGCATCCGATTCTAATTTGTTGTTATCGCTATCATTCGACGCACATAAAGATTAGCATCTACCTGGTGGTTGGAGCTCCCTCTGCACTGTGCGCCAGCGAACCCTGACAGCAGCCTCATATGTGATTGACAGGCAATCTCCACGCCAAGCTCAAGCACACACGAGAGGTTGTCAATGGAAGTAATGGAGGCCACTCAATGAACGAACAACTCGTCAGGTGCATACGTCAGGTGACAACGAAACGGACGGTGGACAGTGATAATGGCACCTACATCCGTTGCAGTACACCGACGATGACGACGACGACGGAGGCCGTGGAATATGTGCGCCTCGTGCGCAACGCAAATACACCCCGCCAATTATGGAGGAATGAATGACAATTTAATATGCGAATTGACGGATACATGTTGATCCGAAAATTTCCTACCTCGCAACGGCTCATTGGTCGAGAATCGAGAATGATTGGTGGTCGTCATCGGGAGGAGAGTGTGCCCGGAATAATGCATGCAAGCGGAGTTCCCTGCCCATCCTTCCGTCTTCCGTCTAACGTGCATAATTACTGTTTGTGTGCGATCAGGCTTTTATGGATGCGGCTGTGCTCTGGATACGAATGGCGAATTGCGGATGGCCTCATTCTCAAATGCGTTTCCATCAATTGGAGCTCGAAATAATTTCAAATAATTACCCGCACGTCAAAGTTGTTTGTTAGATGTCCAGATTGCCTTCGCAAGGAGGTGGGACATGGCCGAGCGCTGGATTCTGATCTTATCTACGACAAGATGTGTGATCTAGAAGAGGAGCAACTGAAGGTACGGCCGCAAAGATGCTAGATGGACATGCAACGGCGCCTGTGTGTTCTGTGACCGCATGTAGACCACCGGAAAATTGGCGAAGAAGGAAAAGGAAAATTTGCAATTTGATTTGAAATAAATTGGCATCGGAGACAGGTTTAGCGGGTCTTGTGGTTAGCTCCTGATTCGGTTCACCTCGTTTGCTGATTGCCTCCGATTTGCTTGAATCTGTTGTCCCCCTCATATACTCGTGCAAGCATACGTATTGTGTGTGTACATGTGCTCCTGTATGCAAGCCGAAAACTTTGCAGAAGGTTCAGGTTTTTGGTGAATTGTGCGCGCATGTAAAACATAGACCGGAGAACTGCACAAGATTGTGATTCTAGATAAGGCCACCAGGTCCGATTGTTAGCTAACATCTGTGCCCGTTGCATGCTGCCAGCTGACCGTCTGACCTGGTCCTGGTGCTGCCATATAGGGACGAACACAGAGATTTAATTTGGATTAGTTATTCTGCTGTACCAAACCGGGCCAGATGTCGGGGATTGTTTTATTGGAACAATCAAATTCAGCCCTTTCCTGGAGAACGGAGTCGCCTGATCCTGTTGACTCTGCGCCAGGTGGCCGCAATGGAAGGACGCTTGTCCTGAACACCATCTAGAGGAAAATGGATTTGCGATAACCTTGAGGGCTCAAGTGGAGATCGAGATAACCAGTCTACGATCATTGGCGGCATAGGATGTCGAGTGCTTGTGTGATGTGTTTGATTGCGTCTGCTGTGCGTTTGGTCCTTGCTTCTTAGAAAAGGGGTTTTCAAAGAAATCCAAGCAACAAATACAATACCGTGTCGACAAGTAATGTCTAAAAGAGGTTAATTACCATCCTTCGTAGACATTTCCAGATTGAACAAGAAAGGTACCTATGGGAATGATTAAATGGGTTTTAAGAGGTTTTCGCTCAATTATGCTTCTCCATATGCATGACAGCTATTCGATGTAGTTATAATTGCCCGCACTTGTGATGATTTGGTTCGAACGAACAAATGTTTGACGCATCGTTTTCGAATCGTTTGTCTTTCCTGTCTTGAGGAAAGTTAAAGAAGCAATCTGTGACGGATGTTACAAGGAATATCCTCTGGACAGACTTAACTGATGGTTTGGCCTTATAGCTTTGCAGGTTCTTCCTGTCGACTACACTTCTTTCAGACTGTTCTCGTATTATGTTTGTCAGTTGCAATGTTTGGAGGTTTTTCTCAAATCCTTCACAAGATCGGCAATAGATTCGGCTGCTGGCTGGGTCCTTTTATGTTTGATTTTAGTTTGTCGGAATGTATTTTCTTCTTTTACCGATCGGCGCGTTTGTCTTTTTTTTTTATAACTTGCGCGCGCTCTATGGAATGTTTGTGATCATATCAGCAGCGGCATCCAGGTTACTATCGAGGAAGCATAGTGACCAGTTAAAGTTCCTAAAGAAATTGTTGAGTCCGCTCCAATCGGCTCTCTCGTACAGCCATACTGTTCTTTTAGGAATTTGTTCTCTAACTGTGTGTGGTGATAACGAGAAATTAGCTGATATGACACAATGGTCAGGCGAGCCTAGAGGCGACAGTATGTCAACAGAATATTTATCAGGGTGAGAGGTGAGAAACAGGTCCAGGGTGTTGGCGCAATGATCTACGATGTCAGGTATTCGTGTGGGCTCATTTACTAGCTGAGTCAGATTGCTCAGATTTAGCTCAGCAAAGATTTCGACATACCTTCCTTCGGGTATTGTCTGGCCTGAATGTCGAAGCCAATTAGAATTGTGTACATTGAAATCGCCCGCAATGACAATTTCAGTGCGAGGATACAGGGATACAATTCTTGAGATGGAATCGGATAGCGCATCAAATTCGTTAAAAGTTGAATTGCTATCCAAGTTTGGACTTCTGTAAATAAAGCAGTAGTGGATTAAATGCTTACGGACATGGAGTTTTAACCACAGAAAATTAAATTCCGGATTGGAACAGTGGCCATATTGTGTCTAATTTTTGATTAATCCAATACAGGTTCACATGGCAGGCGCGAGGAGTCGGGGTTCTTTGGCTGGATGAAGTCACAAGCAGTTCAAGATCAAGTTTGCAGTTACCATCCGAACTTGACGATCCAGTCTCTATTATGGAGTGAGAATTTGCAACACCGAACTAAACCCTAAAGATGACGGAAAAGTTGAAAGATTTGAAGAGCCTATCGATGACAATCGATCGGGCGTGTTAGGTGACTTATACACCATCCATTGTCTCGCGGCCAAGAAAATGTATAATGACAAGGGAAGTGAGCCAGCACGTAGCTAATTTTACCTTATTCTCTTTTGTTTCTCGTCATTGTATTTCTTCGCTTTACTTCGCAAGAACGTTTTGCTTGTGTTCTCGGTGCTTGGTTTGGGAAGCGTGCTATACAAAGGTAGAACACGGTGTCGCCTGATGAACGTGAGACATCTAGGTTAGGTTGCTGGATAGACGGGTGTTAGCCACATCTCACGTTGATCCTACTGGACCCATTTTGATGTCCGTTGGGGGATAGTACCCTCTTTACTCCCTTTCCGCACCAGTCATCTTTTGTTAGATGAAAAATTAGAACCGGACTTGTAAAGTTTAATGTTCAAATCTAGCATCGTGTGGAAAGGACAATGACGCAACTAGCTGGATGTTGAATCAAATATCGGACGGGATATCCGCTTCAAGTGTTGCCACAAACGAGCTCAAGCAAGACGCATCAAACCAAGAAACGGGCGACGCTGCAACTAAAACCTTGATTCGACTCAAGGTAAATCTGGTAATCGGTTGTTGTGATATCTAATTGGCAAAAATACCAAAAGGAATGGTCTCCTTTTAATGACTGCCGTTACGAAACTGCTCAACACATGACTGCTTACTGCCAGATGTGGAGGAATACCATCTGATCGACTTGCCGAACACTTCTGTCATCAGAATCATTCAATGGAGAGCAGTAATATCGTCGGAAAAAAAACAGAAACACACCTTTCATAAATTTTTTGCAGAGATCTGGTAACCAACTTCTGGTCGGTAAATGCAGGATAACGTTGGGTCTCGTCGATATATGTACCTACTTCTTTTGGAAAAAAATCGCAGAGCTTTGGGTGTCACACATTTTTGCACTGCCTGTTCTGTAGAACATATTCCTTCATATAAGCCACAAGAGTGAAATATCCACCATGTCCACCGATAGCGGTCAGCAAGAAGTGTTACAGCTGCGTCTCAAAAATCCTCCAATAAACAAAAAAAAATTCGAATACCTTGCTCACCTGCTCAGGTAAATAGCCGTGATACGTCAAGTCCTTGCCTCCAGGTCACATGTTTGGTACAAAGAATGGCATGCATAAGCACGCTAGGAACAAGTTCTACAGACACTCATGCCCCATCCTCCTATCGAACTCCTGATCCATGCATAGACTCAGAGTCTCGGCTCTGGCGCTCACGGCCATATAGCCACAGTTGCATCTTAGATTCGATACCGAGAGAACTCATGCGACATTACTCTGGACCTTTCTGCAGTCTTTGGACTCCAAGACCACACTAGCATCTTCCAAACGAAAATCCTTGCCATCAGAGAGTCGAGCCGTCAAATCAGATCCCGCCCAATTACAACGACAATGCAAAGAATAGCAATTTTCGTTAACAGTCAACCAAGTACTGTGAACTCAAAATTCGTCAAGGAAATAAACATAATCCAGAAATGCCTGTAAAGTTCAAAATTACCCTAATTCCAGGGCATGGGAACACTTTTGGTGGCCGACGATGTGTCCAAATAAGGACCCGCGCTCGATAACTTGTCTGCTACATAAGGTACATCAAAGGTAGATATTCCATTTGGCCTAGTTAATACACAAATCATATCACATTTCCTTTAAATGGCTAACCTTAGATGGTCTCGGTTACTTAACCGTGTAATTTATATGAAGACATGGCCAATAGCGAACAAAGAGGTCTCGCACCGATATTGGAAAATAACAACTAAAAGTATGGGAAACTGGTAGAAACTGGAGATTCTGCGATTAGTTTAGGAATTCCTCATGATTCACACTGTCGCAGCTGTAATGACACGGCGAAGCCAGAAACCTTCACTCACTTCCTGTCGCATCGGACATTCGAAAGGAACATCGTCATCATCATCTTAATCTTCAGTAGCCCGCATGATCTACTAAATGGGTGGCGTGGGCAAAGCAAGCACGAGAGATATCCAGCTCACTCGATCATCCGCCATCGACTCTAACTCATCTAACACTATTCCCCAAAGCAACCGGGCGAGTTTTTAGACTTAGTCCAATCAAGCGTCTGCCAAGCAGTCGCCTACCTGATGGAGTCACATTCCGACGTCGTGATGGTGGGATATTCGTGGCACTTGACCAAACCATCGAAGCTTAGTCCTGTCCATTCGAAGATGGAGCTGCTTAACATTGCGTTCCGCACGTACTGCCGTGTTTCTCACCCCGTCACGGCGAATAACTCCCACAACAGCATATGAACTTCGCAAACTTATTCTTTCGATCGTTACCCAAATTCCATGGCCATAGGTTCCTGAACATAGCACGATGGTTTTAAATTCACTAAAACATATTCCAATCAGAACTGTGGTATCAAAATGGCGCTCAGTGCATATTTGCTTCATTTTTGAATGGCCATCAAACACACGCACACACACATGGCTTCTCAGTCAGAAGAGTAGTCCAAATGTATCTCGTCACTCAAAGGCGGCTTCTCGACTCAGTGGGGACTCCCCATTGCAAGCTATTCTAAGTGGTCCTTGGGCGGCGGCACCTCGGGGCATTCTTCTTTGATGACCGCACCAACTTCCGGGGCACAGCCGTCAATAGTCTGCACAGACAGTTTAAGTTGGTTTCCTGTAGTACATGCGGCGGTGCAACAGACATCGTAGCGTCTAGTCCATATCCAAAATTTCAATAACTCATTCCGAACCTTTGTGCGTACATGCCCTGCCTGGGGATAAAACTTCTCCACATTCCAGCCTAGATTGCACGAGTCACTGCGGCTTGTCTCAAGCCGTCAAGGCTAATCGCCTGTCAGCCGCGTTGATAAATGATTTTGCTCCACAAAACAGCAGATTAATCTGCATAAGCAAATTGGCAAGTTAGTGGAAAATAAATGCATTACGCGACCGATGATCTACAGGTTCCTTCAATCTAGGGCATTTATGAAACGATGATCTATCTGCGGACACGCAATGTGCCCAACCCGATAAATCCCGACGAGAAAGCGTAACGAAATTGTCACTCCAAGGCGTGCTGGCATTGTGCATACACACACACGACGCATCCGTTCAGAATGCCTTGCATCTGCTTGGCGCACGTCACGCGAAAATATCTCGCCGATCGTGTTGTACTAGATGACCAGTTGCGGACCACTTATCAAAATGTCCATTTGGGCAGAAAGAAATTAGAAACGAATAGCGCATCGCCGCCGCGCCACCTTTGCGTGTGCAGCCATTGCGAGACGACACGCGCACGCACCCAACCCGTGTCCGTGTGTATGGCAGGAGCGTTAGTAGGGCGTTAAAGTGGGATTTGGTGTTAGAAGTGAAATTGTATGCCTAGCACTGCAAGTGGCTGCTATTTTCTATGGCACTTGGTGCGTTTGCCGCCGAAATGGGAGAAGTAGTAGCGGTGCTACCGGATGATTGGTGATTTAATGAAACTAAGGAAAGCAACTTGCATCAACTGAGTCCATGTTGGTGGTTTCCATTGCCTGATGACACAGTGATGCAATGTTTGTGCTTGGACGAATGACGGGAACGATTAATTCATCCGACGGCCAGTCGACGGAACCATTCTAATTGACGTTTTCTCGGAAACCCCGGAGTAGTGGCAGCAATGATAAACGAACATCAATAACATGCAACATTGCACCTCAAACGCACATCATGTCCGAGCCAGTCGATCAGCTCCTCACTTAATGGCGACTCCAAGGAAATGGCATAAAATTGGCACACAAATCACTTTGGGCATCCCCTTTGGCTGGGCCCGATTCCTTCAGTTTGCTCGACGCTTGATTGATTAACAATCGCAAGCTTACCGGCCGAAGTCTGGCCCAAGAACGAATATGATGGCTCGCCAAAAAGTTGTCATTAGTCGTCGAAGATGACTTTGATGTCGTCTGATGGACATTTATTCCGGCGAGATAATCGCCCACTTTAAGCAGGACAATGCTGCATATAAGTGATTCCTTATGTCGAGCGGAATGTTTATGCGTCGGGATTCGGATTTTAATGGAGCCATCAGCGAACAACCCGTGGTCGGCAGTCGATGTGAATTGTTTGAAAGAAAAATGAAGAAAACAAAATGAAAGACGTCCATTTAGAGGCGGTTGTTGGTGAACACGAACGGCAGACGAATGATGAGGGCAATTAAAATTGAGGGTTTAAGGAGTAACGAACGACTTTAGTCGGCTCTAGTGGCGGTCTGCCGTTCTAAGTGAATCCCTCACCAATCCACCTGAACTACCTATCTACCCAGCCATGGATCTGTTCCGTAGGAGTAAGGATCTGTCCAGGTACAGGATTTTGGTCAACAGGATGATTATGGAGCAGATAACTGGTAAAGGTAAACAATTTGTTTCAAGTCAAAATGAGGGCTCTGGACTGTAAGGACTGTGTGGCAATCAAACCTACTTACACCAGTAAAATGTGAGGCAATGGTTGTTACTTATGGGACTTGGGTTCTTACTCAAATATAGATCAACTGGTACAACAGTTGTAGAAAGATGACCACGCCCATGGATAAAGCCCAAGTTGTCTTGCGTCTACGATCACTTTGCATTTGAACCAAGAAATCTTGGGTGTAGCGCTTGTGTACATTGCTTCGATGTGGCTGAACCGAGTCGACGCATTTTTCCATGTTAGACTACACTCTTCTCTTTGTAAAACTGAGAGAGTTCGCGACTGAGTAAGCAATCAAACCCAAGCAATCAGCAAGTGGGCTCGGAATCGAAAAGCAGAATGGTAAACAGGAAAACTTGGTGATACCAGAATTTGTAGAGCATTTAACAGGGGCACACATGTTTTTTGAAAGGATTCATAGCAGGGCTAAGATAATCTGGAAAATGTCGCTATTGATAAGAGAAAACTAGCAACTGAATAGAAACAACAGCGTGAAGAGTTCAATGACTTTATTTACTTCGTACTGATCCCGACTTGATCTATTGCGCGACTGTCCCACACAGTCGCTGCCACAGGCTTTTATATGCTGAATCCCTAACGTTACACTATGGTGTCTTCATCTCTACTTGAAGGCCAACACATTCCACGGTGTTAATGATGTTACTTTGCCTCTCAACATCGAACAGTGCCAAGACACGGCACAAAATTCCGAATCTTTCCAAATAACGACATTACGTGGAAGTCACTGTAGTTATTCCGGGACCAGCCAAATAAATGATTCCAACCAAATTCTGCTCTACGATTCCCTATTCGTAGCAGTCTCGATACATCATCTCGCATGAGGAACAACCCGCAAATTCGACTAATGTTGGACGAGCTGTTGTGGAAATGTTTACCAATTGCTGTACAAGCAATGATGCTCATAGATTTAAATGAGTTGTGACCCGTTTGTTTAGACTAACCGATATAGCAAGGGTTGTCAAGGGGGAATCTGTGTTAGACCACCATAAGCGTGTCTATTGTGGAGGCGCACGATACCTTTCTCGTATCTGATCTTCGTTTCTTCAATTAGTATCCGTCATCGGCCATAATTGAAATAATACACTAATGATACATTCATGGATGAAAGAGAAGTAGCTACAGTCCCAAATCCATTCCCGGGACGTTTGCAATTGACAGTTCGAAGGATGCGTGAAACAAACAAAACGATATCGAACAGCAAATATCGCCTTTCAATGCTTACGTGAAGCAAAACTATGGTTCAAACGATATCATCAGACGATAGCCCTAATACGTGATGAGATCCCATCCCACCTTGTTCTTCAATTATCATGGACGCTTCTTCCACTGTATGTTGAGAACGAAGGATGATCTAGCATCTCCATGACGTAACCGTGGGAGTGATTTGTAAAAGAGAAAACCCCCCAACCATTGTCTTCTCCAGATTGAAGGAATCATACGAAAGCACAACTCCTTGTCCAAATCCGGTACAGCCTTTAAGAAGCTCAAATTAATTTGAACCGACTTAGCGCTGTGTGGGGCTTAGAAATCGATAACAAGAGTATACGTATGGATTTGAAGCTCGTATGTTTTTTCCAGGATTTGTCGATTCCGATTCGAAATGGTACGTTTTAATTAGCGTGCTGGATAAGATCTTATAAACGTCTTTAGCGACATATCTCTTGCGCCTTCCCAAACCATTTAACTGAATTCAAAAACGCTATAATAAGTAAATGCCGCGACATCCGCTCAAGTAAAGGAAAATTCTCGGTCGAAGTAACCTAAAGCTGATTCAAAAATCCTGTGTATAATCATGGACACGAAACTAAGCGGGAAACCCAACATTCAGGGACATATCAAGAGTCTCCATGGATCTATATTGCTGCAAAAAGGCTATGCGATGCAAATGAGTACTACAGCTTCGCATTATCCAGCAGCTATTCATATTATTAGTCAGACCTATACTACTGTGTGGACTGCCTCTGATAAGGAGATCAAATAGAAACCGCTCGACATTGTGCAACAGATGACGTGCATATGTATCAGCAGCAACCCCCTTCGCAGCTCTAAACGAATTCCTCAATCTTCCGCTGATAGTCTTAATCAGCAGGCAGATAGCGGCCAGCACGGCGATAAGATTGAAATCGCTGAATATGTAGAAAGAACTCTGCTTTGGACAACCGACTGTCTTTCACAGATACAGATCCGGAATCGTAGACACCGATCTCATGACTCATGACACATAAGCTCTTCTTCGAGAATGATTTCTCAACCAGCAGTGCGTTCACATTCAACGACTTCCATGAATTGCCGCCTATCTGCCAACGAGATAATCAAGTACAATATTACAGCATCCAACTTATATGGGTACCGGGACTCTGTGAGAGAATTGTGTAGCGGACGAAATCGCTAGAAAGGGCACTAGTTCCGTAGTTTAGGGTAGATCCCTGCCATCCATGGCTACCGCTACCACCAAGCATCTACTGAAGTTCAAAACGCATATTCATACTGACATAGGATACCTCATCATGTAACAATTAGGCCTATTCTCGATCTAAAACGATTACATTGCCTGATCAGAATGACTAGGCCAAATCTAAGAACTCTTATCGGCGTCATAACAGGGCGCTGTGCCATTGGAACTCACACCTCTAGTTTTGGCCCCCTACAATGACTTCTACAGAAGCTGCAGAGGATGGGGCAGAAGCTATTGTGCATCTTCTTTGCAATTACAGCACCCTCTCCTCCCGAAGAAGAAGTCAGTTAGAGGCCTACTACTTCAACAACCTAACCGAACAAAGGAGCAATAATGTCAGTCATCTTCACCGATTTCACAAAAGCTCCAATAGGTTTGTGGAGGATCAATTAGATACACGTGATAACACAACGGCCCTACTCTGGCCTAAATGTGACTGCTGCCAACAACTTTGCTCGACCATTTTTGCTGAAAGACTAAAAACCTCACAGTTCATATACCGGAGACTGCTACCGGCTACGCCCTCTTAGAGTGTCTGAATTGTGCGCAATTTGGGCTACCGACATTATTGGGCCGTAGATGCTGGATGTTGGAACCCTTTCTTGTACGAAAAAGAATGCCCACATCGCACACAAGTTGCATACAAGATGCAAATTCTGCGAATAATTTTCCCCGCAAAAAGCAATACCGACCTGGAGCATAAAAAGCATAAACACTTTCTTCACATCGTGATGTGATTACCGAAAGGGAAACTGGAACATTTTCCACTATTCACAAGTTCGTGTGAAGATCACAGTGGGCATACATACAAATTAATTCGAATCCCTGTCATAATAGACAATGATGGCACTGCTAACTCAGTCAAAAGGAGAAAGTTCAAATAATTTCACATAGCCACCCCACGGAGTGCATACACAATAAAAATCCTTGAAATGTCCACATTCTCAAACCACTCAGCAAATTGCATATGCTCACGCATGCGAATGTAAACAGTTTGCAACTTAAAATTGCCAACAGATTCGCCAGTGATTGAATTGCAACCATCCCCAGCAGGTGCTATGAGATGACTAATGACGTGGAATAATAAAATTGCACCTCACATGCTGTGTTTGTTCAGTAAAATGTCATGCATTCCATTATTATGGCCCCATCACTGTCCCACCAGACAGGAAATACAAATGTGGAAATATTCCAATTGATTGTGGCGGAACAACACGACACTGCGCGGTCAAACTCGTTTAATTAATTGGAAATTATGTTGCATTAGGACACGCGCACGAGACCGCTGCAGTTTGGCTGCGACCATGTCCTCGATGTGCACGCATAGATGCTGGCACTTCGATTGTTGGATGCGACTCTGGTGGCACCAGCGGCAGCTGCGTCTGTGCAATTCGCTCACAAATGGTGCGATGGTACTAATTCGCTGGCAGGCCTGTGGCACACCGCTGGGACGCATCGCACTCGCGGTTCGTCGGCCAGCTAATTGATATTTTCACCTTCACCCAATTGGTTTGGTTTTATTTGGCATCAATGGTGGTGGCGGTACTGGGCTTGGGACCGGCTTATTTTTGATGGCGCTACAAACCTGATTAGAGATCGACAAACGACAAGCAACAGCACGGCTCCACACGTCCCAGGACGTGATTTCCTAGGTGGCGGGCAAACGGCACGGCAGACATGGGCACCTCATGAAGATCGGGGCAGGTTTTGTGAAAGTGCGTAGCGAAAGGCGGAACTAATGACGAACAAATTGAATTTGGATCTAGCGCTGTTGTTTTTGTCTGTGTCTGTCTAGAGCTGGCTGGCTGGCTGGCTGGCTGCTTCTCGCCGCACCGCAAGACGGATAAGGCAATTGCAGAATGGAGAGGAGCGCAATTTTGATGTATGTACCTTATGTGGGCTTCATAATGGAAGTCCGACCCGGAATTCCGGATTTGGATGTCGTCTTGTGTGGATCTTTCACTTTGGCACTCCTGCGTGTCGAGGATTATGTGAGGTAAAGTTAATTGAAAATCATTTGAAGTCGTGTGACCTTAATTTGCGAAGTTGATCTCTCGCACAAGTGCAGTAAGATGAAGAGTGAAGGGCGAGGATTCCAATTACAAATTTCTGAAAAGTGTGCGTGCATGTGATCTTAACAACGAGTGAGGAGGACAAGTAGAGTGATGTGAATGGGTGTAGTTGGTGCGACGATAGACGATAAAGCCCGACAAATGTAAATGGAGTCTTTGTCAGCTGCCGGTGCTAACGCTCATCTGGGGAGTTAGTCTAATAAAACTCTCAAGCTAATCATCACAAAAGAAAGGCTAACGAAGCAATGTAATGGAACTCCTTGACGCAAGACTGAAGAAGCCCTGGCGTCCTTAAGAAATTGGGGCCCAGAACAATCGAGGAGGAAACACGACAATCAGACAAAAGTAGAGAGACATGAACCACATAGCTAAGAATCAAACACGATGGGCAAAATAGGCAAAGTAGAGATCCTATGTCCCCAAGGGGATACAGGATAATCACAGTCAGAGAAAAACTTTTTGATATAGTTCAGTCGGGAAAAATGTCTAAATTGCATTGTAACATGTGCTGAGCGCCTTGTTAAAACCACAAGTTCTATAGACCTACACATTATGACCCGAGAAAGTTTTCGTACAGAATTACATCTTACCTCCCAGCAGACAATCCTTGCAGAAGTGCTTTCAGATCCGTCGAAGCTGATTTCCGTGAAGTAGGTACCGTCCAAGAGGTCATTGCAGTTATTTTTTGATAGAATTTTCAGTCCCGACGGTGGGGACACATGAGGCCTAGTTTCGTACCTAGTAAAGGGTTACTAAAATGTAATTTTGATAGAAAATATAGATTTTTAATTAAAAAGCTTACATTTTTCTGTTGGCATCACTAGTAAATCAGTACTAGTAAATCGCGCAAGCTTCAAGTTTTGCGTGAATTATGGGACACCCTTTATTAGCAAATGTTTTGGTAAACATTTTTCAAAACTATTGTTTTTTAATTAGTTTACCTAAGAGATTGATGGCGATGGAGTTGGGTCTTTGAGTTGAACTGTATCTAGAGATTTGATCGCCGCCTCGCTGTGAGAACAGATGACGATATCCGTACGTGATATTACATTGTTTTTTTTAGTCAGGACAGATCTTCCTTAATCGCTACAGTTTCCGCCTGAGAGATGTTGCAGTGGTTTGGTAGTCGGGATGAAAATTGAATATTTATGTCCTCCATGCCTTCGTCCATCCATGGTCCATCTGTGACGATTCGTAGAGGACCATCCAGCGTCTGCTGCTCAGAGTTTCAGTATGACCTGGTGGGGATTCTTGTTGACAATTCCTTCTCGAAGATGAGCTTATGTGAGGCTGGTGTCTGCGGGTGCGGATTTGTATTCGTGAAAGATAGTAGAGTGTCCAAAGTGGAGTTCTTTATTTCATATGCAGCGGAAAATTAAGAAAAATGTTCATAGGTACTTAATGGTTTACTGTCACATACACATGCCATCCGTTGCGGTTTGCAGTTGATGTCTTCATCGAGACCAGTCCACCAAATCGTGACGCCATACAGCAGTTGTGTTTGACTGATATGAATAGGCAGTGACTGACTATTATTCGAATTGGCTTCCATTTGTTATCCAGCAATGGCTAATAGAGACCCCACTGATGTACATTGTTTAATTCAACATTTGGTATTACAATACACATAGGTTTAGTGTTTATATTTTATATACTGCAATGTCCATTGCTTACATCAGGTTGTTCAAATCCGTTTGTCCTTTTGGGATGGGGTGGTGGTGATGAATGCTATCGCTGCTCTAGTTGAAGCCATGCAGCTCGATGTTAGATGTCGTTGGGAAAGACCACTCATCGATTGCAGCACGCACCACTTCCATCAGAAAATTATCGAATATTCAGTCAAGCGATCAATGTTTTGGTGCTGGTTGCATGTGCCATCGTCTGTAAAATGGATCATAGCTTCAAGCTTGTAGTCCAAAGAATTGAGGTATGGGCCCCCACATGGCCATACATCCGTGGAAATGAAGCTTGTAACGGTAATTTCAGCCATTTTTGTGTCGTTTTTGCCTTATAAGCTGGGGCAATATCTTTTGTAAGGTCCGTTTGGTCAGCATTCGTGGAGGTTATGCTTTTCGCAGAAATGGAATCAGCGACTCCTCACCAAAACATCTCGGAGGCTGTCCAGGTTGAACTCTCCGAATGTGTTCCGATGCATGTCTTGTTGACCGAGCATAAATCCTGTTATTCTGTTTCAATAATCTGTCATTTTTGTGACAAATTTTCGCCGTCTGGTAAACCTTAGCTCATGATTCCGGACAAATGAAGTTAAAACCTTTTAAAATGAGAACCTTCTAAAAATGTCGATTGTCAAATAACAGTCAAGTTCAATTTGCTGCGTTTGGTGCCTTTTCAGAACCAATGAGTTGATTTCGTGTACCAACACGTTTGCTGGGTACGGTCACACATCGGCTTAGATCTGATGAGCTTAGTCTTTAATCACATTCCGCAACCTTTTGTGAAATTGCGCATTATCGTTAATTTCCGTCCATCCGAGACAATTTGCTCTTCTATAGGAGTCATGACCAAATGAGTAACGCTCTCTAAAAATTAAAAATGGCGCCCTAACAATATCAATGTGAAGGCACCTAGACGCTTATTGTTTAGAAGGAAATAGAGTCATTTCGAAAGCAGCACGAAGTGAAAGACGATCCACTATGCGCCTGCGGCCGGGGGTCAGAAGACCCATCGATAGAGGTTGATGAGAAGCATCTGACCATTACAACTTTGTTTTGCCACCCCCACCAGGAACTTTTAAAAGTAGCCGAGAATACACATCGAAATGGAAAATCGCGAATATCTCGAAAACGGTGTGATGCAGTTTATCACTTATGAAATTTGGGCATAAATGCGCGTTGAAAAGACGCTTCTTTAGAAGCTTTTTCAGTAGGTAAGAAAACGTGTCGGCAAAGGTCCTTAAAAAAGCACTTGGCTTACAGAGTCGGACATATCTCGAGAACGGTGCGCCTGCGGTCGGAGGTGCAAAGACCGAAAGAAAAATCATTTTATGCTCCTTCGTGCCAGATATATTAATTTATATTTCATCTAGAAGGTATCATCAAAAAGTAACATCGTCTTCAGTGACTTCATCTGGCCGCAATCTCAGCAATGTCGGACTTCGTCTCAGCGGTAAAGGACACGATACACTTCCAACTCAGACATATATGCATTTTGCTGATGAGCTACAACGTCATCAATAATGACACACTAAGTGCGTCGAGTCGGAGCACTCCTAGCTCTATGTCAGGATCACTTTTCCTTCGGTGACATTTGTTCAATGACCCGCATTACGTCATCCGTTTCACCTGATTTATGTGCACGCCATGAATACACCGTTCGACTGAAAATGTAACCGAACCATTCCCTAAGCCCGTTTGGCGTCCCATTAAATATCAAGATTACACTTTTCATGCCAGTTGTCCCCTACTTGTGTGTAGACTGCATTTCAACCCGGTCCAGTTGTTACGAAACATCCACACGAAGTGTCTTCGGATTCTACGCAACAGCAAGCGATTTCCAACAACATGTCCCTTTGAAAATTATTACATTTCCGTAACCTTAGTTCATCTAATAAATCAGACTTCTTACGACGACCGCTAGCCATGTACTTCATGGTAAAAGTCATTACCTTGACAAAACGTCGGCCGTTCCAAAGCGTATATGGATGTAAATTAACGCACTCGGCCTCGGTGCAGCGCTGCACATGGCATACGTTTCGTTCCGAGCGATGCGATGCAATCGTAAATACGTCAGAATGCTGGTATGGTCAGTACGATACGCGAGAGGCTGGCGTCGCATTGCTAGAGAAAGCATGTTGCTTGTCACCTGTCAAAAAATTTTACAAAACATCCTGGTAGCCACAGGCGAAGCAAACAACCATAATGACCGGCGAATTAACACTTTTTTACGGTTAATTTGCTGTGCCGCCACTATGAGCACTAAAGAAGCGTGCATGTGCGCTTCTCAGAGATAACAATCGTAACACTCGAGATGTTTTATGGACTGGCTAGTCCACTGTCCAAGTACCACTGCGGCAGTGTCACGCTGCTGTGTTTTAATTGTACATGACCGAGCCTACTCCGTCGTGGGGTCATTTCAGCTGCGGCTACCGCTCAACACGGTGTGCGGCAGGCGCGAGCCAGAAATTAGAATAAATGGGAGCGGTGCTAAATACGTGCGATACTATCTGTTAAATTCCAACATGGAAGAGTACATTCTACATCTACGCTGCAGTATGCCACCATGTAGCAGTTATAAATTTCACCGGAGTCCACAGTCATGTTTCATCTGTTTGTAGCTGGGATCGGGACCGAGATGCGCAGAGATCATTTTGCAGGCGAGGTCGCGTTTATTAGAATTTAGTGACTAAGTGCGATGTTTTGTGGCTCGTTTTGTGATGGCTGCGATTAGATGGGGCCGCGCAGAATGAAATGCGAAGTAGATGCAGAGACAGAGTCGCTCTGTCGGAACACTTTGCGGCGACAGAGTCGACGAATTTCAGTTTGACAAATTGCTGCGAGTTCATGTTGAATTGAAATTGAAATGTTTTACGGAGTAATTGCATTTCTGTTGAACTTAAGTTGAGTGCAGGATTGATGAAGATTTTGCTAGGGAATGTGAAGTATGGAGTCCAGACAACTGCGACAGGTATTTGCTGTTTGCTTGGTTGTGACGATCTTCAGAACAGGTTGGAAATTTCATGGGTTGACTGGGATTTGCTTCAACGAATCAGTACCAAATGCTATAGTACACAGATGCATCATGTAGACGTTTGGTCGATTCGGATATAGTGGTTTAGCTGACGCATCGTGAACATACACACATGCAGTACATGATGTGCCACCAATGTGGGAGCTCTGGTCGCAGTTGCAATGACTGAGTAAAGGAACGTACTATATTTGTGCATTAGGTTTAGCCAAACAGCTGAGTCTGTCAGCATAAAAATATAGTGTGTTAATATAATAGTTTTAAACAAATTAATAAAGCATTCCGAAGGTTATGTTAAGTAAAAGTGGCTGACGGCTGATTGCAGCCACACTTAGGTTAGGTTAGGTAGTTGAGCTGCCAGCAAAATCGCCAGCACACTTAGACCATATTGGTCCATTGTGATACCCATAGTCAGACTACTACCACTGATCAACAACTCCAGTGATAGCGCCGTTAATTTGATCCCAACGGCAAATGGTGACTGGACCAGATTTGAAAACCCGATAAAAGCGTTCTAACTTTGCTTTTCACTGGGATTTGAACCGGGGACCCCTCTAACCAGGGGCAGGCACTCAACCAACGGCACCATCCAGCTGTGTCCATACTTAGCCTAATGTAGGTTTGTTGTGATACCACGTTTACTGACTTGATGGACTTACCTGGTTCCAGTTGGTTCTCATTACGAAGCGGCGTATGTTGCTTTTAAGCAAGCAACGGCGTGTTGAGAGTATTGACAGTATTGTGGATCCACCAATTGGCTTCAGGCTCTTGGGCTCCGAGGGTGACGTCTCCAGTAATCTAGCAGGTTGGTCATCGAATCCATAGTAGTGTCCTGGATACAGCTATAGCCCGTTTGTCAAAGCTATTAAGCGCCTATTTTTCTCCGATAGCTATTAGCTACTACGGAGGATCCGTATGTTCCTCTCCTAATATCCTCTGTAGGAATGTCATATGGCCTTCGAAGAGCAGAGATAGAGGCAGCCGTGCAAGACTTCAACGTGGGAGTCTCCGTGCAGGATGGTGCTGTGTGCGTGCGTTCTCCGCAGCTAGTGACAGTTTAGTTTTAAATGCGGTGTATGCCGCTCTAACCCCCAGCACTGCAGGAGCTGAAATGGACCTTCCAAGCCGGCGAAGGACCACTGGTCTCTGTGTTGTTTTGACGTTTCTCGTGTTTCATAATAAGTCATACGAGTAGCGGAGAAAGACAGGTCCAGGTGTTCAGAGATCCGCATTGCACAAATAAGATAGAAATTAATTCGGTATTTGCCAGGTATCCCGGTTACTATGTTCCTGGTTAGGTCCCCAGCCAAGCTGATCTTCGTCACGGGTGGTATAACATCTTGATACGGCTCACCCGAAGGGAGAATTAAGATAGGAACTTTTGAGACGGGAAGTAGGAGAGGGGTCGCGCCATTTTAGTTTCTAGCATAAAGGTGTGCCAAGCAAATGCAATACAAAACCCACGGTAAACTGTCCTAGATATTGAAAAAATGGCACCGGCAAAGACTGGTCTTGCTGCCAGGAACCAACAGTAAAAATGGCATTCTATTGCGAATTCCGTCCCATCAAGAGTAGGATGGATGCAAGTGACATCCTGTTTGTATCGAAAACGCTTGTTCACATTACGGCCGGCGTACGACATGGAATAAAGCAAAGACTAGACCATAAATGGAAGTCATACCCCATCCAAAATACCTTCGAATCAACTTAAAAAAATTACCTGTCTAGTTTAAGGCGACCTCGTTGTATAACACCTCGTCAGGGTAAAATGTATTGTACTCAGAGCTGGAGATAAATACGAAGACTCTGCATCTCATAACACCTTCTTAACTTTTCTACTTGAAGCACTCACGCTGAGTCCCTCCGGACAACCGCATGCCCTGTCCAGCCGGATGAGGGCCATGTTTAATTTTTGTATCTGTAAAGACAAAACCCAAATCTTTTCCATAAAAGCTTACTTCCACGATGAACCACACGGGACAGCCATAGGTGAGCATTGGTCGTATGAAGGCAATGTAGCCTCGCATAGAGTTGACTTTTTTAAGGCCGTGGCGTCCAACAACTGAGAATTTTCGCCAAATCTTGTTCGTTCCCGCTGAGGCCTTGTACAACGGCATCCTAAACAGAATGATTTAGAATTCTAGAAGTTGATATTCAACGTCTCTCGTCCAGTTATCGTAGCATGAGTGAATCGTAGTCACCCTGCGCTAGAGTGGTAATGTCCGCGATAGATGGACCTGACCTGTACGTCATTAGCGTACGCAATCACGTATATAACTTATCACATGGCTTAAGTAAATGTTGGACAGGATCGGCTAATTGACATCATCCTGTTGGAGATCACTTTGAATTTGAAAAATACCCGTAGAGGTCATCTTCCATGCCCATGGATGGATTACCTTCATTCTGTTATCAAGTTAGATGCTGTAGAATAACCATCTTGCCACAGCAAGGGATCGGGATATCCTACAACATTATTCTCAATTCTCAGCAAATACTTATCAACAATTTGATCGCTCTAAACAACTCCTCTCTCTCTCTACAAATTATTCATAAGTAACGTGGGTGCGCAGCTCTGGTGTCTACAAATTGTTAGGTGTTCAATTCACCTACGATCTAAGCACGGCTTCATCAGCTGCGAATGTTTCCTTCGGATCACACCAAAACGATCCAACTAGTATCACAATGGACCAAAAAGGTATAAGTGCACCCCAACCTACCTAATTGCATTGCCCATTGTCACTTTCAATGATTTGAGATTCAAAAGCTCTGCACATGCTCTGTATGCTTGCAGTAGACAACACGCAAGAAATCACAGAGAAAGTGTGATGAAAAACCCTTTAATTACGTACTTCCGCCCCCTCTATGCCCAAGGATGTGCAGTCGTAATTACTAACCACGAATAATCAATTTATTTCGCGAGCTTAGGGTCTTTTCATTGAACACCACTGAACCGCTGAAAGACTTCCTCATTGCACCGTTGCATCATCGCTGCCACTACACTAAAAGTTCCAAATGATTGGGCCAATTAAATTGGCGTTCGAGCCACAACCAACAACAGCCGATTCACCGAGACTACGCTCTCGCTCGCCTGCAGTGGCAGTGTCAGATAATTAAATTCCAATTTTCACCTCGGCGCGGTGCGAGGTGGATATCAAAATGCAATTCAAATGGCAGCCAGCATGGCTAGAATACACGGACATCATCGGCCGTCATCATAATCAACGCCCCTTTGGCAATTTGCTCCCAACCCGACAACAGACACGAGACCACAGCTCTCACAACACTAAAGGAGTCAAAGTTCTTCGGCGTAGTATGTGCGCTGCCAGTGTGCGTGTGTGTGTTATAATACAACCGGGAAGCATCAAGCCAGCATCTCCGATTTCGTTGTTCAAGGCACACGTTACACTCTTACAAGATCGCCAGGCGGTTCTATAGTTATGCCCACTGATGATGGTTGCAGTTGCCGAGTGATAGACACGAGCCACGGTGCACGGCAATTTTTGCATTCCACGGCAACAGTAGGGCCTGTCATTAGGTCTCGATTTCCTGGACACATAAAATTAATCGAAATCAATCAAGCGCATGATGCCACTGCACAGTAGGAGTAACCATCCATCCGCCTTCTGCTGTCTCTCAGCTTTCTTCTGGCACTCGACGTCCACCGACTCTGCGAAGTGTGTGCGTTTTTTGACGAGTTGCCATGGATGATGGGATTATAATTAGGAGGACGCGCTTCTCGTGCATTTCTGACGCGTACTTTGCTCATAAATCATCGCAATCAGAAAATTTGTTCAAACATCAACCGAGTCAGAGACATGTAGAACGCCCTCTTTTGATTGTTATCGTGTGGTGCAGAGACGCGGGAAACGGTTTCCCGTGCCCGTCATGGTCGCAAACGAAAAGAGGAACTCCTGCAGACACAAACAGCATACGTATGAGGGTGCAATGTGGACGCGGTGGCGGCTTACATGCGCTCGCTGGGGCCCGTGAGCGCGCAGCCAATTTTTCGCTTTGTCGAGCGTGAAAATGTATTTTTAGCACTGCATTTAGTTCATTTGATGAGCGCTTGCCCTCGTTTGCCGAAAGAGGAGTGGATATTTTTGAACGAGCTGTCTTCGCATCAAATGCCCATATTGTTTAAGTGTGATTTTTCGAGATGAGTTTCGAATTTTCTGCGTCAGTTGCTGCATTTCTTTTCTTGCTTGAGCGGATTTCTTGGAATCGGACGCTTAATTTTGTAGAATTGTTTTAAATCCTCAGAGTATCCTGTTAGCTTCTCGCTTTAGGTATGTGTGTGTCTAATGGAGGTTCTAAAAGGAAAACCCAAGCATTTGTGGCGTTTTGATACCACAGCTCTGAAAGAAGAAGACATGGAGGTTCGATTTCATTCAGACAAGAAGTTAAGGAACACCACTAACTACTTGATGGTCGCCTTGGATACTTCTTCGAGAGATTCGATAAGAAGTACTCCCAGAGCTCGATGTCTGGCTCTAGCAAGTGCTGCAGAGGTACAAAGAGAGTGATACAGGATGTCACTTTCTGATGCGAAATCATCACTACGGCAGCGGTCATTATAGGGGATGGCTAATTTCGATGCGTGTTCGCCTATTGGTCAGTGGTACTTGATGTTGCTTACAATTCTTGCGACATCGGTCCGAATTCTGTGAAGAATATCTGTTGTTCTAGCCAAGGTATAATCGGGCCAAGTTTTCCTAGATGTTAAACAATTGCTTAGACTAGCCCATCTAAGGCATCTTAAAGAAGTTCGCTGATATTCTTGCATTGGCCATCCCGGCACGTCGGCACGTCCATTGGGGTCGAAAGATGAAGTTCCGAAGTTGGGATCCTAACCGAGTTCGCCAACTTTCACTATTCCATCAACGAAGCCAGCTCAAAGCGACATAGACTATATTTCAGGTAATGCAGACCTTCTCAATGGCCTTAATTGTAGCCTGACTGTCCAGATATACAGCTATTCTATGTTGTTGTGTAGTGCTCTGGAATAGTCTGGATGTCTGAACGATGTGGATATGTCAAGAGCTTCTGAGGAAAGACCCACTCCGACTCCGTAATCCACTCGTATGAGCCGTCAATGCATGTACCCACATCTGGGACGAGACCGAGACGTCGTCCTTCCCATTTTTTTTTTATTTGTTTGCTATTTGTATGTCCATTTGTGGTATTTGTGGTAGTTACGCACAAGTCATAAGCTGTAGTGGCCCGTGGCGTTGTGGGTATGTGCGACCCCTACGCACTTGGACCTACCTGTCTAGGTTCGATTCCTGGTACGACAAGAAATACTATTCACGGCCCCATCTCTTGAAGCTAACTGTTTAGAAAAAGCTTCTCAAACTTAGCCTTTCGGAGTCGGCATAAAACTGTAGGTCCCTTCCACTCGTTATAGAACAATAGCACGTACAACACGAATGGTTGCTGAGAAGCTAGCCCCGGGCCCTCTACGGGCTGTAGCGCCAACCATATTATTATTCTTATAATTCATAAGCTAAGCACATTTTCTATTTCAAGGCAAACGACACCGGAAATAAATTGAGACCGAGGGAAAACAGAATAACTGCGGCAATTGGTTGAGGAGCATGTAAATGTTGCAACGTGTTGGGAGTCGATCGTAATGGGTATGTATTTCGTTGGTTATTAAAGAAGCAAAATATTGCAGTTATTGACGAAGGTGAGATAAAACAGAAAGCATTATGAAGAACTAGCGCCAGTGTTATTGTTCCATACCCGTCAGAACTTTTTGTGCAAGCCATGATAGCTGAGAAGTTGAACCAGTCATCAAATTTAGCCCTACACCTGCTGATAGTCCAACGAACTTTGACAGCATTCCTGCTACAGTTCCTCGTCCAAATGCCGCTCATCTATTCTTAACCTTTCATCATCAAGGGTTGTGCTTCAGGAATTACAAAAAAAGGTTTGATGAAAGTCGACACTAAAAAATAAGATGGACTTTCTACCGTTTTAAAGTTCGAGTGTGTTGATAACGTTAAATATATAAAATTTTTGACTATAAATGCCAATGTAAACGTCGATACGCTCTATAATAAATTAAAGTCGACTTTAAATGACTATCATTTGCGCCAGTGTGTATACTCGGATCTTGTAAAACCTACAAATTTCTCTTATTAGATTATTCGTTATTGCAATCGAAAGCATTTTCGTAGTATTGTTTCAGGGTTCTGCAGTACATTATACCTTCTTCTAAATTAAGTACACACCAATAGCACACTTTTGATTACAGTGGCAGAAAGCATTCCCAATACACACTCTCATGTGGACTTGAATATCGAGGTTAAGGCAAGAAATTCATCAAGTTGGTATTTGGACTCTTCGGTTGGCGGTTAATGTTATCATTCTCTGTAACCTCTGGCACAATTTTGATGACAAAGGGTGAGTTGCTAAGTAAAACAAACATGCAACACCTAGTAAATGGGGATTATAAGGGACTATTGTGCGCTGGCTATAATTAGCTTGGAACAAACCAATTCGATGAAAGAGGCCCTATCTTGACTGTGGTCAGATCTCGGGATAAAATTACATTTCATTCAAAGCCTTCCATATATCATAGACATGTCGCCCATATGACCCCAAGAAACATTTTTGCTAGGAATATTGAAACACTAATCCCAAATTGGGAATTCTGCGAGACACTCCATCCCTCTCAGGCAGTCTCACATATCTTCACGGATGTCTCTAAAATGGAGCGGGATGCAATACGCGAAGCACAGTCACGAATTAAACAGAATTTAATATCAGCTGGTGTTAATTTCATCTTCGTAGTCAGGCGGTATCTCTTAACTCTAAGCTGCTTTAAAACTCGACTTTATGTTAAACTAGGCATTGTAAATTACTGCTGTGTAAGATAGCAACCGTTTGACCTATCCTGGACGAACTGACCTAAACTGTACCCCAAAAACTTGCCGTCCGTAGCCAGACTATATGTTGGAAACTGTCTATTTGGAAATCATGCAAGGCAACTTGGATTGGGCTAGGATGAGATATGTAATTTGACATGTTCTATGTACCTGGTCCGCTTGGCATCCATCGGACATCGATTCCTTGTAGCAACTTAGAGATCTCATTCATCACTTCGTTGCGAGATCTACAGTTTTCCTGGCAATTGCATGTGCCGCTAGAAATATGGATGATTTTAAATTTTGGCTATAGAGATCAAGTCCAAGCTGATCGCTGGCTGCCACCTAAGCTTCTTAGCAGGCAACACTCGATGCTGGCTTTCGGGTCATAGAGACATAGTCGGTATTGAGGCAGTGGATGACATGATCATAGAAGAACAAAAAAATGTGGGAATCTCTAGCCGCCTGCGGCTCAATTTCATAGTGCAAAAAACCGAGAAACTCCTTCAATGTGACAAAAAATTGCTCCGGATGGTATTTGGAGAATTTTTATTATTTTCCCTTTGTCACTCCTCTTGGGAGCATAGGGCTTCCACTTGGCATCTCCATCTCACTTGGTTGGTTGCAGCTGTCTCCAGGTGTTCTCTGGATGTTTTGCCTTGAGGGTACCATTCTAACTCCATTCTGGTAATGCTGTCGGCTTTTTCCTGACGGTGTATCCGAAACATTTCCATTTGCGTTTCTTAATCTGTATCACAATTGGTTCCTCTCTTGTCATTTGGCATAACAAATCCACGTCCCTGATGATGTTTTTTTTTGTTTCCTTCGATGGTAATATTTTGCTCTGTCTCAGGTGTTGATTCTCATGGCCTTAGTCTTCTAGATATTTATCTCTAATCCGGTGCATCGTGCTAATCTTGTGAGTTGCTCTAATTTTGCTTGGATGTCGCTGAGCTTATGTTGAGCAAATATCGTCTAAGTCCTCGAGTTGTCATGTGAGACTCCAAGTCATTCCACGTCTCTCATAATTTCATCCAGGACAATTGTGAACAGTTGAAGTGAGATGGGCATCCTTGCTTTACTCCTGTATTTGTAGTGAAAGAGTCACTGATGCTTCTGTTATGCAGTGCCGCAAGATCCGCATCTTCGTACATTGCTCTAATGTTGTTAATTATTTTCTGGGGTACTCGTGGAAGTGGAATAAAGAAAGTAACCCATGAATTCATTTGCCGAGGCTGTGGTAACGAAGAAAAAAAAGAGGATGCTCCTTACTACCTTTGCCACTGCCCTAGTCTCTGCCAATTGGGATACAGAACACTGGGAGAACCAGACATCCAGCTATCTTATCATTCACCTAAGTGTAGCTTTGCAGCATCGTAAATGCCTCATTCTCATTATTAATATCCTCCGTACCTGCCAAAATGTGTGTATTCACGTGCACCCGTATTTAAGGTTACACTTAATTTGCATAAACAAACACTGAACAACGGTTTACAACAGTTTGATCAATTCAATTTGAACGTCGGAGGAGTATATCCCGACTATTCCTATCTATTCTGGAGCAACCGTCCACACTGACTTGCCTTACCTTAAATATCATACTTAATAGATTTTAATTACATCACAACTGGCGATGTTCCTCAATGGATAGGCTAATGACAGGAACTCGATCGCTCACAGTGAATTAGTTCCCTAATTGCTGACATCGAACAACCGGCAATTTGCAAAAGTGGCAAGTTAACAAAGAGGATAACTAAAAATTTAAATAAATGCAAAGTCACAGGCGCGTTTCAAAATGGCCTACTTTGCGGCTGCCACTAAATCCGGTTCACAAGAGCGCATCCTACAGCGCATCTCAGCGCACTCGTCAGCGACGAGAAAATCATTCACCTCCACTCATCCACTATGCAAACAGCACGGTGGATCTTGCATGATTCTATCGAACACGAATCAAAACATATCATTAGCTGCCAATTTTGGATTGCGTGCCGAGCCTGCAAGCATTGTAGTGCCTTCCACCGGCACCACCACGAGGTGCCTCATTACTTTTAATGGTCGCAGAACCCTAACCAAAGCCAGCAAATATCGTGAAAATTACGCGGGAAACAAGTGGTGGATTACGTAATTAACATTTCGTAATGGGGTCCATGCATAGTCGCAACGCGACTCTTCAAGGCAGCCAGCTAGCACGTCTCGCTCAGCCGCCCGCCTCGCTCTTCGGCCAGCAAGCGTGTCACATGAGGATGCACAATGGCAATTCCATGATTTATTTGGTCATCTCGGCCAATTGGAAGACAACGACAAGGCACACAACGAGAAATGCATCTCCACGCGGCAAGCGCTTACCCACGACTTAATGGCGAGCGCTGCTCAACACCATGCCGCGGCAGCGGCCGCGGTCGCCGCCACAGAATGGAGGTCAGTGGAGGCATGTGGGCTCGTCGGAGTGCCAAACAAACACACACGGACACACACCGTTAAGCTCTTATCTCAGTGACATGCAAATGGCAAAGTTAAGTTGCGTCACGATCCAACGGCATACACCGAGAGTCGTTCCACGAAACACTTGTTGTCTCCCAGCATATAGGGGCACGGTGTCTGCCTCCCTGCCATGCCCTGCCCCGAAGGTGTGGGATGCGAAGCCGTTCGCTCCGTGCATGTCCAGTGATTACACCGAAAGTATCTTTAAGCCGCAAAAATATATTGATCCATCAATCTCGTCGTGTCGGTAATCCACCCGTGACCCACAATCCTAAGCTCCGATCGCCCGGGAACAATTAAAGTGGTTATTTATGGGTCAGTAATCGGAACGCTGAGACTCCGAAACCCCGAAACTCGTGAGGTGGACGTCAACGCCCCAAGACAAACACAACCGCAGACAGCATCAAAACAAACCCAAAAATTTGTGCCAAAATACCTTCCGAGCGGCGGCGAAAGAGGAGAATCGCTGTGGTTCACTCTACATCTGAATGTTTGCATTGTTAGCATTGCAAACAAGACCCCGCGTCCTCGCCACCCACCAGCAGCACCATCATCATCTCCTCGGAATCCGATTTTCATAAATCTCGGAACCCCTTGTGGACTCTGGTCTCCTTGGCGTTACCACAAATCTCATGTTCGCTTTAATTGGAAACTGGGAAGGTACACTTTGCTGATCCGCATCCCGGTTGTGTGTTCAATTTATCAGAGTGCCCAGTGAATCGGGGTCGTGTCTGGATTGTTTTATTAAATTAATTGTGTTTCTTGCAGAATCTGAGTGTATTTTTGGCAAAAGAGGGCTAGCCCCGTATTATTGGACACAACATCGTCAAGGATTTGAGAGGCTCTCGTCTTGTAAAAACACACAAGCTCAGGTGGGTCGGAAATTACTTCAACAAACAGGAGCCAGTGCCATCGATGGCAGATGATGGGGTAATTCGTCATCACTTGCGGCATTAAATGGGTGCAGTTGGATGACATTGTCACCGGATATTGCATGGATTTAGTGATATGTTCTGGTCCCTCGTCGTGTTCTCGTCAACCATGTCGTGTTGTATTTCAGAGGGCTTGGGGTGGTCTCGTAACTTCTTGTGCCAAATTAGATGACTCTCGACAGTGATTCTTAACAACTTTCTACTACTTCGGTGGTATGGAAAAAAATAAATGATATGACGAGTGGGAATCCTCAGCTCAGTTGGTCTTCAACGTTGTCTCGTTGGGATACGCTTAGTCGCGACACAAGTCATCGAACGAGCAGCATATGGGCACCGCTCCTAACGACCAATATCCTTTAAATGAGTTAGGTTTCTTTGTGGTATATAGAATCTACCGTGGACATATTTTAAAAAAAATATATTTTAACTATCGTCGCTACTGCCAACCGCTGTTTTATCGGGTTCAAAAGACAATTGATTAATAGAGCTGTCCCCTAAAGGACCAAGTTGATTTTATACGATAGAGAGGCATAGACAATCTTCACAGCGAATAAAGAAGTTGGGTTCTTCGAGAGAAAAGGTTCTTCGTCTGCGATCTTTGGTCTTGCATTGTTGGCATCTGTAGAAAAAGATTCCACCACGAACTGAATGAGCTGTACAACAACTACGGATTCAACATCTAAGGTGGATGTAGAGAGAGAAGAGAAGAGTCGACTGCGAACCAGTGTGACTACACAACAGAGGTAGTCCAGGACTTGGGTGGCGCATCCAAGTGGAAAAGGGGTCTCAACCAACTAAGCGCGCCAAACTGGAGGCAACTATCCAGCATTAGCACTAGTTGGAGGGGCTTGTTGCTTAAGGTAAAGGTCCACACCGGACTGTAGCGCCACACGAAGAAGAAAAAGGATATAAGGACCGCATTGGACCATTGGATTTGGAAATACTTTTGACTTTTTATGGAAATGAAAACATTACTTAAATTTTCCCTCTATCTCTAAGATCGAGACTAGTTTTTCCGCACTCTTGTCAGTTTTCTAACTCGTCAGTTTGTGCACGATGACGACTCCATCGTCAATGATCGGTAGCAAGCTCACCGAGACCTGTCATATGCCGTCTTCAACATCCTTCAACTCACTGGCCAACACTAGAAGCGCAGTCCTCCAGAACTACGTTCATCTGTCAGCATATGCCGATGATATTGGAATGGTTGATCGAACGCAGTGAGCCTTTAATATAGCGTGAGCGGCTAACGAAAGAAAAACGAGATATATGCTGTCTTCGAGAAAGAACATGTAACGCCAAATGTCGTCGCAATTGGCAGAAATACACAAAGTTAAGTGTGGGTCTTCGTCACTTCGGATCCACTACATGGACAGGCTTGCTGGATCTAGCTCCGGAACACATAAAAAAAGTAGAGGAATCCGAAAAAAAACCGAGAAATACAGATCGACACCCTCCAGGTCAAGGTGACATTTTGTTTTTTAATTATTCTTATTTTCGGTATATTGAACCTTAAGCACTGGCCAAGTGACTAAAACTAGTTTAGTGGACCCATTACTCTCTGCCCAACTTCAGAGCTTGACTATGTCCTTGGACTTATCCTGTCACACTTACTCATAATTATTGCAACGAGTGAGCCGATGAATTTGGGAGGCGGGCCAGCCACTGTCAACAACAGCCACCCCTCAATAAAATTAACAAAAATTATAAAATTAGCCGACCCCATCACCCTAACAACTTAACGATCCTATGAATAAATACGAGAAAGAGAGCCAGAATTGTAAATATTATTATCGGCCACTTTCTAATAGCCAATCCTGCAGTGAGCTCTAGAGACGAAGAGGATGACGAAATAATCAAACCACTACATCGGCACTGCCCTGCGCTTTCAAGAACTAGGTGACAGCTGCTAGGTGAATATACATTCAACAATCTTGGAGAAGTAGTGGACATTAAACTATAATGAACAGCATTAAAAAAAATTGTCAACTGTAAGGCACTCAAGCGGATGCAATTACTGGCCTGCATGTGTATCAGCGGTGCGTTGAGAACCACTTAACATACTCATCCACCTTCCTTCACTAAAACTATTCGGTAAACAAGTAGCAGCCAGCACAGCCCTTGGACTTAAAACACTCCGACTGTGGTCCGAACTCACATCGGTCAACTTCTTCCCAACGAAAACGATCCCCTACTACCCCAAGCTATCTTCGAGAAGAAATTCTTCATCAGCATTCCTTCCAGATCGGACTGGATGTTTGACAACCAGACGCTGACTGATCCCCAGCCATCTACACAGGCGAACGAAGAGGTGGATGTAGGTGTCAGAGACCTCAATCTTGCCCTCTCCTTTAAACTCGCTGACTACTGGAGCGTTTTTCAAGCAGAAACCATTGCGATAAAAGAGACACTGTCCTGGATCAAGAACAATGTAATATCCGCATCTGTTCGGACAGTCAGGCCTCAATTAAGTCCTTGAACAATGTCATGTTCAATTCAAAAACACCCATCCTTAATTGCAGGCTGTCTCTTAACGAGGTGGCGGACCATTTCAATAAACCTCACTGTGACATTCAGGACAATTGCAAAGCCAATCAAGTCGCAAAATGTGGTACAACCTCTTCCCTAGCACCAGGAGGAGATCCACCTTCTATGCATCGGCATCGCTACATCATACTATCTTCTTAATGTACACACAATTATAACAAACAAGTGGCTAGAAGGCACCACCTGCCGTAAAACAAAGGAAATATGGCCCGCACTTTAACTTAAACGATCACTCTGTCTGCTTAGACTAGGCAGACAGACACTCAGGATCCTCATCGCTGTCATAACTAGACACTGAACAATTGACACACACCTCTGAAGGATAGTTGTGAAATGAGGATGAAGAAATTACACATCACCTCCTCTGCTTGTGCAGTGCTCTGGCTATTCGTGAGTACTCACAAAGACCGAAGGGCCTACTTTTACAACAGCCTCAGCAAACTGAATGGAGTCAATATAGGCCAGCTAATCCACTTCGTCACAAGCACCAACTAGTTCCAGGTATAGGAGTAAGTCAATCCGCATGTCACCACAATGGGCCTGTATTGTGGTCTAAGTGTGACCGCTCTAGCAGCCAGCCACTCTTACCTAACTTAACTTACCTATTTGCATTCATAGCGATTGTCGGAAAGGGATCTAACCACTACGCATCTACGGATGAATTTGGACAACAATTGAGGTGGTAAAAATAAGCGGAGAAGTGACTGACTGCAGATAGCTGGCTAATATTGTAATATCATGTGGACTGGACCTCTATTACTGGAACAAGTTGGTGCTTTCTACGCTGATATAATTCTACTTAGTACTTACTTACTTCTCCGGCCGGCGACCCAAGGGACTGAGCCTGAGTAGTGACCATCTTCCATCGATGACGGTCCAAGGGCGATTCTACTGACGTCGGATATCCACTGGCATCTTAGTCTTACTTGGTGTGCAACTGGGAATAGCATTAGAAGGAATTTACTCAGTTAAAGCACAGTCAACTACATCAATCTACAAGCGGATAAATTAGGTTAGGTTAGGTTGCAGTGGCTGGCTGCCAAAAGCCAGCAAGCCCATTGTGATACCACGCGGATCAACTACTCCTAATCTTGGAACCAGTTGGTGCTTATAATAAAGCTATTTAGCTGGCGCTTGTTAGTTCGCTGGGGTCGTGGAAATAGTAGGATCCTAGATGCTAGCACCAACGACTGGCCAGAGCGCTATAAGAGCAGAGGAGGTGGTTTCTATCTCCACTTCATCCATGCAGCTTCTTCAGAAAGCGTGTATGCCGATTGCGCTGTGTCCGGTTATGACTCCGATCTGAGCCTCTTAGTCACTGTTTGCTGAGTCTGAGCGGACTGAGTGACCGATTTAGGTTGAGTAAAGGTCGTATTTCCTTCGTTTTAAGGCAGGTGGTGCCTTCTAGCCACTTGTGGTTGATTGTTATAATTCTGTGTATCTAAAGAAAATGGTAGGATGTAGCGATGCCGATGCATCGAAGGTGGATGTGCTCCTGGTGTTAGAGAAGAGGTTGTACCACACTTTGCAATTGCCCGGTATGTCACAATGTCCTGGCATCCACATGAAGTGTTTATTGAAGTCCTTAGCCACCTAGTTAAGAGACAGCCTACTACTAACGCATGTTTTTGAATTGAACATGACGCTGGTCAAGAACTTAATTACGGCTTGGCTGTCCGAACAGATGGTGATATCCCTTTTGGATATGTTGCGGCAGCTGTCACATTCTTTTTCTCTGTAAAAAAGTGAGATTAGGTTAAGGTTAGGTTTAGATATGAGGTGGGTAGTCTTTCATTATACTGTTCTTGAGCCAGGACAGTCTTGTTGATTACCAGTCATTAATTCGGAGATCGAATACAGAATTCACGCGTTTCTAAAGTTTGCACTCAACACCGCCCTTAAAGCCTGAGTCAACCTTTCACTCTCCCATGCTGCTCTGGCATTTCACACATGTCGTCTAATTGAGTCGGTTCTACTTGTTGTAGTCCCCATCCACCTGACCCAGCATCTCACCAGACGTAATCCTTCATGAAGGCATACCAGCTTCTGATTCCGCTCGGTAGACCACCCAGACTTGGTGATACCAAAACTTGCCTCCTCCTAACCAACACCCCTTTACGGCCGAATCAATCGACCGGCCTGCTGCCTGAGTATCAAAACTCGTACCCGAAAGGAAGGCAGTCGATGGTAGCGCTCTGTTTTAACTTTCATATGGTAATTGCGCTCTTGCAACCTATTTCCATGCCGCCAGTCGTGAGTTAATGTCGTCACAACGACTCAAGTTCTACATCAGCGAAGAGCACTCGGAAAATCAATAAGGTCCGCCATGCAGATGCAGGTGAACTGGCGCAGACTGCACCGCGGCTATAATGCTTCGAAATGATTTCCTCTCCGCAAGGAGTCAAAGGCCATTGGCACACTTTTCAGCAAGGAGGGCCATTCGAAAACCAATAGAATCCCATAAAAACCAACAGACAACCGGGGCAGTGTTTCTCTGCGGTCGATTGTGCAACTCGGAGCGCGCAAGACAATTTGAAAAGTGGAGCAAAGAACAAGACACACTAATTTCGGAGTGTACTAGCGCAGCACCGCGTCGCCACCGTCGCTGCCACTTGGCACGGATAGTCCTCTGGTATTTGGCCATTTCCTCTCGTCTATTCAGCGGTATCCACCTTTCTTGCGGTGGTCCAATTTCGAAGTTGGTTACTGCACTCCGCCCTCTTCGATTATGATGAGGTGCTACACGACCGAAAGTTTATAGTCGTTTGCAGTAATAGCGGACGGCCAGCGAGCTGAAGGAAGAACGTGCGCGTGTGCACGCTGAGAAGGCTTTTTATTATCGTGTTGCCAATACAATAAAATTCAATTAAATTGACCACTGTCTACTGCCACTGAGTTGAAGTGAGTTCGAGAACAGATTTCACCTGAGCAACGCTGCGCTGGACAGAGCCAAGCCAACAATTTGCTTAGGGCGGTACTCAACTGCTCCAGCTTCAATTGATTTTGGTGGCAAAACGCTACAATTTGTGCAGAGTGTGCTGCAGCCCCAGCCCCAGCCCCAGCGCCAGTCGCAACGGGAACGGCGCACTCAGTCATTCAATTCAATCGCTGTGCAGTCCGGAGCTGTGGGCGGTTGTAGAGGTTGGCTTGTGATGGTTGAGTCCAACAAGGGGCTAGGTTATGTGGCAAAGAGGTGGCTCGCTCCTTCGAGTGTCCTGCATTGAGTGGCACACATGCTCGACCACTGGTCTTACAGAAGTGAAAATGACTTCACCGCCGGAGTTATCATTTAATTTTAATTGAACCCTGGTGCTATTGTGGATTTCATTGCAATAGCAGCTATTTCCTAATCGGTTTGGGGAAGGGGGTTCGCTGCAACTGTCTCAGGCAGCAATTCTGCTGCCTTTCCACAGAGGGGGTGACGGCGACTAGTGATTACGGATCTGGTCGTTAGTTTATGATGGTTGACGGGCAACGGAAGCGTGTTAGTGAGAGAGTTTGCCAAGATATTAGTCATTGGTTGAGAGTTTGCTGGTACCAGAGTCATTGGATTTTTTTATTCCGTGATTTCATTTATAAGAGCGGTGAGGCCCGCAACTACAAGTGTGTGTTGAGAGATAGTTCGACGAATGGATTGTGTTTGCTTCCTCTTGTGTTGATTAACACAAGTTAAATTAATGAAGGCGTAGTAAAGTCGCAGTGGATACTGAGAATCCGGAAAGATCACTTCTGCAGACACCAATACCGCTGTCAGGCAGAGTCTTCCACTCAATACAATGGACGATGATAGAAGAGAATTCCGTCCTCCCGACCTAGACGAACTCAAGATAGCGATATTAAGACTAAAGTCGAATAAAGCTTCTGGTGCAGGACTGTCTACAGAACTCTTTAAGGCATGTGGAGATGAGCTGGTAGGGAACAAACACTACTTTTCTGGATGAAGGAATGACCGATGAGTGGAATCTCAGTACCGTTTGCCCGATCTACAAAACAGCAGACCTCTTTAACTATGCCAATGACCGAGGAAAAAGTGGTGGCTGTGACGCAGTGGGTAATTACGTTGACTCAAACCTTGCGAACGAAGAGGTTGACAAGTACCTCATGCAAATGGACGACGTAATAAAACGACGGACGAAAATATTCCGACGGTAATGCAGATCGACGACGGCGGAAATGCTACCATCGATGCACTTCACATGCACAAAGGTAATCAGCTGTCAAGACTCAAGTTACTTCTTTCCTTTAAATGTTCTGTATCATTTAGGACTAAGTCCTTTAAGATTTATTAACCCAGTGATGGAGATAAAGGAAACGGTATAAAGGAGAGTTAAAGAAGAGAAGTGAAAGGATAGCGAGTGAGGTGACGATGCGCGTTAGTTTTGAATCCTTGCAGGTTGTATGTTTCTGGGAATATTGAGGAAGGTAATTTATTCCGCAATCTAGGTGTGCGACTGAGAAACGAACTTCTAAATTTCACTCTGCTCCTGAATTCTGGTCTTCGTAAGCTGCACGTGTATTCCTATTGAACAGACGGACAGGGGGATACAAGTGTATAGTTCATCCCATCATTTGTGGTTAAAGTACCTCTATGGGAGCGCTAAGCATCCAACATTGCGGCGGTGTTCTAGTAAAGACAATTGGGTGCATAATGTCAGATCCCTCATTAGTCAACATGCTTGTCGTTGGACACGGTCTAGCGTACTCAATCAAATGGGCGGAGCTCCCGCCCAAACATGCGAGTTGTATTCTAGCTTCGGACGGATATGCATATGCTTTGTATATTGTTGCCAAATCGGTAGGAGTGAAAAACCTTTTACAACGTTTGAGGAACCCGAGGCATCTTGAGCCACTTCAATAATCAGCTGGTTCCAACGATGGTCATAGCTGATGTGCATACCAAGCATTGACAAACCGTCATTTTCCTCAACGTCTACTCCATTAATATTGCGCAGGCGTACAGATCCTCAAAACGCGGAAGTAAGGTCACTTAAATCGGTGATCAAGAACCTCTAACAGTTAATACGAATAAATTACAGCTTGGCTATAAGCTTGTGCTGGGGACAATAAGATCCGGTATGTACGATGTAACAACCCGGGTATGCTCCCGCAAGTAAATAATAGACAAAGACGACATTCAGGTTGTCTAGACTTCCCAGAACGACAAATAAGGGTAAATTACACGCCTTAGTTGGCATCGATCCTACTTCGATATACAATGACTTCTTCGTGGATGATGATGACCAGGAAAGAGTGTAACTGTTGCTGAATTCCAGCGTCACAATGGGCAGCTATAACTTCGAGGTGGTTAAGGACTTCGTATCCGCAGTAAACAGTGCAAAAACCATGTGTACCGAAATCAAACACAGAGCAACTCTTGCCAACCGCTGTTTCTTCGGGCTCAGGAGGTAATAGAGCCGTCTCTCGAAGGAACAAGCTGATTTTATATAAGACACTGATTACCCCAGTCCTGCTGTACGGAGCAGAGGAATGGACAATCTCAAAAGCCGGTACAAAATCCATGGTCTCTTCGAAAGAAAGGTTCTGCGGAAAGTCTAGCGCTTGCAACGTCTACGGATCCAAATCCTAAGGTGGCTGGGTCATGTAGACCGTATGGACAACTCCGATCCGGCCCGAAGTGTCTTCGACTCCGAACTAGTGGGACTACACAACAGAAGTCGCCCGAATTGTATGTGGCGCACTAAAGTGGAGAAGATGCTCAAGCAACTTAGCATGAAAAAATGGAGGCAGGTAGCCAGAGATCGCTCTAATTCGAGAAGCTTGTTATTTGCTGTTCTGGCTAACCCCGAACTAAAGCTCCAAACAAAGAAAAAGATGAAGAAGCTGAAAGGCTAATCAGACCATCACTTGTGCCTATATCCGCTGCAAGTCGCATTTTTATATCAAATCATCGTTAGACTGTAGATCTCAGTTCATTTCAGAACGTCACTTCACTTGGGACACTCTTTACTTGACTTGGATGCAACACTATCATGTGTTATATTATAAATATTGAAAATCTGCTTGATATTTTTTCCAGTTGAGGGTTTCGGTATTCATGTAGAGAATTACTCTGATAAATAACTGATGGTAATTCAAATCACGAGATATCCAACCAACAGTTCGTTATCAAGAAGTTTACATTTTTTTTAGTGACATCTACCCGTCAAAACGAGCTGCAGTGCACCATATCCCCTATTGCGCTTAAGAACCTCATGCAGTCGTTCAGTTTTAACATTATGTTAAGCCTGGCGGATATTTCGAGGTTTTTACGGTGCTATGACATCAGCGGAGGAACACTCTCCTTGTGCACAAATCATATACACACACCAGAAAGTTTCTCTAAATGCGTTGCATACGAATAGGCTTACCAAGTACTGGTACGATTCTTCCTTCACTGTTTAAGAGCTTCTGATTTTGATGAAACTGAACGAAGGAATAAATGGAATTTCCCTCTCATAGATTTACCATACGAAGGACTTTTACCAATGACAACAGGGAAATGTAGGCTTTTGGATATTGTGTACATAAACCTTCATATGTCCAAGAAATAGCATATGCTCCACCATTCTGACATCAAATGGGGAAGGGAGCAAAAATCTTCTTGTATTCGATAATGACTGTCTCTACTTTACTTACCGAAGACACAGACTGAATTGAATTTCGCAGCAACAGTACAAGAAGTGAATGAATACAACAAAGTACAAAAATCGTTGCAGCAGCAAGGGTCAAAACAGAATTTTAATTTTGTTGGTTCTTCCGGTTAGCAACTGAAAGTATGCTGCAATTGAAACACAATTCTGCTTGGTCTGTCCATTCTGGTATAGTGCCTCAAAAAATAGTTCCAGAGCTGACTTCAAAAAGAATTAGGTGAGCAATGACCGTTGTGGCGTAGTGCGTAAGTGAGCGCCTATCAAACACTTCTCACAAGTCAAAAGAGCCACCCGATTAGAGTCTATAACAAAAAGTTTTCAAACTTTATATTACTCGCAAATCGCGAAGAATCATATTCGAGCTATGGCATTGTCAGTTTGCAAAAGCATCATATGACCACCTGACCTTACGTCATTTTTAAGTTACAATAGAATTCACTTATAGTGACCTCGGTTGTAACGACATTTCGGTTATAACGACGAAGATAAAAGCTAAAGTTTGGTTTCCTATTCAATAACGATAACAAAAACGGTTTCTTGTCACGAAACCTGGATATGACGACCAAAAATAGTACAGAAGGGTGAATTGTCGCTACTTTTGTCTTATTCATGTGTTTACTATCTAGACAGGACACAGTTACATATGACTGAATGCATCTGGAGTTTATTTCTATCGATTTTTGGGTCAGTTGAGCTTATTTTTCATTCAGAAGCGTTCATTCAGACTGCTTACACAAGCTAAGGAAACGATTTAATCATTAAATTTTAGTTATAAACCAGTGTGTTTTATGTTGTGAAATGTAATCTAAAAAACGAAAAACTTTTACAATTGAGGAAAAGTCTGCCACAAATTGGAGACTTGAAGCCGGAGAATCTAACTCAAATCTGGCAAAAGAATTTAATGTTTCGCTTTCAACAATCAGCGGAATGTGGAAAAACAAAGAAGCTGTTCAGAAAAGTTTTGAATCGAAATCAATAAAAGTAAAAATGATTCGTTCTTTAAAAAATGTTGACATTGATGAAACACTTCTGAAATGGTTTAAGACTCAGAGGACTAATAATGTGCCCATCAAAGGGCCACTACTGCAAATAAAAGCAAATTAAATTGCACAACTTCTTGGAAAGGATTTCAACTGTACTGAAAGTCTGGCTTAACAAATAATGTGTTGCAAGTTGAGAAGAAGTTAGAAGTTCCTTATCTTAACAATAAACGCCAGTTGAGTATTACAGATTTGTTTAAAAGAACGGAATCGTAATATAATATTTGCTAAAAAGAAAAAATGTAACTTTGTATGTGCATACATATACATATATGTACTTGATTTTCATTTAAATGAAATAAAAATACAACACATAAAATATAAATAAATATTTGATTTTTTTTCCATTCTGATATAGCGACATACGGTTATAACGACGAAAATTCGTCTCGTTATAACCGAATTCTACTGTATTTTACTTTCCTGATTAAGGAACAGTGTAGAAGGTACGTGGGACGGATAAACAGTAAAGTAACTTACACCGCTCCTGCATGGCCTCAGATAGTATTTGGGGTAGGTGCGAGGTTGGATGTATCCAATGCCGATTCACTTCCATGTTTCAGATGAATTTTTGAGCAGAAAAGTTTTTTGTTAGTGACAATATAAGCACTTCTCTTGGCTTTTTTACAAATGGCCCTATGTCGCTAAAAAAGATGGTCTTATGACTGACGCTTTAGCAAAGTGACGTAAGGCCCTGTTGCTAAATCAGGTGTCGAAGGTGGTAATGCGGAACGATGTGAGTTGAGTTCTTGGCCTTGTGGTTTCCAAGAACCCATACAATGTGAGGTAGTGGGATATAGTGGTTCAGATAATAAGAGTTATGTGCACGCAATTTTGTACATCACCGTGCGGACTGATCCAAATGAAATGCTGACAGTATCAGCAAGGTCTCTAATTGTCAATTGGTGAGGAGTGCGTGCTTCATTTCGTGAGTGCAGGGGTGGAATCGGCTAAGGCGGTTTGCAATCGTGTTTCTTGCTCTGCGTATTGTGATTGTCAATTTAATACCAAGTTTCACAGTGGACGTTTAAACTCCACTTTTGGTTTAAACTTCAATTCGCTGATTTGTTCGGTCTCATAGTTGCGTTTAAACCTGGAACTGAGTTGTCGTACTTCAATATTTGTATTTGCGACAAATGCGATGCATTTGATATGAATAAAACAGACTGCATCGCGCTCTACAACGAATTGCACCTTGTGGCTGCAATATTGCAACGTACGCAAAATCAAACCTTGCGACTACGCTGGTGTCAAGTTGTATTCGCGCGAGAGGCGTGAATTCCTTCTGTGATTTCTGGTCACACGGCTCAATACAGAAAATATTCTTACCTGAGCTCGATTTATGTATATTACTATTTATTTACTTACTTCTGGGAAAGACAATTTTAGAAATTTAGACTATTTTAGTGTTTTTTTTAAATATGTATATTATTTTATTTTTTTTGTACGGTGCCACAATTTTGAATTCTTTGTCGTTCATCAGTTCTGCGGATCAGATGATGGGGACATTCGTGCCACGTGACCAAACTACCGAAGCATAGCCCTTTCCGTTCGAAGAAGCAGCTGCTCAATGTGCTCAAATGCCACAACAGCACAAAGAAATCTCATCTCAGCAGTTTGCACTCGCGATCTTATTCTTTCGGTCATTACCCAAATTTCATGACCATAGGTGAGAGTTTGTCCTGTCACCTCTCCTTTTCATTATAGTTATCAGGCCTGGATGACCCTTGGATGATCTAAGCCTGAATAATAGCTTTTTTCCTTTGCTGACTGTCCTAGGCTCCCTGTTTGCAGTCCAAAGCCAAACTGTCTTGCGTCCACGAAAAATTGGTCTTTTTACCGGAGTATTTTTACTCCCCTTCTGGAACCAGGAGGCTCAGATTCGAAGGCCCTCTTAGCTGGAGCATAGGTGTCAATGCGCTTGATTTGCAGTTGAAGGATTTTTGCCTTCCGGACATCCACATCTTGGTTCGCGGTTATATCTTCTCCTCCATTCATCATCCTCGCAGATGGATTTGTGTAACCCAACAGTTAGACTGGCTTGTAAAATATAGTGGCTTCCGTGTTTACAGCTCACTGCTGCGCTATCTTATCCCTAACCAGAAATCACACGACAGCGCATCTTCTTGCAGGTTTCGAACGGCTCAGAGGTCCTTGAACAGAACTGCACGGTGCATCGCGTATTTGTTAGCGTCGTGCGACACAACCGGACCAATTTTCCCGGGATCCAGAGTTCGGGCATCACTTCCTTGCCATAATTGCTGTCGTATGCGACCCACAAGAATCTGTAAGGATTCATCATTCAAAAACGACGAGTTCGTTGTCTCTCTGTACCTGAAAATTTATTCACAGGACGCCATTTTATCATGTTTAAGTGCCGAACATTCATATTGGAGCAACAACGAAATATTCCAAGAAGAAACCAAAGCCGGAGGATAATTGAAAAGGAACCCTACCTATTCGTTGCCGAAGCAAAATCAATTTAAAAGTATCAACTCAATATTTTACAAATGATGCAGCATGTATAAATTGCTCCTGTAACACACAAACATACCATCAGTTGAGAGAAAAATCAATTCCTTTCAATAAATCATGTCATTAACCACCCCAAGGCGTCCGTTCCGACAGCGTTCCTCATCAATAATCAATGATCTGCTCTGAGATTCGTTAAAAAGCACTTCGCAGTTCACTCCTCGGCTACCCGATGTCGATGCGGACGTCGATTCCGGTGCGGATGCCGGTGCGGATGCCCGAAATTTCGAACAAACGAAAACCGAAAGAGTCAAAGGAAAGATTAATAAAAAATGAGGAATCTCACAACACAATTAAAATCCCATTTATAGCTACCGAATTCGTTTGTCATTTATCATTAAGATAAACGTCAAGCTGTCAGAAATACAGAAAATATCTTGTTCTAAACTTCATCTCCATCTTCCGTCGCGGCCGGTACGAAAACGGGTTCCCTTCGCCGTTTCAGCCAAATCTGCACTCAGTCATCATCCTTCTGCTTGCTCCATCAACAGCTAAAGAAGCAGAACCACCATCGACTCTTGGATCAGAGGAGGCTACAAGAACTTGACTACGAGAACCGAAATTGATTTATCTGTCTGCCCAGGTGATGCCGACAATTTCATTTAATATATCGGAATCCTCTGGCACACTGATTGCCAGAGCCACAGCACACCATCGCTTGGGATGGCAGGCATGGCATGGCATGGCATGTGATGGCACGGCATGGCAGCAACAAACCAACCCGTCCGATACCGAAGAGCCTTCATCCTGCCGAAGGAACCGAACGCCACATCCGCACAAACGCAGCATGACAGGGTAATGCGAACGGACATGACCAATGATATGGTGAAATGAAAGATATATTTGAGAGCTGACAAAAGGCCAAGACCACAAAAGCAAACCCAAATCCATTAGACACTGATATACAGGATGTCTTTTTCGTCCCTTTCACTCTCACTCTCTTCTCTCACTCACGCGGCGCTCCTTCACACACAAAACAGCACACCGTCGCGTCGGGCCCCTCTGACGATGGAGGGGAGGCAAGTCAAGCACACGCATGAGATGGGGCATCTCATCTGAGTCGAGTGAAGTGGGTTCAAAGTCGGTGCATGATGGAGTGAGGAGGGGAATTGAGGAAGAGTGGCGGCCAGTGATGGGAATACACAATGTGAACATCTCACCTGGATTAATTGGACGGAATAATCCACAGCTTTGATGTGGATGCGGACAAATAGACAGGCCAATGGACAGACATGCCAGACAGCTGGACAGATAGACGAACAGAATATTATATTATTTAGCATTTAAGTCCGTCATGTTTATTATGGATGTCAGTTGAAAGGGCGAAGATCCTTGCTGTCCATTGGAACGTACTCGCCGATATGTAGGTAGGTATGCATGTGCTTTGCTTGTGTGCACACAGCGTTGTCAAGCTGACAGTGGTGGCGCCCAAATTCGTTTCAGTGGGTGCATTATTCACGCAAATTGTGTGGAGCAGTGTATGTATCCCGAGTTCGTATACACTGGTAATTGGTAGGAGGAGCTACGGGCTCGGGTTGACCATGTCGGGGCAGTTTCGAAACTGTTCCAAGTGTCCTAAAATAAATAAGTTTAGTTAGACGTAATAGCTCAAGGGATTACGGTCAATAATAGGCCATTAGTCGTTTAGATGTCGTCAATTTGGCTTGTTGCTTACAGCCCGAATTTTTCGGGGCGGAGGCAACACCTAGGTGTGAGACCGCCTCACCCGAGATCATATTGTTGTTGCTGAACTGAACTGAAGCTGCCACATCAGAAATCGGTCCTCCTGGCTTAAAGCAGCAAAAACAAAAATATAAATATTAGAGCACCATGAAACTGTCTATTTTTCAGAAAATATAACGTCAAAAATGGTCAAACTTACCGTGACATTACAGGCTTTGTCTCAAGCTGTTCTCCTGTTTTAGTATTCGGTGCCCGCAGTCGGCATCACTTCTATTGATGACACCGTAAGTGAGGTCACTTTTCAGCACCTCACTATACGAAAGATTCGCTAGACACACTGCCGGCTGGCTTGAGTTTGGGTGAAGTTTCCATCGACCTAGCTCGCTTGGACGTAGACGCGAGGGTCCGAAATAGCAGTACCCTCGTCCAGCAGTTCCTGTACCACCTTAGTGGCCCAGGCCATGGATCTTTTATAGTGAGTTTCTCTGAAGGGATACCCTTCAGACAATGTCCTTTAAGAGCTCGGTAAGGGGCTGCACGCGGCCTTTGGAAGTGCCCGGTGCGGAACTAGCCATTTTCCTGATCCCCGCCATTTCAGGAGCTGTGTTGAGGCCCCTAGGGCCACTGGGCTCCCAGTCGTTGAGAGAGTACCGGTCTCGTTCTCCCACGAGTAGCGAAGAAAGAAGGTCAGGCTGTGCAGAGGCAATGCGCAGCTAAAGCTAATTAGCCCGGAGAGTTGCCACGACACACAGTTCGCGATTGAGCTAGTTTTTCAAGTGGGTCCCCAGCCGAGCTGATCATCGGCACGGTACGTGTGACTCCTTGATCCAGCCCACCGGAGAGGATGGGGAATTGGTAGGCCGAGGGGAGGGGTAGGCTGTATCTTAGCTTCATGTTTCCTCATCGGAAGTATCATCCCGTGAGTCATTGACTTTTACTAAGCCTTCGCACCGCGAAAAGGTGTACAGCCCTCGCGTTGGAACTCATTCAACTAAGTAGATCAACTTGTAATAGTCGCCACCATGGGAAGGTTAGGTTAGGCAGGTGGGCTGCCAGCACACTTAGATCATGTTGTCCATTATGATACCCAGTCAGACTACTGCCACTGATCGACAACGCCAGGGATAGTGAAAATATTCAAATCGAGGTACCCTTAGTTTTCCATATCGAAACAGAAAGCGCACGAAAGAAAATGCAGAAAAAATATGCAATTACTTACGCAAGCAGTCGCCTTAGTCGGCCAAAAATTCAAACTCAAAATTAAATAAAAAGAAAGTCTTCAACAACTGTCAAGAGCGCAAGAATGAGAAGATAGTAGCACTAACCACTTAAAATATTAAAGACCGAAAGCGCGAACCTGTTCCTGTGGTTTTCGGTATATTTTTTGAATCATTCTGTCATTCTGTCCCCATAATTTGCCGACAGCTTCATCGACATCTCTAGTATTGTTTTGATTTGTTTTGATTAAAAAAGATTATTGAACGGTCTATTAGAAATTAAAGCATGCCCATAAAGAAGTTATAAGAGATTGGGTTTTATTCTAAAATCTTGAAATGGTTGGCAAGCTATCTTACAAATCGTAGACAGTTTGTAAAAATAGGAAATTATCTGTCACAGGTAATATTCAATATCTCTGGGGTACCACAAGGCAGTTACCTTGGCCATCTTTTATTTCTTCTCTTTATTAACGATTTGCCTTCCTATGTTTCCCATTCTAACTGCCTTTTATACGCTGACGATGTAAAAATGTATAAACCAGTGCGATCATTGGGCGATGCGATGGAGTTACAAAACCATATCACATCTGTACAGGATTGGTGCGATTTGAATGGACTCCAGTTCAATATTAGTAAATGTTCAGTTATAACATTTTCAAGAATTTTATCTCCTATAATCTATGAACATAGGATTCTATCAAGAGTATATTCACAAAAAGATCTAGGGGTTATATTGCACACTCAACTGACTTTTTCAATGCACATAGACTATATTATTTCTAAGGCCAACTCCATGTTGGGATTTTTGTTTCGAAATGCAAAAGATTTTCAAGATCTTTACACTCTTAAATCGGTGTATATTTCTTTAATTCGTCCAATATTGTTGTTTAATATGGAATCCTTTGTATAACAATAGCGCTATTCGTATAGAGAGAATACAAAAGAGATTTACTCGATTTACTCTTCAAAAGATGGCGTGGAATTCAAATATTCCAGATTATAATGCTAGATGTCAGCTTATTGATCTAAAGCAATTGCATGTAAGAAGGACTTGTTATTCAGTTCTTTTCGATCATGACGTTATAACTGCTCACATTGATTGTCCGGTGCTACTTTCTATGTTCAATGTTTACACCCCGTCTCATTCTTTTATGTTTCGAAGCATAGTACAAACTATGGGCAAAATGATCCTGTAACTAACCATTGCATAACATACAACTTAATTGCCAATGTTATAGATTTTTATGAGTTAGTATTTTAAAAAATAAAATGTTTAATTTAGCAATTTAGTCTAATTAATTCAGAATTGTCTGTTGTTTAATGCTTCTACTATACATCATTGTTATTATGAAATGTTATTATTATTATTAGTAGTCTTAAAAAAGCTTGTACTTGAAGAAATAAATAAATAAATGTTTCTATTGCTAAAATGCGCATGACAATAAAAAATAGTGTCACTTCCTGTTAATGCGAACAGGAATAGTTCTAGAATTCGAGGTCTGATATCAATATGAGTGCATTACCAGTCAAGAACATGATCATCAGACGTCGGTCAAATGTTTTTAAAAACTGGACGTTGATATGACTTTTTCTGCGTGCCGATCAACGCAACTTGTTCTAATACCGCCGGGACGACAGAAGAGCTATAAACGCGAGATCTAAGAGCTGTCATTCTGAACTGCTTTGAATGTTCTGTTCTTTGCCTTCTTAAGAGTCTTATACACCTTATCTAGCGATCTTTTCCTTTTATTTGTATACTAGAATAATAATTGTGCGACTTTTGTCAGGTCCTTCGATAATTTAGGTGACCGACTTTCCAGAACTGTTTCTTGCCGCCAAGCGATTGGTGGTGCAGGTGATTTTGGATAATCAGATGCCTGTTTTAGCTGGAAACTGTCACTTCGAATGACGCGTTGTCTTCTCATACAAGGAGCTCACAGCACATGATTCAGACTTCACTACTTATCATAACTTAGATTGCGAGACTCTACCTAATGGTAAGTACTGCATTTCAATGAATCACTCTTTCTCCACTACGGATTATTCAGTAACAAGAGGAGGCAGATATTTACATTTTGTACAGAAAAGCACATGACCCCTCATTCAAAATGCATTTCTCCGCCACTGGGAGTTGAAATTTATTAAAATATCCGACTGCCAGGTGAAGTGGCAGTGATGTTCACTGAGCCCTTTGCGTGCGAGCATAAGCAAATCGCCAATGAAACTCGACTGCCGAGCTGAAGGATAAGCCAGAACGAGGAAAGAAAGAAAGAACATCCATGAAATTGAGTTAATCCCAACTGTCCCGTAAGTCAAACTGACTGTCTTCAGCAACCCGGCTAGTGAGAGATAATAATAATTTTGCATCCTTAGTTGAAGAGCTGGCAGTTAGCAGGCTCACGCAGGCCGTCTGTCGGCCTGTCATTCTCATTGCACTCTGGCCGGACTCCGGTTTTCGGTGTGTGTTGGTAAGCTGCAAATTACGAGTGTATCGAACGGGATTTGACTTGATTCGATGTGGTATTTAATATGTGCTCCACGACGTCAGTTCGGAGCCATCCCATCTGAGGATGTATGTATGTACATATGAAGATGTGGGGATACACTAATTGCTGAGTTGGGCACGGAACAAGTTTCTTTTTACATTCCGTCATTCCTTGCTCAAGGATGCTGTCGTTCGACGCTGTCATGCTGCTCATTTGAAGTGTCACTAAGGCCGGGCGTAATCGTATTTAATCGGACCGATTGTGAACATGAGGTGATTACGATGAAACCGGACGTTAATTCAAGTTTCGTTCGTTGGAACGAATGCAAAGGCATTCGTCATACAAATGTTTGCGATGACATGTGTGAAGCGACATGCGTCGTCCTTAATTTATTTATTTAAGTGAAAACAACTCGTAATTAGGTGAACAGTTCTCGGATGTGTCTGGCATAAGTGTTATTAGTTTTAATATGCACATATTAAAATGGTATGAAACAAACCATATGTACTTGTTTGATACACTGAAGAATAAGGATGCTGAAATGATGAATGCATGAGCATCACAGGAGCACTACAATCTACACACTAAGTGGCTTTGGATACAATTACCTTACCCAGTTGATAGTGGTCATATGCTTGTTATGTGTTGTTGAAGTTACATCTGTCAAATTATCTATTTTGCGAAATTACCATGGAAGTAAATGTGTACAAAAATGGGTGTTCTGTTCGGGCACCGTTCGGCACGTTTTCTGGGTGAATGGGTACGTCAACAAACAAAATTGTCGAATTTAGGATACCAATCCACAGGAGATCCAAGAGCGTTCAATGAATTCGGAAAAAGTAACTATTTGGGGTGGATTTTGGGCTGCCATCATCGGTCCATATTTCTTTGAGAACGACATTGACCAGGCCATCACCGTCAACGGCGAGCTCTATATGCGGATGATTACCAACTTCTTTTGGTCTGAATTGGATGTGATATGGACACCAGTGACATGTAGCTTCATAAGGACGGTGCTACATGCAACACATCTCACGCCGTGAACTTGTTTGGAAGGAAACATTTGGTAACCGCAGAGTTTCACGTTACGGACTCGTGAATTGGCGTCCAAGATCGTGCGATGTAACGCCGCTTGACGATTTTCTGGGGGACATGTGAAGTCGCTAGTCTACGCCGATAAGCTCGAAACGATTGACCACTTGGAGGACACCATTATTGCCGATATAACCACAAATGTTGGAAATTGTGTCCTCCAGATTAGACTACGTCCGAGCCAGCCGTAGCGGATATGCCAAGAATCATATTTAAATTATAATGCCAGAAGTTTATCCTTCGAATAAAGTAAATTTCATGTCAATTAATTCCATTTTAAAGTTCTATACCTCTTAAAAAAAACACCCTATACAATAGGCAGTGATCGATGGCGAAGGTATTGGGAATGAAAAAGACGATGAAAATATCAAAAGGCCGAAACATGAATAAGCTTTGACGCCCTAATGTGGTAACTAACCACTTTCTGGTGAAATTTACGCAACGTCTTAAAATTCGCTTGACCATGGATCAATAATAAAGAAAAAAATATTCAAATGCCCACAGACGACAAATCAAACAGAGCTATAAGCTCTGTCAGCTGCCAGGTCGAAGATGCTCTCAAAACTAGAAATTAAACATTGAAAAAGATTTCAGCATCGCTTGTCCGATTCACAAGAAAGGCGAACCCTTTGTCTGCGCCAACTTCAGAGGGATCGTGAACAAGATCTCCTCTGCCATTTTATGTGCGCACCGGAAGACATTTATCAAAAACCTTATATGTCCTTATCACTGTACCTTCAGCCCAGGGAAGTTCTCAACAGACCAAATCTTCAAATTGATCCTGAAAAATACGCAAGAACCGCAGATTGGCAGATGGCCACGTATTCGTCGATTTCAAGGCCACACACGAGGGCATGCACAGTGATGTACTATGTATCGCTATGTCTAGTTTTGGCATTCCTATCAAAATCGTCAGGTTCAGCGGGAAGTCGATGGCGAATCCTCGGGACGGTAACGATCTCATCGAGACCTACAATGCCATGAAAGGTTTTGGACAAGGCGAGGCAACTTTTTCAACACCACCAGGGGAATGATCTAATAGAATTCTGTTCTCTCATTGAGGTGATTGTCCTAAACGCCCAACCATAATTGATCCATGTACACTCAAGTCAAAATCGATCGAAATGTAGCCAGAAGGCGGAAGAATGTTCAGATTTAAGATGTCCAGAATAACTTGTGGGAACTCAAGCTAAATTACCAACCGTCATTTATGTGCTTACAGTTCGATATACTTAGCTCCCGTTGAAAAAAGCAAAAATGAACGAAACTTAACGAAACTGAGCCAAATGTTTATAATGGTGACAGTGTATCATTTTTGTATATTCGCGAGATTTCTTGGTGGTCATAATAGGTGTTTGCCAGCATTGAGCCAAAAGTGGTTAGTATGTCTGGTGGTAGGCGAGAAGTAAAGGGTCGTCTTAGTAAAAGGGTGACAATTCGCAGGTGTGTCAGGCTGCGATGTAGTCAGGCTCTTTGCTCATGGACATGGCAAAGGGTCTACATACGATCCCTGATCCTGTTTGCCTTGAGGAAATCGGAATTCGATCACGAACAGCACAAGCTGCACTATGCCAGGCGTCTACCGATCCAACGTTTAAGGCAACAAAGATATGGACCACTTGTTCGCTCTAGTTGGAGAGTCTTGCCGGTTGAAAACTAGGTCCATCCTGGACGCCAGAGCCAAACAAAAAAGAAGTCAGCGAAATGCTTCCCAAGCTAGCGATTAGAATACCTCTCTATTTCAGTGAATTCAGAAAAGCTCGTAGAACAATGTATATCCTTTGACCAATGTCCAGTATTCTCATAGATTGTTATGCATTTGGGCGGAAATCTAATTTTTTGCTTAAACGAAACCCTCCTGGGTCCTGGGTGTTACTTGTTGGGTTTTCTAAAGTCGCAGGCGTATGCGAATAAGCGAGAAACCACAGTGGCCCTTAAATCCAACATAAACCATGTCAACAGTAAAATTGAAACCGATTTATACGCCAAAGTCATGGAAAATTTGGATGAGAGCCACCCAGAGAATCCGCAGGGGACATTTGAACGATGTTATATTCTATATATGGCATCGATAGGCCGTTCAAACGAATAAAAAATGTCGACGACATCTCCCACACATTTTGGTTTTATTTAAATTTCAAGTTATGAAGCGCTTAATGAAATTAACAATCAGTGGAACAAAACTTACAGCAAAGGATGCGTTATGGATTCTCTATTAGACAGACTCTTTGATGACTGCACTACCAAATAGTGACTCCAGACTATGAAGACTAGGTGTCTGGTCTGGTCAGGAATCTAACCACTCTGGAAATGTACTGCTCCTAGACGGCCGACGGCCGGGAGGCTTCGCGCATTTACAAAGTCATAAGAACTGACAAGACACATTATCCATAAGATCCACGGTAGTAATACCTTACCGCTCATCTTTATAAGAGACAGCCCTTACAAGTCTCACCCTACATCGGGTTTCTCTGCGTAGGTAAGTTTTTTCCAGGCATCAAAGGAGTCGACCATTTAACTAGATCGAGGTCGGACTTACCATCTGAATCCTATCATGGGTCACTCTATTCCTGAATTAAGGTGATTAAGGTTATCATCTCATCAAGAAAACTGACAACAGGTGGCTAATATGTCCGGCAGTCAATCTTAACAGAGGCAAACAAAGCAACTCCTCCATAAGCGAAAAGAGGTCAAGCCCTGTATGAATTGTTACTGGACACTGCTTATTAGGTGTTCAGTAACTCAATAGAAAAATAATTTGATGATATTTGTTAAATCAAATTGTATCGCACCTCAAACTGGTAAGCAACCTCCTATATGCAGTTAATAAAAGAGTATCCATCACTGATCCCCCTAGCTAACCATAGAGATGTGGACTGGAACCATAGTCTTGCAATTCAATAGTAGAGTCATCATCAAAATCAAATGACTTCAGATCATAGAGCTAGCAAAGGACCCATCAAGTTTCTAAATGGGTCGGGCATCTTACTCTGACAGTATTCTTTCGGACCAGTATTTCTGGCACGACACACAATACTCTCTCGCCGGAATAAAACAATAGGGCCTACAACGCGAGTGATTGTTGTAGAAGCTATTATGTACATATATTCACTTTACCATCCACGAAGCTGGTCCCCAAATCTTATACCAGCAAGTTGGAAATTATAGTCTTCTTAAACGTGTACACTTCAGTGTGGTTTACAAGAAGAAAACATGGTTTCGAAGATAAATTCTTGTTACTGTGCAAGACTGGGCGATGGATTACTATCGTTTACTGCAACAACCACATATCTACGTATCAATGACGTCCCCAGATTGCAGGTGGGCGTCGCAGAATGTAAGACGTGAGTGATTGGAGTTGAAGCAAGGCGCATGGTTCCTTTGGCCAACGAGTACTAGATTATATTTACATTTACTATGAAATCTAGGTACAATCAAAATTGAATCTTCTATAAGAATGATGAAATATCAGGTATTTGTTCCTATTGTTGACTAAATCGGCTTTTTAAATATGAACATACCTCTTCTATTCCCCCCCAAGCGTTGACTTGTGAACTTTAGCATTTTTGACTTTTGCATTTTGTGAACTTGGGAATAGATGAGAGGACAATCTGAACATGTATTTTTTTTACTATTTTTTAATTTTGTGAGAGATTAAAATTACAGTTTTGTATAACATGAAGATGTATAGTAAGCAAATTGATTTTATCAGATTTAAGTTAACTATTTAACGTTTGCTTAAAGAATTTAATAAAAGCCTGCTTAATGGAGACAGACATACCATTCCGCTTTTTACGCATTTCCTGAGTCAACAAGGAGAGTGAATGCAAACATTCGAACCGTATTTGAGAGGCAATTCAGGGACAGCTGCCAGTTTTACACAAGTCCAATGAAAACTCCAAAGAAGCTGACCAGAAAAACCCATATGTTTTCCTCCAATTAATGCACGCAATACATAAAAAATCCAGACGCTGAAATAAAGCATTATAGCTCTGCTTTCGATGTGGTTATTTTTAACATTTTTCTATTAAAACAAAACAAATCCTTTAAATAAGAAGAAAGGCGTAAACATGAACCATGTGTGGTAACATATACAAAAATTCACTTAACACCTTTCATTCATGCTGATTAAGTTAACGTATGCGTAAGATAAAACATCTTATCTTAATTCTTCTATTCACAAATAGGCCCTTAGTCCTCATAAGCTCAGTGTAGAGCGAACATAACTATTATATATATTTACATCCAGTATGAACGAACAAAATTCTGAATATTTCCTATTCCATATTAAAATCTTGGATAAAACCCCAGCGGCAATTCGATAGCAATATCTAAAACCGGCTCTTACCCATTTCAGGAAAGTAGATAAGATTACGATTGACATCGTATGAAATTCTCTTGAAAGAGGCTAAAAGTGAAGGCGACCGATTGATTTGTGGCTTTGATTTGTAAACTGCTGTGACATGTTGATAGAAAACTGACAGATGAGTAATGTGCACATTAAGTGATTATGTCAACTGGTGACGATTATCTTGATTGATTTATTTAAATTCCGATGAAGTTTTTTTCTTGCAACTTTTTTGACATTTGGACTACATGCTGGTCGGTATTAGTGAAGGGGTTTCTCAAAGCTGATTATGTCAAGGTTAGTTTATTGTTTTCGATGTTAACATTGAACTTCACCTTCACATGACGTGCAACTTCTGAAGCTTTTGCTACTCATATCATACTCAGACTTTAGCAACCACGTGCTCGAAGGCAAGAGTTTTGAAAGGGAGGCTTCATGTACTGTTTAAACATGTTTAAAAAGATGGCAGCACGAAAAGCCTTTATTATATGTCTTGATGAATTGCATGTCAGTTTATTGGTATTTTTGAACAAAACATAATCGTCTCTTCAGAAGTTGCCAGTAGGAAGGCACTTAGAAGTGATAGTAAAGTATCTCCTTTGTCAGAGATCTCGTCAAGTGAGTTGAAGGAAAGCTTGTCAAGCACTCGCTGTCTGGTTCTAGCAAGTGCCGGTCGGTCACAATTGAAATCGGAGTTAAATTGGGCATCAATGAAATTAAATCGGGTGTGCCTCAGGGTTCCGTTTTGTCTCCAACCCTCTTTCTCATTTTCATTAACGACCTGTAGTTATCCCTGTTGTTTATGTCCATGAGTGGCGATTTATAGAAAAAACTGAATAGCTTTAGCATCTGCAGTGACATGCGCCCAAAACGTAAGTACATTGAACTTGAACTCATTTCCGACTTTTGGACTTTATCCAAAAGAGAGCCTTCAAAATTATATTAGACAGGTCCACCACTGAAACGATACCAATTTAATGCTTTTTGTCTCTCTTTATTTTTTTCCAGAAGCAAGCTGTCGATCAGTGATTGTAGTCTGACTATAGATATCACAATGGACCAACATAGTTTTACTGTGCTGGCGATTTCGCTGGCAGCCCACTCTACCTAATAACCTACCTACCTCCAGAAGCAGTAATAATAATAATATGGGTGGTGCTACAGCCCGTAGAGGGCCTGGGCCTCACTTCTCAACAACCACTCATGTTTTGCGTGCTATGGTTCTATGGTACAGCTTAATGCCGACTCAGAACGGCCAAGATTGAGAAGCTTTTTTCTAGACTGTTATACTCTTTGAGCATTGTCAGTGACTCAAAAGACGTGAGGCCGTGAAAAATTAATATTTTGTCGTACCAGTAGGTCGAATTGCGCACGGAGTCGACGCACATACCCAGAACGCCACGGGCCACCAGAAGCAATGCTATGCTGAAATGGTTCCCTCCTCTTAAACAAACCAACCGGAATACACGTACGTCTAGGAATGCCCATTGGTTTACTCTCGAGCCCAATTTTGGACGAAGGGTTAAATATAGGGATTCCTTCTTCAGCCGGACCACACGGATGTCGAATGCTTTACTCTATTTCTTTACTCAACTCTATTATCCTCTCTCGTTCGTCGTACTCTGTAACATTTAAACTCCATGAATACGTCCAAATTATAAAAAAAAGGAAAAGGTGTTGAAAAAGCTGATTATTGATTGAAAATATTAACTATACTGAAAATAAATAAATAAAAACTGTAAACAATAATCTAATATAATATATTTACGTGGCAGAGCTCACGTTTTATAATCCGCCACGTATTCGAAACATATTTATTGAACACACACATTTATTGAACAAGCCATAGCCTGCAAGAGAAGCAAGATATTATTTGCTCTTAATCTGATAAGTCTCTTCTCAATCAAATGCTTAAAAATTAACCACCAGAATAGAGCTTTACGCGCCATATCCTTTGCATCACAATATCGCTTGACAAATTTAAACATCGACCACCTCCCACAACCGTTCTGTCTTTTTATTAAATCCTGTATTGACATCGCTAGCCAGACATCCATTGTACTTGCTTTTCCATCCTCCCACTCTTCCATGGGCGCTATTGTATTCGCCAAGGAGACGACGGCACAATTTTCCTGGAAATAACTTCCGCGCTAAAAGGAGTGCGAAAAATTCAATTACATCGCCCCTGTGTGCAGAGGCGCAATTAATTTTTCGTTTTCACCTCGTAAAAAGAACACCAAGCGAAGGCTATATCCTTGCAGTTGGCGATTCTGTCAAGTGCGAGTTAAAATTATTGTTTGCCAAAGGATGCACATCAGTTGTGAAAAAAGAATGTTCTGCGCCGTTCTTGTAGTCGCTCCCGCGATGTGAACAACCATGCCAAGGTACAAAGGATTCAATATGGCTCCTGAGCACAATGCAAAATGATGTACTTACGTATATACCTGCGATCATGTGTTGGTGTGCCACCACTGGCGGTGACATCCTCGTGTAATAAATTTTTCGCGCACATACCTTTCATATCCATAAGAGGATTTTTAATTGTGTCCGTCGAAATGGGATTTATGGCGTCTGGAGGGTACACTCTATCGATTGCACACAGTCACACACTGACGCTGATGGTTACCTGGTCTGTGGAAGACCACATTTCGGTAGCGGGGAAAATGGACAATTCGTTTAATCAAAAACACAGTCTTAGCAATTGCACCGACAGATGAAGTTAACCATCCAACAGCAGAAAAGCAACCACTAACACTCAAGACACATACATCTGTGTACTTGAAGTCAGTCCTCATTCATTCATACCACATCCGACACTCACATAAATCAAAATTACAAACGCCAGTATCCGAAGATCTCAAGGCAGTAGCAGCAGGAAGCACTCTCCATTCGGAAGGCAGACAATGAAGGGACACCACCACTCCACCGCACACAAGCAAATCCTTCATGAAACCCAACTGACAGCTTAATTACCTAACGCTTTGTCATTCCCCGAAAGCCATGTCAGTGCATGTCAGGCAGGGAAATAAATTTCCCTCCCACGGCTTCCTGCCACTCTCATTCACTTTCGTTGACATTTGCATCCAACATGCTACCCCAATCCACCGCAACCGTCAGTGAATGGCGCCTCACCTTTTCGCCTCAGGGTTGGCATTTTACTTTCAATGTCGGTCGGTTTGCTGTTGCTCTTCAGGGACAATTTATGTCAGAAAGCTTGCGACAGATGGCACAACCCCTAAAAGCCATTCCTTGATCTGGCAACAACCTGATTTATTTTCACGACTATCACAACTTTCAGTTACTCCCACCCACTAAATGAGGGTGGAGACACAAACATCCCCTGAATGCACCAGTAGGAACAATATTTATTGGGATGTGAACACCCCGACGCCACGGCACACCGTCCTTCGCCCAGGCATCCAGAAAACAGAAATATTTCACGATGCCAAGGATACACGCCGTCGTCGTCCAGAAGGGGGCTCCGGGAGTCGGCAGTTGGGAGTTGGGAGTCGGGTGGGCTCCTTCGACTTTGTGCCACATCTAACTTTTCTTTGGGCCATTTTGGCTCGTTTCTCTCAAAGTGCGGGTGCTTCCGGTGAATGTGCGGATCGGACTGGGACTGAGATGTGGGAGTGAGATGTGAAAAATAGCGCTTTCCTTGTTTGTTTGCCATTCCCCGGGTGGGGGGGGGGGGGTTGGGGAGGGAGGATGAAGTGAATGGCATGGGAACGAATGTCCTCCATGTGACCATCGCTGGAAGATCTTAAATTATGTTCTCATAAATCTTTTCTCAGTTGGCGGGCAAAATTAATTCTTTCTCTCACTCTTTAAGTGAAGCTATTTTTCGTATCCTTCGCATCCTTATCCGAACGGACTGTGGCTCCCTTTTATGCTTAGACACTCTCGCTACGCCCGGCACTTCGTGTCGTGTACTTTCGTCGCCTTCGATTTTCTGTTCTATCCCATCCCGTTCGCCGAACGATTGTTAGTTATTGGTAGACAACTGATAAAGTGAATTGCTTAAGGGAGATTTATCGACCAGACATGGGTTGCAGAGGGCTGGCTGTTGATGATGACCTCAGAAGTTGCTTCAGATTTGTTGGGTGCTGAAGGTTGGTTGAAAGGTCTGGAAAGGTCTCAGAAAAAGTTAAGAAGTGTTTTATAAATTATGCATAAATTTTATTGCGTAGAAGGAGTTAAGGAGACATCTCTTAACGAATTGAACAGGTTTTCAAATTGGAATTTATAATTCCATGACTAACAGGGGACAAGATGGAGTGCGGATTATGAATGGGTAAAGTGGGTATTTGCCTGTCCTAACCTTAGAATTTAAATGTCAATAAATTACACACAGCGCGTAATATAGTCTGCCAAATTCAGAATTTATAATTCTGTTTCCTTTTTAAATACGAGTATATACCAAAGTAAATACGTGTGAACGTGAATATTTCGAATCAACCCCTGGCAATGTAATTCTGATTGGGATATCGTCTTTCAACTGGCTTGACCAATCTCTCAATGTGTGAAGTTATGAATAATATCGATTGTAGAGAAATTTAGAATTAATTCAAGAATTCAAGCGGCAAATACTTAGGTTTCCCTGAAGGTTATTCCGCAGTCTTAAAGGTTCCGTCAGCTGAAAAGAGGAATGAAGGAGAAGACACAACAGCGAACTCTACTAGCTGTGCAAAGATGTGCATCTAGTCCCGAAGGCAAAAATCCAAAGAGGGTCTTTGAATCCGAGTCTCGTGGTTCGAGAATGAGAGGAAGACCGAATCTCCGGTACAAAGACCAAGTAATCGCGGATGCAAGACAGTTTGGTATTGATGACTGGAAGCAGCGTACGCAGGACCGTCAACGATGGAAGGCAGCAATTGCTCAGACTCGGTCCCTGCATGGGTCGCCGGCCGCATAAGTAAGTGATAGCAGAACAAAATATGAAAGTGTTGCTATGTATATGTAGATGATATCGTTTTGTTCGCTGAATCATTAGTTTACAACTTATTGTCAACAAAGCAGCTATATGGCGCCGTTGGTTGAGTGCCTGCCCCTGGTTAGAGGGTCCCCGGTTCGAATCCCAGTGAAAGCAAAGTTAATACGCTTTTATCCGGTTTTCAAATCTGGTCCAGTCACCATTTGCCGTTGGGATCAAATTAACAGCACTATCACTGGAGTTGTCGATCAGTGGTAGTAGTCTGACTATGGGTATCACAATGGACCAACATGGTCTAAGTGTGCTGGCGATTTTGCTGGCAGCCCAACTACCTAACCTAACCTCTTGTCAACAAAATGTACAAATGTACAAGCATCAAAACTTGAAACCCAAGTAAATCTAGAGAAATCTAAGTCCATGATAGTTCAGGAGCTAAACTAAACTTACGGAAAATTAACAATGAAGAAATTGATGTAGTTATACAATGTAAATACTTAGGAATTATTCTGACACCAAGAATGAATCTCAATCTTCACCTCGACGGAAAACTAGTTTCAGTCAAAGTAGATGTGACCTAGAAGAGCATTTTAACTCAACAAGAAATTCTAATCTCTGGAAAGTATCGAGAATTTGAGCCAATGATGCGATCTGTGATGTGCTATAGTGCTCAATCATGGGGGAATAAGCAGTAAGAGTCGAATGGCTTCTTCGTTTCTTCCTGAGAAACTGTCTCACCTTCCGACAACCACACCGAATTAAGCGGTGCATTAAAGTTCCATTTCGATTGCGAACTCCAAGAGCCAAAATATCGCTCATAAGGTATCCATGTATTCTAGCAGAATATATTTTTAATGAGAAAGTGGAATGGGTTAAAGATTGGATAGCTATGGCAGAAAAGTAGAACTATAGATACACAATATAATGACTTTATAGCTCTTCGCTGACCCTGCAGTTGTACTTTCAAATAGACAAATGTAGAGTGCAGCGTAGATTCGCGTTCAAATATTCAGGCACATGTCACAGTGCTACGTTATTCACGTGAAAACTAATGTATACACTAAAGTATTTAGTTGGCGACCACATTGCCTTGAAATGTTTAGAGACATTAAATTTCAATAAGCAAAAATACTCTTAATATTTAAGAAGAAATCTACTTTGAAGTGGGCACATGTCGATCACAGATTTTCCACCATCAAAAAGTTGATATATCCACTTTTAAATGAATTCTGCTGCTCACGTGAAATGCTTGTGTACACAAAAAAAATCCACTAAATTCCGTAATCGGGAATTTTCCGAGGTAGTATGCAGCAAACGTGAAAAATGCCGTACCAGATATATTATAAATATGCACTGAAAAGTCTCCACTTAAATTTGTGCAGGAAATGAATGCCGTGCATGTTAATTCAGCGCGGAATTTTTTCACAGTTGAAAAATGTTTGGCTTTTTTTGCATTTTCGAGAGGTAATGAATGAAATGTGACAGAAATGTCGTCTGTTGCATTCCTTAATGTGATGCGTATTTCATAAGGGGGTGGGATGTCGCTGATAAAAGTATGTGGTTTGACAAAAATTGAATACGATTCGTAAATGTTTTGTAAGCGTCTCCCTCTAACTAAAGCATCGACCAAACCGACCATGGGAGCGATAGTACGAGAGTACTTACCAGTTTAGGCATTGAACTGATGCTAATGTGGCTGGAGGAGTGTTAACCGCTTGTTGTTGGGTAGCGTTCCATTGAACTTCTTGGTCGAGATTTGCTTGGATCTCATCCATACGAGATGCGTCATTGATGGGGCATGTAGAGTGAGGAGTTGAGTAAAGTTTGCATGCCAAAGTTCGAATTTTATTAACATTCTTTCATTTGCTGACTTGTTCAGCTTGCCGAGGTCTGATTCTTCCGGTTGCTTCTAGCTGGTTGCCAATTAGGTTTTACCTCAGTTTTAGGTAGATTGTGTGGCCGGAGGGGCTTTTGGAGATTGATGGTAGTTCGTTACTGAGATGTAGTACTGGAGGCAGAGTCACATGTCGACAATTTTGTTGTATTTGGTCAGAAGGGCATCAAGAGTGGTGTTAATGACGTTGATGACGAATTGAAGATGATCGATGGTGAGCTTGCATACGGATTCGGGTGTCTTCTTGGCGGCCTTCGTCGTGTTGGTGCGTGACATAATTAATTTGCTCACAATTTTCGCAGAAGAAACGGAACACGTTTAAAATTTCCTGGAGTTGAACTTCATTTTCGGCTCATTTCGATGCGACTCCTTGCCACAAATACCCCTAAGCTGATTGAAATTATCACACTTTGACGAGGCGCAGAGATGAAAATACCACGCAGCAAAAAAGACACTCGTGGTAGAGCTTACTGGGGATATGTATACATACGGCGCGGTATGAAGTAATCTATTTATTAACGTAGGATCAGAAAATAGAAACTGGAGCGCAAATGAAATCACGACCAAATGGCTGAATATCCCTTGCATCGTGTATTAAATAAGTCTGGGCAAAAGAAGTTCTCACCTTACGTGATACGCTGTAAAAATGCGAGGCCAACATGAACTGGATACATCAGTTGGTTCAAAGACTTTTTGTGCTAGCTATGGCTTCTACTAATTGTGTGATCTTTGGAGCTCACTACCTCGATATAAAGTACCGTGATGACACCTTAACGACTCTGTTCGTTTCGAAGCATTGCACGTTGTAAGAAAAAGTGTGACACTGGCGGTTACACAAAAGAGCATTCAGAATCAACGCTCAATGTCGAACAGGAATGCTTTTGCGTTGAATCCTCCAATATCGACCTTAAAAACATTACGGTTGAATACACTCCTCCGCTAAATCTGTTGTGTATCGACTTCGAGAAGGCTTTCGATAGATTGAATCGATATGCTATCTGGTTGGCCTTGCGCAGGCGAACCATTCTGGAAAAACTCATAGCTATTATAAAGGCTACACACGAAACTGGTAAATCGTTTGTCTTACAAATGGTAATTTGTCACAAGAGCTTGAGGTCCAGGGTGGATTTTGTCAAGAGTAGGTACATCCTGTCACCACTATTGTTTCTGATGATTATCCGCGATGTAAAAGCTATGGGAATTATGGAATTCGATGGAATATTAAATTAATTCTTAGCCGCTATATGTGCAGTTCTCTCGCCCAAGGATCAGCGAGATGTCGATGTCGTTGGATCCACTCGTCTTTGGATTTCGATAATACACATCTAAACACATAACCACAGGTGTACACAGGTCGTAGGTACGCCTAGTTGGGACGCTGTGGCAGTTGGAAGTCATTGTGAGACTTCTTCTCTGGTATATAAAATCTGTGGTAGCGTTGGTTCAAGACTCACCATTCCGCCCAGTTTCACAGTGCAAGTTTAAACTCCATTATTGGATTAAACTTCAGTTCAACGATTTATTAGGTTCCGCATGGCAAGTTTAAACCTCGAACTGAGTACAACTTGTAGTTTATCATTTCTGCGCCATTTTGTTTTTCTCGCTATTTTTTTTCAAGTTTTCGAATTTTATTATCCCCGACATCTCATGTTCGGTAATGAGATCCATTCCTTGTACTGAAATCAATTACAAATCAATACAGCAGATTTTTTCCTTCCAACGTTAACAGCAAGGACGCTCTACAAAAGTTAAAAATGGATGCACAAAAGCGTTTTCAAACTAAAAAAACGCAGGAAATACATCGAAAGACATTACAAATAGTAGCTTATACACGCACTGAATGGAAAGTGCTGCCAGATTTTTGCGATCAAATTACGCAGACAAAGTTCAAGTAAAATCGAACGAGTTAAGCCAACAACTTGAACTCTGTTTCAGGTTCAACTGAAGTTGAAAAAATGGGCATTAGACTTCTAAATTCCAGCGGAGACCCAGTAGATTACATCATTTCTGATAAACATGCCTCCTATGCAATGCGCTACGAGGACAAAGCACAGTCAAGGATCAGGAATGGATATTGGAAGAATATCATCATGTCTTGGATCAAACACACACACACACACTTGGGAAGACAGCGTACGTTGCATAGTCAAAATCTCAATTTGATTTCACCCGACCAGCAAAATCCAAAACCGACAACATATAATTATTATAGAGATTTTGCCCGCCTGTCATTGGAAACTTGTGCACGAAACTATGTGATGGCAGAAAATCTGTGCAATAAATCATAGGTCTTCCGTTAACAATTACTCTTCCATCCCCTTAATTAATCCACATCCTCAGGCAGCCGGATGTCGTTTATTTACTCCTCCATCAAGCCGCAAACTATCAATTTCAACATAATAATTCCTTCGACCATTTGCAAATCAGCAACAATCACCCGCATCGGCCGATATCCGAAAATCAATTTGTCATCCTTCACATTCCCCTTGGCTGACAGTTATGCCCATGCTCCGTTGGCATGCTGGCAACGATGATGCCACGACTACATAATATCCTGGGACGTGCCGAAGACAGGAGCAACAACAATGCAATCATTGACATGAAAAATTACTCGGCCAGTACACAATAATCGATTTCACATCGGAGTCGGTCTTCGGCAAACAGATACCCGCCGGCACTGTGTGCGCGCCTTCAATCAATTTCGAATAACGGTCTGATCATAAATCGTAATTATTATTAATATATTATACCCACTCCCCAAAGATAGGTATATACAAAAAAACCCACTGCCGCGCCGCTGCCAACGACCGCCACCGCCGCCGCTGCCGCCACCGTCGAACAAACATCATCGCAGATATTAATCAAAGCAGCGAATTTGTTTTCGGGGTTCGATCCCCAACCCCATTGTGGCCAAAGAGAGAGGACCGAACACGGCACAGTTTCACCGAAATAATGTATGCCGCCTAAGGCAAAACTGACGACGACTACGACGACGCCGCCAACGTCGACGACGACGATGATCATGATGATGACTGCTTGCATGGCATAGTGACAACCGGGGTGGGCCTCTCACCGAAGACAAAAAAGATAAATGATTAGCCATCAGTTCGGCCTTGAGGAGTAATTAGTTAGATTAGATAGAGAAAAATGTTCGTACATTCGTTTGGATGACAGCACCCCGAAGTTATTTGCCGGTTCGGATATCAATTTTTGTCCATTTGTCAAAATAGGGGTCATCAGAAGTGCCTCGACGTGGGCCGGGTGTGATTTGCGGGGATATTAGATTTTTGTCCCTGCCTGCCTCTTGCTTGATTCTAAGTCATAAATCTTCGTTTCGGTCTCCGGGTGTACGGTAAAAGGTCAATGCTGATAATCATAGCGTAGGCCACAGATGTTTTCCTCACTTTTGCTTGTCAATACGCACACGCATTGGTGAAGAGACTATTTCTGCTGCGGACAGCTGAAGGCCGCAAATGTGGACTGACAGCGATGAGTCTTGGAATTTTGGAGAGGCAGGAAGACGCTGTGGGGCATCCTGAAACGAAGCAAACTTGACGAAGTAATTTGCGATTTAAGTTGATATCAATTTAGTAATTTGCAGCTAATGATGAATGTTAATGCGTGGCTTTTTGACGTTCTTGAACTGAGTTCGTGATGTTGTGTGTCTGTGGGTCGACTCCTACTCGGCGTCTAAGTACGCAATTAAGCGAGCACTTTTCGGAGCTTCTTAATCCCGTCTTGAGTGGGGCGGAGAATAGTCCAACGGTGGAGTAAGTCATTTTGGAGATTGATTCGCTAAAAGTTGGCAAATCCGCAGGTGTGGATGAAATCCGGCCAGAAATGCTTAAGGCCATGGGTAAAGAGGGAGTTTTATGGCTCACTCGTGTCATAAAGGTGACACGGGAACGCGGTGAGACACCTGGCGACTGGAAAAACTGGGGTGACTCTTCCTCTTTTTTTTGCTCCTTTGCTCCAACTACTGGGTCATATCTCTTTTAAGTCTCCCGAGAAATTCCACGCTAATGTATTGAAGGCGCGTTTTAGAGCTATGGTCGAGTCCAGGATGGGGGATGAACAGTGAGGCTTTCGTCCCGGCAGAAGTAAAACCGACCAGCTTTTCACTCTAAGCATAGTAGTCGACAAGGCTTGGGACCAACAGATTTGGAAAAGGCATACGACCGAGTTCCTCGAGGAGTATGAGATTAATGGTAATCTTTTGATGGCCATTCAGTCTCTATAAACAAACTGTGTGAGTTTTGTCAGGGTGAACAGTGCTAAATCAACACCTTTCACCGTGGGCGTTGGACTTCGCCAAGGGTGCGTCTTGTCACCTCTCATTTTCATTACATTTATGATGACTTAGTTATCCTCACATCCTGGAACACCAGCGGGTACTCGATATGTTTGTTGCCGTATGCAGATGGGATGAAGGTTAATGTGGACAAATCAGTGGTTATGGTCATTTTCAGAACGCCTGTTCAATGCACTCTACATGTTAGTGGAGTGCCATTGAAGCAGGTGAAGAAGTTGAAGTATTTCGGGGTCTTTTCACGAGTGATGGGCAGAGTAATGCTGAGCTTTCCTATAGGATTGGCGAAGCTTGGTAAATTTTGTAACAGCTTCGAAGATCTGTAATCAGTAAGGCCCAGCTTGGTTTCAAAGCCAAGTTAGTGGTTTTCATTTCAGTATTTGTTACAACTCTAACCTATTGGTCATGTTTGGCCGAAAAATAAGATTGTGAATACAAGCTGCAGAGATGAGATTTCTTCGTGCTGTTGTGGGAATTACAGCTACAGCTGCAGCTGCTTCTTCGAACAGAAAGGCGTCGATGGTTTGGTCACGTGGTACGAATGTCTCTATCATCACTACTGCCGAGGTGTGCCTTAAATGTAAATGCGATTCCTCGGCAGACACAGGACGAGGTGGTTGGACCAAGTCTCACCTGGTTGCGCTTGGGCATAGCTATTGATGAGTTAGAGTCCATGGCGGAGGATCGAGTTGCCTGGAGATCTCTACTACGTGCCTTATCCCAGCGAAGGATCATGCGGGTCAGAAGATGATGGTCAGTCTAAGCTGCAGTTTTGATTTGATGGCATATCTGGCACTTATCTTACTAGTCTGTTGGAGAGTTTTGGGCACCGAACGATGGCCGCATATGTAATTATAGTTCTCGTCATTATAGTGTACAACCAATGTAGGCATAGAGTCCTAGGATAACAACAATTCCTCATCAAACGTCGGGAAATTGCCGTCATCTTTCGTCCATTAGCTCTTAACTGGGAATTGTGATAAATTTGCACTGCACAAGCAATATTTCCTAGCATCAACTTGCCACATCTGCATCTATTTTCCGCGTTAAGTTCATCATAGCAGCTATGCCAAGATACACAAAGAAGACTTGGAAACGAGCAACAAGCTGGAGGTAACACTCACCAAGCAACTCTATATAATCAGACATTTCGTTGTATAAAATGCCTATTAGAACTGGTAGCTAACTGAGTGCAAGACTGTTCGAGTATGCAAGTGATACTAACATTCATTACAAATATCTAGTATGGATTAGATTCACTTGCGGTGATAGACATCGAGACCGCTCCTATTGGAGAAATAGTGACTTAGCTGACATGGATTTTCATATTAAATAGCGTGTTGAACTGATCTAGGCTATAATGCACTCGCAGTCCAGGTCGTTTCGACACATTGGTGTTTTTGTTTGCTTTTATTCAGAAGCGAATAGTGTCCGACGAATGAAGAATACCGACATTGGTTATTTTCTTATATGTCATTACGCTCTCTAACATTCAGTCAACTGCTCTGGATATGTAAATCATCTGCAAGCAAATTGTGTGACTTTTGCGGTCAATGTGATATGGTCTGCTACTGAATAATTGAACATAGACTGCAGAAAACGTAACAACGTCTGTCGGAAATGCAAAGCATCTGTTTCGACTTATATACCTATTTCTGTAGTTTTCATTTCTGTTGCACCTGCCGACCCTGTCAGATTTTCATATCACAGGGCACGCATGCCAAAGGTTGGGCGAGTAGATTTCTTCAAGTGTAAGTCGGGATCCTATGACACGAAGACTTTCGGTGAGCTATCTTTAGAAAATTTAATAACTATAATCCTTACTCATCTACAGTCTGATTTCAGCAGCCATCACAACGTCCAGTTGTCACGTTAAATGCTTCTCGCAATTTTACAATCACTGACCAAAAAAAAAACCATTAAAACACACGTCCGATTGTCCATCCATCTATTCGTGCCAGATGATGTTTCCTGTAATTAACCGTCGACCATGATCTCGTGCTCGCAGGATATCCTTATCATCACCCTGCACAAAGAAACAGCAAAAATAACTTTTTCCTCACATCCATGGCGAGTGCGGATGGTGAGCCATGCCATCCCCCTTGTCGAACTTATCCCAAAGTCATTTAGGTCATTAATTTTCTAGGACCTTACAGCCCAAACAACAAGCGGGAAGTCGATGGCCAAAGCCAGAGGTGGAGTCGGGAACATGCAAGTCACTTCAAAATTCATTAATCATTTTCGTTCGCTTGTCGTTTACCCTTAAATGGAATCCACTCTAACTATGGAATCATAAAACTCAAATAACGTCCGTAAATGACGGGCCATCAATAACCTCACTTCCCCGACACACAGTTGATTTCTTCGCATTCTTTTTCCCTGTCATGACTTCACGGGTACCGGGTGGGACGCAAGCAAAAGGAAGGAAGTTGAACTATCAACACATCGATCAAAGCGAAAGTCAAACAGAAACCAACACTTCTGCGTTCACCGCTCCCCAGTGGCAGCTCTGACACCCAACAATAGAGAGAGAGGAAGACCAACCAACAAGTGAACAAGTTGCCATCCGTACTTTGTTGCCGGCGACGATGATGAAGAGGAAGGCGAAGGTGACGTGATGTCCGATTGGCACTGGGTGTTGATGTTGGCTGTACATGGATCTAACTGGGGCACGGAACTTTAGCTTTTCTCCCCCCAATACGCCGCGACCTTCCTTGGCTTCACATTGCGTATAAGAATGTTTCTGGTAAGGACGCCTACATTGAATGGGACGAGGGGACGAGTTGGGTGGCACACAACGCTGGCAAAGCATTTTCCGCAACTTGTCATCCAGTGAGTGCTGGTGTCAGGAAGCGAGCAAGTTGCTGGGGCGGTGCGGTGTGGTGTAGTGGCTGGCTTTCAAGGATCGATTTCTTCTGATGCTGTGGTTCGATATTGGTTTGAATTTTAGTTTGAATTTACCTCCATCAGTTCCTTTGACATGCATAAGTGGCAAAAGATGACGGAAGCCAAGAGCTGAGTGGCTGAAGTGTTTGGTATTCGGTGGTTGCGGGAAAGAATTTCAATTAAAATAAAGAGCCACTTAAGCGAGGGAGTTTCTGTATTCCTTTGCGGGCTGTTTGAAGAGGAGAGAATTATTTTTACGTGACGACTTCACATTCAGCAGTGGAGTATTTTATTTTCCTCGTACAGGAATTAATTATTATTTATTCAGTGGGTCTTGCCTATCTGTGGGTGGTGAGCTTTAATTTGGCCAAAAATTTAAGTCGGCATACCAGGCTGGTTGAGTGATGGAAATGTCAAATATTTTTATTGATTTTCTGACTTTCATTCTTCTGGGTTATCGAAGAAGAAAATCTGTCGCATTTGGAGGATTATTTGAACAGCATCTCATCCCACAATGACTGAAAGTTTGGTGAGGCATAAGATCTTGTGATTTCTGTTGTTCTAGTGCGATCGTTTTACCGAATGGAGTAAAAAAAAAGTTCTTTTATGCAGCTTTTGTAAAAAATCAACAAATCGTCTCATACATATTATTTTTGTTGGCGGACTTTTCTCATAGCAAACGTGACATCTTGCTCTGCCATTTATTTAGGATAGGACGCTTCTTAAATGCTTTGGTAAATTTGACAAAAAGACTATGCAGATATTTCCTCTAAAGATTGTTCCAGTTCCAATCAAAGATGCTGATGATCTCGATCTTGTTTTACGACTTCTAGCTGCCATATAATGGTTTTGTAAGTGGAAACCCAAGTTTCGGTAGAATATTCCTTCGTATTGTTGTTTTTTTGGGTTGCTTCGCAATTCGGATTCATTAAATGTGTACACAAATAAACATTTTGTCTTATTGTCATACTCTATAATGGATGGTAATTTTTATTCACCAGATCCAATTTCAACAACATTGCACTTTGCAATTCGGTACATTTATTTTTCCTTCCAGTGTATGAAACTAGTGCTGTCGGTTGTCGGTAAATGCAATTGTCGATTAATACAACGTTCTTTTTTGCTTTCCAGAAGCTTTGGTGGAATGCGTCTTTTATTTTTTTTTTTCTCATAATACCCAAAATTGTGGATTGTAATGCCTTTTGACACCATTTTTGACCGAGATCTTAAGACGAAACGAAGTTATCCATTGCTTATGTTGTGACTTCTCAAACCATTAACGAGATCCAAAGTGTATATTTTTCACACGAGCTGGCAAATACCTTTTCATATTGTCACACATATAAGTATATGTGACCCTTAAAAACTGATGTAAAAAGGCACCAACGTGCTGAAAAATGCCTTATAAGAGAGTTTTTCGAGCTTGACGGTCTTAGTGTGAATATTAAATAAGGCGAATAGTAAAACTTTAAAATCGTTTTTTTCCGAACAGCGAAATTGAAGCAACCACTTCTAGACGAGATACATATATTCTCTGAGCATTATCAGTGACTCTGGACTCACGGGAGGCCATGAATTATGAGAGTTGCCCAGTGTTTAATCGAAGTCTGAATATTTATTTAATAAAGTAACTGCTCCCATCGAATCATCCTGTATGTAATTTTATTATGGTTATACTACAGTGCATGGTGACACTGTTCAGAACGCAGCTCTAGACCAGATCAGCAACCATCATAACGAGGCTGTCAGGAATCTGAGAAACACAATCCCCGGACAGCAAACAACCTTAACGCGGTAAATCTGCTAAGCGAGCAGAACTTCCCAACGACATCTAACAACAAGCTACATGGCTTCTACCAGAGCAGCGATAGCAGCCATTATTGAGGCTAAATCGGCTACCACACCACCACCCCATTCCAAAAGGGCCAACATGAACACACGGATTTGAATAACCCGATGCAAGCATTGGACATTGTAGGATATAAAATGTAAGAACATGACCGATATTGTAATACCAAACGTTGAATTAAACAATGTACAACAACAATGTTGGGCAGCTATTGTTGAACCAAAACTCTTAGTTTTAAGCCTAGTTGTATTTTTAAATTGTAAAATAGTAATTTCTGTTCACAATAAAAGTTTAAATCGGGGCCACCATAGTAAAATTTCGTTGCATTTAAAATACCAGAGTAAGAGGCGTATTATAATATTGATTTATTTAATCCGAAATATTTTGATTTTAGAAATAATAGATTTTAGATTTTAGAATAAAATCATCTGCAAAAGTAAACAATTGTAGAGTTTAGGTTAAGTTGGGTTAGGTATTGTAGCTGTCATCATAAGCGACAGATTCTCTTAGACTCAAAGGTCCATTACGTTGCCACTGAGCCCGTTACTCCTGAAACCTTTTTTTTTTGCCACAAATAATCGTCTCTAGCGCTGCGGCTGGTGATGTGCGAATTGCGCCTGTGGTTGATATACACGCCGTCCTTTGAACACTGTTTAACATCTTTGTGTAGCTAGCTATTTCCAGCTCCGGCCATCATACCACGACACCATATAATAGTGTGTCTTATCACGGCGGTAAAGCCATCTCTTAATGTTCGGGCTGATTCCCCAATTCTTACATAAAGCCCTTTTGCACGCATAAAGTGCGGTGGTTGCTTCATTGATTGTTTCTGATGTGTCTTGGTTCCAATTGAGCTTTTTGTTTAGTATAACGCCCACATACTTGGCCTGATTCGAGGAACTAAGTGGAGTTCTGTTGAGTTTTGGTGGTGTAATGAGGGTCGTCTGATGTTTTCTGGAAAAGAGTATAATTTCAGTGTTAGCTGGATTCACATCGAAGCCGCATTTCGTGGAACGATTCGTTGACACCTTGAGAGCTCGATGACTTTACCGCTGAACCTTTATAGTGAGTGAAGTAGTTCGTTTACCTCCTTGTATTGTGGAGTTTACTTTCATATTTATTTCTGTAGGCGAAAAAAAGATGTTCCTGGCAATAACAAGTACTTCTTTGCAGCAATTAAAGTATGTTTAACTTAGCATTATATAATATATATGTATGTCTTAGTGGTTTAAAAACTGATTGCTTTAGTTCCAAAATGGTTGCTGGCTTATTCTGAAATAGATTATTTTTATAGATAAAATTATTGTTCCTTCTCAACGAAGGAAGATTTCAGTGAGTAAGGCATCTCCGGAATCCTGCATTCACTGTAGACCACATTTCAATTCCTTATTCATATTTTTAAGCATTTGTGCTTATCTGCACCAATCTAAAAGTGTTTGATGTTTCATCCGTTTTTCGGTAATATTGTACGATATCTGCTAAAATCTAGGTGTTGACGGTGTTTATGAATTTATTCCCATTCCAATTTCGGCGTTAATTGATTTTTACAATTGCTTTACCTTTAATAAGCAGCTTAGGCTATTCGTTATATATATACGTTGGCTAGATGTATGCACTCGAATAATTTTTCAACCAATCAGTTTTGGAATCTTTCCACAATTGTGATTGATCTACATCGATTTTGAGAAATTTTCAAATCTACTACATCAACTGCCCAAAGTGCAAAATCGACCACCCCACTTCCTTAGCCCTTCTTACAATACAATTTTAAAGAAAATATATACATAAAATTGTACTGGCTACAGCGTTGCAAAAATGTGAACACAAAGGAGAGTGTTCAGTGAATCCCCGATGACGAATCACAAACACCAAGCAAGTCAAATTCATTGAAACATTAACCCTCTGCACTGACGCAGCGAATATGAAAAATATAAATATCTGAATGCATTATTCCGCGTTTGGTCCAGCCAAAGACATATTATGCTGACCATGCATTGCCGGCCTTATTGGCAGTAATTCATGTTAGGAAATAATTGTAATTAGTAGTGTAAGCTAAATTTAAGTATAAAAGATGTAAACAATGAATAAATGTCTGTCAGTTAATCGAACTCCCTGGACTGTTTCTTCTTACTTCTTTCTTACAGCAATTTGCTCCAAGTTCAAGTGCTTGGTGCATCATCAATAACCCACACCAAGTTTAAGTGCTTGGTGTCTTCATTCACGACCTGTTCCAAGTTTATGTGCATGGTGCAACAATTCAGGAAAACGATCCTAAACAGAGAGTGAGGAGCTATTCGCACTTTGAAAATATTAAGTAACAAAACTGCTCCTAACAGGCCTCAAATCAGTAAAAAAAATCCATATCAAAAATAAAATCCATAAATTGGTAATAAAAATTGCCAAGTTTCATTCGCTAATCTCAAACGCAAGGCATCTATTGGCATACTTTTTTCAGTCAGTCGCCCAGTTTCTTACAACAAACATCGTATACAATTTGTACAAAAGTTGTTGTATTAAAAACACTACTCATTTTGTTACACTGAAGTTTTTATACATTTTGAAGCCAACCCAGAGAACATACATCCATGTACAAATATGTGATACACCATTGTTCCAAGAATTAAAATAAGGAAAAAGAAAAAACACAAACCTCATCAATGTATCCAAAAGCGTGCATGAGGGATCACAATTTCTCTGTAATCACCACCAGTATCAGCTTACGCGTAACACTGGAAGCCATTTGCAGTAACCGCAACATCAACTGACAGCTTCAGACACCATCGCCATCATCGTCATTGTCCGTAACATGTGATAGTACCCATATGTCGGTACAGTAATGTGTACCTGGTCAGGGGCCTGGTGGAGGGAGGGGAGGGAAGAAACAAAACTCCTAACCACACCAGAAAGAGCCTGAAATCTTCCAGTCACTCGTTGCGGTGTCGATATTCAATTCGAATCTCTTGTTCCCATTCCCGTTCCGGATGCCATAACATGTCAATCAAAACTAATAACACATAGCATAGGTTTGTGTTATTGGGTGTTCTTTGTGCGCAAGCCTTCCTCCGGCACCACCAATGTGGCTATGGCGTTCGTTGTCGGCCGGATAGGTAGCCGTAGCAGCAACCTGAAAACCTCTCACAGTCTACCGCCGGTGGGCTAGCATGACTCTGACATCACACATCATTATCAGAGATCAGACTTCAGCTTTGTGGCTCAGCTACTGTTGTAGCAGAGCAGCACACCACCGCTTCGGACGCACGTACTGTAATTAGAAGTCATCACTCCATCAGTCTGCGCCACATGAAACAGACGATAGACGGATAGATGGATGGATGGTTGGTTGGATGGATGGATGGATGGATGGATGGATGGATGGCTGGAAAGATGGATGGATGGATGAATTGTTGGATGGAGGCAGCAGACTACCACCACCGCAGCTACTGGCAATACCTGGTAACCAATATCAATCAACATTTTTGTTCAAAGTTAACTTGCGCGCTGCTGATGCCGCCGTCGCCGCCGCCGCCGTCGAGGCGATGGTGTGCCGCCTTTAATGGAGTCCGCGAAACATGCAACTCGTCAGCCATCACACCACGCGCCAGGCAGCAACGCAATTGCTGGTCTGTTGCTACTATGTACAGCAATTCGCCGATTGGGAATTGACTTCGAAATTATTAAGCCCGAGTCCATTAATCTTGTTTCATCTGACAGGCCCCCGTCGGCTTTATTGATTTTCCTTTTGGCCTCCTCCTTCTCTTTGAGGTGTATGCAACTGACATTTGTTCAATTTGCTGTGTTGATTTGATGAGAAATAAAACATTTTGAGAGAAAGGTATTACAAAACAAACTCGAAACGCCGAAGTGGTAAGGAATTTGTTCGAACTCCGTATTGGCATCAGCCTGTGGGGAATTGCATCTCTGAAAGTGGGATGAAACTAATTCTTGTAGGAATTTGATCGCGTTGTATATGTCGCTCAATTGTTATGACACTAACGACACTCTTTTGCTTGACTTGACTTAGAGCAGCTTTGAAGGCAGAACACTCAAAGGTTCTGCTGTTTCGACAGACTTGTCAGCGTTTGACGGAGGTGATGAGTTGGTCCGTTTGTAAATATCTACCAATTAGGTGGACCTTTTGATGTCATCATCGACTGAAAATTTCCTTTAAGGTAGTAGATGCAGGGAACACGTTTGCCTCCAAGGAATCACGATGGGTCTACAAGGACGTACATGAGACGTAGTTGCCGTGAATGCTAATCAACGGAAATAGGGACTGTTATTCACCGGCTCTTAAATAAATGATTTTTCACTACTGAAGAATTTGTTGCTATTAGAGCGCCAGAGTTTAAGTATTCGCGTTAACTTTGTCGTGCACCATTTATATACAATTGTGATTCAACACTTAGTCAAAGACCATCGTTGCATTTCAGAGGGGTGCACTTGGTCAGATGTTTCACATGAACAACACTAGTAGTATGTGTTTTTTTTTCTTAGATTGTACCGCATGAAATGCCGGATTTTGAGCGGTTCGTTAAACCATCGCTGCTTTCTACCACATTCCACAGATTTTCTTTCACTTTCATAGCATACCGCTCAGCGACAAACACACATGTATTTTGGATAACAAAAATCAAAATAATAACAAATTCTATACGTACTTATGCATTCGGTTTTATCACATGACATATAGAACAACGTCGAATATTGTGTTCGTTCATAACAATCAAATCGTTTTTTGAAAAGATTATCAGTAACCATTTGAGCTAGGGCTTAGCTTCTGCAGTATGTTAGCTCACCATGTTTAGTTAAATTCGCGCAACTCACCAAACGTCAGCTCGCTCTCAACACCGCCAGGGAGTGTCGTTGTCCCATGCACTCTACCTGTTGTACACCCGGGAAATTGCTCAAGCTGAGAGTATATTTTTGCCTACTTTCGCGGCTGATGCGGAAATCCTGGCAACTGAAATGAAAAATCGCTATGGAGAATTGTACCGGTAAATATACAACCAACACACGTATATGAACGCTTTATCCAGTGTCCAGTCGCCATTTACCGTTGGGAAGCCCTATCACTGGAGTTGTCGATCAGTGGTAGTAGTGTGACTATGGATATCACAATGGACCAACATGCTATAAGTGTTCTGGCGATTTCGGTGGCAGACCACATACCTACCTACATACTTACATAAGTCAGAGCAACTAACTTCAATCAATTGAATTCATATTTTCCAATCTGCTCCATGACCTTCTTCCATCTTCTTCCGGAGTCGTTTGTACTAAGGCTGTGTTTCGAGTTTTCTATCATATCGATCATAATGCTGATTTGACTTTTTGATAATCTTGGATCCAGCAATGAGTAGATGATTTTTGGAGCCAATTATTGCAATTGAGTTGTGACTTGAAATGGGTGATTTTTTTGGTGTTTAGTTTTTCTATTGTCAAAGTCAAGCATGCTCAGTTAGTAAATCATGGAAAGACTTACACCCGAACAACGCACAAATAGTTCCTTCAAAAAAATGATTTTCGTCAACCTACTGAGATATAATAAAAATGATCTTAGTTAAAAATGTAAGAGCTGAGCGATAGCAGCTGTTCAATAGCAGCAAGACAGCGTCACACGTGGCACACAGCATGCGAATGGATGGACCAATTGAGAATTGAGTTCGATGAGCAATTGGCCGGATCGTGTAATTGAACAAATTTAGGGGAATATTTATTATTATTTATAGGGATACGACTATTAATTGCAAATACCAGCCAATATGCTCCAAATTGACTCGAAATTGTACTTAAAACACGGTATTGGTTAACGTGCTTATATGTTTCGTGTATTTAACAATAATTTACAAAACAAATGTATGTAGTCTGTTAAGAGAATAGAGGTAAATTAATGTACATATATATAAATGTATGATTTATAATAATCTTTTCGGTAACGGAAAGCCTCGTTAACTTACATAGCGTATATGGCTCGCAAGCAGCTTAAGGTCTCTCCATTAAGTATGCTGATGATTTCATCTTCCCGCAGTAATCGCTTTCTAAAGAATTTTAACCGAAGACAATTTGAAATTGGACATATATATGTATGTAGTATTTCGATGAAATGTGTGATATCTGCCCCCTCAATTAAGTTGCAAAGAGTACAGGGTTTTCGTTCGCTTTCCCGATAATGGCTTGAGTTAAGTCCTAACATACAGGCCCACGCTTTAAAAATCCACATAATCGACTGCGTCATTTTTGTCCTTGAAGAACAAATGTGCAAATGGAAAATTAAAAAACTAAAACTTAAAAAGATCACACATTAGAAGCAATGGTTTGCATATTTCCTATGTTCAGGCGATTGTGGCAATGTGTACCACATTTGCTTGCAAGCTCATCGGATTTTCATTTCTTTGGAATGTCTATAGCGTGGCTCACATTTAACAGCACGCGTCGCCATAGGCCGAGTTCATAAACGTCAAAATGTGACAGCCCTGCAAGATTTACATAAATGTAAGTAAACTGCATTGATTAGGCATGACAGCCGTCGGCTACTGCGTTCATAAAAGCAAAGCGACAGTCAAGCTCGGATCATGTTGGCAGTGATTTTTGTTCTCTTGCAGAATTTCAGGGAAACTGAAAGATGAACTTCTTCATAAGAAAATGGTTCCTAGAAACATCATTCAGGAATTCTCTTATTACTTTAAGGAGATTTCTGTTTCTTGGAACATGTCCTGATTTCCAATTATTACGATTAAACATCACCCAAACACTTTGTATCGCACACTTATGTACAGTGCTGCACAAAAGTTTGTGTACAATGATGCAATTTGGAAAAAAATTGCTGTCATTCACCTAATATAAGTTAAAAATATTTTTGAAAGGTAAATTCCAATAAAACAACGTCTCAGGTTTCAGCTTTCAAGAAAATAAATTAAAAATTATTATTAATTTTAAAAAAACCATAACAAAAACCAAAGGAAGTTCCGAAATTCACTCCACAAAAGCTTGCGTAACTTGAATGGAAAGAATTTTAATTCAAATGGACAAATAATCATTTCATCTTATTACTTTTGGTGTTAATACTTAGTAGGATATCCTTTCATCCTTATTACCTCTTTCAACCAATTTTTCTGTGTAAGAACTGTTTATATTATTCCACTCAACTAACAAAAGTTTCCTTCAACATGTCTTTATTTCTGATATCGTGGGTGCGGATCTTCTTTTCTAATGCTTCCCACACGTGCTCAATTGGGTTGATGTCTGGGCTTTGTGGTGGTGTTCGCAGCATGTGGGGAGTGTTATATAACAGCCACAGACGGGCATTATGTGCTGTATGTTTTGGGTCATTATCTTGCTGGAAATAGTAGTCGTTCGAAATACCCATCATTTCAGCACTTGATCTTAAATTCCGTTTTTTTGGCCTGATCTTAGCTTTTATTCGACCGTCCGTCGTATGTATGTTGCATTTATGAATCATTTTTTGACAATGCTGGCCTGCTGCAAAGTTGTGGCAGTATTTGTATTCACAAATGCATAGAGAAAATGTTTTGTGCAGTGCAGGGGCAACAATGTTGCAATTATGAACTCAAACGTAGTCAGAGTTCAAACATCAAATATCGAAGTTTGTGTTACAAAGGAAATACTTCAATCATATATGTACGATCATGTTAACTCTAGAAATACTAGGTAACCGTACAAAGAAATCATTTAATTCAAAATTTCAACCCACAAACGTTCTTCAATCAGTGCTGCTGTTGAAAAAGACTTCAAAAGTCCCAAAGAAAGGGCGGCGAAACGAAATCAATTCACAAAAAAAAAACAATTGAAGCACCCCATTCAACAAGGGGTAACTACACTTTTTCTTTGTGCATTTTTGCACAATACTGCGTCGTTCGGTGTAGTGAAGTTGTCCTACCATGTCTCCTCACAAAATAAGTTTACCACAATTAAACATCACAAATAACGGTATGCGATGGATGTTTTGTCTAATTTAAAGTAAGGTTATGTCAAAGAAGCAATTTTATATATCGCAATTTTATACATTGGTCAGCATGGTCCATTAAGGACATATACGATTGAATCAAAAGCAAAATTGCAAGGAGACCCTCTTAAAGCAAACATAGTGTATGGAAACATTCTTCTTCTCAACCCGAAAATGTATGAGGATATGATGACATTGGCAAGTAAATATGTACCCCCAGCGGATATGGTCTCCTGTCAAAGACTTAGGTAGGTTACCATGCTAGTTGATATAACCATGCTCATATAGATCCCATTTTGGTCCATTGTGCCGTCACTTTCCTGCTTTATATCACCGCTTCTTTTCAACTTGTTTTCGTAATTAGGTGTCTGCATCGACCACATATTTTAGTATATCATTTAACTTCACGTTTGTCAATTCCTCGAGGTCGTTAAAAGAATAACTAACTAGCAAATCTTCTTCTCCTTTTTGCAAGGGCGGAGCAAGTGCCGATGTAGTGTGGTACTGTTTCCCTACAGCTGCTATAGAAGTCTTTGTATGTCTCTCAAAGTCAACTGGGTTGATTGCCTACGATACAGTGCCCAGTTATCATGCCCACTAGTTCGCTAATTTGCTTCCTATCCAACTCTAGGAGGGCTTTAGTTTTGTTTAGACTTAATGCAAGCAACATCGTTTTTGATGTGCTTGTGGCCAGGGATCCAGCATAAGGTTGCATCTGTCTGTATATCTCGATAGAGTTTTACCATGTTGGAGTTGAAAGATTATGTTGCCAATGCCTCTATGGTCGCTTGACTATCTATGTATATAACAATAGATATTCGGTCTATCTAACTAATTGATAGCCGCAGTGCTGTCATTTGAATAGCTGTTACATCGGATATGGTGCGGTCGACGTAGGGCCACAGAAACCAAGCATACTTGTATCAACGGCTTACGTCTCTAAAATCAATAAAAAGCGGAAATTCAGATTATGATGGCGACATCATCATCTCACGAGCAGAAGTTATATTCCACTTAAACCAGCACAGTGCTTCGTGATTTGACATCATCTCTCTAAATACATTACAGTGGTCAAGAGCTTGCAGTTTGAGAAGAATTCGTTTCATTCCCACAGTCCGGGATGGAGCTGACTTCAACTAATAGACCGCTCCAGGTGGCGCGACCGCTTCCAACTTATTTCCAGTTACGTGCTCCAATTTGGTTGAGGCCAAAATACACAATATTCATCAAAAGCTGACTGCATAAACTTCATTTGATGGCAGAAGAAATGACAGAAATCTACAAACATAGTGCCACTGACAATGACAAGAGTGCTCACTTTTAATGTAACAGAATTTCACTCTCTGATGTGCCCAAAGCTTGCAAGTATCTACATCATCAGAGACACGCTGAGAAATTATTGTCAACATAACAAGCAACAATTGCAACCAACTCCTCCGCATGCCCTCAAATGAATGCGTAGCTTAATTGAATAAAAATGCAAGTCTCCGATGCGAGTATCTGAACCAAATCCCACATACTCAGACTGTCTGCGCCAATCCATATGTTGTCCCACATTTTCCATGAACCTTTCTCAGTACTTACACCCTGTGCTTGAGCCTCGATCACACATGCACACCCATAAATCAACAATAATGCAACAAAAATAACTAATTTATTGTTGGTTTGTGCTAATGGCCGTAAACATCACTTCCTTGGAATTCAGAGTTTCCAGTGAACGTGCACCGATCGCAGTGCACAGCCTATGTCTAATAATTATGTACATGCGAGGCGGTTCCAACCATTTTCGCACCACTCACTTACCAGTTACCAGACAATGCGCACACTGGACGCACTTCCCAGCACCAGCACCAGCTCACACCATTGCCTGCTGCCTTTGCGCTCGAAGTATGTATGCCATCGGTTAAACAATTTAATTTCCAAGAAAACTAATTAAAAAAATCACGTGTACCGAATCCCACTGAATGATGCCATCCACCCACAGTAGCCTAAGGTAAGACACTTGTTCGACGAACGGAGGCACTCCACTGCACTACGCTGCACAGCATTCTGGAACGTCCCGTAGCTGCATGGCTTTCATAATGAATCCATCAAACGCTCCACTTGCTATGCCACAGTTGATGGATAGGCAGTTCTCCTTCTTCAGTGCTTAAGAGCCACACATGGAATAGCATAATTAATTTATTGTTATGCATGTTCACTCGATCACCCCCCAGCGCCCAGTACCCACCCACTGGGTCGTTGCAAATGCGCTGTCAATTATTTTAGTCGGCATTAGCATGAATTTTGTAGCGCAACTCTTCAAGCGGAAATTGCATTTGCTGCTGCCTCTGGATTTGCGAATATGCGATCAGGGACGAGGAACCGGTGCGAGGGGCTCTCCTCGGTGAATGAATGGGATTTCGCTTGCACGGTTTTGGGTTCGGCAAAGGCTGCTCCTTCGCTCTCCCTCGCTCTCAAGTGTGCGTGCTCGATTGTGATTTGGAATTTATGCATATTGCCCGAGGAGTGATGGATACGATTAATGGCACGTTGGACGTTGAATGTGCGTTGGCTGCATCATAATTCTCTCCCGTCTTCATCCTGCTTGAGCCAGCCACCTTCCTCAAGCATGCCACAGTCACAGCCACAGCCACAGCATGTGCACATGCCGCACCGTCCCGAATGTATGGCTGTTGTATGTACGGCTGCAGTCTTCGGGCTGTCGTCATAATTCTGCCGAAGAGAAAAATTATAAATGCATAGAGATTATCGCACGAAACAATGGGCCAATTCAATTCAGCGCCGAGAAATTTATGAATTGATAAATGGCTGAAAGTTGGACGGGGTTATTGGGGTAAACAGTTGCGTGAAAAGTCTTCGATCGGTCCACTGAGTCATTGACGTGATCAGTGTAATTTATTAACTCAACTCAATGTGCGTAGATGTATCCGTTCGAAGTGCTTTTTGCTTTGAGTTAATTGAGTAAAAAGTAGAAAGCCAAAAGTGTAACAAACTATCGTGTTTATGCTCGGGACCGCAGCACGTCTATATTTAACGTGGAATGATTAAGCAAGGCGATCTTATCTAGTCTGCATGCCTAAATGCTTCTAAGACCGGCAATTTATTGCAGACTTTCTCGATCATAAATTGTAAATGTTGAGCGAACCGGGTATGAGAGACTTTTTAAGTCTAGTTTCAATTATTATAACGAAGTTTATCTATGAATCAGGTTAACAATGTGATTGAGTCAGATTCTAGAAGGTTGTCCAGTCAAGCAACATATATAAACGAGGTATTTATGGAGTACATCTAACTATGACGACATCATTTTAGATATTCTTCACCAAAGAGTCGATGTAGGTAAATGCAGCTGGAACATCCAGTCACAACGAGGGCTAAAGATGCTGAAATGGACGTCCAAAATAACGCTTGAAAGAATTCTAGCCTTGCCAGTCCTAATTTATGGATCACAATTCGGAACAATAAGCAAGATAGATAGATAGATATATTTTATCACCAGATGGCATTAAAGTTACAATTATCACATATAACTATGTATACATTAATCAATATTACAATATTTATCAAACATCACAAAAGTTACATTAGTCAATATTGCAATTTAACAAAATCTATTATACTCTTTTTGAATCGTTTAATATTTGTTTCACTTTAAACATTACTTGGTAATTCATTAAATATTTTGAAATCTTTATAAATTAGGGAAATTTGAGCTCTAATTGTTAAAAAATTTGGTAGCCTTAGGTCATTTATTTTTCTTAACCAACATGGTTGCACTTCATGAACATACACTACATATCTGTAAAAGTTATTTGGCATAAAGTTAATTTTAATTTTGAAGACAAAAAGTTACATATTCATAATTATGCTCTGTTTCACTGTTAGCTATTTCAAAGCTTCTAACATAAAGTTTATGTGAGTATACCTATTACACTTTAATATACTTCTCATGGCTTTATTCTGTAATAATTGAAGACTGCCGATATCACCCTCATTACATAAAAATACTACTGTTGAGCAATAATCAAAATGCGATTTCACAATTGCATTATAAATACGAACTTGTGTTAATATAGGTCTACATACACTTTTGAGGAAACCAATTTTTTAGAAATGTTTGTTACATGTATATTCGATATGTTTACCAAAAGTAAGATTTGCCATCTTTCAGTATGCCCAACTTTTTAATTTGTTTAACCCTTTCTATGACCTGGTTTTCAATTATTAAATTTGAACAAAAGCTATTATCTGCATTGTTAGACAAGATCATGCATTTAGTTTTGCTTGCATTTAATTTAAGCTTATTTAGACATAGATACTGTCGAGATCTTCCTGTATTTTCTCATGGCACTCAGCTATATTTTCTCCAGCGATGTACATCAAGGCATCATCAGCGAATAATGCGATTTGACAGTATTTTAAAACATGAACCATGACATTAATATGGACGATTAACAGTTACGTTCCCAACACGGACCCTTATGGAACTCCCAATTCAACAAGATTCGAATGATGACCTTTAACAAACACTTTTTGAGTTCTGTTCGATAGATACGGTCTAAGCCTGTTAAGTTCGACATTTCTAACTACGTATTTTTCAAGTTTTAACAAGAGAATAGAACGAGAACGAACAACTGAATTGCACGGAGTTGGTCACTTGGGCAACAGCATGGCTTCTTATAAGGATTCTTAAAATCGTTTCTATTTGGTTGCAGAAAGCACTAGAGGTTGTGGTAAACACCAGAGGCTATAAGAAAATTTGGTTCATCTAATTGTTATTAACTTGCCAGGGACTACAACATATCGAAAAAGATCTCGGTCATGTTCGGCCGGACAAGAGTAAATAGCCTGATAAGTAAGTCAAAGTGCTTCGGATACAACCAAACATTCTGCCCGATATGCAATGTTAGTACAACAACAGGGTCGGTCAGCAGTCAGCGAATTTCTTTTGCACGATCGAACTCTAAATTATACAAAACACATAGAATTCTTAATTTTCGTTTCAAAACAGCATTGTGTTTCAGTTCAGCCATAAATACAGTCACTAATTGTTCCTCAGTTGCTTAGGGCCGTTTGCTGATACTACACTTAGCGATTTAAGTTTCACTTAACAAGTTAAGTTGGAACTACCGGTTTGCCCGATTCGAAAAGTAGGTCGTAAGGTCGGCTAAGTATAACTTAAACTAAGTTGAAGAAATAGTGGATCATAAGGCTTTAAGATGTGATTTAATATTGACAATGACATAAAATCGTGGAGAAATTTGTGAATAAATGTTCAACAGTATTCAACAAAATTAGTATTGAATTCAAATTACAACAATTTTCTATTACAAATACAAACAAACATTTCCTTCGAATAGTGCCATCTATGGAACCCATAATAGAACTTACGTTCACCCATTAAAAATAGCGAATATGACATTTGAGATCAAAGTGGTTGGTTGCATTTAAAAAATACTGGGTCATAGTTAAGTACGATTTAAATATTTACGAGCAACGAAGAATAGGTAAAGTTGAACTTACGGTGTAAGTGTAACTTGGCTATGAAGTACATTTAAGTGTAGTATTAGCAAACGGCCCTTAGTATTTTAAGTGGAACTAGCACACTATCACCACCTATTCGGCAATTGCAAGGCCGCATATGACGGCCCGCATAGAGACGAACTTTACAATGTCATGTCTAGTTTTGACATTGCTGCCAAACTCGCCAGGTTATGGAGCATGACGATGGCGAACTCTCGATGCTCCATCAAGGTCGGTAATGAACTCACCGAGAACTTCAATGTCAAAAATTGGTTTTAGACAAGTCGACGCTCTGTCATGTGACATAATCATCTTGGAGGAGATCGTGCAAAACTCACTGGTCAACACAAGAGGCACGATCTTCAAGAAGCCCGCTCAATTGCTAGCATGCGTGGACGACATTGACGTGATTGGTCGAACACAGCGAGCCATTAATGAAGCGTTTGCCTGCATTGAATCGGAGGCGGCCAAAATGGGGTTAGCGGTGAGTGAGGGCGAAACTGCGACTCGGCCAGAACGTCAAGGTAGTTAAGGACTACGTTTAACTCGTCTCGCAAGTAAACAGTACGAACAGCATCAGTACCAAGATTAAACGCAGAATAACTCGTGCCAATCGCTGTATACTTGGGCTCAAGAGCCAATTGAGTAGTAGAGCCCTCTCTCGAAGAACTTGGTATGTTCGAGAGAAAAGTTTTGCTTTCAATCTTTGTTCCGTTGTTTGCGTTGATGGTATTTGTAAAAAAAGAAGAACCACGATCTGTAAATGAGCCGGATATCAGCCAACTTGGAGTGTGTAATTGCTGGTTAAGCTGAATTGTGCAAGGTAGAGCAAATTTTGCTTAAATTTTTCTCTATAAAAAATTCTTAAATTAATGGGCAACATTTTCAACATTAATTCCAACATGTATAACGTTTATTTTATACATGTTGGAAAAGTGTTGTTTCTCAAAACTAAGCGGTCATTACTTTAGGTATCAGTTGTAAATTTATTTCACTCCAATTTGACGCCGATAGTATTCCTTTATCTGAAGAAGAAACGTCCCGTGCTGCGTAGAAAGTATCAAGTAGCTCATGGAAGATAGATACCATTCGTTTTTTTCATTATATTTTCACGATAACGAACACACACAGTAACTGCCTGACCGGCTCATTTTGGAAAAAAAATACTGCCCGATGATGCCGTCAGCCCATAAACCGCACCAAACAGTCACTCTTTGTGGGTGCATTGGTTTTTCGACCATCACTCTTGGATTATCATTCGCCCAAATGCTGCAATTCTGCTTATTGACGAATCCACTGAGGTGAAAATGTGCCGCATCACTGAAGATGATTTTCTTCGAAAATTGATCATCTACTGTTGCCATTTCTTGCCACCATTCTGACCGTTGAAATGATCAAGAGGCTTTAGTTTTTGGGTCAATTGCACCTTGTATGTGTGTAAATCCAAGTCTTTATGCATAATTTTCATCAACGACGAGCGTGAGAGGTGCAATTGTTGGGCACGACGACGAGTTCAGGTGTACGGCTCTTCAGCCACACTATCGCGAGCAGCAGCAATATTTTCTGCAGTACGAGCTGTACGAGCATGCACTGGTGTTTTCACATCTCCTACAAACCCGGTTTGCTCAAATTTTTGCACGATTTTTCCGATAGTACGCACATTTGGAGGATTAAATTGACCGAAAAAATCACGAAGTGCGCGATATGCATTTTGATTTGAACGCCCATTTTCATAATAAGCCTAAATAACTTTAACGCGTTGCTCGATTGTGTATCTTTCAAATTGAGTTAGTCTGAAATTGAGAAATGTCAAATGAAATGCAGAAAAAAGATTGACGTTTAGGTGTGGTCCACATTCAACATCGGCCCTTAAAATGTAACCACCCTTTATGTATGAGTAAAACACGTTGATCGTTGACAAGCGTTGAGCTGATTTGCCAAAATAAACATTTTTGAAGTAAAAGTATGACGCGACCATGGCGTCACTCTCACTGTAGACAGACAATATAGCAGTTTCACTAAAGGAGTCGTTACAGGAACTATTACTATAAAACATAGACTCCTCCAGCGGTTATATGGCTGACTTCTTACACTTTTAGCCTTTTTTTTCACAGCGTTTCGGCCGAAGAATCGAACCGATCACAGAATTCCATTTACCTGATTTGTCGTGACGTCGGCTATCTCTGTAATAGTATAAAATAGCACGCAGCGACCTAGTGGGCCAAAGCAAGTGGTCAATAAGACAAATCAGCTGGGATCGTTATTGAAATGAAATCAGTGCCAAATGAGGGCCAAAACAGAGTCTTCTCGTACACGTACATATCCAGGTCGTATCCAGGTATCCAGGTCTAGTTCAAAGAATCCTTAAATCACAGCTTTTAATCGACAGAACCAGTTCATGTGACGCTACTTATGAACCCCAGCAATCCACACCTACACCTTTAAAAACTCCAAAAATCACCATATGTGGCTTGACATAGGTAATTTAATTGTGTACCCGGAAGTAGACGCCCTCTAGAATTTGCATACAATCGAAGGAAGTGATTATATCGAACAACATCCGCAGTGGGCTTTTGAATAAAATCCAAAAACAATTGAAAGGGAACGAAAACTATTTCCCCCAAGTGTTTTTGACTCCATCGCATTCGTCCGTTACCCACCCTTTTCCCCATAAATATACACACGAGTAGAACACACCACTTGTGCAACAGTTTGACATGTGCATAAATTTTAACTCCAGCACAAGAGCTGATTTATGCCTCACAGACACGACAGTTAATTTGATATTTTGATTAACTGCAAACTGCAGGACGATACCAAGAAACTGGCATCATGGCGAGTGCGCAGAGAGTGTTGCTCAGGGGGTGGCTGCTCAGTCCTAAATTGCTGGCAATTGACACACACACATCACGGGAGTGGAGACGGGGTAGTCGTTGTCAGAGAGACGAGACACCCGAAGGCTTCAGCAACGACAACACATGTTCCCGCTCAAAGCGTTCAATGACGGATTGGACTATCCTCAGATCACGGGGACAGTTCTTCATTAACTCTGATTTATACACAAACAATTACTGCAAGGTCTATGCGCAACAGCACGGCAACGACAGAGCCACAGCAGAGACCACTAAATTAAGGACACGTTAATGAAAGACCTTAAGGCGCAGGCAATCAGCGATCAAATAAAAACGTTAAATGGCGCATAATTCTTACTTACAAGACAGCCCGGAACGTACAGTGCCCAAAGAGAGCGCGACAGACAGCACGAAGCGGCCGCATAACCATAACCTATAAATTTTGCGCCCAGCCCCCCTGAAGGAAGAAGGCGAAAAGGAAAAATTATGTTCATGGCATTCGAAAATGCACACTTTGCCACGCTCCCCGACTCTTCTTTGGCTGGCCATCACATGCAAGAAGGGCTGGGCGGACGGACTCCGATGCGAGAGGAAGCGCGAAAGCGATATTTTGCACAGAAATTGCCGATTATTTACGATGCACCGCAGAACACACAACTGGCGTCGCCATTCGCCATGAAATTGGTGCAAACGAATTGGGCATTGTGTGGTGGTGAGGAGGACTTGACTCTAAACGAACCGAAGGCAGCACCGGTCTTGCAGCGTGTAAGTCGAAGTGAAATGTCTGTAATTTGGAACGTTTGATGAATGGTTATTTGCCACGAGATGGCAGAGCAGTCATTATTCTTTCACAAGGATATATTTTACACGGGCTCGCACAATGTACAAACAATTTCGATGATGACTCGGAGGTAGTAATTCATCCTCCCTCAACAATGGTCGAGCAAAAAAGAACAAGGTGATTGGAGGGGAAAGACGCGGAAAACAACGGGCGAACAAAAGGGAAAACTATCATCAAGGATCATTAATAGAATGAGTTGGCTGGTCTGAAAGTTATGCGTGCGTGCTGGGCTCCAAAGCAAAATAATTTCGCTTCACTGGTAATTGAGATGACTCAATGGAGCGAATGAGTGCTGATTGTTGGGGATTTTTTCTGTTTGTTAAGGATACGGATTCATTTGAAATGTGCGCTGTGTTATTTGTTGCAATTATCTCAAATGAGAGTTGGACAATTTATTAATGGATTTTGAAGTGCTTGTATTCGCTGTGTGGTAAGTGTCTGTTGCATACAGACATGACGACGATCAAGAATACAACATTTTGACCTGGTATTCATATGCACTTGTAAACTGTTTGGCAAAACATGACATAGATTTAGTAACAACAACAAGGCTTGACACTTAATGTTCAAGGCCAATGGTGACCTACTGGCCTATGAGACTGATTGTGTCAAAAAATTCGAATAACTTTATTCTCCGTTATTGTTTTTTGTTGCAATTTCGTGTAGCTGCCGCATTGCACATCCCCCACGATTAGTTCACGGCGAAATTGCTTATTGAGGACATGTTGTGTATTTTTTTTTTGCTAACCCGGTGCGTGAGACCCTTTGTCACCGTGTATGTAAGTAAAATAATCAAGGACTCATTTTTTTATTCGCGTATTTTACCTAGTTTATTATATTTTATATTGCTCTACAAAACTCTTATTCTGTCAGTGCCCTGCTCTATGGAGCCGAAAGCTGGACGCTAAGCAAAACTGCAGAGCTGATTATTGGTACCTTAGAAAGAAAAATTCTACGTCGGATATATGGTTCCGTCTGCGAGGAAGGCGAATGGAGTAGAGGACATAACCGCGAACTCTACGAGCTGTACCAGGATCTGGAAGGAACTGCACTGGCTTGGTCCCATCGAGCGCATGGACACCAATGCTCCAGCTAAGATGGTCGAATACGAGCCTCCTGTTTCGAGAAGGAGAGGAAGACCGAATTTCCGGTATAAAGACCAAGTCATCGCGGACGCAAAACAGCTTGGTCTTGATGATTGGGAAGCAAGGCGGTCCGGACCGTCGGCGATGCTCAGGCTCAGACCCGGCATGGGACGCGTGCGAGTTTTCTCCACGAAAGGTCCAGTGATCCAAACCCATTCACGATTCACAGACAATGTTCAGAGAGGATGCCAGCTTCTCAAACCATTCCGCTCGGAGTCGACATAAGACCCTGTGAGAGTACCATTTCGTTATCGAGACAAATTCAGCAGCTACAGATCATTTGAATGGCAAGTCTTCCTGATCATTCGCATTGTGTTCTGTACACACGCACCATAGAACAGCATTAGGATTTGCTTAGAGACCGCAATGCTTCTAGCCGCAATTCTAGGGCTATCGCATCTTGCGCCCTGCATCCAGTATGGGTGACGCTAAAGCCCGTATTGGATCAGGTCATAGTTTCCATCAGCATCATCCATCGACTTCTACACTGGAGATTCATGGATCATATCTTGAAACAATCAGCTTTCATATATCACGGCACTATATCTCTCGATTCATTGACAATACAGACTACAGAGAGTATGAGTTGACGTAACATGTTACACAGCTGAGTGTCTGTAAAATTGCGAATATCACAATCCGGCTGTAGTGTGGTCATTGTTCCTAGATAGAAACCAAACTTGATCGAAAGATTTGGTCCGGCTGCAAGTAAAGCCGCAGTTTGCCGACAAAAAAAATCAAAAGGACTCTGATTAAAAATCACATCAAGCACGTCTGATAGAATGGTTCACCTTTCGACTCCTTTCAAGAGCATAAATATCCTACTAAGTTTATGTTGGTATCTAACACCTTAAAGCTAGTATCACTAATGGCATATGCAGCATTCAATTCTCGGTAAAATGTACACCTTCTGTTTTTTTTAGACCACTCTGATTAGACCATTGATAAAAATTAGGGAGTACATCTTGCAAAAAGACTTTCAGCGCAGCATTGCTGTGCTTCACCTAAAGAGCAGCATCAATCTTTTAGGAAGAATGAAAGAATCCTTGCTTGAAATATGCCACTTGTTGGTTATTTATCTGTAACCCTTTTCTGAGGTTCGCCATAGTTTGTTCGTTCCTATTAGATTTGTTGCCAGTTTGTCTAGCGGTTTATGCAAACACTCATTCTGTAATGACAGAGGTTCTTAACCAAACTGTCGTCCGTTTTTGTTTTAAGCTTTTATTCATCGCAGTACTCCAAGTTGCATTTGCTTGCAATATTTTACACATATTTTACCCTTTCAGCTACATATGCAACAAGTACCATCCACAGTCAAACGACTTCATAGATGGCACTCGAAGATTCGTTTTGTTCTTGCCACAAATGCGCTTCTTCACTGAGAATGCAACAAACTCTTCGAGCAGCACTCGGATTTTGTAACAAAGAAATAAAATTAAAATTTCAAACCACAAAGTGCCGCTGAATAATCTTTAAGCATCCTTCTCCGAAAATTCACATTCGTCTTCGGCTTCAAATATGCAGCAGGAATCAACACACAGGCTCACCATGAAAAGAAGCACTGAACGTGACAGTGGGACATAAGGACGTCACATAACTCAATGTGATTAATGTCTACTGCTGGAGACATAGATAAAAGCACCCTCATACACCCGCCCATCTGAAGAAAGAGAGGAAACAGCGCCATCAACAACAGGCAGCGCAGGACACAATAAGGACGCACCACCAAGCGAAACTTATTGTTCTATAGTCAGGACGGTTTCCTGCACTCGGCTTCTCCAAATACACACGACAGCACTGCACTTTATTATGGGCGCCTAGCTGAAGGACCAGAGCATTGCAATGCGCGCTGCTGCTCGCTACTCACTCAGCACTCCCCACTGTGGACAGAGAGGAAGACACACAGCGCAGAGTCACAGAGTATGGGTGGAACTGGATTCTTGCAGCAGACACAAATTTCATACGTTCCAAGTCAGATGTCAGACCGGAGGGAGATAGATGCGAACCAAGTGCTGTGTGTGCTCGTGAGCTGGAGGATGCTTCCTGCGGAGTTTTGTGGCAGTTTGTTTTTGGGCTAATAACAAATGGTTGCACATAATAGATGGCGCTTACTAAACACACACATTTTCTTTTACCAACAAAATTTAGTGCACCAGACGATGTATGGCGTGGTGGGTGGATGGGTGGATGGCTGAATGAAAACACTGCTCAGTGTTCGGATGTGATGCTGCTGGCACAGAGCATGAATGTCGCCCACGAGGGAGGGACAAGATTTGTTATTGCATGGTTTAAATGCTCAAGTTCGTTGACAGTGTACAATGCATGCTATCTGCAGGGTCCACCACCACTGACAGCGTCGCCTTGGCAGTCGCCGTCGACGTCACGTTCCTGCAATGAATGATATCGCTTTGTTTGCCATGAGGGCGATATCTGACGGTTCGCAAAAGTTATTAGGCACTTTATGATCCATTCAGCAGACCGGTTTTGTTTTTTTTTTTGGATAACAATTTAATTGGAACGCATTAAAATTAATTGAAGCGTTCTCTGTAATCGATTGTCACTTCTGCGTTGGGTAAGTGTCGGGCGCCACATGGAGGCGTCACGTCGCCTCACAAGCATTCGCGCGAACAACCTATATTTAAATCCGCCCCATGTTGCATCGAACTCAATCTTAGTCAGCTTCCTCGTGATTCGGGATGATAATTTGATTGATTACCTCCCATAGACATCATCCTCGTTAGCTGCGGTAATGTTTCCGTAATCAAAATCACATCGCGCCACGTCATTCAATGAAGAGAAGAACAGGCAGCAACGACGAATTACATTAACCAACATCCGTGCGATGGCACGCCATGCCATGGTATGGGAGAAGTGACGAAGAGGATGATGATCAATCACGTCTTATCCCATCAATTTAAGTCCGACCTCAATGTTTCTTCAACATGCACACAATCAAGCCAATCGTCAGCACATTCCCCCAACCCCACCACATCACCCGGCCACGGTCTTAGCCTCTGAGTCTGACGGTAGTTCATGTGAAGTTCCAAACAGCAGACAGACATCAATCAAAAATTTCAACAGTTATTATTATTCGTCGGGACCACATCGTTGCCCTTCTTCCAACGACACCCATTCACAACATATGTACGTTTGCATCTATGTATGCCCGTCTGTACGTAACAGAATGACACTCAAAGAAGCATCGCACCAGGACCAGCAGAAGCGGCAGCCGCAGCAGCAGCAGCAGCATCAACAGCAGGAGCAGAAGCTCGTTTCCAGATTCCAAACGAGAAGTGAACGACGAAACTGAAGGAAAAAAAACGCATTTAATGCAAAATGTCTGTCTGCCTCACACAACTCCGGAGTTCCTGTGTGTGTTTTGATTCATCACCGCTACAAATCTGTCAGAGATGACAGGAATCAGGTCCAGGCACACGGTACGTTCGCCGGATCGGGGATGGGATACGGGGGCTGGATTACAACAGCCGGGTGATTAATGAGTTTATTATTACTCTGCGAAAGGAGAGCGCTGGTCGTGCCTCCCTGCCTCCCTGCTCGCTCTGCTTTCTGTCCATCGCGCCCTGACGTGCAATTTATCTTCTCCGCAGAGGGTTTCTGGTAGAGTGGCGGCTTGGTTGGATGGTTGGATGGTTGGTTGCTTGGTTGCTCGGTTGGTTTCCCTTTTCAAAAACGCAAATCAGAATCGAGGACAAGTGAAAGACGACGTTGATGATGATAGAGATGATGATGAAGAAGAAGCACACGAAGACGAAGCGACGACGAGGACAACGAACAGCGAACAGCGAACAACGAACAAAAGGGGGGACCAAACCAGTGGAGAAGAAGAATGATCATTGTTCATTTTGAATGTCTCGGATGATAGATGATTTGCCAGGTACTCTCATGCCCAGGCCGAGATTAAAATGAGTTCCAACTGCTCGCTCATGCCGTCGTCTCGGCTCTCGAGCAACATCATCAGCAGCACACCACGACCATCAGCACCACCCTGTTGCCACCAGCCGCTGGCATAATGAGCCAACTGAAGGACATGGCGGCATAGCTAAAGCACAGTGTCATCGAATTTATTACAGGGAAATCCATTTAAGGCGAACTAACTAATGAGTTCACTTTTTGGCCGACAGATGGTAACACGTAGATTAATTGACAACTAGACAACAGAACAAGGGGGAGTCGCCCTGTGGAAATTCCACTTGGAAATGACAACATAGCGCGCGTTAGACCACCACTGAGCAGCGCTGCCGCCGCTGTCGGCTAGTGGAGAGCTCTGGAGAGCGTTCTCGCGCGGTGTTCACTCTAATCCGCCATTTAACAAATTATCTAATGACGTTTCGTGTCGGTGTCGACCGTGATAAGTGACTCCATCAATCACGTTGATTAGTGTCCACTGTCGTGCGCGGGCGCTTGGGGGGCGCTGCAGGAAGTGGTGGCTTGATGGTGCCTTGACTGAGTATGAATAATGGTCTAGTGGATTGTTTCGTGTTCATTCGTTTTGTTTTGCTTTGTTTTGTTTTCATTCTTTTCCTTGTCTCATTTTTGTTTCTATTTTTCTCTGTGTGCTTGTTTGTGTGTTTGTAGATATTCCCCTGGACGTGGTGTATTATAAACTTTGTGTTCTATCAGCTTGAGCTGATGGACGGACGACGGGCGACAAATGAATGATCGGAACGTAGTTGCCATTTGATTAGTGACATCCAATTCATTTGTTTGCCGCCACTGCCACACTATCCAATGTGAATCTATGACCAAGTGTCTGTACCACTGTGCGGTGGGGTGGTCAGGGTGATAAGATTGATGTGGACTTACAGTGAAGAGAGAAAAACTGGGTACACAAGGTATTAAATTAATGGTGTAAAATTGATTGTATTCTTATTACACCTCAATTAATGAGAACAATAAGTTAAACACGCAATATGAATCTCCATTGGAAATGCAGTGAAACTTCTCTATAGTGGACACCCGCTGAACCATCATGATTGTCCTTTTTTACTGGTTATCAGAATACATGGTGGCCCGTGGCGTTGTGGGTATGTGCGTCGACTCCTACGCACTTGGACCTACCTGTCTGGGTTCGACTTCTGGTACGACAAGAAAAACTTTTCACGGCCCCACCTCTTTCGAGTCACTGACAATGCTCAAAGAGTATAATTGTCTAGAAAAAGCTTCTCAAACTCGGCCGTTCGGAGTCGGCATAAAACTGTAGGTCCCTTCCACTCGTGATAGAACAATAGAACGCACAACACAAGTGGTTGCTGAGAAACTAGGCCTGGCCCTCTACGGGCTGTAGCGCCACCCATATTATTATTATATCAGAATACAAACGCGCACTCTCAAATTAAACTGAACAACGTATCGCTCAAAAAGTGTCAATTCAGTTCCAAAACACACAAAAGTCGATTGCTCACATTCACTACTTCTAACAGTTTAGACTAGGCATGTCAAACTCATGGCCGGCCAAATTCTTCGAAAATTGTAGTCTTGGGGGCCTTTTTTTCATTAAAAATTGAACATAGCTATGTCATTACACACAACTCAGAATTAACAAATTATTTTTATGATTTCAAACTTTACTTAATTTTTAACTTGATGTTTTTTTGTTAAATAATTTATTTTTGATTTTTCTTTTGGAATTTTTAATGAAAACAGTGTAGTTGTGGAAAAGTATTGTAGGTTGCAAATAATTGTGCTGTGGGCCGCGAATTTGACATGAATGTTTTAGACCTTAAGTAATGTAGGAACACAACACTAAGTGCGTTCGTCTTTACAATCCTTGGTGTCCTTACATGCGTACACATTTATTAGTACACCATGGAATGCATACATACACTATTTTGTCTGTCTCATCCTCGTTCGTGTTGGTCTGTTATTAGGTGTACAAAAGCTTAAAGTCACTGAAATTCAATTCAGTGTCCTTTATAGAAAGGGTCCGTTAGTTGGTCGGTTGAGGTGTTGAAAAACACGAAAAGCCATAAAGTCATGCCGCAAGCATGACGAATTGTGCTCCTTATAGAGAGGGTGTCCCTTATAGAGGGGTGTCTGTATAGAGAAATTTCACTGTAGTTAAGAACAAAATTTTCGATGGGTTAAAAGACTTAAAGCAAAGGACAAATAAGATCTCTTATGAAGTCTTTATGTCGTGGCCTACGCTTACGAAATATATTATGGGCAAATTAGTCAGTTGTCGGAGGTAGTCCCGTGTAGGCTAAACCTTTTGTGATACTGCAGCCTTGTTAAAATTACATGGTACAAGTCGGCTATGAACTCAAAGCTTAGTTTTATCGGTCTTCAGCTTTTTGCAAAGGCTTATTCATGTAGCAAACTTCACCTCAATTCATATTGGCACCAGTAGCTCCATTAGCAAACATCATCTCAGAGTGAGTAGTTATCTCTCAGACAGATGGAGGTCAGATGCAACCTTACCCTATGCTGGGTCGCTGTGCATGGTGGTATTGGGTGTGCCAGTCATTGGCAATTTGTTGTCAAATTAAAAACCCTATTACTTACAGATGACATCAATATCACCAATCGGAGGTTGATTGAATTATACACTTTGAGGCAAATATGGCCTTTAATTAATCCGAAAAAACAAGTACACTCCTAAACCTTAACGGGAAGGAAATCAGCAAAGCCGTATGCATTATAACCGACCACAGGATGTTGAGCTCACACGCAAGAAGAATTGGAGCCCCTACAATGACTTCTGCAGGAGCTGCAGGGACGAGAAAGACATAGAAACTACGCTACACTACCTGTCCAGCCCTTGCAAGCACAAACAGGCAACTATTCTTCAGCAGCCTAGAAAAAATGTCAAACATCAAGATGCACAATATAACAAAATTCATCAAGAAAATAAACAGGATACAACCCAAACCCATCAACTTATCTCATCAGTGATAGCGCAATGTATCCAAGTAGGATCTATTTGAGTCTAAATTTTCGATGCTGAATGTTCACGACTATTGCTGTTCAAGCGTCCGTCGCAAACGAACCAAAACAGCCAATTCCACGCATTCACGAATTGGGCATAAGTGTGGTCTGTGGCGAATTTGGAAAAAAACTGCTTGTATGAATCTGAGTCAAGAACTAAAGCCTCTCAATCATATGAAGCGACGTACGTTCTCGGATTGGGCTCTAGAAATCTGGGCCCAGTCAATGGAGATCGATACAGAGACAAGTTGCAACGTTATTTTTTTGTTTATTTGCATAGACTAGACATTAAAGATTTGAGGTCTCAACAAGACGGTGCCACAAGCCACACTAAATTCGATGAACGTGTTCTATCTAGAAGTGGTCCTGTCAATTTGTCGTCTAGATCGTGTCACACACACACACAGCTTTAGAGGCTACGTAAGTCATCTGTTTGTGCCAAAAAGAGATAGCAGCCATTTCCGTCAAAATGAGGGGCCTTTTCATTGAAAATTGAGTTCAATGGATGGACCGCTGCAAACGTGCCCGTGGTGGACATATGGAAGACGTCCATGTCCTGATTGTACTTCAAACCAATTATACAACTTTCGAGATATCTCAAATTGTTTGCGTTCTATTTAAAAAGAATCGTTGTCAAGCTCTTATTGGAAAACCAAAGTACAAGCGATTTTTATAAAAAAAAATAGCTTCACAGAAATAATGGTAGCTTCAGCAGTAAATACTTGCATATTCAAATTGGTTCGTTGAAACATTACTTTCAACAGACGGTGTATCATTAATAAACAAAAATCACCACTCCATGCTCAGGAAAGCTGTCAATCTTTAATTCCACAGGCAGTCGACGAGCGACAGAACGGCAGCTGCCTTTTTGTTGACTTTGCTCATTCTCCACATCGCCTGCAGCCTCTCCTTGTCGCTGCCGCTCCATCCATGTGGCATCTGGTTGCCGCTGATTGATCGGATTTTCCGTTTTGTCTCTTTTGTTTTGTTGTTTTTGTTTTCATCACTTGTGACATGTTGAGAACACTATAAGCCCAGAGTCAAGTCACATTGCATGACTCAAAAATTGTGCCCGCTTCGCAGAAAAACACTTCATGACACGAGATGTAACCCTTGGTAGATGTGACAGACAGCAGCTACGACAGCGACAGTCGACACTGACGTGGCCAGAGGCTGACTTCCAAGTCCCCGCCATACAGATTGACTCTGTCGACTATACAGAGTGACATGTATTAATGAGCAACGCCGGTCAAATATATCATTTTGTTGAAAAGATTGACAGCCTGGACAAGCTGGACAGAATGACAGGCCGTGTCATTAATGCGTCTGTGTGTTGTAAGATAGTCTTGTGGTGAAAGCGGTCTGCCGTTTGATGACTGAATGTCTATGTTTGCTCGCCTGTCAGACTTGTTGATCGATTCTAGTTGCGTGATTACGCAAAACTATGTCGCTGTACGTGCTGATTTGAATTTCTACACATGTACGGATGCATTGCATTTTATTCGTGTCTACACATGTAGACAGAGGTGTGCTGTGAGGAGACTTTTCAAGCAGTCGAGACTCTACAGAGAATGACGGAGAAGTAACAATTCTTCCCAATCTTGTGCTGTTAAAGTAGCACAATAAATTGCACTACAAACCTAAAGGTATGCCATAGCTGGTGAGTTCAGTTATGTCCTTGCTCCACCACCTTGTCTTGTGGTATCCATTTTGATATTACCGGAAATTCCATTTAAAATTGCTCTCCATCCTGTAAGTACTGTGAAAGAGCTTATATCCTGTTACGGAACCCTGTCCTCAAAAATTGCCCCATGAACATGTGTAGTGGTGCTGGTGCAAGGGTTTTTGCAATTCAGCACAGTGCCCAAGTACCTCGTACCAGCTATCTATTGCACAATTAAATTGCCACGTTTTGATATAAACAGAGTTGCCATGATGTCAGAGTTATAGTAGGGCGAATAAAGACGATGATGAGGTAAAAGAATTTTTAAAATAAAGGGAAATATTTCGCTTAGATTTCGGCCATGAAATTATGTTAAAAGTAATCGTGTTAATAGGTAGGTAACTACTCGATTGTGCCCATATTTACCAAAGAATGCGACATACTATGGCATGTTGCTAGTGTCGCTAATTACAACACTTAATAATCCTCTGGAGCTTTCTAGCCCTGGACCACGAACCAGCCTGGTTAACGAACTTAGAGTCAAACTACCAAAAATACAAGAAGATTATATCAGCTTTAGTTGTATTTCAGTTTTCAGAGGTTTCTACGTACGGCATTTACACTTCTAGAAGTTCACTGCAGCAGGTCTTTTGAAACTATACCCGTCATGGAATGCATACAGATTGAAAGCCTCTCAACATGAAAGCTATGATTTTAATTCACTTTGTCCATAGATTGCGAGGCTGATGTTGCTGTGCCGCTCATCCATATATCAGTAACACAACAACAGAACCAAAGAATCAGACACAGCTTCCTCCTCTATAAGCTACCAAGGACACATTCACTATCACAATGTTCCATGTTTCTGCGGAACGGCAGGGAGGACTATGATGATAATGGTAATATAATATGGGGCACAATAGTTCCTGGTGGCCCGGCTTAGCTTCAGCAACCACTCGTGTTGTGCCCACAATTGTTCTCAAATTAGTGGGGGCGACCTAAAGTTTTATGCCGATGTCGAACCTAAAGTTTTATTCCGACGAAGCTTAAAAAAATATTTTCTAGACCGCCACTAGGTGGATTATAGTCTTACCTAAAGTCAATCAGCATCTCCAACCCTTGTACAAGTTAGTGGCTCAAATAAACTCTTATTACCGATGCCGTCTAAACTTAAATTAGGTTAAAGTGCCCGAGTGTTAGCAAGAAGCAATCACACTTAGGCCAATGTATTATTATTCTTAATTTATTATTACTAGGCTCGCCCGTCGTCGAAATCCGACGATTATGTGTTTAAATGCATACTATGCCGAACTTCCGAACGTTTAGGTTCTACTCAAACGTTTGGCATTTGTGCTCATCCACGCGAAATTACCTTTCCAATGGTGTGAGTATCATGCCATTCCATTATAAGCGTATCACAAAAATCGGCAGCACATATTTATATATATATTTTTGTCGAGGTATATTGAGCGGCGATCTATAGATCTATTGTACCCTGTTTTGCTACCTTTGCTCTCTTTCGAATTCCCCTTACGTACAGTCCTTTTTAGAGTTGCATTGGTGGTTATGGACTCTTGTTGTGCAAAAGTGGAAAAGATGTATTCTAGAGTTTTCCTAAGCCAGTTTCCTTTAGTAATCTGAGAATAAGAGATGGTTCTAGTGACTTCATTTCTTCCTCTGATAGTAGGTGCTTTTCCCAGGTATATTTGATTCTCCACAGAATCTTCTGATCTCTTCTGATACTCCCAGTTTCATTAAGTGCTCCATGAGTCTGCACTCTGTAGCTGCTAGGAAGCGTGCTAGGATACGGAGTTTGATTTTGCTCATTTTGATACATGCCTTAAACATCTTTCAATTACATTGACCTAAGAGTTTCCTGGCCTGCTTCGTGCCATGAGCTTTTTTCCAGGTTTCGGTTCGGTTCCTTATTTCTAGTTCCCTGAATTCTTCTCTGAGGACATGGTCTCTTACAGCGCAGAATGGTTTGGGGCCTGTGAAGGGTTCCGATGCTCTTTTCCTATCTAGAGAGTCGCCCATTTCATTGCTTTCTATCCCCGTACGCCCAGGTATCCAGCAGAGTCTTATTCTGTTTCTCCTACTTTGAGAAAATTCTGTTGGCATTCCCACACAAACTTGGTTCTGATGATTTGGGAGTCTTGTGCCATGCGTCCAACATTAATGCTATGTCGCAGTCAGTATAGTTTCTGTCAAGATTGACTTGAACGTAGTTGTATATTGCGAAGATATCAGGTTGAATGGTGCTGGTGCGTTTGCATATGGGTTCGACGTCCTTCATCAGTTCTTTATCCGAGGTTCTCCAATTCATGCTCCGTAGGTAATTATGGGTATTAAAAGAGCTATGTACATCCACCTCAGGATGCTTGGACTGCATCTCTGGGATTTGCCCGCCAAGCTTCGACAAATCATTAGAGCAGGCTTCACTTTCCTGCGTATCTCTTCTGTGTGCCTTTTTCCAGATGAGTCTGCTGTCTAGGATTACACCTCGATATTACACTTAGACTTAGTGGTTTTAGTCGTTCCAGTTTTCGTTTTCTTGTGAATAGTACTTTGGTGGTTTTTGCCGGATTTAGGCCGACACGCACCATTCCTTAGTTATTGTTAGTCCCCATTTGATGATATCACATAGGGTCTCCTCAATTTTGCTTCTGGCTATGATGACTATGTCAGTGTATGCCTGCATCTAATACCACGGTCTGTCAATATCTCCAGAAGTTCGACTACGACCAGGCCCCACATTAAAGGAGATAGGACTTCTCCTTGTGGGCATCCTCTTGTTGCGTTGATTTTTTTAGGCCAGTGTACGCCCCATGTTTTACCACTCGCTTGATGACGAATATCTGCTGGAAAAAATGTATCACATAGAAAGCATGGCAACCCCTAACCAACCAGGAACTGGAACATGTAAACGAAAACCGAAACCACCATTAAGATTACCGCAACCCACTGTCAATGCCGTCACCATCTCGATTGCCCCCAAAGTATTTGTCGTGTCCGTAGTACTTGCTGTCGTTATAGCTGCCTCACAGCTCCACAGCTTATACCAAGATAGTTCAGCACTTTTTACTGCAAATAGAAAACGCATTCTGCCAGCGTTAGGCAAACCTCGCCCCCCAACTCCGTCTCGACCATAACCATTCACTATAAATTTCAAATTAATACCCTCGAGGAAATAAAAAAAAAACAGAACAAACTTCTTTTTTTCTCTCAACGTTGAGTGGCAAAAGGATATCCTGTGTGCAAAATGGGAAAACGTGAAAACGATTTTCAGGGGGAAAAAAGACAACAAAGAGAAAACTTCATAGTTCCATATAAGAGCAAATAGCTTAATGAACTAGCGCAGAGAGAGTGGGAGAGAGAGAGAGAGAGAGAGAGAGAGTGTGCAAACATTGTGCTTGGTATCGGGAAATTTATGAAATCAAGTCATGCCCACTCTCCAGCCACCCACTCTCGGTGAGCACGTGTACTCCACTCCAAGTATCCTTGTTTGTCATGACCGAATAAATCTGAATGGGCCATTGGCTAGAATGAGAAGTTTCGCACACACCAATACCGTCTGAAAATTATCATGGATTTACCATGAATTACATTTCTTTTAAGGGCAGACACACTCGTGCCAGTCAGGAATGGATTGTGTTTCAGTTTGCCACGGTGCTCGGATTGGTAGCGAACCAATGCCGGATTATGCCAATGAGAAATGTAATGCGGATTAGTTTGTGTATATTATCATGGATGAAGTGGCCAATGATGTCTGCGACTCGGAGCACAATTCGAATTTCATTTGTTTTTAAGTCCCTCGACGAAGACGGATCAAACTGAAGTTGGCCTATAATCTGATGAATGTATTCACTTTTATTGTCATTGCCAAGATATGAGATGTGATTTTGTGAGGACGATAAGGGCGAATCTAAATTATTTGTTTATCGATTCCATGTCGAGGGTCATATGGATGTGTATTGATGTTTGTTAGGTTTTTCAAAATCTATTCAATGACAACTGTTTGCATTCACAAGAGTCTCGCCACTTGACACGGAGATTGTGTGCTTGCGAGAGAGAGATGAGAACCCTATTAGCACCGGTACCGTTTTGATATCACAGTTTTGATAAGTACGTGTTTGTTGTTGTGATGGCGTTCAGAAACATTATTAATTCCTGGGTGGTTATTTTGGACATCTCGTCGTCCGTTGTCTGGATCTAGTTGTCGTTACACTTGTGACAATGCGCAATATACGCTAGTACCTCGTACTGATCGCTGTTATGTTAGAAATCGTATTTGGGAAAATCGTTTTAACGTTATAATCGGATGTGTTTTCCTAGACATTGCAGAGTAAGTTAACCGAGAACATCAAAGACACAGGGACTAAATGCCAGTTGATGTCATTTTACAAGCGTAGACATAGATGATAGTATTTTGTCAGCTATTCACCTGAAGTTTAATTGAAGATATGAAGAAACACTGGAAGTCTTCGACACAGTTGGGCCTAATGCGTGATTAAGACCTGGCAGTTTTTATTAAACAGTGATCTGCAAAAGTTCAATGCAAATAGTACTAAAGTGACATGATATCTGGTTCAGTCAGTTTAGCTCTGTCAAGCATAACTCATCCTACACGTTAAACTATAATCTTTTGCTCCTTGTTATCACACCACCGCACCACATGTTGACTGAGGGGTTCTTCTAACTGCCCCAATCTAGATGTAATTATCGTTTAGTAAGTTTTCCAAATACGCTGGGAATTTAAATATTTCTGTAGAATTTGTATGCGCTAGACGCCGAAAGTGTGAATGACTTCTTCGTGCTAGACAAAAATACTTAAAACTAGCTTAACTATCTTAACAGTTGTTCTTACATCTAACCTACTGACCCTATACGGGTACTCTAAGCTATTCTGATCTTAATTTAAGTATGCCTTTCGGCGTAGTCTATGTCTTTTTTATTTCAGTTATGAACAGTCTGTTTTTTTTATTTAGCCAAGAAAACAGGTAAAAAACTTGGCTTAATTTATCTATCTTAACCTACCTTAGACTAGCTTAACCTAACATTAAAACTTAAGAAACTATCTTAACTTTGTCCGTATATGTTATGTATATGCCTAACATACATAATTTATATGCCGTAGTGCACCTTTTTTTATTTTTGTTCTATATTTTATATATATGTATATTATTATTTTTTCTTAAGTATTACCCTATAATCTATGTAAGTTTGCCACCATGGTCAACTATCGCGTCATCATTTTGAAAAGCCATCGGCGGCAGACACTGGTTTTGGTGTAAACACCAGTAAAATTGCCGCTCTTTGACAGGCTCTCTCCTGTCTCGAGCAGAGACCGCTCTACTGAACCGGAAGAGATCCTCGTGACTGCGAGCGACATCCCGTTCGTATTGGAGTCGCCTGTCCACTGTTCGGCGTACGACATGGAAGATGACAGGACATCCTTGTGGATCCTGTATTAGGCCACTTTTGTCGAGATAGAGGAACGCTTTAGGAGGAATAAAGCCGGTTAGGCGCACTCTCTCATGGTACATAACAATGGGGTAGTAAGCCCCAAAGATATGCCTTTTGGTCAGTTTAATAATAAATTATCTATCCTGTTCAAGTTTACCTCGTTGTACAGGACCTCGTTAGGATAGCACTTCTTGTACTCAGACTTGGGTGTACGATACAACCGGAGACAAGTGCGAAGACACTGTCTCTCGAAACACCTCATCGTTTCCATCTGGGAAGGACTCACATTGAACCACAGTGGACAACCGTAGGCCATGACTGGCCGGATGAGGGCCATGTAGCAGATTGTCTTTACTCTGGTGTCAAGTTGGCTACTGTAAAACAACCCCCTTGCCACAGCAAAGGCTTTTTAGCTTTCGCCAGAGTAGAGGTTGTACAGTCTGTTGCATGCTGGGGAAACCCTGGGTCCTATACAGTGGTTTAAGAGCAAGCACCTTTTTTGTGTAATGCGACACCTTCATAAACCAATAAGCTGTGTAATGATAAATCGAAGTTTGCAGATTCGCATCAGATGGGCACATAATACCTTTATGTATGCTTGGCATTCTGATAACCAAACACTATCCCAGGTAAATGGTAAAAAAGGATTGGGAACAGTGGCGGGAATGTGATGATGTGGACAGCTTTTTCTTGGCATGGCGCGGGGTCAATATTGCTAACGATCCTAGCATATTTCTCGGCTTGTGAAATCCTAGCCATAAAAATGTCACTATTTTACAAATGGCCCGCACCGGCAGAAAGATGTAGAACATCACATCGAGACTGTAAAACTATGAATTATGGAACCAAATGTTTTTTACGATTCTGTCAGGATCAGAATTCTGACAGATGAAGATGATTTAACAACTGTATCAGTCTGCGCAACAAATTTAAATAAAATTGTATTATTTCAGCATTAATCAAGATATTAATTGTATTATGTAATATACTTACTTAATCATACATAAGTTATGAGCATTATAAGCAATAAAGATCAAAACAAAATGTTGTCTAGTTACATAGTATGTCCTACACGCAACACAGTGCGTGGGGATCTATACATGAAACGACTTAATGCAAAAGAATTCCGTGATATTAATTTACGAAAGTTGTAGCGAGCACATACAAGTCTCATTCAGCCAATGGCTGTGAAATGAAATATTAGTTTCTTTGATATTTCTTTCAACACAATCACCATTTACCTTTGTCACCTTGACCGTCAACGATGGAAGCCAATTTCACTTCAGGATCAAACCCTCCATAGGTCGCAGGTCTGATATGTATGTCAGTAAGTAGAAAGTCTCCTTTCATTGCGATACACTTTTCTGAACAACATTCGAAGTTAATCAAGGAAAATGAGAGATTTCGCTCTCTCTCTTCTTTCATTATTGTAGTTGCCTGTTCGTTTTTGTGTGTCATATCACATCACATGAATAATTAGTGCGTACAGAAGTATGCATTCAGAAGTCGATAAACTCTCGAGTTGTAAATTGAACGTTTAAATCATAAGATTTGAGTGAACGAAAGCAAGCCCAGAAGTTGAATCGAAATCTCAAAGTAAATAAAATCACCCTAATACATCAGGAGTTATGCACAAGCGCAACCAGGCGTGTCTTTTCAACTTAGTAAAACCACCACGTCATCGGTTTGCCAAGCGCCTACCTGAACAAATAACATTAAAAAAAGATGTCAGAAAAAGCTATCTATGCAATCCGAGCTGCATCTTGCATCAAAGTCACTACCTTATCGAACTGCACTCCTAATGTTTCAATAAACTGTATGCTACCCTAATATCGCTTCAATAGTGCATATTGGTATTTTCGTAGCATGTTTTCACAGTCTAATCTCATCAATTTAAAACGTGTCTCATCCGGTACATTTAGTTGTGTTCCCAACGCCCTCCGCATTTAAGTAACATTTAAAAACATTCTGGACCAATTTTCATATATCCAAGATTCGAATTGCTTGCATCTTGATGATGATTCTTAGAAATGACCAGAAGGACTTCTTATACGACGATTGACTTCCGACTGAAATTTTAAGTGCTTATGCAAGTACTTTCATTTTCCTGATCGAACACAATTTAATAAGTAACCACCCCCTTCATCTTCAATTTCATCTGCAGCATCATCAACACAAAGTAGATCAGTCAATTTCACCATATTCTCGTTGAGAACTGTATGCGCAATTGAAAAGCATATTTGCACCCGTGCAAAACTTATTCCAAACCATTTACTTAGTGATACTCCGTAAATTTGCCTGCCGCTATAACTAATACATAACCACCTGAACGGGGGGAAAATTACAACTATTTCACGAGTTTTCGAAAAGCCGTATTTGTAGGTTATTCCCACTAAAATATTCATTCCGCCGGTAAAGTTTACGAGCGAACTAGAAAATGTCCCCAGTTCCAACCCACCTCCGAGCAGATGCTTGCAAACTTCCGAGGGATAACACCAAATAAAATTCTACACTTCAGAGTGCGAAAATAATACGAATTTATGCGAGGTCGTAAAGTTACATTTTATGCGGCTGCCGAAAAATTCTACCCCGATCTCGATTCAGTCAACCTTCCGACCATCCAACCATCCAACCACCCGACCAAAACATAAAAAATATAGTATCCGACCAACACGATAGCTGTGCGCACCCCATAAAGAATCCACTTAGCGCCGTCTTTCTCTTCCGAGCACCTAAATTCGCAACTTGCTACTCTGCAGTTATGGCAAAGTCGATGGGGAGGGAGTATAAGCCAAATGCGCTCATCACTTTGCATACTTTACTATGGCTGCCCCCGACATCAAGGGTTGGAGAAGGGCGCCCTCTTCCTCATTCGTTTGATGATGTTCATCCATAATTCCACCGTTTTGCCAGCATTCCTTTTATGGGTCGTAAAAACGCCACCGCTTTAGCCACGGTGACGACTACATGGAGGCGGGCTAGAAAAATGGGCGCTGCTGCTGCCGTTGCTCTCCTTTCACGTGCAACGAAAGAGCAAAATTAATGGGAGTGGGAGTTCGAGAGTGGACGGGTGATGCGGTTGATGTGGGTGATGTGGGTGATGTTGGTGACGACGACGATGACGAGGGTGGAACGTCATAACGAGGCGTTTATTTGGCACTCATTTTGATCCGGGAGGATAGAGGACTATGTCAATTGGTAATAAAAGCAGAGGCCGATGATAATATCACAAACCAAAATGACAAAGTGACTACGCCCGTAAAAAGACACCGCCTGAAGACAGAAACCAGCCACCCACGTGAGTACATTCACTGGTCGTAAACGAAAAATGGAATGTTTGCGTTTTAGAATGGAATTAACTGCCGCAGCCCTCGGGCGAACGAACAGAGAACCAGGAATGTGCCAGGACGGTGCGAAATTGGTCAGAAGAATGAAGTCATGCTAAGGTGAATTAGCCTCAATTATGAAGGGATGATGAGCACTGCCGTCCGACGATAACAAGACAATAAAAAAAAGCAGCGAATAACGTGAGACGTGGTACTCTCAAGGATGACCCCTCTCCACACACCAAAAGACCCCCAAGGCTGAAACGTGTGTACATCCCCGCTGCGTCCTGTCTCGACCACATTTCAGCCAACACTGTTCTCGTTTCTCGCTGCACCCATTATCCTGCAGCGATTTCTCATTTCTGTCTGTCAGAATAAATAATTTGGCAAGAGTTCTCTTTCTGTCGGTGACAGCCATCTCCTTGCTCCCCAACCACTCCCCCCACCCCTTCACGGACCACGTCGTATCACCCAGCATTCTGACACACCAGCACCGTCCGGGCCGGCGCACTTATTATTGCCTTCATGTAAACGACTTCATAGTGACAGCCTCAATTAAGTCCGAGCGAAAAGTCGACATTAATTAAAATGACAAATTCCACAGAGTGTATAGCACGCCGAGTGACAGGCGCCCAACGAAGCAGAGCTGATTTGTGCACAAAAACCTTGTGATAGTTTCGCCCCGCAGCTCCGGTGGGCGACGTGACTGGCAGACGAACGGCCGGACTTAGTGTACACTTTTTGCCATGTCAGAGAAATTTTAAGTAATTTCGCTTGGGGTGAGCGCAACAGCGACAAGGGGATGAGGGCAAATGAAGAAAAGAAGAAAAAATAATCTTGGACCATTTTCAATTTAAATTAAATCGTAATACTTTTCTCCTCTTTGGGTTGATGCGTCCCATTGCGTGTCCGTGACTCTGCCCTCTCGAGTTGAGTACGGTGTGCAGTCTTTGTTGATAATTCAGTGAACTCGTGTGTTCACGATGGAGTTTCACATTTTATAAGGTAAGACGCATAAATCAATTCTGCATCGTTGGTTAAGAGCAAAACGTGACTGTTATGTAAATGAAAGGCGGTAGGTGTACTTCATGCTTACAATTGGCTTACACTTCTGAGTCTTAATTGGACAGGTTTGTGTTAAGCAGATTCGAAAATGTCGGCTGCAAATTCTTGGGGCAGTCCACATTCCTGGCACTTAATCACTGTTTTTGATGAACTTCTGACACAGTTTTGTTTGCTTTGTGGGACAGGCGCTCGTTGGTCTTTTGCTAGTCATTTTGTGGAATTAGTCTTGGACATTTTAAGAAAATTACTTAAGAGGAGAGAGGAGGCTTAGAGAATATTAAGATGGCTAGATGTATTCTTTAAATAACTTTATTAAGATGAAATGCAGACTTAATGAAGAAACTTATTGGTTTGCATGAAGATTCTATTTGGTCTCTTCATTTCCTCGAGAGGCACCGCTCAGGGCGGAGTTATTTCACCCCTTCTGTGGGTACTTGTCATTAACGAAGTCGTGCAGAAGCTCAAATATTCCGGAACCAAGGCAGTTGCCTATGCTAGCGATAGTAGTAATAATCACCCGCCGTAAATTCCTCACCACAAAAAAATAAGCTATAAAAAAACGCAAAGAAAACCCTGCAATCAAACACAGCAATCGTCAGACCTATCCTGACTTATAGGAACTTAATCTGGTGGCAAGCCTCACTGAAAACCACCAACCTAAGGATGCTGACCAGAATCCAGAGACTTGTAAGACTGTGTGTCAGAGGAGTGGTTAGCACCACTCATTTGGCGGGCACATTACTAAATCTAATACCTCTGAACCCCTTAGTAGCTGACTCCCAAGTTCCACTAGACATGCAAGCATACTAGATAAAAAGCATACGTCTACAAATTGATCAAGCCAAAGGCTGAACACATCAACAACGCAACCATCTATGTATACACGGATGATTGGAAGATGGAGAATTGAACATGGACTGTTCCATCAGAATTCCTGATTATGGCAACGTTTTTCAAGTGGAAGTTTTAACAGTCAAGAAAGCGGCCAGAATGATATCAAAATCGGCTGATATTACCAATTTACCATTCTAATTGACAGTCCAGCGGCCATTGAAGCAATTTCGGCAATGGAAATTAAGTTCAAGTCGCGAAGAACCAAAGGCTCGCAGGATGCAGTACTCGATTATTCTATGCTGTGTCCTGGGTTACAGGGACATAATCGGCAGTAAAACAGCAAACGAACTTAACAGAACTTAACTTAACAAAAATATGTATCAAGCCAACCCGTGCTGCTGTTAAGATTAAAGTGGACGACACAATCATAGGAAAAGTCTCTAACTACCTGGTAGACAACTCGGATGCTATGGCCAAAGATGAATAGTGCAACACCCGACAAACTCCTTCAATGTAACAAAAAGTTGATGTCGATGGTTGTTGGAGCTTTTCGGCCACCTGACGATCGTCATAATCTATGGTGAAAATATTTGAAGTGATAGTGAAGTAACCGCCAGTGCTAATCAAGACCGTAATTTGTCCATTCGTCGCCCTTCGCAGCAATTGACATATCGTTACTCGAATTCGTGCACATTTTCATGAAGATCTTGTCCAAAATGCACGAACTGAAACTGGTCGAAATGTAGTTCTAGCAAGACGGCGATATATGCCACAGCCTAGCTCACCAATTGAGAAAAGAGTTCGGTGAGCATTTTATGTCGCTTTTGGATGGACGAATTGTGCCGGCTAGTTCGTGGAATTTAACGCCACTACATATTCTTGGGGCATACGTCCAATCACTCGTCAATGCCGATGAACAAGCGTCAATTGCAGCATTGGAAGACAACATTGTATGTGTTATTAGCGAGGTGCCAGCTGAAATGCTTGGACACAAAGGTTATTCCGGAACCATTGTGAGACGTATGATTTAAAAAAAGGATGTTTCCACTGCCAAAAATGGAAGCATAGACTTGTTTCTAAAACTCTGTTCATCATAGGCACTGGCCTTAAAGTAAAACCAAATCATTGTACACAAAATAAGTGAACAAATTCGATCAACAAAATGTGAGTATTAATTCGGCAGAAGGTTCGATAGCGATTTTATGAGAAATATAAAGAAGACTTTGTCCTCCTTAAGTACCTACCCCACTTATCTTCCCATTTAATAGGTCTTGCCAAATAGAACTAAAGTTCGACTATTCATTTCGAAGCACCAGCAACAGTTATGCTCTAACAGCTCTCGGCCTGAGATTGCTATCCTCTAAGGATTGTCAGTTGAAGTTGAGACTTTCGTGGCGATCGTCGCATTTTCGATTTTCTGAGGAGTGTAAGTAAATTCTAGGTTTCTAATGTCAAGTTTTTTTTAGTTTAAATTAAATCAATTTAATTCACCAAAATTGGGACTGTTAAAAGTGGAAGAATTTGGATTTTATTTCCCTAACACGTTTTTTTTTGTTTGGAAAAGCGACGAGCGAGTAACGACCATATCTTCATTTAGTATATATTTCTTAGATTTTCTTTTTTTTTTTTGACATTAGAATATATTTTGTTGTTGATTTCGATATGGCTCAGTCAAAAAATGAATCCCGATGGTTTTTGCTATATTTGCGGTGAAATATATTTAGAAAATATAATTATTAATGTGAACAATTGACTAACTTACATGCTTATGTGTTGGCTACAATAGTTTTGAAAAAAAATGGTAAGTCACACTTGCCCAGTGTTCTATCATAGTTAGACGATATAGCCTGGCGAAGACTAGCCATCAGTCTATGAAACCAATGCGTAAAGTGAATGAACCATGTAGAGCCCATAGACAAAATAGCTCCTGTCCGAACATTCTTCGACTCCGAACCTGTGGGACAATGCACACACTAGTGGAGAAGGAACTCAACCAATTTGATGCGTGTAACTGGAGCCAGCTAGGCAGATATCGCGGGCATGGTGACCTGAAACATCGCCCATATCTAGAAAAAAGAAAGCAGATAGTTCCTTCCTGGATTGACTGTCCTAGGCATTACTTTCATCAAGAAGTGAGGCCGGTGCTAACACCTATGAGTCAAGATGTCCGTGGATGCCCCCGTTTCTTGTACACCAGGGTGCGTCGTCGATGGCATTCTTAGCACTCGCTTTTTTGGCAATTTGTTCTCATTACTTAATTTAAACTATTTTCTGATTAGCCAGTACTACATCTAGTCTCAAGTTGTTCACATTTATTTTCATCGTGTCCATTTCACTTGTGTCTTACTCCAAGAGTCACATCAAGGTAAGTATTTTGCTTCATTTCCGAAGGGCATTTGAAGTGACTTAGGATTTTTTTGGGAGGACAGTCTCAGAAAGCGCGATGCGCTAAATGTGTGTCCATTTTTATTTTACGAAATTGGACGTACATATTGTCAGAAAATGTTCCCCATTCCTTCGCTTTGCGGTATATCGGAACCATGGAGTAGGTAAAGGAGACAGCCAAGACGCTTCCGGTACTCCAGTAAGTTGTATTGATGGGCACATTTAATATTGCTACGACCTTACATTAAAGGATCTTCTAAATTAAATATATTATTCTTCTTATATAAATTTGACTAAACGAAAGAATGTCTTAGTAGTTTTCAACTCGATTTCCCCCATTTCTTGCCTTTCCACTAGCAATCCATCGACTTACATATATACTTCTATGCGCTGTAGAAGTTCAACTAATTGGTCACTTCCCTTAAGTGCCGTGCCATAAACTTTTTGCACTACAATTCATGGCATAATTACCTTTCGCAGCAGCTTTAAAACTTCAGGCAAACGCAATCAAAAGTTCACTCAACTAACATAATTCACGGTAATTCCCCAACAGATATTTGCACCCAATGAACCTACACACTCATGCACTCTGCAGTCCACAAATTCCTCTCATTCGCCACCCGGCCATGCCAACAAACAAAAATATCTTCTCCCTAACGACCTCCCCACACTAGCACCATTTATCACCGCCACCCAGAAGGATTACAATTTTAATCGAATTATTTACACACATGTAAGGATTCTTGCCACCCATAAATTCATTCACCCATTCACACACACACACGATGCAGTATTGAGTGCCTAATCCCGAGGGATCATGCGGTCTAGGACTTCAAGACGAGTTCGCTGCAATTTTGCCGACACGTCACCTCCTCCCCTAGATTGACTCGATTAATCAAAATCCATCAGACAGTGACAGAGAACGGCAGAGGGCAGCAAAAAGAAGGAAACCGACCAACGATGACGCTGATAGAGATCTGTAATTTTGTTCTCACATTAAACGAAACATGTCCAAGGAAGTCAACACTTCCAGAGCGCGCAGCAATTATGCGAACACATTATGAACACGTCTGGTGCTCTGGCAACCGCCAGTTCGTGCATAAGATAAATGACAAGCCCATCGCGACCGGCACTAGCTGCAGCGCGTCGCTCTGACAGACGGACAAGTAGTTTCGTGTACCGCAACGAAAAAGGAGGAGGAAAAAACGCATGACAGCAGTTGCATGGAGTTTCATGGCATAATCGGACGAGGACGATGATGAGGTTGACGGCGACGGCGATGGCAACGGCAACGACAACGGCAACGGCGACGACTACGTCGACGGAAACTTGTCATATGTCGGATGTTCAACTGGATGAGTGGCTGACAGAGTTGAGTTGCCCCCCTGTCTTCCGGATGCAAGTGCGTGCACCGGGCCACCATCACCCATCATCACATAATCATCCCTGATCGTCATCGCCATCATCATCAGCACGACACACACAGCCGTGGCCGACGTTGCCGTAGTCATTGTCGTCGGCCGCGTCACTGATGCGCTGCCATCGGCACTTTTTGCGGTTGTGCCGTCGTCGTTGGGCACGTTTATCATCACGACGACGGCCGTCACCATCGACATCATGGCCATCATCATCATCGTCGTCGTCCCCTGCATCATGACGGAAGATCAGCCGCCCCATCATCACTCGTCGTCATCGTTGGTTTTGCAGCAGCGAGTTATCATAATTACGCTGCCGGGTCGGTCATACATTATGACTCGCCGGCGATGGGGGACGGAAGACGCTCTGCCATCAGCCATCAGCCATCAGCGGTCTACTGATGTCCGAGTATAATAAATTTCACATCACTATCTGATTGTTGTGATGGAATTTGCGGCACCGTAATTAATTTATTCATTATTCCTTTTGTTACGGGTCGGCACTGTGTGAGTAATGGCTGTAAATGGGCGGGCATGAAGTACGCGTCTAGTGATGGAATTCGCGTAAATCATTTTGGCCGAGGTACAAGGTCACCAGACGACAGGGTGGATGCCAGAATATATATTTTTTTAATTTCTGATTATCAACTCGTGTGTACGTTCGGCCACTGCAATGGGCAAGTTAGGTAGGTACTCAACCGCGATTTCTTTTGGCAGGTCGCGAGATTGCTTGGTGGAACTAAACGCGATAAATTGTGGTTTTTCCTTGAGTTGATGGCGTTCGCAAGCAAGGAATTGTTTTTTTTTTTCTTTTAGACTTCTGAGTGGCAGTGGCAGTGTGTCATTTCTGTCTGGATTGCTGACATACCTACTTCGGTGACATTAGAAACCTTTTTATACGTCAAACGTTTGAGACCGACTCACCGGAAAAGGCTGGCGCCAAAGGGGGATTGGCATTTTTTCAAGAAATATAATAAATATTCGTTTTTTTTGCAGAGCAGAACTGATGCATGTCAAGCGTATTGCGTGTAGGTGACAATGCAGCTATTTGTAGAAGTGAACTTCCAGCTTCTCGACTTGTTGATTGATAGACTGTGGCCTCATATTAACCAGAGCTTTGCAATACTATCTCAAGATTAATGTAACAAGAGGTCGTCATTGAGTCTATTTTGGACATTAGGCATTATGAGTAAGAGTAAACTAAAGAGATTTTTTTGATATTACAGTGGAACTCTCCCTATTACAGTGGAACTCTCCCATGCTCTGAGTCGGACTGCCTCTAACTCGAACTGATTTTGATATCCAGTGACAATTCGATTTAGGGGGAGTTCACTATTAAAAAAATATAGTAATACTGTCTTAGTTGTAAATACCCAAAATAAGGAAGAAGGCACCGTCACCATCAATGGTCTCAAGGCTCCAGCACATAGAATACTTTACTTGCGTTGCGTCAAACTGCCATTGACGGTGAAGTACCTCACTCAAGGGGGTGGCACACTGAATACTTCAATACACAGCTGATTTCATTGGTAGTCTGTCATTTACACATAAAAATGCATTATAAATATATAATTACCAACGTCAATTTACACTTGTATGCATTTTTAAATCTGCTTCAACAACAACCAATACTCAGATATTAATTTAAAATTCGAACTCTATTGAAATGTATGAATATGTTGACTGTCAACACTGATGGAGAGGGAAAAGTTAAAAGTTTAGCAACTACATCCGTCGCATCGACTTCAGCGTTGGGCAATGTGTCATCCCCATAAGAACGCATGTACTTTATGTATCGGTCAAAGTATCGTTGACGCTGACACATGTGAAGTATTCTATGTGCGGGAGCCTTCAGGCATACAGCGACACTAAGCGACTTTCTGTGTCAGAGCATCCAAACAGTGGTTCCAATAAGACGGGTCTATATGCCCTACAATTGGCACAATGCTCTATGTTGTGAAGAAAAAATTTGGCGACGAAGTCATCTCACAGCGAACATTCAATTCAATCAAATGACCGCAGCGATCATGCGACCGGGTTCCCTATTATTTTCTCCGGGACTACGTCATGTCCTTAGTATACGCTTACAATCCGAATACTTTGGACGAGCTCGAGGCCAACATTCGAGACGGACAGTCCGAGTCATATAAAATTGTCCGGATCGCTTGAAGCACTGCCAATGAAGACGAGGCGGTCTTTTCAAATGATGATGGATGCAATGAATTTCGTTTCTAAATACTTCATAAACAGAACTCAAATTTTTTAAAAATAAGATCATATTTTCAGGACTGTCAAAAGTTCCAGGATACATTTTGTATACACGTTTGGTTTACAGCCTATAGACTTTCACACAACTGATGAAAGGGTGAAGGTGGTACTGCTTGGGAACATAAACAAACCGCCATTTCACTTAATGGTTAAGGAGAAGAATAACTACTTGAGAGTTGTAATAACGTGCAATAAGATCAATATAAAGTATCAATAGAAGTGCCATACAATTATCTTTATAAAACAACGTACAAGTGTTGTTTGTTATTTTTCCAACGTTTCAAACTGTACACGTGAACTGGCAGAAACACTCAACTTTATAATGTTGCATTGGACAATTGGCTAGACAGATTGACATGTTGTTGTGTTTTGCTGATAGCTCCGGAATTTTAAATTAAGTCTGCACATTTCCATTTCTTGAGCCAAAAAATAATTGAAATTTATGCCATGTTTTGCAGTCAATTACCCCGCTGGGCGCTGTAGTTTTAGGAGCAGATTCTCGGCACAGCGACGTAATACTTCACAGTGTATGAACTCATAAAAATCTTCCAAAGTACAAGACAAATTTTACAATCAAAATCCAATATCGAATCAAAATTGAAAACAAACTAATTATCAAATAAGCACATACAGTCAGCCTCAAAAGTAAGTTTACAGAATAAAGCTGTCTGAGTTCTTAGCAAAAATCAGATCCAAAAGTGAGTAGAAAGAAAAATATCTTAAATGCAATTTTCTCAAGTACAGTGGTGGTCCAGTATAACGAATGATCGATATACTATACACCTTTTTCAAATGCATTAGTATTTCATTATAACGTACGGAAAAAGAGTGGACGTTCGATATAACGAACGTTTTTGTTACCTTACAGAAGAAAAGCACAATGCAACTGCCTTGACTGTGGATGCATGCATGTTTATGGGTCTGTTGTAAAACTGGTAGATACATTATCTATTTTGTCATTGTGCAGAATCAATATTCGTACATTTATTTATCGTTTCGTACAAGGAAAATTTGCATTGACTATAGCAACAGTTTATGGGACATGAAATTAACATCAGCTACAAATTGCTCGTCTAAGCTTCGCTTGCAATTGCTGTTGCCGCAGATTGTTGTTCAGATTGTTCAAGTAACCAAACCCATCCATTTTTTGATCAGTGACCTCTAAATTGACCACACTAGATCCTCCCATAAATTCCCAAACAAATCTCTTTACGTGATTCACATTTGTGTATACTTACTTTTGCGGTGTAAGTTTTGCTTCATTTTTGGTTTATGACTCGCTGTACCTATAGCTGTTGGGCTTATATATTTTCCTGTTTTAAGTACATTACTGCAAAGTATAACAAACGTTCCAGTTTTTTTTAAATTTTTGTTGAGAACTCAGACGACTTTATTCTGTAAATTTCCTTCTGAGGCTGACTGTATGTAGGTGCAAACTTCTGGCCAGAATTACCTTCATTTGGAATATCTTCCCCCTACGCACTTGAAGTGTACACTCATTCTGGCGTCCCATCAATCCTAATCCATATCGATTCATCTCAAAACTTCACTTAAACGTTGGAAATTATTTCAATATTGACTGAAGTGCGTTGCGAGCCGCCTGTGCTTGTATAAATATTGTAAGTGTCACCTTCAATCACTCTCCCTTAATATTGCCATTCTTAAAGTGGAACCTCAAGATAATTCGAGAAGTACGTGTTCCTCTGTCGTTTCCTCACACCTCGGCAGTCTGCACACCGCATGGGTACGTAGTACGTACATAGGTATCAGTTCAGTATGCCTCCATGTGTGCTTGATACGGTATTCGATTGTCAAACATTAACAACAGTAGCGACTGATAGCGTTTTCGTGTATTTGACTTGCTGTCAAGGATGCTTTTTAATTTGATTAGGTAAACAGCTACCGTTCGTTCATCGGGTTGAAAACATTCTTTTCGTTTTTCCCTCTCTCGCTCTCTCTCTCCCACTCTCCCACTCTCCCACTCTCCCACTCACCCACTCTCTGCCCCTTCGAATGTTTGCACTTAGTCAACGAACCTAACAAAACAATTTTCCACGGTTTTCACCGTTTAGGTATACTGTAGGTGTGTGCTGTACTTTTTTAAGTCGACAACACAGTGCTATTTACTTAATTTCGACGACTGATATCTGTCAAGTGGAGCCTAAGGCCGTACAAATATGTTTGCGCTTGATTGATGGGTAGACAGACAGACAGACGACAAGTGAAATTGACATGTAATTGAAGAGGCCCAGAAAGACAACAACACTCAGGCTCAACGTGACGACAGCGTGTGTGGTGGAGGGGTTTTCGTTTGTCACTCAGTAAATATTTTTGGTTATCGCCAAAAGTCGATTGATTGATTGATTGATGGTATGAGCTGACAGCCAATGTTTGTTGTTGGTGTTATTTAGTGTGAACCTCGTGTGGGTGGGGGCTTAAGTGACGTTCGTCAGTTTGGAACGTCGCCAATGTGGCATGACACTGGCACAGTTTTCTGGCACGTTATTCGGTGAAACGTGACAAAATGGACGAGTTGAGGAAGTCATGATAAAACAATAAATATAGTGCAGTGTCGCCTTTTTTATTTTGTTTTTGTGTATTTTTCCTGTAGCTTCAGTTTGTTAATTGAATTTGTTGTCACTGGCTAAAGTGAATTACACAATAAATCGTTTTCAGTGTTCAGTAATCGATTTTGCTGTATTGAATCATTGCTGACAAGGGAAACTGCGTGAATAGAGTTCGTCGTTTACACAAAGGAAACAAATGTTTCCAGAGAGTTGGATATTTCTGTGTTCACAATCATTGATGATAGAGTTGTTTTAACTTTCGGAGGATATCTTGCCAGTGAAGAGAACATTTTAAGTACAGGGAGCAAATTTCAGGTGGGTTCTGTTCGGGCGCCATTTCGATTTTGATAAGAATTGTCGCCAGCTGTGAGAGTTTTGAGTAGCACTCATAATGTCACATCTGATAGTCGTAAAGAGTTGTGAAGATTGTTTGATATCAATTCATTATGGAGCAGATAACAACAGTTTCACGGTAACTGCGTACTGCAACAATTGAGATTTATAAAACCCTTTTATATTCTCAGTGACGCGAGAGGTATGGAGACGCCAATTTTGAGAATTGTTAGTGTCGGGGATTGAACACAGGCCTCCCAGAGTAGGAGTCGACGCACCTACCCACCATGCATTTGTTGTACTAAATGTACTTCTTATTATTGCTAAAATAGCACCCGAAATGTTGTTGGTAACGGTAAGTTCTAGTGACTGACTGCAGAAATTTGTAAAACGCGGGCCAATATACTTTGAACCGTTTTGATACCACACGGATTGGATATCTACTACTCATAGACCCGTTGCTTACTAAGAAGCAAAAAGTTGTATTCTTACGCTGATATTCAGCTCGCTAGAATTTTCGAAGAAATCTGCCTCTAAGTGTAATATCCTGTGGGTGGCACCACATTATATGAACAGATGTTGTGGCAAACTCAAAAATCTCCGTCCCTGCAGCTTTCAAAGAGATTATTGTAATGGCGACCCATTCAACGGACATGAGTGCTAACTGCACAGTGTTCTGTTAAAATTACGATGATCGATGAATGTCCCGAGTACTGGTATATTTAGTCTAACAAGACAAGAACGATAAAGATTATTTGTTGGGAAAATTTATCTTGTAAAAATGCACGTTGATATTTGGGCTAGTTTTTGAAAAGGAAAAGAGAAACATGATAGTAATATTGTTTTTTTGAAATGAAGCAGAGATGAAAGTGAAATTCCTTAAAGAAAGAAGAAGTCAAAGACATCTGGACCTGAGGACTTACATTTGCTTACAGGGTGATGTTTCACCTAAATATTTGGTTACCCTGTGTATGTCTTTAAAATGTGGGTAGCTGCAGTGTCGCGGGAGGCCTACAGTGTGGGTTTCTTAAGGAGGAGAGAGATGTCTCGCGATATAATTATGAGCAATTACTCGGTATGTGTCTAGTATCCACTTACATGAGTTGTATTATGAATTGTTCAGCCATCTCATCAAGATACAACCGACTTTTCAAGGGGTCTTTAAATAAAAAGTGTCATTGTCACAATACAAGCCCCTACTTACATTACATACACATTCTGACTGTCCCAATATCACGTTGCTTTTGAGCCAGGGATTCTTTGATCGCCATGGCTACTGTCTGGAAAATGTTGCAATGAATATAGGGTAGTTTCCACCTGTTCCCACTCCTTCATCCCTCAGTCAAAATTCGCAGAGTATCATCCAGTGTCGGATTGTTAGACTTTAACTTCCAGTCGAATTCGGAGGGAATACTGGTAGAGAAATGAATGAGGTAGAAAGCGATCAGTGTCGCTGATATTTTCTAATTTCGTCGCGGTCTCTTACATCAAATCGGAGTATGTTCTGTCTTCTGAATACATGTATCCAAAGGATGAAGGTGATAAAACATGTTCAGTGCAGCAAAGGGGTTACTTTTGACCACGTTGTTGCAAGTTAATTGTTCTCGACACATCACGATTTACATGAATATAAAAATAGATCGGCCCAGTTGGATTGGAGGCTGTTACATAATTCTGTATATTCTCCACATTGCCCCTTACGACTATTTCTTGTTTCCAAAGCGGAAGAAATGGCTGGGCGGTAAGAAATTTAGGTCAATTCACTGAAATAAACGCCGTGCCATAAGAGCCTTGCGAAAACTTGTAATTTGTAGGAAGTAATAAAATTGGAAAAACGCTGGACTAAATCTAGCGAGACGTTGCGTTGACTCCTACGCACTGGAACCTCGGCGTCTAGGTTCGAATCTCAGTGCAATACAAAATAATTGTCAAGGCCTCGCCTCTTTTAAGGGTACTGATTGTGTTGTCAGAAGATTTTCGACAAACTTTGCCTCTTATACCAAGATCAATTCCTGCAGATGAAATCAATACTTGCTTGAAGTCATAGTATGTGTGGATGTGGAGCTATTTTCTCTTGCAACAAATATTCGTGTTCAATTCCAAAATGATGTATCAGCTGTTGAATTTTCAACGCAATTGTTGACGATTGGAAATGATGCGATGCCAGTTGATGAAACTGAATTGGTCAATGTTACTGTAGCTACTATTTTGATTGGAAAATTCAATGGTGAAGGCGTTTTGATTCCACGCATTCCAATTCCATGATGCCATCCGCTTTGCGCATGGCCGGTCTTCAGGAATTTGTGGGATAAACTTAGAATTTCCAGTGCTCTCTCACGGACAATTGAACGTTTCCTTGTACAGAATGTACAGAATTATGTTATATTATTATGAGAAAATATCATGGCACGCATTTAGACATATGATCGTCGAATTTCGACTACGGGCAAGCCTAGTTTTTTTTTTATTTTGCACAGTGAAACGCGCAGAGAGTACGCTAGTTATTATATAAATCGATCGGCTGAAACAGCAGTCGCATTTAGGAAAGTGTAGGAACGTTGTGATACCACACTGATCTGAGGCCCTATTCCGCAAACCAGGTTGCGCTTTTGATATAGCAGATGAGTTGACTGATATTGATGCTATTTAGTTCTGTCATGTTGTTGAAGTAGTAGGCGTGCAAATGAAGAAAGGGGCTAAGCTGGGTTAATCTCTGTAAGTCCCGTATGAATATATGCTCCTTAGCTCCATAAGAAAAAAGTGTACGACGAAACTGTGGATAGGGCCTCAACTCGATGGCTTGGCCTGTTTATTGAAGCAACAGACATACAACAACACTTAAACAACTGGTGAAATAAATGACGTTGATAATAAATTCAACGTCAAGACACTCCAAAAAATTCATAATGGTCGATCTCAGGATAACCAAGAGGGCTCTGAATCTGGACAAACCTGACCTAAGAATACTATATGGCTCACTTATTTACCACTGCTCATGCAACTATCCCCTGCACAAAATGGGTCAAAATTGACTAGAAAACTGTAGACAATGCGGACAACCAAAGGGAACAATAGAACACCTAACACGAAACGAACAGAATCACCTTAACAGGAACAGCCTGGCAGGATGTTTCATCTGGAGATATTATCAAACCTTTCAAAATTGCTCTAAAGTCCTATATCAAGAGGGACAGAATGCATCTATCGTGGTCGCAGTGCTATTCGATTGGTGCCCATATTTTTCAATTCAATGGAGGATGCTGAGAAGAGATTATAATCATTGATCAGTTTTAGTTGCAAGAAAGTGTGCATGTGATAATAGGAGTCCTTGCCGAGGACTGCATCATAGGAACACATGCATTGCTTCTGAACACACCGTACAATGTGACTTTTGCAGAAGAGGAAAAAATAGAATCTGTCCAATACCTGCTCCGCGAAAGCCCAGCTCTAGCAAAGCTCAAGGAAAGCACTTCTTCGTAGAGCTGGAGGACTTAAGCGGTGTTAAACTGAAAAACTTTCTAAGATTCATATGCGAATCTAGATGGTTTGGAATAAAAGAAGGTCTCACGGCAGAAAAAACATCCCCTAATAATGGGCTCAATACGTTAGTCCAAGTGAGGCACGGCCGTTGACCATTTATTCGGTCAACAAAAATATCAATTATAAAATTAAATGTAATTCGAATTTATTTAAAAACATATATCGACCTGTAACATAATACACAGAACCTTGCCTTATACAAATGAAATCACGGGGAAGTATGTCGTAAGCCTAGGACACATTCTTTATGTGTTGGACAGATTCATTCAAAGTTTGCAATCAAAAAACTCGATCTCAATTTTCTCATATAACTTTATGAAACAACTGAACAAATTATTACGATTTCACTGATCTATTGTATTCTTTAGTTTATCCGTTCGCTCAATGGCCCTAGCCGTGAGGTCCATACTATTGAAACAGCCATGTGTGTTTCAAGTTGGTGCTTGATCCGAAATTCATTCTTAGATCTTCTGCGAAGTAAAGAGATTGGAATATGTTCAAAAGCAAATGCGCCGCGACCCCAAAGATCGTACGGCATTAACACTAAAGAAAATAAAGGCTAAAAACTAACGTACCGTGGACAATCTTGATACGCGGCACGTCAGGTGAATTGTTCAAATAGTAAATAGAAGTCAGGCCTTCATAACTGAAATTCACTCTTAATCACTCGTAATTACTTCGATGATTCAGCTGCTAGTCGCTTTTGGCGCCACATGATTGAGTATTATTTGCGGGTATTAATATTGGAGAGCATGTCAAAATGACCGTCTCAGCAATCAATCAGTGAGCACTGACCTCGAATTCCAGCCACCCAAGGTACCTTTGCTGTTGTCAGTTAGTCGTACCTTCAGGAACAGCACTCGAGTTGTTTATCACACGACCAGCACCTTTATTATGTAGGCGCCTGTCTTGTTAACTATTGATCGGTTTTCCTGCTAAGCACTTTCCACACGAATATTCTGTAATTAAGTAATTTTTCTTGTTGATTGATTCCACTGATTGATGGACAAAAGGCACCCATCAGGCACTCACTCACTCCGCAAGTTTAAACAAAAACTTGTTTTTCTGCATAAGCACCCGGTTGATTAATTGTCCGTCACGTTTGCAGTTCCTCTTCGGAGTCACCATTAATTTCCCCCATCAATTAGTCTTGACATCGAATTTCGACAAAATTAATTGAAGAAAAGTGGCGAAAAGAAAACAGCGCATGTACACACGGCCAAAGCAATTACAGCCGCCAGTGGGCTCTGCGTGTCTAGCCACATGTCCAGCGATGATGACTTTAAACCCGAGCGGTCAAGTCACAAGCAAATCGATCATAATCACTCAAAACGGAGACGAGTAAGTTGTCCCCTTCACTGTTTACGTGCCAGTGCATTCGTTAGTCCATGAACACTCAATCATGTGCCATTGAAATCCGATTGGCGCCACAATTTGACACCTCTTTAGTGAGGCGTAGGTCTTCATTGGACAACACCGTGATATCAAACATCGACCATACTAAGCAAACAATGCACTTCATCAGGTCGCGCCCAAGTCCCGATCGGGCTCGGGCTCGGCTCTCCTAATCTGATTAAGTGAAGCGTCGACGACGTTTCGCTCTCACCCTTGCGAGCTGTCCGCTTTATTTGTTCTGTTAATTTGCCTTTATTACGGCGGGAATTAATCAGCTTACTGTCTGACGCCATACTTGTCAAAGTCAAACACAAATTGTTTCCTTCTTAATCCTCCCTTCGGAGACGGACGCTCCAGTAGTCGTAGTCGGGCGTATAATGAAATCAATTCACTTGGATATCGGATTCAAATCGCACCTAGCCCGTAGCCCATAGCCCCTATCCCCAGGCCCCTAGCTGAAGATGACTGAGGTGTGTAAATCAATTATATCGGACGGAAATGTCATGCAGCTGTCAAACAGTAGCTGATCACTTGACGACTCCTGGGAAAACGGCCAGCGACGGCGACGGCGACAACGATGATTGTTGCGATGGCGACGCCGCGCCGTTGACGATGGACGAGGACGGCGAAGAATATGATGACTAATCGCTCACTATTCAGACACAGGGTGTGAGAAACTAATCACGGAGATCTGGGTGTGCATTGAGCACAGGTAGCCCGAGTCGCCATGTTGGTCAGGAGATAGTGCTTTGTTGTCGTTTCCAGATTATTGGGGATTTGTGAGAATGGAAGGGCGGCGACTCAGACGAGACGGAATGGTCAGTACATGTGGTCAATGCAATTAATCTTATTAATCTTTGCCAGGCGGCTACTTGTTTTTTTTTTTTTAATTCCCTGCGGAATGTCTGGTAGCATAGGAGTATTTGTCATAACTTTAGTGGGACTGCGGGTAGGGTGGGTTCCCTGAATCTTCTTAGTCAGTCACCGTCGTGGGTGTGCACATATTTACTCTTGTGAATATTATGATGTGCGGGAAGTGGTGAGTGTATCGTCGGTATTGCCTACGGTGACGGTACACTTTGGCGTTTTGATGGTATTACCATCTTTTTTTTAATTTGTAAGATTTGATGGTAAAAAATATTATTAAATTATTATAGTTATGTAAACATTCCTTTTTTTTCAGCGACTCAGAAGGAAAACTCGTACACCCTCCATTAAATACATATAAGATAGCATAGAAAAATCAAGTTGCACATCGGATAAAAGTCTTTTTGTATGAGTTGTGAGTATCAATATTCGTGTTTCTAATTAACAAAACCAAACAACAAGTAAATATAATAAAACTGTGGTGCTTAGAGTCTATCCCCAATCTACGGACGACTTAGTCTATGTGCTGTAAAATGATGTAATTTCAGGCGCACAAACTTTTTGAAATAATAATGAAAGATATCCTTAGAAGCCCCTTTTTGTCCAAGTTTGACCTTGGGATGAGCTTTTAGTACAATTTTTAGGTCGGGCTGTTGTCTATTTTGTTATCTAGTACTTATTAATAAAATAATTGACCTGACTGTATGTCTTACTGTATCCCTGGTACAACCCCTTATTTTTATGTCATTTCATTTTTACATGAGAGTGTACGAGTTACACTGTTCAGTGACATGTAGGCTCGGCGATTGTAGTCCGTATATGCATACCCCTATACTTGGGGTAGTTGTACTAATTGATGTAGTATTCACGCACAACTTGTGCACTTTTTATCCAGGATTGACTTTGATATGGTTTTTTGTAACGTTTTAGTTCAAAATGTTTGTTAATAACTAATTTTTTATTAATTTATATGGATTATTTATACTTATTAATAAAAAGGAAATATATTGTTATCCCTCATGCATATTTGTTTGAACTGAAGATAATACTGGATAAACGACCGAATTTATATTTTGTTGGAAGTTATTTAACAGTTTTTAACAACAATTCGAAGAGTATTGTTCTACTCTTCTAATATAACCTTTTCCACATCTATAACTGTTCCGTTTGAAATAATAATAAAAACGTAATATGGGTGGCGTTACAGTCCGTATAGCAACAGGCGCTAGGGCATTTCCTAGCAACCACTAGTGTTGTACGTGCTATTGATCTCTCACGAGTGAAAGGGACCTACAGTTTTATGCTGACTCCGAACGACCAATTATACTCTTTGAGCATTGTCAGTGACTCGAAAGAGGTGGGCCGTCGACGCACAACGCAACGTTTTGAAATACGGAACCTTAATAAACGAAAGAGCCGATTTAATAAAGTAACAACTATTAGGCACATGAGCAAACATGAAAGTAAAAGTGTCAAATTTGAATTTTTTTATATCACTACAATGTTCAGTGCTTAGAAGTCTGGTAGCCATGGAGCTCGTTGTTAGATGTCGTTGGGCAGTTCTGCTCGCTTAGCAGATTTAGCGTGTTGAGGTAGCGTTGTCCGGGGATTGTGTTTCTCAGGTTCCTGATTGCCTCGTTACGATGATTGTTGATGTCTAGAAGCAGCTTTCTGAACAGTGTCACCATGTACTGTTGTATGGGGATGATGTGTGCTTCGTCGTAAAGCTTCTTGTTACTGGGGTGCTTTCGACGATCCCTGTCGAAGGTGAGACCTGTACATACTTAGTATTTTCCTTTCAAAATTGTGAGTTTTTCCATGCTGGTCTCTCTGACATATTGGGAAGCCGTACTTTACGAACGGCAATATTATCTGCTTGTAGAGTAGCAGCTTTGTCCTCTGGCTTAATCTATTTTGCTTACGCATCAAGGGATATATGCGATGGAAGCCTAGGTTGGCCTTTATAAGGGTCAGTTGCGAGTGGGTGGTGAACTTCAACCTTTCCGTGTCTATTGTTATTTCCGTACCGTTAGGGAGAACTATCTTTATGCTCTTACATTTAGTTGCTGATCTGCATCCACCTTGGGATGGTCTCCTTAAGCACATAAGTATAGAGTAGTATTGATTTTCTAGCATTGACACGAATACCCCTTTTGGTGTAGTACCCAAATTTGTTCGTTGTTGGATTTTGACCCTTCGCGTGGCGATCAATGATGACTTCGAGCTGGCGTGAGTCAGTGAGTCACCTGCGGTTAAACATCAGTTCGCCGTGTTGGTTGGTAGCGGCTGATCTGCAGTGTAGATGCTGAACAGCATCGGTCCCAGTTTCGACCCTTGCACAACTCCCGCCTTGGTGCTCCGCTCAGTTGATTGCCTTCCACTTAGAATCTTCTGGAATGTAGAAAACTGTGATGTGAACTGTTTTGTCAAGTTTGTTCAAAACACATGAGTAACTACAATATATTGAACACTTGCGCGCATAGCCGTATACTCAGTCACCCATGCGCATTTGACACTAGTTCATGCTCGCTCATGCGCGTTATAAAGGGTGATTTTTTAAAAGCTATAGGAAACTTTTTCAAAAAAAAACACATAAAATTCAAAAAAATGCATGAAATATTTATTTGAATGGATAGTACGGTCCATATAATTTAATGTTTGAAAATTATTTCATGTAAATGTTGACCTTGACTGCGGCTCAAATGGTCCATCCGCTTAGTCCAATTTTGGCATACACTTTCCAACATTTCGGCCGCTATCTCACGAATAAATGCTTCAATGTTGTCTTCCAATGCGTCAATTGAAGGGGGCATGTCTGTATAGACATGAGCTTTAACGTCATCATCATCATCTTCTGACCCGCATGATCCACTAAAGGGGTCGCGGTGGTAAACCACGCACGAGAGATCTCCAGGCAACTCGATCCTCCGCCATCGACTCTAATTCATCAGGAGCAATGCCCAAGCGTAACCCAGCGAGTTTTTGGACTTGGTCCAACCACCTCGTCCTGGGTCTACCAAGCGGTCACCTACCTGATGGAATCGCATTCAACGCCGAACGAAATATCTTGAGCTTTAACATATCCCCAAAAAAAATAGTCTAAAGGCGTTACTTCGCACGATCTAGGCGGCCAATTGACCGGTCCCGAACGTGAAATAAAATGTTCACCGAACTCGCCCCTCAATAAGTCCATTGTTGCGCGTGCTGAAAAGTTGATATCATCTCACGGTAGCGCTCACCATTCACAGTTACGTTGCGATTCGCATCATCTTTGAAGAAGTACCGTCCAATGATGCCACCAGCCCATAAACCGCACCAAACTGTGACTGTTTTGTGGATGCATTGGTAGCTCTCGCAATGCTTCTGGCTGATATTCACTCCAAAATCGACAATTCTGCTTATTTACGTGACGTAGCTGACCATAAAATGAAGAATGATGAACGATGAACTTTCTTAACAGAGCACGCATTTTGATAATAAAATTCAATAATTTGCAAGCGTTGTTCGTTTGCAAGACGATTCATGGTTAAATTATAGACCAAAATGAGGATGTCTGACAGTGAAACGAAACACGAAACGTGCTTCAGCTGTTTAAACCAGTGTTGCCAAAAAGATAATAGCTAAAAAATCACCCTTTAGTTGGGTCTTAAGGCAGATTTTTTCATGATTTTTGAAAGATTTGTTGGCCAATTGGATTGGAGTGGAGAATTCAAGTGTACATACCTTGGAGCTTAATTTCCCAGAAATGGCGCTCTGAAATGTTGCAAATGAAAACATTCCTTCATTTCAATAGATCTATCGATTGATATATCACCGTCAAATCTCTCCTATCTTAAATATTAATGCATTATCATATTATGTATTGATATCTAGGTTTAGTTTCATATTCCTAAATTGCATGTAAATCGCAAGGATCGAAAGAAAGTTTACGCTGCTTATTCGATTTAGATAGACAATGATACTAGAGATTGCAGGTATGCTATAGTTTAACCACATTGTACTGAATTTGATCGATACTTAAGAATATTTTATCACTGAAGTCATAGATCAGCTAATTAGCTCTAAACATTCATAGTACCAAGAAATTCCAACAAATTTACTCTTTTTCTTCTTGCCAACGAAAGGAAATGTATGATCTTACACAGAAATCAACTGCATACAACTCATACATCACATACATTTCATACAACTTACAACACTTTCATACTTCATACACAACATCCACTGAAAGGGTTATATGATTTCCTGGGGACCTGGGGATCTGGCTAGATCATTATCTATATTTTAACAAACATGTAGATGCTGCTCTAGCCCGAGCCCGAGGCGCTTTCGCTCTTACAAAGAGACTGTTTTACAACAGCCAACTCGATGCGAGGGTGAAGGTGATCTGCTACATGGCCCTCATCCGGCCAATGCTCACCTATGGCTGTCCCGTGTGGTTCAACGTGAGTGCAAGCTTGATGGAAAAGATTCGGGTGTTTGAGAGGGCTTGTCTTTGGGCTTGCCTTCGCCTTTACAGAACACCAGAGTCCCAGTACAGAAAACTCTACTCCAATGAGGTTTTATACAACAGGGCGAACCTGATACGAGTGGACAATTTCCTGGTGAAATTGATTCGAGGCCATACTGCCAGAGCGATGAACTCGGCCAATAACCTGATCTCTGGGGCTTACTACCCCAATTCTCAGTATCATGAAAGGGTACGTCATAATGGCTTCGTCCCCCCAGAAGCATTCCTCCATTTCGATAAGCACGGCCTGATACAAGACAAGAATGCGGTACCGCTTCTCTTTCACATCGCCCGTTCAACTGTGGATGGGCGACTCAACCACGACCGTTCCGTCGCACAACGAGCTGAGGAGGGTCTCCTCCGGTTCAGTACGGCGGTATCAAGGCGAGATGTTCGGGATGTTGCAATGCAACACCGAAAATTCTGGTGGCTGTGTAGTGAGGGAACTCCATCATCGAACCCTTTAGACCCTGGTTAGGGAAAGGGTAGTACAGATCCTCTTATGGGACGCAGTCGGTCTCTGTCTTGCAGCGGATTATTTCTTAGTTCTACTGCAACCTATGGCCGACCTACGTATTTTAGGGTAGTTTGTAAGCTGTATATATGTAAATAAAAAATAAAAAAAAAAAAAAAAAAATAAAATAAAAAAAAAAAAAAAAAAAAAAAAAAAAAGAAAATAAAAATTACGTATACACATTTGTACATGTGTGTACTTATGTGTATACCTTTGGAAATAGTATAAGTACATATATATATATATGTGCGTATATTATTATACATACATGTATATATGTATGTATGTTTAGATTAAGGTAGTTTAAGTTATTTTAAGGTAGTATGTAAGTTAGCAATAGGTTTTAAATAAAATCTGTTCTGCTATTAAGTTTTTTTTGAAAGTTTTCTTAATTTTAAATTGTTCAGTTAGTCATATAATATTAAGCACATGCATATGCATTGTTAGGTTAGGTTAAGTCGAAAGACATAGTATAAGATTAAGTTTAGCTTAGAGTGCCCGCCTAGGGCCAGTAAGTTAGAAGTAGTAACACTGTTCGTTCAACTAGTTTTAAGCATTTTTGTCTAGTATTTAAGTTATGTTATAAATTTATATTAATAAAAATGAATTGAAAATGAAAATGATGATTTCTTCTTTGTTGTTAGGTTAGGTTAGGTTAGGTTGTAGTGGCTGACTGCTAAGGGTAGTCACACTTAGGCCAGAGTGGGCCCATTGTGATACCACACGGATTGACTTCTCCTAACATCGAAAACAGTATGCTGGCGCTGTTTAGCTCATTGAGGTTATCGAAATAGTAGGCCCCTAGGTGTAGGAACCTACGAATAGCCAGAGCGCTGCACGAGCAGAGTAGGTGATGAGTGTTTTCTACCTCCTCTTCATCCATGCAGCTTCTGCGGAAATCATTATATGTGGCACCCATCCTGCTGGCATGAGTGCCAATTGCACAGTCCTCGGTTATGACTCCTATGAGAGTCATTAATGAGTGTGTGCTGAGTCTAAGTAGACTGAGTGACCGTTTTAGGTAAAGTGATGGCCAGATTTCTTTTGTTTTAAGGCAGGTGGTGCCTTCTAGCCATTTGTTATTGGTGGTTTTTATTGTATGAATCTTTAAGAGATGGTAGGCTGTAGCGATCGGCATGGAAGGTGGTACCCTGCTATTGATAGGGAGGAGGTTGTACCACACTTGGCGAGTTCATCGGCTTTGCATTTGCTTGGTATGTCACAGTGTCCCGTCACCAACATGGTGAATGTTAAAATGCTCAGAGAGCAGCCTGCAATTAAGGGATGTTTTTGAGTTAAACATGACATTGTCCAGGGATTTTATAGCGGCCTGAATGTCCGAACAGATGATGATATCCCTTTTTGATATCACGTTGTTTTTGAGCCATGACAACGCCTCTTTAATCGCTATGGCTTCCGCCTGAAAAACGCTACAGTGATCAGGGAGCTTCAAAGAGATAGTAATGTTGAGATCTTGGGAATAGACACCCGCACCGTCTCTTCGATCCGTCTGTGAAAATACGCAGAGGATCATCCAACGTCTGCCTATCAGACATCCAGTCCGATCTGAAGGGAATGCTGATAGAGAATTTCTTCTCGAAGAGTTGTATGATGTGTATTATCTTGACGTTTCATTCAGAAAGACAAATTTGTTTTGTGTCGTTAATTAAATTGCGACAAACGTTGATTAAACAATAGAGTTTATTAATGCTTGCTTCGTGGCTCGTGGCGTTGTGGGTATGTGCGTCGACTTCTACGCATTTGGACCTACTTGCCTAGGTTCGATTCCAAGTACGACAAGAAACACTTTTCATGGCCCCACCTTTAAAAATATATTTATGTACATTTGCTATTCAGTCCGAATCTCTTCCGTTTTTGTAATTTTTGCAGTGAATACAGCAATTTCATGTCCGGTATGAATTGTAGTAAGACTGTTGTATGGTAATTATGGTAATTTTCTGTGAAACAGAATCATACAACATTCCTATATTTCCAGTGTAATCTTTAGGTGATATATGTTGTATTACAGCGGATTATACAACAAATCTGAGAAATAGTAATCATACAGCAGAACTATCAGAATCATACAATGTATGAGATGTATGATGTCTGAAGTAAGCCCCTGACAATCAATTTCCCAGTTGATAATATGTGTCACTTATTCACCGACCAATTTGAAAAGAAACCACACATGTAAAAGAAAGCTTAAAATATCTTCGCTTGTTACAACAAGTCGTTTATATTGGCCACTTTCCCTCTCATTTTGGCAGCAGCACCACATCTACGTACATGCCTTCTCTCACAGTATGCACATCCATTCTGCACTCACAATCAAACATACTCAAGGTTATATAATTTTTAGATATAATTCAACTATTTTCGAAAAGAAATTGCCTCGCAAACTGTGTCATTAAAGTTCATTTTGTCCTCGGCGTGGCAGTCAGGCAACAAAGTTGTGCGAGTATTTGAGTATTAAGTTAATTCGTCTATTTGTCTCTGTGGACCACCAATTTGGCATAATTCTATTAGCTTGCGTATGCCATCATTTCATGATTTATTTTAGAACCAATTAATAACGACGGGTGTAGCACTAGTCTAATACAGAGCAACTCTATGATTCGATGACTCATTGTGGCGTTAGTTGGTGCAATCGTTACGAATGAGAAAATACTTATATCAATTACATTACTCGCTGAGGATATGTCTCAAGACAGGCATTCAGGTTGTGTGCCCAAGTGTGTGTCTGTCATTCTCTGTACCTTTTCACCCCATATTGACAAAATAAATATGCCAATCCATCAACGAAAGTGTCAACCGAGGAATTCAGTTCACATTCAGCCTGTATAACTTTAAAAAAAAATGTTTGCTTTTTTTTCTCCTTTTCAAAGTTCGTCATTTATTTGCGCTCGTTTTGTCGTGTGAATGTATTTGTTTACCATGGCGGTTCACCGCCTATTCGCACGGTCGACGCGAACGATTTATCTTATCAAAAAGACATTCAAACGTGGGTACCTTGCGCTGTCACTCATCGGGCCGGCCTCCGTGACAGCCCGCTACAAAACAAACCACACACTCCACATCTCTGATTATTTTTTGCCGCCTCGATTCGACGTATGCAAACAATTCGCTCTAATCCATTGACATGTCAAAAGTTCTCGAATGCCCGATGATTGATGACAGCTGTCGTCGACATCGTTCGTTACAGACAACAATCAGTTTGAGTTTCAACTCAGCGGCAAAGCGCAGAGCGCGAGAAGCAACAAAAACAAAATCCGCCGACATACCAACAAATGAGCCTTCTCAATCCCCACGCTTTGAGAGCAGCGCACTCGTCTGACGGTGGTCAAAGCGCTATAGTTCTGCTGTCACCCTTTGATGTTCCAAAAATAGATTCCACCGTGAATGGTTCAAGTAAAAAAATCCGTTAGAGCAGAGACACTTTTTGGATTTTTTTTGTTCACTTTTTCACTTTTTCAGCCCGCCTAATGTATCAACATCAATTAGAGCATCGAAATGCCAAGTATTTGAGCGTTGTACACTTGCATAGCATCGATTCATCAATCACTCTTGGGGAGACGGACACGTCGCCCTATTCATTTTGGCAGCAGCACCACCTCGACCGACAGGCAGACACACAGCAGTTGACATGTGAGTCGAATTTTCTGGGAACTTGTCTATGACGTCTGCAGTTGGTTTTGTTCTTTTGGCATCCGTTGCTGAGGGGTGGTGCGACAGTGACGGTCGGTGGTGTGCAGCATGCCGGGAGGGCAAATTTAATTCTGGCACCAGCAGCAGTCGCATACATACACATGTCACTTGTGTGAGAACCTCCCCAATTAAGAGCTGTCAACGGCGAACATCGTGCTTTAAATATTTCAAATTTTCATTTTCATCAGTCGCGGGGAAATTCGCGCCACATATCACGGAGAGCGCATTCTTAGGAGCTGCATGACCGAGCGACAAAACGACGATAACGACTCGAGGGCCCGTACAGGGTTCTGGGTACTGGGACTTGTATTTGGGGCTGCCTTGATGTGAGGTGGTTGTGATGGCGTGGAATTTGAAAAAGGAATTTTTCACTTTAGCTCGAATGCGAGTTCGAGTGTTTGTCAGTCAGTGCACACATGGATGTGGATATGTGCACACAACTGCACTTGGTGCAGGATGGTGCGCATTTCGAAAGGAATTTATGCCCGTCATCGTCCTCTCATGGCCGAAGCGATTCAATTCGCTGCCAGGGGCAACGTTAAATGTATGCATGACAATTGATGTGTGGCAAACAGAAGTCAGATAATCAGAATTTTATACGATTACTTTGTGTTTGCTGTGTCGAAAGTGATTGTACAATCGACATCCGGATACTGTGTACACAAGCCTCAGCTGGAGATAGTTGTTGTGTACTAGTATCTAAGACCATTGCAAAAATGAATTCAATTTAAGCAAGTTATCACTTATCGCTCCTGTCCCATACAGAGTGCGTGACGGAATTACATCTTTTGTGGGTAGTTTAACGAAGATGTGATCATAGGGAACATTCTCAACGATGTGCTGTCGTCAGTGGTATGTTGCTTCAAACGACGCCATGGCATAAGACCATATTGAATATGATACTTTTACAATGAGACTTAATGCCATATTCAAGCACATGGCCTTATGTCACTTTGCTATAAGGCCATATTTTTTTAGCGACATTTAGCAACAAGTGTTTAGAATCCATTCGAAATACGGAAGTTAAGCAGCATTGGATGCATCCAACTTCACACATACCCCAATCCTATCTGTGGCCAGGCACGGTGGTTGCACGGGGGCAGCGTTTACTTTTCATCAAGTAAAATAACTTGAAAAATACATAAGGCCATATGGACACTTTTGTAAAGTGACATAAGGCCATATTCGAGCTGTGGGTACGCCGGCCTTATGTCACATATCCTTATGTCACATGGCCTTATGTCACATGGCCTAATGTCATGGCGCCGTCTTAAACCAAGATAAGGTGATTATGGCCATCTGTAAATTATTAAGACTGATAATGTCCGTACAAATGTCCGCGGGTGACATTGACATGTTTGGAACTAGGAGTGCCGCTACTTAGACGTTAGTTGGTATAGAGGCTGGGATGATTTTATTGGGAAACGATGGCAAAAGGAAGTATAAGCTAAACACCTTTCTGTCTTCTATAGTAGGCAGATATAACTCGATCAGATACAGAATTGCTATCATTGTTTATTCGTCTTAAGAGCTCTTACCTGAAGGTCCGAGTTGAATTTATGCAATGCCTTGATAGTCTACAATACAGATTAATGAACAACATAGAAAGGGGATAATCCAGACTTTTGTATTTTTGAGTGATGTATGCCGTATGCTGTCTTTGGGCCTGTTTGCATTTATGGAACAACCACAAATCATAACTTGACTTTGTTCAGAGATCAACGCTTAAGTTGGTTACGTCACATAGAGCGAAAGTACAAGCTAGAATCTATCTTCCCAAGATAAGACTCCAAAATTATTGAAAAGCGTAACAATATACGCCACCGATTAAGGAGATACAAAGTGAAGACTGATCTCTCTCATGTGTGTCTCTCAGAGACATGAGCTCATCCGTATTTCAAAGAAGGAGACTAGTAAAATTTTTCTCAACCATTCAAGTGTTAAGTGTACTCCAACGACAAAATACTGAAAACGGGACAGGGAGTAGGTGGTTGCGACTAATCTGTTGTACCATATTGGTACCTGCTTTCGTCTCCCTTATCATTGTGGGGTGTCTCAAACGCAGATGATGGCTATCAGTGAAGAACTTTAGTCTTGGCCCAAATGGAACGAAAGATGTTCATGGATAGCCAAGGTCAAATCCTTGGGTATGAGCACAATAATATCATTCCAACGCTCTTGTGGACTGTTGCGCATCTCTCAATGGGCCATAGAAACACTACAAGCAGAAGTTGACCGACATGCCACTTCGTTGCTACTAACTTGAGAGTAGCAACTCCGTGAAACGACGAGTATAATCTAGCGTAGACCGGATCTTAACCGCTCTAATAAAAAACCTAATAAGACATCCAAAAGAGCTTTAATTCTTCTCCAACGACTTATGTAGCAGCTGAATAAACAAGGAGGAGGAGGAGGGAAAGTACATTTCATCTTCTCTTCCCCTGCCCGCTGCGGCCTCTGCAAGATCCTTCAACCTACTTCTTTGAAACCAGTAATCTACATACAAAACGCAGACTGGCTGTTATAACTTAGCATGAGAGGTTGTAAAAGGTGGATATATTTAAGCAATTGTGAATTGTAAAAAAAAAACAACATATCCTTTTAGTTTTAAGTACTACCTACGGAGAGTGCAATTTTGAATCAGCTTTTTCAGCACATTGACTGGAATCTCGTGAAATGCTGTCTTCCAAGACTCCAAATGACGCTGGATTCTCGGTATAGACGTGATGTCACATTACAATTCTTCTGGATTGAAAAGTTTCTGATGCACGGTATGTGTTTATAATGCGCATTGGAGGAGACTGCTCTCGTCATTTGTCTGAAAGTGTGTCCAACGTCTCCTACTTTAATGGTAGGTATACGTTTGAAGATACATGCATGTGTTTAAACAGTTTACCGTTTATGAAATAGTTCTTCTCCGAGTTCAGTCTTAGACATCGAAAGAGTGAATTGAGGTCTGATATTGTCGTTCTGGAACTAGGGGTGTCGGACGACTAGACCTACACTGCATATAGCTTCCATCCACTGCGGAGAAAAATGCACACTATGCACGCCTCCAACTCCTCAAAACCGTCGTACTTCACTACTATACACTACTTTGTATTGTATGTTATTTTTAATTATGAGTACAATATCGCCTCCACCATTGGAGTTGGGCCGGTCTCTTCAAATAAAGAATAGAGCATTTGCATTCACTAAAATGATATTGTTAGTACTCTCCTTCTGCGTAGCCAATAGAACTAGTGACGTGCTAGGTTCTGCCGGAGAACCAGAATAAGGCAGACATGCTCCTCTAATCGGGCCATACACCTTTCCATGAAAGATTTCCGTTCGAGCGATGGTTCGTGAGACTTGCGATTGCTGCTTTTCCTTGCTCCTCTGGCCAGATGCCATTCGGGCGTAGGTCAATTAAGGGATGACGCGCAGACCAAGGAACAATCAAGTGCATTTTCTCAGCTGAAGCTCTAAAGTACCCAGTCATACAATAGTTTACACCACATATGTATGTACGTAACGTCAAGCATTAAATATTAGCACAAGCTATAACCAAATTAACTCCTAACCCGAATATAGTTGCCACATCCAGAAAAAGTTATGCATCCATGGCCCTGAATGGAAGTGGAACCACCCAATTTGCAGGCGCAATCTCCGCACAAAAATGACCTCATCTATGGCAAGCTGCGGCAATCTCCGGCAATCTTCGGCCACCTCCTCAATGGAAACCAGCCTGGTGTAAATTATAAAACTTTAAATGATTTCATCTTTTATCCGGAATCGAAACTGCACTCTACGTGGCAGGAGGCGAGGCGGCCAACATCGAATTTTATTATTTATTGTTTCACCTGACATCGTAAACAAGAGCCGGACTGGGCGAATGCTCTAGAGCGCAAACAAGCGGCCGCAAACGTTTACGATGGCAAAACACGCTATGGACATAAATTGATTCGTCGTCGGAGTTGTGGTCGCCGTCGTCGTCGTGGCTGCAGTCGACAAACCGCGCACATCCCTCTGCGCTTTCTTATTGTTCATAATCAACGCATTACTCAAAGTCACTTCCTTGGGCATGCCAACAACTTCATTTGAAGCTTGAACTCAACGAGTCTTTTGTTAAATCCCACCAGCGGTAAGGCTGTGGTGGTTGCGGGCGACGACGCACGGTGCAGAAACGAAGCCCAATCTCACTCTGATTCGACCTCATATCCTGTCCGTGGTCATATTTCTGTGAGCACCGATCGCAGCAACGTGGGCCGAGAGAACAGGGCTTAATGTTGTTTTATAATAAATTGCCCCTAACGATGTTACATTTCTCATGTGTCGAAGGAGGTAGAAGGAGGCGTGGTGGTGTAGTACCAATGAGATATGGGCTCCGATTCGTTTGCTGATGGCATAGTGGCTGAGACATTGTGGTGTGTGCGTCCGTGTCCGTTGACGGAGTCAGATGAAAGGAATCCTTTGGCAGTGCCGCTGTTGCTGCTGATTACAAATCGTAAATTGCCGCCTTAAAATGTCGCTGCCACAGTTGGTGGTTCGGGTATCGACGATGAAGTCAGAGGAGCCAGTTGCATCCAATGGTGGGTGTGTGTGGACGCATGACATACATCAATTGAGTTATGATTTCTATTTCTTATATTAGTTTTATTTTATCTTTGTTTTCCTTTTCGCTTACTTTACGGTGAGTTTTGATTTATCGATCGGAGGTGCGATCGGTGCGGTAAAAACGAATTGGAGTGTCGTGGTGTCGTGGACGGGGAGAGCATTGAATAAACTGGAATGGAATCATCGGGCAATTAATCACGTCCCCATCGAAGGACTTCCGACATTTGCTCATTGCGGCTTAGAGGACTCGTTTTTTTTTTCAGATACGAAAGTGATTTAATGTACCTTTGGTTAGGTTGAAGACAGAAAGAGAGAGTGTGTGGAGAACGGCGTGTGACACAGTATTGGGGCACTTCAGTGCCTAAGTAGGATAGAGCGCTGTAATTACAAAGTCGATGCACAATTGTCTCCTTCTCGTCTCTGCAGCTTCGGCAAGAGTCAAAGTAGGGAAGTTATAATCAAGAGGCGTGAATTCCAATAGCGCAGTGCCCGATTATGGCACCGACAAGAATTGAGAGATTCGGCCAACTCATTGTGATCAGGCCGAGTGAGCTTTTTGGATCGAGAGTAGGTCATAATTGTTTCGTGATGAGGCATCCTGTGCCAGCAGACCATATACGAGCAAGCGTTTCAGGCTTCCGCGGATGTTTTGTGGTAGCGATGGTATAGTGATATTGATGGCAGGCGAGTTCAGCGAGTTCTCCGGCTTCACATTTCTCTAGAATATCAGAGTACTCCGGCCCACATCTGTTGGATGCTAAAGTAGTTGGTCCATCTCGTTGAGAGATAGGCGGAAATTTATGGAATGTGAATGTGACTCAACCCAGAGATTTGATCACTGCCTGGTTGTCAGAATAGATGACAATAACTGTAGTTGTTTTTAGTGCTTCCTTCAACATTTCTGCCCGAAAGACGCCACAGTGATTTGGCAGTATCGATTGAATATTTAGATAATTACAATAGACAACTATGCCCATGGCTTTAGCCATATACGGTACCCCTTTGGAGACCCGCAGAGGACCATTTAGCGCCTGGCGTTCAATATTCCGGTGTGGCATGTGGGGTATGATGCTGGTTGAGAAATACTTCTCGAAGAAGAGCGTAGGTGTGTCTTCGGATATGGAGCTTTAGCGCCAATTGCAGTAGAGTGCCCAAAACGGAGTTCTTTTCACATATGCAGCACATATAATCGCTATACTGGCCGCTGTCAGTCTGCTAATTAAGACTACCGGCGGAAGATTGAGGAGGATGATCAGAGCTCCGTCCTTAATACCGGTTCAACGCAGGTATGTCTAAGTAAATTTCTTTTATTGATTTTCATAGCAGCAGCATATTCATAGAAAGAAAGTCTTCAAGGGTATAAATAAAACCAATTAAATTAAGGAAATAAAATAATGTCTCCGGACTAGTTTAAAAAATATAACCATCTCTCATCACTAAATCAGTGCCGCACTTTCTTCGCCCACCAATTGTTGGTGCCTCTGTCTTCAGTAAACCTAGCCGGTTAATGGTTAAAATCTCCTCCCTCTATCAATCCCCTGTTAATCGACCAGTCAAAGTTAAAACATTAACCCATTCCCTTGGAGCTGAATCAAGTTCATCAAGATAGCGTTTCTCCTTAGCTTTCGAAATACCCCATGTTGTGCTACAAGTAAGGGGGATTATATTTTTATTGAATCACTCACGATCCAGCCGTTTTTGCAGCTTGCACTGCACCTTATTCGGTGGATGACCCCCTTGAGGGACACTCCCAAGTGCAATTTATTTGTTAATTCATTCTCATTTGCCATTTAAAGGGGCTATGAGCATATTTTATTTAGCACCGGCAACCCTTCCTTCGCAGCGAAGATTCCGGCAATCTCCATTCAGCGATCTTCACAACTCAATTGAGGCTCGAAGCATCTTCCCACCCACTGCACATAGCTCGACTGCAAGTGCATTATTCTCAGCACACGAAAAGAAAAGCGAAAAACAAATCCACTGGAAAGAAATATGAATATTAGGATCTAAGATAAGGACTCTCCGGATGGAGCTCATTTTTCTCTCACCACCCCGCCGGAGCATAGATTCGCCGTAATCATAGTCAAAGTACCCTCTGAGCACTTAATTGCATACCTTCGTCGGAGTCTCGTGATTTCCTTCCAACTGAATCGATTGTTGCACAGGCGACCGGACTGGTATCGTCGACCACCTTATGGCGACTTTGCGCAAGCAGCAGGCGCGATTATTAATTGGCGGTTGTCATAAGTTCACCTGGTCCCTGTTAGTCTTTGGCTCTGCGTCCCTGCTGGAGCTGCGACTGCGGACCTGGCCGATGGGAAATTTTAAATTGAGATATCTTCCGGACAACAATGGGGCAATTGTGTAGCCGCTTTTGCCTCAGTTTCCGCAGCCGAGGTGCATTGTGATGGCAGCAGGAGGAGGTTTTCGACACGATCCCAGATAAATATTTATTTTATTGTTGCATAAATTGCGCAAGCGAGCAATCAAGAAACGGAGGAGTTTGCAGGAGTGGCTGTGGGTTTCAACTCACGAATCTCATTTGATTGCATTTCCATCCGAAGCATAAGTCATCGGCGATTGGATCTGCGCTCTCGTGGAGTGAATGGGATCAAGGATATGCATATCTTTGCCGCTCTAAACTCCGTTCGAGTGCCATGCCGAGAACGTAATGATTTCATTTTGAAAATTCAAGTCAGTGATACCGACTGGGCACTGCGTCGCCAAAAATACGTGTCTACGTGCCATGAAAAATGGATGGCATAACCTCGTTGTGCCACCACTGTCATGTAATGTAATCTATTGTCGTGGCTAAATTATTTCTGGTGTCATCCATGGTACTGGGTGCGTAATTGCGTCATTCATTTTCATCAAGCTGATGGACGGATCCGTTGGCTATAAAACACAAGCCAACTGAACAGCTAAGCAGTGAACCGACCAGCCGGCCCACTGAAGTGTCATTTGAACGACTGAGCAAGTGAAGGATGTCGCAATCAATCATAGCGATGACCCGGCTGGCAGTGCTAATTTTTCACTTTACTGCTGCTGCTGCTGCTGCTGTCGGTGCTGGTGATGGTGCTGCCTTGTGCGTTGTACGATGTGCGTTGTGTGCTGCTGAACTGATGTGGCCGCGGTGGTGTATTGTGATTGTAGATGTTATTGATTGATCTGTCATTCTTTTAGGAAATTAATATTTCTTCGTTTTCAATGGGGCTTTGCGTGAGGAGTAGTGACAGCCGGCGATAACTTATTTTTGAGTGGGATGGCTGCGAGTGAAAAGAAGAACGAACGAAAAATGGATAACAAGGTCGTCAATCAAAGTCTTGTGGGTAACACGCCAGTCACACTCTCAGCCTGTTGTGTGTTTGCCCTCAAAGGTCGATAAGATTGCGAGCATCTGAAGGGAATTCGTTTTCTGTTCATGACTTTAGAAGTGGACGAATTTCGTGTTCAAGTGTGACAGTAGGTGGAGTAGGTTAAATGAAAGCGAATGGTGTAACGAATAATTTAAGTTTAGCTGTCACGAGAATAGATGGATGTGAGGGGATATTGACCGGCTATGAACCCAAAAAGAGAACAAGCCTTAACTCTCTATATTTTAGCTTCTCATGATAATGTTTAGCAAGACTGTATGAATGTAGAATATGTAGAAAATATTTATCTAATGGGTTCAAATTTTAAAAATGTGCTTCTTTATCACACGGGATCTCTAGCAAATTCTATTGAAGGTGAGCGGGACAAAAGCGGCAAGTGGATTTTGAAGTTGATTCGTAAATTGTCGGTTTTTTGCTTCGGATTATTCTTAATACATTTGGAGATATCTATCATATGGAATGGAACAAGTTTCATTTACGGAAACGCGCCCACTATTTTAAAACAAAATTGCAACACTCTCAAACCTTAGACAATGGGCGAATGAATTGCTTTTATCCGTTACGATCGATTTACTTGAAACTTGGCATGTATTGAGATGCATAAATGATTGTATTTTTGTAGTTATTTGAGACCTGTGTAATTTTTTTATTTATATCAGAATGGGCATCAAAAGCATATTAATCGATGTGACAGAAAAACCAAGGAATACACAGACTATCAAATGTTGCGGCTTGGGATGCCTTTTCATCTCATGAAATGGAATATAAATCAGGGAGCAATAGGGGAAATGAGCTTTCTATTCAATTTAGTGCGCACCACATTTTCAAATTACCAACATTTGCACAATTTTCTTATACATTCACTTCTCATCATCATCTTCTGACACGCATGATCCACTACACGGGTCGCGAGGTTAATGTGCGCAAGAGAGATCTCCAGGCCACTCGATCCTCCGCCCAAGCTCAATCACAGGCCCAATGCCAAGCGGTAGCTTATCTGATAGAAACGCATTCAAGGCACGCCTCGGAAGTCGTGATGGTGAGGATATCCGTGCTACATGACCAAACCATCGAAGCATAGCCCTACCCGTTCGAAGAAACAGCTACTCTACATTGAGTTACATACTGCCGTGTTTCTCAACCTATCCCGCCGTGTAACTCCCACAACAGTACTAATTTCGGCAGCTTGTATTCGCGATCTTATTCCTTCGGTCATTACCCAAATTTCATGACCATAGTTCAGAGTTGGAACAAATACTAAACCGAAAACCGTTAACTTGGCTTTGACACCAAACCCAGCCTTCCTGATTACAAATCTTCCAAGCTGTTTCAAAATTTAGCCAGCTTGGCCAATCCTACAGGAAAGTTAGGCATTACTCCTCCCACCACTAGTGAAAAAGCCCCCGAGATACTTGAACTTCTCCACCTGCTTCAATAAGACCCCACTGTGCATTCAACAAGCGTTCCGGAAATGACCATAACATCTGATTTGTCCACGTTGACCTTCATACCAGCATCTGTGCTTAGGGAAACAAACCTATTGAGTGCGCAGTGGAGCTCCGTCTGGGAGGATGTGAGACTATGTCATCTGCAAAAAGAAGAAGACTCCGGCAGAACTCTTCAGAGTGTAGCTCTAGGAAATCGGTCGTATGCCTTTTCCAAATCAACAACACATTGGTTTGGCGTACTCCCAGCCCTTCTCGAGTATCATTCTTAGAGTGAAAAGCGGATGATCCATCCTGGACTCGACCATAGCTCTAGAACGCCCCTTTAACACCTTAGCGCAGACTTTCCCGGGCAGACTTAAAAGATATATGCCCCTGTAGATGGAGCAATCTCTTTTGTACCACTTTTTGAAAAGAGGGACAATCACCCCAGAGAGCCAAACACCAGGTATCTCACCGCATTCCCAGGTCACGAGGGAGCCCTATAACTCCCTCTTTACCCATGGCCTGAACAGTTTTCATAAACTATTAAATAACTTTGATTTCACATATTGACAATATGTCCACTACACCGTGTCGTTACACCATTAAATCATTATATTACAAGTCCCAAATACAAGTACTAAACGTAAAAAATCTTTTACGTGTTCTACACCGCACATCTGTTTGCCAAGACCAAGACTGAAAGAAATATTGGATACTTATATCCAAGGCTTTGACAGTATTTCGCCATTATTCGCCTCATGGTACCCGCGACCTTTATATCTATTGTGTTCTCTTTTGATATGTACCTTGCTCTTATTGGAGTTCTCCTCACATACAGTTCTCAGAGTTGTAATGAGGGTTATATACTCCTGATGCGCATAGGTGGAAGAGTTTTGTTGTAGAGTATTCTCTCTATGCCAGTTTCCTTTTGGAATCTGAAAATGATAGATGGTTCAAGTGACTTAATTTCTTTCTCTGATTCTGTGAGTAGTTCCACTGCTCCTTTCCTAGCTAGGGAGTCTACCATTCCAGTGCCTTCTATCCCCGAATGGCCAGGCATGTTGGAGGGTTTTACTCTGTTTCTCCTATTCAACTCTTTCAGCTTCTGTAGGCATTCCCTTACGAGCTTCGATTTGATGATGTATTAGCCTCGACATCGACTCGACTGTCGGACATTATTGCTATGTCGCAGTTGTTATAGTCCGTATCAGGATTGATTTGAACGCATCTGTCTATGGCAAAGATTTCCGATTGAAAGATGCTGGTGCGTTTTTCCATGGATTCGAAGTAATTCGTCCTGGGTCCGAACACCCCTGCCCCAGTTTCTTCAGCAGTTCTTGATCCATCTGTATATATCTGTCTGCAATAATCAGATAGCCCTTTAGCATCATTTTAGCATCACATATGTATGTGATCATTCCTCCTAATTGTTGTATTAATGTACATACCAAGGATAGAAGGCCTTTAAGTTTCATTGACTCAAGCGGAATTCATGGATAGTAGCTGAATAGGAGTTCGCTTGAGTTTTCCAAAAATTATATTCCATTCCTTTGTATTTACCTCTATTAATAAGCATGATTAACATAAGCTCCTTTTTCTTTTTTTAAGAACACAAGTCTTTCTTTGGTGGGTATCAGATTTGTGCCGAAGCAGAATGACTTGAACGGTTGAAAGGGTAATTTCTAAATCATAGAAGAAGAGATTCATCGATACCAAATGCATTGATGATAAATTCTGTCAAATGCTTGAAAGTATTAAGCGGACCGATTTTGTTTTGTCTCGTAAAAACATTGGTTCCACTTTTCGGTGGATGAAGTTTCCTAGTCTTCGTGTGTCGGTATATTTTTAGGGTTCCACATTACTCCGGCACGCCGGATATGTTAACCAACATCGAACACGTTCCGATGAACCACCGTGATTATCGCAGCAAAGACATTCTATTTTGGCTACACAACTTCTCTAAATCAGAAGTGAGACAAATCCTTTGAAGCCCGTCATGGGTTCTCGCTTTATGTCTTATTTGAACGCTAACCCTTAAAAATATCCACACAACTGTGTGTGTGTGTGTGTGTGTGGAGGGAATGTACACGTAATTCCACTAAACTCTATCCCATCACATCTCAAACTCATTATTCATTCTCACCCTAAGCAGACACTGGCGGAAACTTAATCCCTTCGGTCTCCAGTTGGTAATTATTGTCCATTTCTCATTTTGACTCAGGGAGACCACGCTTCAAAAAAACACAAACACACACACACACGAAGTTTCTGTTTCTCTGGTAATGTTGCCGCTGGTAATCATCGCCTAAACACTACTTCATACTGTTCCATCATTTGCCACTCAATCTTCAGCTGTCTTAGAGCCATTAGTCACCATAAGTCAAACAAATACTGACACTCGGGCGGCATGATTCCGTCCCGAACCAGTATTTCTGGATATGAGGTCTAAATCACACATAATCTCACTTGAATGGTTCATTTTTATATCCTGCCGCATAGGGTGCATGTACGGTGACAAATTTATTTGTCACACGGTGTAGAACGGATGAAGGGGGGGTGAATCGTGTTTTCCATAGACGATTGTGTGACAGGAAATTTATACAAAAAATGTAAAAAAATTCATAAAAGTCTAAGGTTATCGGTTCGATGTTTTCGCCAACAACTTGAGCTACATACACAGCGGATTAAGGGATTCGTTTTTTTTTGTTGTTTGTTTTTGTACCATGTTTTCAGATACAGTGGTGGATAAAATAATATAAAAAGGATAAATAAAAGTTATTTGTGAAAATGTGAGTCGGAAGACTCTATCTATTTATAGTACAATCTCGTTCAAAAGGTTCAGAAGTACAGGGGGTCTGACGGAGTGTTCAATTTATTCTACAAGTTGGATTAACCGACATCGTCTTGCAAACACTTTTTCGGATCACCGCGGTTACACCGTATTTGTAAAAGTGAATTTGGTCCAGGGCACCACACTATACCTATGTATATCGTGACATCTTTTTTTTTTTTTTATTTATTTTAATCACAATTGCGTGGATTTTTTATTTAATTTTTTTTATCTTCAACCGACCAGCTTTTCACTTTGAGAATTTCTAGTTCCAAAGTTATTTGAAAGCATTATAAAAACGAAAGTAGAATTACTAATATAAGGGTAACTCCCAGATGAATAGCATGGACACGTATCAGGCCGATCTACTACCTCTAATCTGGCTAGATTTTCATTCTTCGTCCGAAAACAACTTGAGGCAAGGAACCAAGTCGATACTATTTATACCGACTTCAGTAAAGCTTTTGATTCAGTCAATAATAATCGACTGCTCAGGAAACTTCAGTTGTTCGGCTTTCATTCGCAACTTCATTGGCCGTACTCAACAGGTTAAAATTGGTAACCCCATTTCCAAAGAGATTACTTGTACTTCCAGTATTCCGCCAGGGGGCCCTCTTTTTTTCGTGATCTTTATTCATGTTATCGTCCATACGGCTAAATATAGCCATTGCTTACTGTTTGCGGTGGATCTTAAATTATTTAGAACCATCCAGAGTATTGTCGATTGCAACAAGACTTGAGTAATAGCTCCGAATAGTGCAACTCTTAAGTTATACGAGTATATATAGTAACAAATGCTTTTTTTATTTCCTTTTCTAAAATGACTTAGTTAATTGACTTCAATTACTCGGTTAATTCCGCCCCTCTATCCCGGGTTAATGAAGATAAAGGTCTGGGTGTTGTGCTTGACACCAAATTTTAATTCAAGACTCACATAAATCGCGCATTGGCTAAAACTTATTCAGCGATGGATTCCATCAAGAGAGGGTTCTCGGATCCGTTCTCCTTCATGTCATTACATTCCTCCCTAGTTAGGCCCCTTCTTGAGTATGCTGTTATTATTTGGAATCCCTATTTGATAACTGACTCTAATCGAATCTGACCACTTGTACACGTTTTGCTGCTTTCTTGAAAGCAGCTCAATCGGATAAGCGACAGCTTTCCAGACAAGGAATGAGATTTGTTTGGACCATTCCGACAACTCTATTAGTATCGCTTCAGAATTGTTCCTGATGAGTCGATGGCGAGGTGACCTAGAGATATTTGGACCGTTCTCTACCCCCACAACCCCTTTAGACAACAATGCGGCCCACTGAATATGACGATGATTAAACCGCAAAAAGGCTATTGATGAGATCGATATCAGTGTTGAACATGACTAATTAGGATGATGTGATTGTATCTAAGCGTATGTATCTCCTGCCCCGTATTTGGCCACAGGTAGGTATGCCTGCAGGTAAATGCGTAGAAGACGAGTTAGTCAAGGTGGGGACTGAACATTAATTATCGGATTCTGTTATAAGCTAGAAACCGAAGCAAACGTATATCATACTGCCAATGAGAGATGACGGAATTTGAATGGCTGTTACTATGCCGGACATACCTGGCCAAGACTAGACCATCGCACAACGATCACCCTGCTCAAGCTGGGCTGAAAACATCTTACAGATCGTTGCACTTTTGAAGTAAACGAAAAAAAAGTTAAAACTGCAGGCGATACATGAATGAGGTACAGTAATCGCTTTCCTACCTTTTCTGTTATTACCCTGCTCTGTCCTCATTACATACTGTCGCCGGAGGGCATGCAGATGTCCAACATCACAACCAAAATCAAAGCAGCGAGCTTTTCGATGGCAAGTATTTGCATCGACACTTCACTCGTAGGCTAGGAGGTTGGAAGTCCACCTTGTAGACGGTGTAAGCAGTTAAGAATTCGACTGTATGAAATTTGTATTGAGTCTATACTAGAGTTTCTGATCTTTAGCATTCAAGTGAACTTGTGTTACAAGCGCCCATATGTGCTGCAATACTTTGTCGCCGTAAGTAAACATTGACTAATGAAGGAGAGGCGGATACAGTGGTGCATATAGATAAGTTCGGGAGCAACACGTATACACAATTAAATGAAACACAGAACAATTAACAAAAAAATTCACTAATTAATAACAATAACGACTTCGTCGGTGGTCTATAAATTACTCTCCACACTTAGCATCTATTCACTTGACGAATAACAGCTTACACATTTACTATTGAGACAAAGCAAAGGACGCTACTAATCAGAAACACGTAAAAAAATATGAAACAAAATGAAAGAATACGAAAATACGCTATAGTGCACAGATGCATTGTTGCTAAGGTGGATGGTCCAGCGACATGTTGCGGCACGTAACTATATGCACATCCTCCTGGAGAGACGTGTAACCATGTTTGACTATTGTTTCTTGTGTATTCCCACTGGCACGAAGACACCTCACCAACAATGAAAGCGTTCAAATCAATGCTACTGAATGACGCGACGCCAAAATCAAAATCAATAGTAGATGGACGTAATTAGACACCTGTAGTCTATCGAAATCGATGTGGCCTGCACTAGATCCATCAAAAACCAAAACTCTCCTTGAAATGGACAGGAGGAACATTAGTAAAGTAGTAGGCTTAATCACTGGCCATTGCCTACTTGGCAATGAAGCCATAAGATTTGGAGCATCCTACAATGACTTCTACAGGAGCTGCATGGATGATGAGGAAGAGGAAACTATTCTGCATTACCTCGGCACCTGCCAGTCCCTTGCAGAGACAAGAAGAAAACTTATCTATTTCCCCGATAGTCTTGAAGATCTAGCTAACACCAACATAAAGGACATCCTCAAGTTCATACAAACCACCAACTGGTTATGTGTAAGTATCTAGGGCCTTTATAATTTATAAAGTACTATTTATTTAAAGCATCGTACAAATGACGACGTGGCGCGTGTCCTTAAATAAAAGTAAGTAAGAAATCACTGACAAGGGACAGAAGTTGCTGCATGTATCTAATTAAAATCAGTTGAAATATCCGTTCGTCCACCAATTCTTTTTCTTGTCATACTTTTTAATTCTACACTGGAGCACTCAGACTCAAAAAACTGATTCATAGTACTACCAGGCAGCAACTTATTTTAGCTGGAAGTGCTCTGCAGTGTCGTCATCTTCCCAAGCACATATGTACGCATAGGCGACCACCTCTAAAGATAAAGATCGAATTGGACGCAGTGTGGCAAATCGCTGATTAAGCGGGATTTAATTCAAAAAATGACATGCTCCAAAAAACAAACTCCACTTTTCACAGCTTAAACTTCCCACGTAATGACTGTGCAATTTTTTGGTACAGCTAGTGCAACAACAAAAATAAAGATAGCAAAGTTCGAATTGTGTGTAATTCTTTGATAAGAAAGGCAATTTGAGGAGCACGTGTTTATTACGTTTTCTCAGTGGTTAGTTTACCGATTCTTGAAATTCTCTTACTCTTACTCTTACTGAATATAAAATTATGTTGTTTCAATATATAAAGTGCTTTTTGTCCATAGTAGGGGGGAATGAAACGAAAAATTAGAGATAAAATATATGTTCTTTGTGTCATTAGACGAAATGTACAATTGTTCACTGTTGTTCAAATTGGAGGCCATATTTATTATAAAGCTGTGTTTGTTAGCAACAAAGCTGCGTTTTCACTTTTTGCGCACAGGTGCGACACCCATACTAAATTTTTAATTTTTTAGGATGGAACCCAAAATTACGAAAAAAAACTAATTTTTGATGTATGGATTTCTAAAGTCAAAATCAAGCGCTTGTTTTTTCTTTTGTTATGAGTATTTTCCGAGGCAGCAATGAAGTCAATTAAACCAACCTTAAAAACTTATGTATGAGATTTGACGAAAGATGGTTCAAAAGTGGTCGGCATAGGGAGCGCTTCGAAAATACAAATTCCGTTGGAGTAAATGAAACCCTAACATTACCGCAACATGTTTTAGATGAAATATATTCTACATCTCATTCAGCTAGAGTAGGAAGCCCGAGAAAAAGCTTTGATGAGTGCTGAGAGAAGTAGAAACCATTTTAGATTCTCTTAGTGCTGAGGATCATGTAATAATTTTAGAAAATAAGAAATTTGGAATTTATTCTTCATAGCGCATAGACTAGATGTAAAAGTGTGGCAGGTTAGAGACCAAGAAAGTAAAAAAAAAGACAAAGCCAGAAAAAAATTAATCCAAGAAAGATTTAAAAGTGAAACAGGGTTATTAGTAGATATGCCAACTCAACAGTCTGGCAATACTAATGATGGAAACACGGCTAGAAGATTCTTTAGAGATGAAGAGAAAACTGCTCAAATTAGAGGAATTGACAGGATATTCTGTGAACAATTTCAATAAAGAAACCAAGAACCATGAACAAAAACATTTATTTGAGAGCGCTATTAATTTAATCCCGCCAAATCAGCGATTCGTCACACTGTGCAACGCTGTGAAACAATGTCAAACACTATTTGTTCTGTGATGACCTGATTGACGCGATTTCGTTCTTCCGCCAAGCGTACCTCAAGAACCTTTTCGAAAAAAAACCAAGACTTTTGCTTGACCTTAATGTAGCACCACGTTAAAGCCTTCCACTGGTATGCTTTTGGGCTCCATATGCATAGGATTTGTCTAAAAGTTCTAAAGATGTTCCAATTGACGACTTCCTTATTCGATATAATATTGTTGGAAGCACTACTGTAGGCAGTCCACTATCCGTTTATTGATGTACCCTCAGGGAGTTGCTAAGTGCTAATTGCCTGTCGGCCTGATACCCGAAGCTGAGACTTAGATCCCTCCAAAACCACGACGACTTCCAACCAATTTAACAGTGCACACTTGTGAGTCACTTAAAGGCAACGATAAATCGAATAGGGTACATCACACCATGCACTTCAACGCAAAATAGCTTCTCAGTATGCTCGGTTTGTCTGCAAGTGACAAGTGTTCGGACAGAGCGTCCCCTTTCCAAACTACAGTCTGCCATCCAGACTCCATAATAAATTATGATTGATGTTTGACGGATGGGGGATGAGTGTGCGTCTATCCGATGGTGTAGTTGCCTGAACTTCAGATGTCAACCACCAAATGGAGTAATCAACCAAGTAAACAACTGACACAAGTCGAGCCCGTCAACTTGATCACGTTTCACCCGATTGTCCACTGTTCATGCGTTGAGTGCTGATGATGGCGACGATGGTGATGGTGATTGCGACGGCGATGGCGATGGCAGTTACTAATTTGATTTTGACGGCCATCTTTTTTTTCTGTTTTAATAAATAGTTCTTCGCGCGTCGTTAAGGCAAAGTATGACAACGATTACGTCGACGACAGTTGAATTTGGTCGCCCCACTGGGCGCACAATGATTAATTGACTGCTGGACAGCGAACAGTGTCGCCACCAAATAAGGTCGCCACCAGTAAATCAATTTCTGAGGCGTATCAGAGTGGGTTTAGTAGAGCGACCGGGACAGGTTGACAGTCATTAGATTCAGAAACTTTCAAATGCTCTCGGTAGAGGGGTGTCACGAATGACCGTCGGGCATGTGTTGCACTAAATCATTTTGATGTTGTCGTTCTCTGCGGCGAAACATGTAAGGAAAACGTGAAATCCGGCAGTCATTGAAAAATTAATATTGCTTTGACAGCTGACACAGATAGTTAATTCAACAAATTGACACATTTGGTGCATGTGCTATCGATTCTGTGCACCGCGGTGGCTCCCCGTTGGTTTTAACTGGTTTCAAAGCGCAGGTAACACGATCTTGTTGCCCATCTTCTGTATGCTGCAGCGCATGTGTAAATGAGCCCAGTCATGGTAATTGTATTTTAATCAGCTATGTTAACTTATTTACGAGTCCATTTGGAAGGTTTCCATTTCAATGAATCGAGAAGGCAGAGCCAGTTTTCTGGCATTCAACTATCCATTGACCCATAAATAGAGGGGATTAGTTGTGATTCATGTGTTTTTGTTTATAAGACGGAAGTATTTTGACCTGTTAAACGGGATCATTCACGCACATGTGTATCAATAATAGAGAATGTTGTGTTCTCGAGCGATTTTTAACGCAATCGGATAACCGATGCTTGGGACCGTGAGTATGAGTATATGGCTATATCTAAGGCTAAGGATGTTCCATGCTACCCACCGTCGGCGTTGTAGACACTTGTCCCTCTTCTTACCTAATGCCAGCCTACTCTAAGCCGGTTGATAGTATGTCTCCCTTTGATCTTTGGTTTGGTTTTGGTTTTCCACGCGCCTCGGTTAAAACTTCACAATATTTTACCCGAAGCCATAATTAGGACATTCTTAGTTTTAGTCTATGGAATCGCTTTAATAGGGCTACCCAGTGTTTTAGGTTCGCAACTTATATTGATATAGAATAACGAAGAACAGGAAGTAAGTGCATGGAGTATCTCTGTTATAGATACTGTGTGATAGCTAAGTCGTGTCGTGTACGAGCCTAAATGAAATTCAACAAAAACCGGTGGACCGTCGAAACATGACGCTATTTTTGCTTATTTCTTTCTTTATTTAACAATGCTATCAATGTCAACATCAATATCGTTGCCAATCGCATTGCGTCAATAAGTGACTTATCCGACAATGAATCCCTGTATTTTGACTTAATAAAATCTATGGTTGAATAAGCAAAGACACAAAGATATGTACTCAGCACCATCGAACCCATTTTCAAATCAAAATTCGCTAATTTCGGAAAGCGATTATAGAGGAGCTTAAAAAAATCTATTCCAATTTTCACTCTGCTTTTGTAGAAGGGGACCGATTGTAGGTGTCAGTCAGTTGTTAGACACACTTTACACTTCCAATGCCCAGTTTTAATTGATGAGTGAAATGCACTTAGAAAAGTGGCATCTTTAAGAATTTCGAAAGTTCTGTGCAACTTGGATCAAAAGAAAGATCACTATTTTCTGAAGACAGTTTGAACAATGTAATTTGTACTTTTCGCTTTTTATTGTAATTGCATTATAACTGTAAATTTAGTTCGATCATGTGTTGGGTTATATCCGTTAAAAATGCATGGTCAACGAGGAATTACCGATATTGCAGTTTGTTTTCTGTTTTTGTGTTTCAGATTATATTTCGTCCTTTAGAAATACTAGGATCTTTTGCAGGTTAAAAAATGCTGCAAGCACTTACCAGTAATTAACCATCTGATGTCTGATTTTAAAAGTAGATGTCCGTACTCTGCATCGATTTCTGTTAAAAAATTGCGACACGTAAGATGAGTCAAAGCTTTGTTTCTGCCCCTGATCCGATTTGTTCTTTTGACAGCTGCTTTCATTGCGTCCATCTGGCGTAAAGATTTTCTGCATACAGCTTCTTGGTGTATGATGCAGTGAATTTCAAGGACACTGAATACCATTCTGCTTAAGGACTCCAGCGGACGAAGTGATTTTTTCCACATGTCACTACTTTCAGTGAACAATACAAAAATAACACACTAATTATAAGTTTCAAACACTATTCTCTCTGAAACACAAACCACATCTGCCTGATTCTTAGACAGCAAAGTATCTTCTTCCTTCTGTATTGTTGAAAAAATTAGCTGCAACGGTCATGGCTGCATCTATCCTGGTGAGATGGTTTCTTATCATGTTTATATTGTAAAAATTGTGGCAATAAACTGTAGCAGGATGAGCGCACGGGTCAGATTACTTTTAACGATGCCTTTATGAGCTTTGCTTATCGGTACAAAGGATATTTATTATATGACGGGATGTTGCGCACAACGGACTTTTGGATATAATTTGGATTGGATAGAAATTTGGATTTTTTCGACACCGATATTACCATACTGAGAAGAAAGAATGTTCGTGATGAACATAGTTGTGGACAGCACAACTCTCCTTTGTCTTATACTCGGAAAAGTTGGACTCGTGCAAATTTTTCATCATACCAGAAATGCAACGTAGACTTCATGTGCATAGAAGTCGACGTACGAACCTACTATGCAACGGTCGCCAAAACTAAATAATATTCATTTATCAATAAAAAAATTAAATGTGCAACTCCTAAGAGCACTCGAACTTTGCAAAACATAAGTACATCTGTATTAGCAGAGAGCTACGGGTAGAATTTGCGAATGGAGGGTAGTTATGGATCGCGATTGAAGACTGAAGACTGAACAATTTAAAGGTACTCATTGTGGGCTTTATTATTTAGGCTAACTTTTGTTAAGACTTTTTTTCGATCAATTTTTGCTTCTGAAAATTCGTGGCTCATGTGTACAGCAATTTAGCTTACCAAGCCATATCATTTTTATTTCTTGGAAATCACGGTAGCAAGTTGTGGCTCATATGTACAGGACTTTATATGAACTCATGAACCATTATTTTAGACGCAATGAATACACATATCTGTAGAGAACTGGATCACAAGTCTTTCTATAATATATTTCTGGTTAACGAAATAAGGGTAGAAAATTGGAAGCTAACACACATTTTAGCAATTAAAACAGTCTCACGTCAAAGAATCGACTGATGCAATAATTAGACTGCTCCAAAAAAAACATGGGCGGCGCTACATCTCGTAAATGTCCAGTGCCTAACTTCTCAGCAACCACTCGTGTTGTGCGTGATAATGTTCTCTCACGAGTGGAAGGAACTTACCGACTCCGAACGGCCAAGTTTGAGGAGCTTTTTCTAGACAGTTATATTCTTTGAGCATTGTCAGTGACTCAAAACAGGTGAGGACGTGAAAATGATATTTGCTCCTATTGGGAATCGATCCCAGACACCGGGGTTCAAGTGCGTAGGGGTCGACGAGCAGACACACAACGCCACTAAAACATAGGACGTCATATTTATTAAAAGTATGTAAGCTGAACGACAAGAAAATGTCTGCTTCGGTTTCCGTCTGGTCTTAATAACTGGAAGCACCATTCCCGGAAACGACAACAGTCGAACGCAGCATTAGTTCGGGCATACATTTTACAGTTGCATCCATATCCTGTCATAAACGTAGTCTAAGTAATAAAAACAGATAATGATGCAATGCACATGCGTTCTTCGCGGTCCTATCCTTCCTCAATAAACATTTGAGTAATAAACAACCGTCTGTGCAAATGCAATATGATAAAGAAAAGTAAAGATGAGTTAGTCTTAAAATATATCTCCGAACGAACGCACATGGTCTGAGGATATATTTCAAAGCTAACATAAGAAATAAGGACATTAAGTTTAGTAAATCAGTGCTTTAATATTTTGAAATATCAAGACACATCTAAATGCGAAAATCCAACTCGTACAGAAGCGGGAGAAAACCGATCGTTTGTTTGGCGCAAAGGACATTCTCAAACAAGCTATTTGAAATCATAAACTCGAGTGTGATCTGACCCCATTCCACTGTTCCTGTTGGAAGTTCTCGTTCCTGGAGGTCTTTGGCGGACACAAATGATTGGTCACCTCAAGTCATCTGAAATTGACTTTGATGCAGATGATTCTACACATAATGACATTAAGAGGTCTTTTGGATAAGACAACACAATTCGTTGATATCTTGCAACAATTTATTTTATTTACATGCCCGCGGATGATGTCGTATCGATGAGAGAACAGTTGTATGTGAATAGCGCGAGGCAAAATATATGTCAGCAGAAAATTTGATCGTTGTTCCTATGGATTGCACTGCATTGCACAGGCTAGTGCTCCCAGATGCTGCTACGGTTGCCATTGAAGAATGTAAACGCAAAAAAATCGCACATGCTATGTCCAAGAGCAAGTTTGTCATTAACCGGTCTCCATCCAAGTTACAATGTATATGTATTTCTAATACAAACTCTCCCTCTCACGGCGCTTCAAAAGGGACAGCAAATACCCGTACCCGTATAAACGAAAGCCGAACATTTCATCCCTTAATGCGTTTTAAAATTGTTACTTCCGACTGCCTGAACTGTCAACCGAGGATCAGAGAGCATGGGTAAGCTTAAACCTTCAATTACAGCCCCCCCGGCAAGTTGACGCACATGTGTACACGTATATCTGTCAAAAGGATACTTTACAGCACTGCGATATATCTCAATTGATATAAGTCCCTATAAGCGGTGAAATATTTCCCTTTTCCACTTAAAGGAATTAAATTAATCCTCGCATTCATCGGGTAGCGAACCCTTTTCGCTTCTTTGAAATGCCTACTCAGCAGCATGTGTAACATGACTATTAATTCCCTCTGCCACCGCCCCATTCTCTCGGCAGCCATTCGACGTAGAGAGACGGATGCGAGCAATGTATGTTTATTGCGGCAAGTTGCGTTTTTATTACCCTTCCATTACAATACATTATAAAATTTATTTCGTGCACTCATACACACACAAGGGCATATAAAAGTCATAAAACAATTTTTATTACCAGCGCTTAATGCCAGGATTTGTGTGATCCAACCCCTTTATGTCTCCGGTCCTCCAGCCTCCTTCAACACCCCGCAAGATGTATTACTCGTACCATGGGTAGAGACGCACCACCAGTACCGGCGGCAGCAGCAGCGGTGTATTCGTCCAGAAACAATGAAGCATTTTTGAAGTTTTATGACATCTCATACGAATGATTGTGGGTCGCTGCACGGGTGTTGGAGTCCGCCTCTCGATCAATGTCCCTCCGCCGCGCAGCCGGTCCGATCACAGTGTCTGACATGTTTGTTTCTGGGTCTGTTTGTTTTATTAATGTAATTTTTATTATTATACACTTTAAGTGGCTCTCAAAGAATCCAACCCGACTCGGGCGGGCAATTGTGAAGCTATACAGCGCGTGAAGTTGTTTCATTGGTACTCACTCACTCTTGTTCGTTCGCGGCACGGCGCAGCATAGCACAGTACGTAAAGAAGCTGCCGACTATACTCGTAAAAGTCAAAAGTTATGATCCCGAGTAATTACGAAATCGCTGATTCTGGTTAATTCAAACGAAGGCGATGGTTTTCGTCTGAAAGAGCTGTTATCTGAGCGCCTTGTGCGAGTATGTGCGCGCATTAATTCGCTGCCCCACCGAAATAAGAGACTTCTGTGGATGGGAGCATCCTATGGGCGGAAGATGGCACTGAGCCACTTTATTGTCTACTAACTGGGGACAGCTATAACTTAAATGGGGATTAATGGGATTTTCGACGAAGTGATTTACAACCTGCTGGAGGCGCTGCTGAAGCTGAAGAACAGCCTGCACTCTGGCCGCCTGGCTGGGTAAACAGGCCGATCTTGATGTTAGGCGAGAAATTATACGCCAAGCAATAACATTCTTTTAAGTGCGACGAGTTGTGATGTTGGCTTTAATGATTCTGGCCTCTGTGGAATCGAAAGGGGTGGAGGGGAAGGGGGGATATGTATATAAGTTAGAAATAATTAAATCGGAACGAGTGGAATTTCCGTGGGGGAAAGGGCATGTTGATGGGTGATAATTTATGATGACAACATGCTGGAAGGAGGACAGCCTAACTGGGACTGATTGTGAGATAAAGCTTCTGCTGGCTTGTGTGAAAATGTTTCAGATTATGGGGTGAAGTGATTCTACATTTGATTTATGGTCATTAAAATAAAGAATATGTCTCATTTCAGATAGAATGTTACCGACAACCTTAAAGAAGAGTGCTTGTGTACCGGCGAGGCTGATGTTAGGCTGTCTGTAGTCGCAGCAGGAGTTCGGACGCATGTGGGAGGTGCCGTATGATTTGGGAGACAATTTTGAGCAGATTGACTTACTTTGGTTTTGCTTGCCTGCTGAAGATACTAACGGAAATATAATTGTTTGAAACGTTTTTTGAGTCACTGACAAAAACTCAGAAAGTACGCTTAAATAAAAGCTGCTTGGGTCCGGTAGCACGATTCAAGCACAATAGGAGCAATAGCTGCAATAGCTTGACTCAGGTTGTACCGGACTGTAGCGCTACCAAAAGCACGGAAGAGAAAGCTTTCAGGGGTTCGTTCACGACTAGCTCCAATTCCTCGCCATGGATAGTCTTATAGTCTCGTAGGATGTATTTCTGGTATCGAAAGATTCTTTTAATGATCGAAAATAACATTAAATAGCAGCCATATAGGTGGTTACTTTCTGACTAGAACATCCCTTGTTTCCATCTTCTTAGTGATCATCGTGACACTGATTTTAACGCAGGTTCATCTGACCAGCATAAATCACTTCTTAAGGTCACACGGTAGCCAGCTTCATGCACTTAACGGCGAAGTTTCCCAAGAAATCTCATAAAACAAAGTGATAATCGTCTTTTTGGCGTTCGCCGACCGACTGTGCCCTGATAGAGGGACAATAAAACTCAAAGCCCCCCAGGAAACACACACACGCCGCACTGTGCCTCTAATTAATTTTGTCCTATAAAAGCGATTTAAATTAATAAAGCCTGTCTCACACTATGGCCTAACAATAAAATGCATCACCACACCATGCATCGCCACGATGGACACCATTATGTGTGCGCGCGGCAACAGTGAGCTAGCTGCCCGGCCTGGCACACAATAAACCTGGCGATCAACTCAATTGCAGCATGTGGAAGGCAGAGACAGCAGCGCCCTGCATGTAATGCAGGCGGCGGCCACCGCTACCGCCGCCGCCTCTGCTATACCGGCAACGTCCGCAAACGAGGCCCCGTACTGGGGCCGTAAATCATTTCGAATTATTGCCCAAAGGAGCGCTACACACGGAAGGCGGTGTGCATGTGTTTGTGGACGTACTGCACTGGAATTAAAACTAAATTACAATTTCAGATCGGCTCTTTGATTTATGTGTTAATTAAATCATTTTATGGTCGCACTTAAAACGATATGTTGCGCTTGTATTCGGAATGTGAGTGCATTGGATGTGTGCGTGCTGAGTTAGGGGTGAGGCTGGGGGTTGTAGGAGGGCGTATGGTCGGAAGGGGCGAAGAGTGCACAACCTACCACATAGAGGGGGCACGTCGAATGCACTCACATGGACTGTGTGAAGTTAGAAAGGATAAACAGTGCGTTTGTGCGTTTGCTTGATTAACTGCGTCTGGTTGTAGTTTAACAATTATCCCTTTGCAGCACTGTACTTCGACAATGTATCCGAGTAATACATTGTAGAGAAACACCGAACTCTGTGACTCATATTCTCTCTCTTTGTGTATCGAATGTGAATATTGTGGTTTATGAATGTGTACTTCTGTGGTGCATGGCCTTTCATTTCTCATTCGACTGCATGGACCATTCGACAAGAGCACTTTTGATTTCTGGAATCGTGCTATTTTTATGAGTTCCTCTTAACAGCATCCTTTTGTATACATTCAACTCGTTCTCTGAACTTAGCAGTCAAGTCTAATCAGCCTTAAGTGGGGTTGGTGTGCATGTAAACATGGCGAACTCTATGAAGTGTATACACTTCAGACGTTTTAATATCCACACAACAGACGCGTTCGTTTGAACAATATTTTTTATGTTTCGCTTTGTGTATGATTTGCAACGAAGTTGTCAGCAGGATGTTGCAAAATAAAAAAATATCCTATAAAAAACATATGTCGACAAAAGGAGACTTTGTCAACTAAGGTTACGATCCGGGTCACAAAGACAATTGCTTTGCTCGTCATCGTAATGAACTTCACAACTACGGACCCACAAAAGATTTGATTTACAATCGTGATATGTAATTTTACGTCATCCAATAAGAGGTGTCGATGAGGACCCAATTAGCGCTGGAAGTCACAATATTCCACTCAGTCAGGAGGCTGATAGACAAGAATTCCGTCACCTCGACCTAGACGGGGTTAAGGTAGCAATATCCAAATTGAAGTCTAACGAAACAGGCGGAGTCGGATGGACTGTTCCTACAAATCTTTCAAGCAAATCTGCATGATTTTGTTGGGCGCATGCACAGGCTCATCTGTAAGACATGGTCCGTCCCCAAGAAAGGATGGCCCTTTAGGAGTGCCAACTATCGAGGAATAAGTCTTCTTACCATCGCGTACAGAATTCTCTCTGCCCGTTTATATGAGCGGCTGAAACCATTCGTGAATAATCTGATATGACCTTATCAGTGCGTTTTCAGGCCGGGGAGGTCCACCATTGACCAAATCTTCAGTCTACGGCAGGTCCTGGAACAGGCCCAAGAACTGCAAATTGACAGTTAAAATTGTGAAATATCTTAAGCTTAGCTTTTCGTTTTGTTTTTTTTTTTAGAAATTGACGCAGATAGCGACTGTGTGTTCAAAAGTGCAGGCAGCTCTAGAAGTGATCGACGACTGGTGTACTAGAAATTGGCTTTCAGTTAACACCCTTAAGACCGAGGTTGATCTCTTCACGTGTAGCAGAAAATGAACTATTCTGACTCAACCAACACTAAAAAGTGTTACCATACCTTTTTCTGATGAAGCTAAATATATGGTTGTTGTCTTGGATATAAAATTTCAATGGAAAAAAACCCATCAAATAGAAAATTGCCAATGCGCTGTCTGTTTTCTGGTGGTGTAAGGGAGTTTTCGGCAATTCCTGGGGTCTATCACAAAAAAGATCCTTGTTTCTTTCATATGCATCGGTCGTTTGGTGGAAAAAGCTTTCGCGTTAATAAGTAACAGCTGCTTTCACTAAGCTTTAAAGAACGGCCGCATAGGGACCTTTCTTAGTACGTCTGGCTCTGCTCTTAATGCACTTTTGAATCTGATAATATCGCCCTTTAACCACAACCACTTCTTCTCTGAATTCGTTGTTTAACATCGATTGTGTAATGCGATCGATACAAGTATGGCAACACATTCCATTAGGAGCGTGCATTGACTACAATTTGTAAGGGTTTCGACGTATTTCCTGACCATCCCTTTTTGAAATTTCGTAGCGCGTCCTTGCTGTTATCGGAAAACAAAGATTTGGATAATCTACTGAGAAAAGAGAAAGCTGCGAATGCCATTACCGAACATCAGATGTGTGAGAGAATAAAATACGAAAGCTTGAATAAATAGCGAGAGAATCAAAATGGCGCGGAACTGAGTTTCAAAGGACATTGTACTCTAGTTTAACTTAAAATACAAATTGAACTCAGTTCAGAGTTTAAATGAAACTGTGAAACCGAATAAATCGTTGAACCTTATAGCTTATACCAAAAGTGGAGCTTAAATGTCCACTGTGAAACTTTTGTCGGGACCACAGAAACTGATATCGCTGATGAACTTGCTAGATAAGGTGCAGAGAGGGTACTCTTAGGACTCGAACCTGGGGCTGGGACAACCTGCGTCCGATGGTTAGGCCTATCGAGAGCACAACCGGAGGCGGCATGACTCTCCAGAATGCTGACAAATCAAGCGCATGTTTCCTAACGTTTGTAAGAAATCCGCGGCATTATTGTTATCTCTTGACAGAAAACAAATGTGGTGGGCCTAAACGTTGAAACCCTCAACGCATGTGGAGAAGATGACGATACTACAGTGTACTTCCTCTGCCACTGTCCCGCCATTGCTCGGAGCAGGTGGCACCTAGTAGTCGGTGAGAGCTGATATTGTAGGCTCCTCATCACAGAAGCGCCTGCTAGTATTCCTCCGGAAGACCAAGAAATTACTATTAATGTAGGTTTCTGACTGGTAGTACAATGTGCCAGTTTTGAGTCTGTGTGCTCCAGTGTAGTGTTAAAATATCCGACTAAAAAAAATTCAGGATGCGATCACGCTTTCTTTAAGCTCAGAAACGTGCCGGTGAAGTACAAAATGAAAAGTTCTTATATCAAAGACACTGCGTCTGATGTCAATTTTTAGGAAGTGACGCAGAATGCAATGACGCATAGCTGAAGTCAATTTGAATCGCCTTCTACATTGTTCTGATCGGATGCAGATTGCACTCTTCCTATGTATCTCGTATCGGTAAACAATACGGCGAATAGCGGTCTGAGATAATCGATTATGTCGGGTGTAATACACTCCAAGTGATCCATATAGAAGCAAAATTTGCAATTATTCTACATTACTGAAGCGTTTATTTCATCACGATAGTATTGTAAACATAAGTACATAAAAAGTGACACTGACAGTTCCCAATCCGATAATTAGTTTGACAAACATCGCTGCTTGAAGTTAGCACTGTCTTAAAAGAAACACCCTTCACAAGCAGTGTACCAAAGAATGACAAATCACGGCAGTAATGCATACATGTACTCAAGCCTCACTGCGCTCGCAAATGTCCACCCTTGTCAAAAGTCAGTCTGCGTAACCACGAACGTAAACATGAGGACCTCTCTAAATTATGTAAGTAGCAAGTTAATGTCATTACACACTCCGACGTTCGCTTTGCTCATAGGCCGAGAGTAAACACATGTCATTATTCTTTATTTTTCGGCTTCTTAGAGAGACCATGAACAAACATGTGACTGTAATCCCCTTCGATAAGCATGCCTTTGAAGAAGACTCCAACAGGAAGGAACACAAAATCATATTCCGCTGAAAAATCTCGAAGTCTCACTGCTAGGCTAATTGTTAACACGAAATCGCACTCAAAGATGCCGCGCACCTAGCAAACAAACATCATGGATGGGTGGCTCTATTTTGTGTAATCACTGAGAAAAACACGAGTCCACAACGCCAAGCAAATAAAAATCGATGCACTAGTGTGAGTGTGCGTGTGCGTACATATGTGCAAACAAACCAAAGTGCACCTCATTACGAATATCAAACAAGCGAGCAGCACAAAAGAAAAAAATAAGTACCAAGTGCTTTTCTGCGATGGTAGTGTGTATTATTAAATTTCTGGTCTCTGTCTCGTTTTCCTTCAGCTCACTATCACCCTCCGGTGAGGTGTGTCCACAAGCCACCACCACAACCACCCAAGTGGCGATAAGGTCGCCAGTCAACCAGCCATTTAGTTGGGCACTCAGCAGCTGGAAACAAGCGCACTCTGGGAGCAAACACAATCCCATTCCCTGTGGGTAAACACACTCGATATTTTGAAAGCCAAACAGAGGCAGCGCTGCTCTGGGTATCTTCACCTGGCATGGTACCCGACCCGGCTGGATGCAAATGAGCTCCATCCCGAAATCTGGTCACCAATAAATTTTCCAAAAATGAAAGGAAAGAAGAAACAGCAAAACCAAAACAAAAGAAGAGAAAAAAAAGCAAAAATAAATAAATTGGAAGGAATATAAATAAGCACAACTGTCAAAATTGTTATCTGCGCGGCGCGAACAATGACATGTCACGACACCGGATGTGGGAGCAGCAACGACCCGGGCGACGGATGTTTGGAAATTGTATTCGAGTGCCAAGTGTCAGTGTCGGTTGCCATTAGTTCGAGTTTTTGACATCGACAAGTGGTCACCGATAAGTAGTCGCGTTGTAACGACGGTTCATGGTTCAGTTTTTACATCGCTGGATTGTTTCACTGTACCGGAAGCAGAAATGAGACTGTTTTGCATAGTAGGCTTGTAATCTCCGCTTTTCCGGTGATAAATCGTCGACTGTCATCGGTGTTTGAAACATCGATTCATCGACACTGATAGAGCAGTGACTCTGGGAAAGCAGGTAACACATTTGAAATGAATTTGGCGGTATGCTTCAGGAGCGGCTACGGGTTAGAGAGAGTATGCAATTGTGCTCATTTCCTATAAGTCTTTTTAACAATTTCAAACATTGAGACCAATTGGTGGACAGTAGGTTTAGGGGTCTTCTACACCAATTGCTAATATCTCGGTCGAGTCAAGTCGATTCAGGAATCTGGAGAAAACTGCAAGCATTCATCAACAGCTTGAGTTATATGGAGTATTATGGAGAGCACAGGCCACCAGAACAATCACCATTTATGTGTAGTCAATGCAGCGAATCCCAGCATGCTCTATAGAGCGATGTGTTAAAGGTGGAATATGTGCCAACCATCCCTTAACTTGTGTTGTTAGTCAGGCTTAGAGTATGGCTTGACAGTCATACTGGTGACAACAGACTACATACGTGATGCGCTCAGATTACCGTGATCCATTCGAATTTTGGTCCAGCAATCTAAAAACTTAGATCACAGCAATGAACACCACTGTATCTGCAGAAATTTTGAAATTCTTATGAGTTATGAAATGAGCATTATCGGAGTGTGCTACATAGGTGAATCCATATCGGAGTGTCTCCCGTATCCTCCCTAATTACTGCTATATTTTTCAGGCTATCAATATCCGCATCTTTGCTAATAGATATAAAATTTTGTATTCATTGTCAAAAACTCATCATTCGGCGATATGACTGCGTCTCGGTATGACTGCGTTTGTTATCAACCGAACGCGGAAATGCACTTAGCTTCTTGCAATCTGATGCTTGTTGATGGCCCAACTTAACTCACAAGCAATGAGCTGGAACCGGCAGCAATGTCACATCACGGTAACCCTCCCAGCAGACCAAAAATTGTCTTTGTGGTGATTGTCGTCATAGGATGCAGTAGCAGTATCCTCCAAGATACACTTTGCATGGGACTCGACCTTCGCTCCAATGGCTATTAGGTATCAGAATGCATCCATAATCTCTGCGACCTCAGTGCGGGCAGAGATTACAATTTACACAGCACCACGTTGTCGATTCGACATGAATGGATTCAATCAATTCTAAATCTATAATAGTCAAAAGTAATTCCCAGCGACACCGATCGCCTATTACCCCCAGCAATCTTCTCTAACAACATCCCTTCTAGATCGGATTGGATATCTGAGAATGAGACGCTTGACGTTCCCCTTTGAATATATGTACATAGATGGATCAAAGACGGGAGAAGACAGAGTCTACCCCAAAAGCCTCAAAATTGCCCTTTCCGTGAATCTCCCTGACCATTGTAGCTTTTTCAGACAGAAACCATTGCGATAGAAGTACGACTAGAATGATACATCCAAAAAGGATACCATCTGTTCAGACAGTCAGGTCGCAATGAAATCCTGGACAATGTCATATACAGCTAAAAAACATGCCTATGTAGAAAAGATAGAAACACATATTCCCCTCCGCTCTTGTAATGCTCTGGCTAGTCGTAGGGATTCTCACGCGGGGGCCTACTTTTGCAATCACGAACTGGTTCCAGGTGTAAGATGCGCCAATCAGCGTGGTATCACAAAGGGGCTATATTGGTGTGACTGCCATCAGCAGCTCTAACCTAACCCATGTCTTCGTGGATGACGCCATTTCTTATACACCATGGTACGTTGGCGATAATTCGCAAGATGTTATTTTAAAAGTGAGAGTGAATGGTCATCCATATTTTCTAAACTTTACTATGGGTTTTATTTGTGTCTAGGGCTGAAGCCAGCTCATCGATGGCTCTCTCTTAAATTTCGGAAAGCGTAGAACCGAATGAACATTGACTACAGATGAGTTTGTTTTGATTTTTCCTTCTTGTTAGCATCCCCCCAACTTACTACATGTCTTAACTGGCATCTCATAATTTCGACTACATGCACATTTTTGTTTCAACTGAAATCATTTGAAAACCACACACTTTAAATCCGCTCCTGTGCCATCGACACAGCCCCGTGCAAGCATCACAATAATCGAAAACTGGCTACAAATTACCGAAAAGCTTTACTTTATATGTGTACATTAGTAGGTATACCACCTAGTAACCAACTACACCACATTGTTGGCTCGCTATCATACTGCATCATCGTCACCCTACATCGCGCCGCTCATAAATCCCGCACTATCGAGCCACTGTATCTCGAAAATAGACTCCGCATTACATAAATATGCAAAATCCCCTTGTAAATATGCACACCATGACACTAAATATTTTCGATGATTTATGTGCACACAATGTGCTTGTCGAATAAATTTATAATCTCCCCCCTCCCCCTCACACCGACCGACGTCATTCTACAACCCGGTTCGGTAACTAAATGGTCTCTGGTTGGACATTTATCATAGCCGCAGAGGGCGCTGTTAATGGGCGTTTGATACAGAGGCTTCGGGTGCGATGAAGATCTCCGGTTGGGGTTTCCATACGTTCGGTCTTTTTTTTCCGCTCATCCCCACGCGCTGCCAAGCGAGCAACAAATTTAAAATCGCTTCACTTATAAATCATCCGATGGAAAATAAATTAGCCGACAGTTGGCCATGTCAGATGGCATAAACAACTTTATTTCCTATAAACCCACCTATAAGTAGGTGGTGTGTGGAACTCTTTCTCTGTTCGGCATGTCCGTGCACTCCTGCGTCTGCCCGGGCCTGCGCCTGGACCTGGGCCAGGCCTTAATTAATGGGTTTATCGATCTGTAGGATCGATCTCTCAATCAGCGATTATGAGGAGGTTGACCGAGCGGCCGGTATTAATTAGTTCTGTCCGGACTATGCATTGCAGCGAATATGTCTAATTATAAACTCGGACATTAATCTCGAACTAAATCACATGATCATCCTGCACTGCAGAGCATCTACCATCGGCCGAGCGTGTGAATGTGTGTAGAAGATCATTAATTATGTCCGTCGCGAGGATCCTTGTTCGGTGGGGGTCCATGGCAAGCCCTTTGCCGCGGGTAATTAAGAAACGTTTCGACGTCTCTCTTTGCTGTGTGAGCCACAAAACATGGAAATGATTAATCTACGCCTCACTTAGGTGATATCTTATTTCAAAAATGAAAAAGAAACACACCAAGAGAAAGAAGACCCCCGTCCCAGGATCGATGGGATGTGTCTTTGGCAACTTGTTTTTTTTTTCTGTTCCTCTTGTTGATTATCTGCGAGTGAATAATTGTCACGTTGCCTATGTCGCCTTTCGCTGGGGCGATGATGACAGCCCACAGATGGTCGTAAATTCTTGTTTATTCGTCGTGAGATACTATCGAAGTGGAATTGAAATATCTTTCTTTCCGAAATATGTGCTGACTGCAGACAAATTTAATGGGGTCTTAGGTTGCCTGGTTCTGGCCTCTGGGAGCCACCTTAGATGACCAAACAATATCCGAGAGGTGCGATAAGAATCCCTTGTTGTTATTTATGCGTGTGTTTTTATTAATTCGATCATTAATAAACCGAGCCGCAGATGTGTGACTGCGATGGGAGACATGATTTTTGGGCGCTACTAACAAGCGCGTTGCCTCCTAGCCGGTCAGGTAGATTGCAGGAGAAATTAATGATCTCGCATCGTGCGATAAATAATTTCAATCAGATAAGGTTTAAGTGGAAATTATTGAAATCTTAGAAAGATAGCTGTTACGTAACTCGTATTAAGAGTCTGTCTGCATTAGTCTCACGGGTTGGGAAAATCCGTCTGCACGAAATATTTCTGGATTTGGGTAAGTGAGAATGAAAAAAAAAACAATCATTCTTGGGCTCGTCCGGGATTTGAACCCGGGACCTCCCGCACCCTAAGCGGAAATCATACCCCTAGACCAACGAGCCAGTTGGGATTTCCCCACCGGAAAAAACTCTCTTGCCGTTAATATTTTTTGGAGCAGCTCCAAATGAGATATGATAAAGTTGCACTTAGCAGTGTTGAGTTATGTTTAGCCCATCCTCTTCAATAAAGCCGAACAATGTATTAGAAGCTTGTCAGTGGTCAACATTTGCCTTCACAAAGCCCACTGGTAGCAGGTTATGCAGCAACAACTACAACATTTAAAGGAATTTAACTATAGTTCTGAACAGAACAAAACTGCACATGAGCAGGTTCACACACACAGTCGAATGTGTTTATATTAA